>JAESIW010000162.1:971345-1618511 GCA_016802295.1 Brachionus rotundiformis
TGCGCAAGAACTCAGTTAATTCTGCTCTCCATTCTTTTTGTGCATATGAACTATTGCGCATCACTTTTCCAAGGTTCTTCATGAATCGTTCGCACATTCCGTTTGCTCTTGGCCTAAGTGGACTAATTTTGCGATGTTTAAAACCTTGTTCACTGGAAAATTCTTTGAACTTAAATGAGTTATATATAATATAAATTATCTTTTGAATTGTTAATCAATACATTTTTTGTTACAAATATTAAAGTAAAATGCCTAATGATACATGATTATCAACAATTAGATTGTTTTTCTCGAGTTAAATGGCGGGCCGTTGTCAGTCTTATAGACTTTTGGAGTCCCTAATCGCCCGAAAAGTTCTTCCAGTTTATCCGTAACTTTGGCCGCTATTAGCTTTGGCACCTTAACGCCATCAAAATATCTGGTATAATCACAATGGTTGACAAATCAAATGCTGAAAAACTGTCTGAGAATGGGCCAAAAAAATCCCCTGATACTTCAACCCACGCACCTTCCGGCATTGGTGAGGGCCTGAGTTTCTCATATGAAACGTCTGTGTTTCTTATCTGGCACTCTAAACAACTTTTGACCGCACTCTCCACCAACTTGTCTATGCCTGGAAACCATACTTTGGATCGTACAAGCGCTTTAGTCTTGACGATTCGTTTGTGGCCTACGTGCGCGAGCGAGACTATTCGCTTCCGCTAAGCTTTTTGGTACGACTAACAGACAATTTCTCAGAACCAGCCCGTTCCCATAACAACTCAACTCATCGGCTACACTTTTGAATGTGGAAGGGAAATCTCCTGTTTCGGATTACTAAGGATTAATTGAATAGCCTTGTTATCCGTGCAGAGCTTGAACGGGCTGCCGAACAGAAAGATCCAAACTTTTCGCACCCGTATACGTTTGACAAAGCTTCCTTCTCCACTTGGCTGTATCTACGCTCGACATCGGTTATCAGCCTTGAAGCGAACGCGACTGTTCGAGTCATCCTTTGGTTCGCCGGATTAAGCTGGGTCAACACTGCCCCCAATCCGACCGTACTCGCGTCCACGGTCAAAACAGTATTCCATTCTTTGTCGAAAAAACTAAGTGCTCGGGTGGTAATCTCGCGTTTTAAATGCCGAAATGATTTTTCTTCCATTTGGCCCCACCTAAACGACTGGTCTTTCTTGGTTATTTTCCATAACGGTTCAGCGATCGTAGCGAAATCCCTTATAAACCTGCTGCTATACTGTGCCATGCATAAGAAACTGTGCAGTTCGCTTGCGTTTGCTGGTGGTTTGGCCATGCGCAGCGCGGCTACCCGATCTTCTGTAGGAGCAGTTCCATTTATTGATATTTTTAGGCCGAAAAAAACCACTTCGTCCTTCCCAAACTCGCATTTTTCGCCGTTAAGAGTCACATTTCTTTCCTTTAAACGCTTTAGAACCTTAATGAGCTTGCACCAATGATCCTCTTCGTCCTCACCATGTACTAAAATATCGTCGACCATGTTCAGAGTACCTTCGCAGTCTACTAGCATTTCCCGTATGACTTCGCAGAAAATTTCTGCTGCAGAAGACACACCCATGTGGAGGCGCTTGTATCGAAATAAACCGATGTGTGTTACGATTGTTGTTGCATTCGTGGACTCGACTGCTAGCTCAAGCTGATGGTATGCTTTCGAAATGTCGAGCTTCGAGAATTTTTTTGATCCATTTACGGCAACAATCACGTCTTCCATTGTTTTACTTGGAAACTTGGTCCACAAAATTGCCTTATTAACGGCCCGACAGTCCGAAGTGAGTCGAATTTTCAGTTCGGGATTTGTTGACTTTGGGACAACCACTAGGTTTGACACCCACTCTGTCGAACCGCTATTTTCGTCGAGCTTTTCAAGAATATCATCCTCGACTTGTTTTTTGAGTTCTTTCTCCACCGCCTCTCTTAAATGGAAAGTTATTGGACGAAGCTTTTGCTTAACAGGTCTAATCGTTTTATCCATTTCCAACTTAATCTGTACCCCAGTTATCTTTCCCAACTAGTTGCTGAATAGCTCTGGAAACATTGTCTTGAGTGAAGAATAGTTAAATTTTTTGATGAAATTAACTAAGGTTAGAATTCTTAAATTGGTACCGGCTTTGTAACTTAAAAGGCTATCGGAGTCGCCCTTGATCACCAGAAAACTCATTTTGCTTTTCCTGCCTTTAAACTCTGCCATAGCCTCAAACTCGCCTAAAACAATCAATGATTTTTCTGCTTGATAACCGTACAGCTCCATGTGGCTTTTCTTCAGTGTAACCTTAGTTCTTAAACTCTTAAAAATTGCTTCACTGAGTATGTTGACCGGAGCACCGGTGTCCACTAGAAAGTTTATCTTTTGCCCGTCGACTTCCACCAGTGCTCTTGGGCCGTCATTCATCCTGACTCCTTTTATGTTGCTGAGCTCATACGCCATGTTCGATTTACCATTTTTGAACCTGAGAAATTCAGCGTACTCGTCCACGTTGACTGTAAATTGCTGTTCTTCTTGGCTAACCATATTTATCCTGGGACTGGGATAAGGTTTTGAAGAACCGGTTGCTTTTTTTTCTCTTGTTTTTATTTGCTCTGCACGCAACCGCAAAATGGTTCAGTTTTCCGCAATTCCGACACTCTTCTCCTTTGGCCGGACATTGATTCTTATTGTGCCTCCTGTTGCAATTTTGGCACCGTTTCGTTTGGTTTGCATTCTGGACCCTACTTGTGTAGTTAACAGTTCTGGTTAACTCGCTGGCTGTCGGCTTCATTAGCACGTATACATTTTCTACGTTTCTCTCGTATCCTCTTGCTATGCTTAGCGCTGTCTTTAGATCCAAATCGTCTGTGCGACAACATTTGGCTTGAAAACTTTCCATGCAACTGCCTGCCACCAGCCTGTGCAAAATCTGGTCATCAAGGTCGCTAAACTTGCAAGTAGAAGCCAAATGTCGCAGTCTCAACGCAAATTCCTTCTTCAGGCTCCTTTGTAGCCCTGTGGAATATTTGGCGTTCGGTGAACACCGATCTTTTTGAGACGAAGTGGTTAGTCATATATCCGTAAATCTCATCAATGGTTTCGGATTCTTCGTTCGTCTTTCGGCTCATATATTCTTGGTATGCTTGCTCACCGACGTATAAAAGGAATGTTGCTTTGATCTTTTGCTGATCTGTCATACCCATAGCCGTTAAGAAGAGCTTAAAACGCTCTAACCAGTTCTCCCACCGTTGCCACAGCGAAGAACTTTCACCTCTATACGTGAAGTACTGGCATTGTATTTGTTGTGTTGCTACCCCAACAGTTTGCGCGTTTGTTGTGGTCGATTTTCCTTCTGAATCATTCATTTTTGTTCCTCGTCGCCAGATGTATAATCGAAATAACTGAAAAAGGTTTAATCTAAAAAACTTTATTTATAAAGTAATCTAAAATGAAGGCACAGCCGTCTTAAGCCAAAAAGTTAATTAATTTTATTTTATTAAAAAAGGAAAAACAAAATTTTGATTAAATGTCAGTCAGCGTTGGTTGCGCTTAAAAAATGGTTTGCACCCACGCATGTTTGTGTTTTCTAAAACTGTGTTGTTTGAAATTAAAGTTTCAAACAACAACTTTGTACCAAGCCTATGGCTAACTAAAAGCAAATAGAAAATACGCAAAACTTTAGTCTCTAACGTTCCGACGCACGTTATAGATGCTGTAATGTCTGAACATTACAATTTCTAATGAAATTTTATATTATTTTGGTATAAAATATACAAAACAGCTTGTACATGATAAATGAAATAAATAACGACCCCAAATCACTTTATTTTGTTTATTTGACGATATATAGGATGAAATCAAACATATTTGCCAAATAAAGTAACTAAAAAATTTAATCTTTAAAATCCAACTCATATTACATAAATAATTAAGTAAATCACTAAAAAAAGTGATTTAAAGTATCAATACTACATTAATTCCATGAAATATAGGAGTTTTTTCAAAATATTGATTAACATTTTATCTTTCTTATTTTTTAAGAATCCTAAAACTATTTTCCAATTTAGATTATTATATTTGAATAAATCGAATTATTTACTCCTCAAAAAGACTATTTCTGATAAGTTTGCAACCAATCTGTAGTTTGTGTTAAAAAAGTCGTATATTTTTATAAAAACAATCTAATTGTTGATAATCATGTATCATTAGGCATTTTACTTTACTATTTGTAACAAAAAATGTATTGATTAACATTTCAAAAGATAATTTATATTATTTTGGTATAAAATTTACAAAACAGCTTGTACATGATAAAAGAAATAAATAACGACCCCAAATCGCTATATTTTCTTTTTTTGACGATATATAGGATAAATTCAAGCATATTTGCCAAATAAAGTAACTAAAAAATTTAATCTTTAAAATCCAACTGATATTACATAAATAATTAAGTAAATCACTAAAAAAAGTGATTTAAAGTATCAATACAACATTAATTCCCGGAAATATAGGAGTTTTTTCAAAATATTGATTAACATTATTTCATTTTAATTTTCTAGAATCTTAAAAGTATTTTCCAATATAGATGACCATATTTGAATAAATCGAATTATTTACTCCTCAAAAAGACTATTTTGGATGAGTATGCAATCAATTTGTAGTTTGTGTTAAAAATGTCGTATATTTTAATAAACATTTATATTATTTTGCTCAAAAATTTATAGAACAGCTTGTACATAATTAAAGAAGTAAATAACGTCCAAAATCGCTATATTTTGTTCATTAGACGATATATAGGATAAAATCAAACATATTTGCCAAATAAAGTAACTTAAAAATTATATTGATTAACATTATTTCTTTTTTTGTTGAATATCTTAAAAGTCATATCAAGTAGATTTAAAGGATTAAAATATTTTGTTTAATTATTTGGCAAATATGTTTGATATGTTTGTCTTAAAATCGTTTATATACCAAAATTTAGTGGTTGTGGGTCGTTATTTATTTCTTTTATTACTGTACTAGCCATTCTAAAAATTTTTGAGCAGAATTATATAAACTTTCATTGGAAACATTAATGAATACATTTTTTGCGCAAAATATTAAATTTAAATGCCTAATGATTCATGATTATCATAAATTAGAATGTTTTTTTAAAAATATAGAGCATTTTTAACACAAACTTAAAATTGATTTCATACTTATCCTAAATAGTCTTTTTGAGGAGAAATTAATTCGATTTATTCAAATATTAGCATCTAAATAGTAAAAGACTTATAAGATTCTGAACAAATAAAAAAGATATAATGTTCATCATTATTTTGAAAAAACTACTATATTTATAACATTTTTATTATATTGAAAAATTTTATTTAGAACTGCTTTTATAATTTTTTTTTAATATTTAGATTAATTAATTAAATAAATATTTCTTTATAAAGTACATTTCTTATAAGAAAAACTTTATAAGGTAGTACTGCGCAAATATTATTAATCGAAGAAACTCTTGACAAAGTTACGTATAATTGACCATGCGTAAAAACTGGTTCGACCACCTGAATGATAGTCTTTTCGCTTATTAAAGTCGTTGGATTGGAATTTAAAATAAAAATTGGACTTTACTTAAAACATGAATTTTAAACAACTCTTGAATATATTTTTTGATTCTGTCTTTTAATAGATACTTACCTTTTTCTTGTTCGAATTTTAATCTATTAATAATGGAATTAAAAGCAAAGAGTTGGTCTGTATTTAGTTTGTCGAGATTATTGCTTAGTTCTATCTTTAAAGAATCTAAATTGTAATTCAATTCTTGATTAATTAAAGGATTAGCTGGTGACTCTTTAGTTAGATCATCTTTCAAACAATCTATTAGCCCAACACTTTCGAGATTTTTACCGTTTTTACAGAGATGAATATTATTTTTTTTTAAACAAATAGAATAGATTCTATCATCAAATAATGAATTAGAGTTCTTTTTTTTACTTTCAAACAAAATGTCAAATGATAGGATATCTTTAAATGTATCCCATAATGACTTAATATTAGCAGGTTGACAGTTTAAAACTATAATTACAAATAATTCTCGTTGTTGATTGCAATCAGTTATTAAATTAGAAGTTTCTTCTAAAGCTTTTTCAGCTTCTCTATCATTCTCTATTAAACTTAATGCATCAGCTGCTTCACGATAAGAACTATATTCAAGCCCATTTACTGTTCGCATTTCTTTGAAAGATTTGATACCTTTTCGATTTAAAAGTAATAGTCTTAAAGCGTAACGCTCATGGTCAGTTGGATGAACAAAGAATATGCGACTAATAATAGTTGTGTTTATTCTTTTGAAAAAAAGATAATTTTTAGCATCTTTATTTTATTATTTATTAATTAAAAGATAAATTGAATAATTTGCAAAAATTATGAATTATCAAAATAAATTGAAAATATCCAAAAAAATTAAAGTAAATTTAATTTGAAAAAATAAAATATTAATAAAATAAGATAAAAAGGAAAGAATTTTTTGGTTTTATTTTAAAACTTTTCTTACTTTTTACGTGGTTTCCAAAGTTTTTTTTGCTTATCCCAAGAAAAATGTCTCGGTATTTCAGGATACAACATATTGTTAGCTTTAAAATTGCTATTATTTAGTTTGAAAAAAGCTGTTAATTGAGACTCTTTATTCTTAGATAATACATGTTATATCGTTGTTTTGATCGAAATAACACATTTGTTGATTATCTAAGTGGATCGACAAACGTACAGGTTTCGGATATTGACCACTTAAATTATAGCGAAAAATGCGATAACAATTTTCACAGGCACTTTTATATAGTGCACTTTGATAGTTAGAAATCTCATTAACTTCTTTAATTTTATTTTGGAGATCAGAATTAATTAACTCATTTGGTCTTTCTAAAGAAAGAGTAACTTTGTCATGTCCTAATATTAATAAATTAAGATAAGAATATTGAAAAGAATTTATTCTAGTGTGGTTTAAGAATCCCAAATTAAATTACGAAAAATTTTGACTTGGACTAAAAAATAAAATTTTATCATAAGTTCAATTTAAGATTTTTTCATTGTTTTTTTAAAGTCACGGTCAAAAATTTTTTTCAAATTAAAATCCGGATCTTTTATTTTTTTAAATTTTTTCTAGGACTTTTTTTTACTCTCATTTAGCCATAGTATTAAAATAAAATTACCTTTATAGACATATTTGTAAAGATGCAGATGACAGCAAACTTATTGGGGTAATTGTCCAGAAAGATCTAGACGCCCTTGTCGACTGGGCCAATGAATGGCGTATGTGGTTCCATCCGGATAAATGCAAAGTCATGGAAATAAGTAAGAAAAGCTGTACTAGACCACAACTCACAATGTTAAAGCAAGATTCCCCAAACAGACACGTACTGGAATATACGGAAGTGGAACGTGACCTTGGCATTATGTTATCCTCCAACTTGAAATCGGAGAACCAGATAGCGAATGCGGTGTCAAAAGCAACAAGTGCACTAAGTATCCTTAGAAAGACATTCAAATGCTGGACACCGAACATCTTCAGAACCCTCTACACCACCTTTGTCCGCCCACACCTTGAATACGCCGTTGTGGCATGGTCACCACATCTAAGGAGAGACATCACCTCCATAGAGAATGTCCAAAGGAGAGCTACGAAGCTGGTCAAACAGTTTAAAAACCTCGACTACAGTGAGAGACTGGTGAAACTAAATCTGACCTCCCTGGAGGACAGGAGGACGAGAGGTGATCTTATTCAATTCTATAAATGTTTCACAGGAACCAACATTGTAAACTGGCACATAGCCCCGTCTATTAAAGTCAACGGTAGAACAAGAAGAAGCTCCAACCAGCACAGCTTTGTCCGACCAGTCCCAGCCAACAGCCAACTGAGAGAGCACTTTTTCACTTATAGAGTGACTATGCCATGGAATGCCTTACCCCAAGAGATCGTACAATCCACATCCGTGAATCAATTCAAGAACAGACTAGATAAGTACAGACGAAAGGAGAAACCTACCATGGATGAATTCCTGAGACTAGGGAAAATCGATTCAAAGGGAATGGTGATCTAAGGAATAATCAATCTTCGGAGTGATGTAGGCAGAGCTGGTAGTGACTGTGCTCTGAACATAATGCACAAACCACAGTTACCATAGATGGGATCCTACTGTTTCTCATCTTCGCAAGTCTAGCTTGCTAGCTTGATGTAACTTATATATTATTATTATTATTATTATATTTTATGCTGAAACTGAATTACAAACTTCAACATTAATATGACAATTATATTTTTTTATTAGATAAGAGTTATATGGTACAACCCATTGATTGTCTTCATTTGCAGGAGAATGTTTATAAACTGGATAAGTATCGGAAGTCATTACAGTTTCGAGTGCAAACTGTTTTGAGAAGTTTTTGGAACATTTACCGTCAACTATGCAGACTTGGATTAAATTTTCCGCATTTCCAGTGCATCATACAGGCTTTAATACTTTTGTATGTTTGATGAAATATGCATTTATCTGGGATTTCAGCTGAAACTATTCCATTTATTTATTTTCTTTTGGTTTGTCATCATTTCTCAAAATAAGCAAAATATGGGCATGTGGTAAACCTCTCTTCTGGAACTCAACAACATAAACATATCCAATTACAACTCCTAGAACATGATTTTTTAGTAAATCATGAAGAAGTGACCTGAGCTAAATTTTAAAAACTCTAACAATAAGATCCGGTCTATCATTCGGATCTTAAAGTTCTTTAAGCTCCTTAGTTATTTCATTCCATTTTGGCTTGCATGTCATTGTAATGAATAAATCAGGTTTACCGAGAGCTCGAACAACGGACATGGCATCTTGGTAAAGTTGGTGCATACATCGAGGACCGCCAGTAAAAGACGAAGGTAGAGTAATTCTCTTACCAACATTTGCACTCTGAATATTGTCGTCTCTGTTAATTGAATCAAAAATCCCTTTATAACACTCAGCTCTTAAACCTTTTTGATTAAAAAGAATGAAATTAAGTCTGGATGTCTTAGTTTTGGCATATTGCTCTACTATATATTGGTGGAACAAACGACCATATAATGAAATAAATGAATCTATAGTTAATAAATTTAGTCTTTGACTAAGACTTTAAAAAATTAATAAAAAAATCTTGACTTGAACTAAGGATAAATTTTATTTATTTTAGTCCAAGTCAAGATTTTTTCATTGATTTTTTAAAGTCTCAGTCAAAATTTTGAATATTTATCAAATTAAAATTCGCATTTGAATTTTAAATTTATATGATTTTTTTGGATCCAAGTCCGGATTTTTATTTGAAAAATATTTAAGTCTTTGACTGAGAATTTAAAAAGCATATCTATAATTTATAAAGAATTACCTTTACGGTCTTGAAGTTGTTATGAATAATATTGTGTAGCCGTTATGTACTTTGAATTAATTTCTTCATCATCTTGACTGTCTAAATTTAAATCACTATTCACTTTTTGTTTTTTTTGAACTAATATTATTTAGCAGATAAAAGTTATATTGCCAGCCTTGTTCACCTCTAATGAACATTAAGACATAATGTAACGGGTCAGAATATGAACACTTTTCATCTATTCTTTTTAATCCACCAGACTTATTACAAACTAAAATTTCTTTACGAGAACAAAAAGAGTTTTCATTTGGATTGTTTACTATTAATACAGCAAATTCATTGGAATTTGGTAAATTATATGTTTTGTCAAGTTTTTTGTTCTTTTTAAGTACAATGTTCAAATTAATGTGTGGTTCTTGTCTAATTCTATCACCAACTTGTCGATACAATTTTACGTAAGGGTTAAGTTCAAACAAAAAAGATTGTACCAATATAAGAATGTTTTGTGGTATTAAGTCACTAATTGCATGATGATAAGTGCCATTTATTCGATATGTATATGTATCATTGGTTGCAGACATCAATTCTTTATCTAAATTTGTGTTTATAGATGTTAATGACAACAAAGAATTATATAGTCGAATAAATTGCCTTAAATATTTTGATTGTTGATTTGATCCAGTTAAGAGCTGATGAAATTTAGATGGTAGAGGATTATTTTTGGGTATTAAAACTTTACCACGCAGACAACATGTGCTGAAAGTAGGGTTAGTTTCTGTACCACATTTTTACATCACAAAACTGATATTTATAATCTCTGTTTCCAAAAAAACGACGGCCAAAATCTTCAGAACTTGCATCTTTATTTAAGTATTTACCAAATATTTTTTTTATTTCAATTTTCCGGGCTATTAAAATAAGTTGCCGTTGCAACAATTTTATCACTTAAAATAAGATAAAAGTTAAATATTTAAATCAGATTTTTTTAAAATTCTTAAAAAGTTTTTTATTAAAAAACGTCTTAGCATAAAAGTCTTCACAAATCTTCTTCAGTTTTGAAAATCTTTAAGCCTTGAGTTTTGAAATAATCAATAAAGAACAACAATACGAGAAAATTAGCATCTGTACACTCAACTGTAAAAACCTGCTCGGAAATTTCAATTATGTAAACAAACTAACTGAAGAATCCCACATCATTTTCATACAGGAAACTTGGCTAAAAACAGCAAAGCAAGCTAATCAAGTCCTTAACAAGAATTTTAAACTAATACATAAGACCTCAATGCCACTAGAATATTCAGTAGGAAGACCTCATGGTGGAACAGGTTGGCTAATCAGAAAAGATCTCTTAAAAAAACACAAGTAGAATTTATATCAGACCGAATCTCGCTATGCCAAATAAAAGACACTTACCTTATAGGTGTATATATGAATTTTGAAGGACCAGCTGACTCTGTCGTTAAATTCGAAGCTTTAGTGAGTCAAATTATTAACTTAGCTGACAAGATATACTCGAAAAATGGCAACGCTGAAATTTGTATATTGGGTGATTTTAACACTGATTTAAACCGTAAATCTAACTTTACCCAAATTTTGAACCTATTGATAGAGTGTGAAAACCTTATCGTCACTAGCCATCTATTTTGTCAAAAAACTGATTACACCTTCAAACAAACAAATACCAATAAAAATATAATGACAAAAAAATAAACGAAAATACCATATTAAAAAATCCTAGTAGTAGAATTGACCACGTACTAATAAACGAAAACATGGCTGATAAAATTGAGCAAATAAATATCCTAAACGGGCTTGAAGACCAAACAAACACAAGTGATCACCTCGCAATTAAAATAGACCTGAAAAACTTAAAAATAAATAGCGATAAAAGTAATCTAAACACAAGTAAACGCAATAAAATACAACTTACTGGGAAAACAAACTGGCACGACAAGAATTACCAAATGGCATATTCTTACTTGCTTAAAACTAAGCTTGGCAATAAACAAATACTAATGGCCTTAAACGAAAATTTAAAAAATTTCTCTAAAATCACCTCAACAAAAATACTCAATGAAAAAGCTAGCTCAATGAGAGATGCAATGGTCGAAACATCATATTTCATAACAAAATAAAACAGAAAAACAACAAACATGTAAAATCAAAAAAATGGCGGGACGACGAAATGAAAAGCCTAAAACACAAAGTAAAAGATACCTACCTCAAGTTGAAAGAAAGTGATTTAAAATCTAAAGAACTAAAGGATCAACTAAGAATCAGTAAAAATAATTTCAGATCGAAACAAAGAGAAAAAACAAAAACCATTGATGAAATTGCCTACAAAAACATTGAAACACTGTATCAAACAGACAGAAATAAATTCTGGAAAGAGATGAAAAGAATTAGAAAACAAGATAATAGTGTTAATGTAGATATAGACGCACTGAAACAGAATTTCGAGAATCTGATTAATGAAAGGAATAAAATTATCTATCAAAACTAACTAAACGAAACACTAAGAGAAATAAACAACTATGAAAAAAAAATAAACGAGACATTGAACATGGACCTAATAAAAGTAGATCCTGGTGTTATAAAAAAAAAATCAAAGAACTTCCCAATGGGAAATCAAGTGGCTTTGGCGATACATGCAATGAAATGTTTAAATATGGTTGCATTGAAGAACTTTCGACAATAATAGCAAAAATATTCGAAACAATGATTAAATACAATCAATTACCATACTTATTTAACATAGGAAAGATACATCCAATCCTTAAGAATAACACCGCTCCAAACAGTGAAATTAATAATATAAGACCTATTACAATATCTGACACCATTGCGAATATTTTTGAAAAATATATTCTTCATAGATTGGAGCGAAAACATAGCGACCCACAAACACAGTTTGGCTTCAAAGCAAAGAGCTCTACAAATCATGGAATCTATACCTTAACTGAAACTATAGGACACTATAAACCTCGTAAAAAAAAGTTATTCATATGTGCCATTGACGCCAGCAAAGCTTTTGATAAAGTAATCAGAGAAATCATGTTAAAAAATTTGATTGGCAAGATAGAACCTGAAGTCTGGAGAGTTTTAAAAAGCTACTATGATGAATCGTTTGCAATTGTACAAAAAAAAGACCAAATATCCTCAATTTTCAAAACGACAATAGGTGTAAAGCAGGGTGGACCGCTCTCTCCAAAACTATTTTCAATATACGTTGAGGAACTAATAAATGAAATCATGAAAACAGACCTAATAGCAGACATAAACGGAATAAAAACAGGAATTTTGATGTATGCCGATGACCTATTAATTATGACAGACTCAATCAAAAAAATGGAAAAAGCACTAAAAATATGCGAGACTTTCGGGACTAAAACTGAAATCAAATTCAATCCTACAAAAACTCAAATAATGCATATAAATGGATCAAAGCAAGACGAAATCAGACTCGAGCTTTGTGGGGAAAAAATTGAATGGGTAAAAAAATTAAAATACCTTGGTGTATGGATGGACGGTAAATATTTTAGTAAAGAACATCTACGAGAAAGAAGACTTAGCACTTGGAGAGCTTTCTACCTACTCAAAACAAACCTAGATGTATTTAGTAAACATATCAGTCCTCAACTTAAGGGACATTTATTTAAAACAAACGTAAGACCAATAATGTATTATGGCCTAGAAAACTGCACGATAAGTAAAGCTGAAATGACAAAAATTCAAACAACGGAAGGCCTAATGATAAAACAAATGTTGTCCCTCGGAAAAAGGTCAAGAACAACGAACCTACTTTATGCACTGAATTTAGAACCTGTAGTCTCAAAAATCAAGAAATTAAAACTTGGTTTCGCTAAGAGAGTTCTCGACAACGATTTTACGTTGAAAATATTTAATATATTAAATGGTTACTCCTGTATTAAAAGAAATAAATAACCGCCCACAATCGCTTCATTTTTATAAAAAAATGATTTTTTAGATAAAATCAAACAAATTCGCAAAATAATTTAGGTTAAAAAATATTATCTTTAAAACAACTAGATATGACATAAATAATTAAGTTATTCACTGAAGAAAGGGATTCAAAGTATTAATACTACATAAATTCCCAGAAATATAGTAGTTTTTTCAAAATATAGATAAACATTATATCATTTTAATTTTCCAGAATCTTAAAAGTATTTTACTATTGAAATGATCATATTTGAATAAATCGAATTATTTAATCCTCAAAAAGACTATTTTGGATCAGTTTGAAATCAATTTGAAGTTTGTTTTTAAAATGTTCTCTATTTTTTTAAAACAACCTAAATGCTGATAATTATGCATCATAAGGCATTTTAATTTAATATTTGTCACATAAAATGTATAAATGTAATGTATTTCTTAATGTTTCTAATGTCAGCCTATGTAAATCCGCTCAATTTTTTAAAAAATGGATATTACATTACATTAACACTGCATAAGTTGCGAAAAAAATAGTAGTTTGTTCAAAATATTGATGAACAATTTATCTTTTTTATCATTGCAGAATCCTTAAAGTATTGTTGGCAGATCTTTAAGTATAGGCTGACTCTACACCTCGGTCAAAATTGGACCTTTAATACTAGTTATAATTCGTAACTTGTCTTGCTGGAATTAGATTTAAACGAAACTCGTATTTACTAGGCTGTATTTATAACTAATAGTTTATTGGAACTTGGACAATTAAGTAAATAGAATTATATTCAAAGGATATATAAGAAGGAGGATTCTGACTTGAAAATTTAATTTATTATATTTATAACTCAAGATTTGAGTTTTATAAAGTTTCTTAAACCAGTCTATTCTTTACAATGCCAAAGTCTAATGGCAGCCCCAAGCTAACCGCTAACAGTATTTTACTATTAAGATGATCATATTTGAATAAATCGAATTATATACTTCAAAAAAAAAGTATTTCGGATCGGCATGTAATTATTTGTTATGTTATTAATATTGAAATAAAAAACAAAACTACTGAACTAAGGAACAAATGTATTTTTTTATCTCTAATATAATAAAAAAGGTACATAAATAAAAAAATTAATACAATTTATATCAAATTAGAGCAAAAATGATTAAATATCGACAAAAATAATATTCACTTTTTTACTTTATTGTTTGTTTGATCCAAATGGTCTACCGCGTTTTTTATTAACTTGGGTCTCTTCAAGACCAATTTTTTTTGATATTAGCTCTTGTACACGCGGATCATCCGAGTCTGATTATTCATATTCGATGATATACAAAATGAACTTCGTCTGTCATTTCAATAAGGATAGAGTTTTTAAAACTATACAGCTTTAAACGAATTATCGATTTTGTACATTTTGTACATTGAAATGACATCGCCAGGCAAATTCTCTGTGGCCCGTTTACAGGTCCAAATGTTATCGGCAAAAGTCATGTCTTGATTTACTTGAGTTGATTCTAAGTTACGAAAACTACAGATAGGGAGGTAAACTTTTCCTTTTCCTCTAGTTTTTTTCGCTTGTTCTGGTTTAATGGACTCATCTTGGCTTAAGTTGTTTGGGATTTCGATAAAAGACATTTTGGATATAGTGAATATTGTCTAGCTCAATAATTTCCTTTATTTATAAAACCAATAAACTCATCTTTTCGGAATCAGCTTTAGAAGATCTTTAATTAATTATTGAAAAAAAAGTTTTTTTAGATAAATATTTATTTATATTAGATCAATTTAGCTGTCAAAGAATTAAAACAGTTACTAAATTAATCATATTTGACATTATTTAATTTAATTGTACTAACAAAAAATATTTGACCCTAACATCAATATTTTTGTTCTAGCAAGTATTATTTTTGTTTTTTAAAAATATTATACGCGTTTTGGATCAGTATGAAATCAATTTGAAGTTTTCCTATAAATGTTCTATATTTTCTTAAAAACAATCTGAATCCTGATAATTGTGCATCATCAGGCATTTTAATTTAATGTTTGGCATAATAAATTCTTTCCTTAATGTTCCCAAAGGTAGTCTATGTGTTTTTGCTCAATAATTTATAAATTGGATATTACAGTACTAAATTAAATAAATAACTACCCACTATCGCTTTATTTCGATAAAAGATCGATTATAAAGATTAAATCAAACATATTCGCCAAATAATTTAACTAAAAAATTTTATCTTTAAAATCAGCTTGATATGACACAAATAATTGAGGAAATCACTGAAATTAGAGATTCAAAGTATTAATACTACATAAATTCCCAGAAATATAGTAGTTTTTTCAAAAATATTGATAAATATTATATAATTTTAATTTTTTCCGAATCATAAAAGTATTTTACTATTGAAACGATTATATTTGAATAAGTCGAATTATTTTGAGTCACATAGAAAAATTTAAAATTCGATCTTAAGTGATGATGTGCTAAAAATTAGAAGAGAATAATATGGATAAATGAAAAAGAAAAATAAAGTTTTTTTCTTGAAATAAACTTTTTGACTTGATTGATCCAAATCTTCTTCTCTCCAAATTATTTCTTTCTCTGATTTTTATTAATTATTTTCCTTATCTCTTAAGAGAATTCGACATTAAAATGTTTGATAATTACACTACGGTTTGTCAATATGAAAAGGACTTAGATAGTGTTTAAAAATATTTTCATCTTCCCTAATCTTTTTTTTTAAACTTAGATTTAAAAGATACAACAATAATATGCCTATGCAATTTTGAAGCTAAATAGTTTGAGTTGAAATATTGTCCAAAATAAAAATTATCTAAATGAATAAAATAAATCGTCCATATATTTAAAAGAAAAGAAAATAAAAATTTTTGGTTGTGTTGACGATCTGTTAATGTGGGACTGGATTTCCATACGTATTCGGTTTTTTCTTGGTTATTTGTCGTCTTGCTTGAATTTCTCCCATCTGCTCTTCACCTTGATTCACGTCACCATCATTGGTAATACCTCCACTCTCTACTTCCTCATTTAAGGCTTCATTTAATGTGTCCTCGCCATCAGCTTCTTCAACAGTATTAAAACTTTCAGTGTCATTTGATTTTTGAGCACTTTAATCTTGGACATCATCAACAGGTTCTGATGAGTCGCCTTGTTCAGTTTTTACATCACTATCAGTTTTTACATTAGTCTCATTTAATAACCAATTACCTAACAGCGGTTTATTAGATTTCTTTTCTGTGTTTGTACTAATATATGGCTTTATGAATAATGAATTTCGGTATAAGATTTTTCCTTCTTTTTCAAGTGTAACCATAGGTCCCTTGGTATTTACAATTTTAAATAGGTTTGGATCATACAGCGTATCGGATTTATTTGATCGTTTCCATTTCAACAAAACTTGTTCACCAGTATTAAACATAGACTCTCTAGCCTTGAGTCTCTTGTCATTACTTGACTTCATTTTGACTTTAGCTTTCGAGTCATTTATTTTGGCTTTAATCATTAAAACATTATCGAATGGTGCTCTTTCACTATTTTTAGGGAACCTTGAAGTCTTTGAGCTTGTTTCGAACATTAACTGATTAGGTGGTATGCCTGTAAAGGCATGAGGTGTTTCACGGTAGTTGCGCAAGAACTCAGTTAATTCTGCTCTCCATTCTTTTTGTGCATATGAACTATTGCGCATCACTTTTCCAAGGTTCTTCATGAATCGTTCGCACATTCCGTTTGCTCTTGGCCTAAGTGGACTAATTTTGCGATGTTTAAAACCTTGTTCACTGGAAAATTCTTTGAACTTAAATGAGTTGAATGGCGATCCAAAAATTTGTTTTAACATAAAAATCACTTTATTTGATGAAGTGTTAGATATCACCTTCACTAAAGGGTATCTTGAACACTCGCAAATCAAAACCATTAAGTATTTTCCACATTTGAGTGTTCCATAGATATCGATGCTTACAATTTGCCATGGTTCATCTGGCATTTCAGATGGTATGGATGGTTCATATTTTTTCGAATCTGTGTTGATTTGACATTTGTTACACTTCTTGTCTAAACCTTCCACAACTGAGTCTATACCAGGAAACTATACATTGGATCTAACCAACTACTTGGTCTTAACAATTCCCATGTGTCCACTGTGGGCTATTTCGACTACCTGTTCACGAAGTTTTTCAGGTTTTATTACCCGTGTGCCCCGAAGTATTGATCCGTCCTTCGTTATTGAAAGTTCATCTTTGACCCTTTCAAAGCTTTCGTTTGCTTTGTATTCCAAATCATTTACCATTTTTGAAACTTCAACTAGCTGCTGGTCACTTTTGGTTGCTTCAATCAGTTCACTGCGAGCAATAGCTCTCGGAATTGAACGACTTGAAACCATGTTTACGTAGCTTTAAGTAAATTTTTCATATGTTTTGTCTGCTGGCTCTGTTGGATTTCTTCATATGTAATTGGCAATGTTGTCAGCACCTGGTCTATGTTTAACTACGAATTTGTAAGGTAAGAGTCTAAGACACCATCTTTCGATTCTAGCCTGCGGCTTTGATCTCGAGTTTCCAAAAATAAGTTCGACAGCTTTGTTGTCGGTGACTATGTCGAATTCTTTTGCATATAAATATAAATGAAATCTCTCACAAGCCCAGACGAAAGCTGAGGCTTCACGGTCAACTTGAGAGTATCTTTGTTCTACATTTGAAAGACTTCTACTTGTGTTCATGACAATGTTTTTATTTTTTGGTGTATCTGGATGGTACTGAGCCATTACAGCTGGAATTCCAACTCGACTTGCATCTACGGTGATCTCTGTCCTAAGACTTGGATCGAAATAACTTAGTGCTTTTGTACAGAGTGCCTTTTTCAACTTAATCAATGTCTCTTTCTGACTCTTTTCCCATGACCATTTTACTCCTTTCTTTGTCAATTTCCTAAGAGGTTCTGTTATCTTTGCAAAATTCGGCAAAAACCTGGAACAATAGTTAGCAAGACCTAACAGGCTTCTTACTTCACCAACAGTTGATGGAGCTGGAACATTTTGTAACGCGTCATACTTCTTTGGCTCAATTGAAATTCCATTTTCCGAAAATTGTAACCCAAAGAACTTTAGACTCTTCTGACCGAACTCACATTTCTTAGCGTTTACTGTTAATCCAGATTTATTTAAACAACTTAGTACTTTTTCTAATCTTTGGTCATGCTCTGCTTTATTAGTCCCAAATACAATATCATCAATTGATGGGAACCTGACTTGAGGTCGAATTTTGATATGAACTTTGCGCCGTTTAGTCAAGTCCTCGACAGTCGGACAAGTATGTCTTGTTCTCATGATGGCCCTTTATTAGCTTCCCGAGCATCCGTACATATTTGGACCTCATTTGGTATATCAGGTTTTGGAATCGCAACAATAGGTGACACCCATGGAGTCGGACCATTGACAGGCTCAATTATGTCGTCATCTAACATTTTCTTAATTTCAGATTCAACCAATGGTCTCATGTTAAATGGTACTGGTCAGTTTAACTTGTATCGATTTTATAGACTCGTCTATATGTAACTTAACCATGTGATTCTTTAATAGTTCAATTCTTCCTGAAAATAATTCAGGGTAGGCTTAAGCAAATTTTTCATGACCATGTTCTACACTCTCAATTTGTATGTGTCCAATTTTTGCCATAATATCTAATTTAACAGAACTCCGGTTGCTAAGCAGATTTCCATAGCTCCCTTTTGTTACCATAAATTCGATTGACCTGAATTGTTCATTGTAATTCACCCTTGCTTTAAAAGCTCCTAAAGTGCCAATACACTTAGTATTTCCATATCCAAACAATCTTGTATCAGACTTATATAATTTTGGCTTGAATTTCGATTTGTTATAACTTTTTTCATCCATTATATTTACTTGGGGACCAGTTTCCATAGTAAATGCTATGCTCATACCACACATCATCAGTGTTACAATCGACATGACCCAATTTTTAACAGCCAGGATAAAATTTTTAGCTCTTGCTTTTACATCCCAAATATCATAATTACTCCCTGAGTCTCTTAATTCACGTATTTGATTCGCTGTCTTGCTTTTGCAACAGCTTTCAAAGTGGTCGTAGTTTATGCACATCCGACATTTTTGTCCCTTCGCTGCACAGGTCTCTTCATATGGATATTTATGTCCACATCTAAAACATTTCTTTTCCTTTGCTTCTTTTCTTTTTTGCTGGTTGTAGATTATAGTATTATTATGTTTCGTTTGATTGACCTGATTTACTTCACTTCGCTCTTTGGTCATTTCATTACGTTTCTTGAACTCACTCAGTTGAATATTTACTTTTTCTCCAGTTTTACCAATCTTAACCAGAAGACAAAAATTTTCACATGCAATGTGGTCAATATTATACCTTTATTTAGATCAGGACAATCGGGATCGATTAGCAAATACAAATCAAGCATTTAATCATATTGATAATGTAAGTCAGCCCAGGAATTACCTGTCCAACAGATATTTTACAAATGCAATTTGCGGCAATATTTCAGCAATTTTTAGGATTTCAAAGTCATAATTATGTGACAGTTATACCTGTTGGACAAGATCTTCAGGAATTAAACTTCAATAACCCTTAAGTGGATCAGTTTACTTATCCACTTATATTTCCATATAGCATTTTTTGATTTAACAGAGGCGTACGGCGCAATCGTTGGGTAAATAGATCGAAACGAGTAGGCTACGTCTCGGTCAGACTATTATGCCGATCGTTTGAGCTACCGTGCGAACTGCGAAACAACTGCGAAAATGTCTAGGAATTTAGAGTTTACTGAATGGCTTGACGCATACAAGCAGGCTAGATATTTGCGTTCGAGTATTCTCTGCCAAATACCAGGATTTAATGAGAGACTTGGTAGAGCGTCAGTTACTCGGTGCTGTCCACACATATGTCAGTGTGGTTTAGTTGCAAAAGAGAGTTTTTCCATAGATTTTCCAAAAGTGCTGTACTACCAAATATTAAACGATAACTTCATCGTTTTTGTGGCAATGAACGCCACTAGACTGTTTTTGAATACATCCAACATTGGATCATACTTGACCAAAGTTTGAAGAAATACGAAATTGCAGACATTTACTTTGGGACGAGGTGTCCATGTGCAACAAACATATTATCGAGGCAGTAGATAATTCCTGATTTTTTTGGCAGTAGAAAAATGTAATATTTGCTGACATACATTACCAGTCACCTTTCGAAATTTACGCAAAGCAGTAATTATTTGCTTGTTAATTCTTATTAATTACTTCTTTATAGTATTATACAGTAAGTGATACTTAGTGAGATTTTTTAAAACATTGCATTTTACCTAAAATGCAGATATTTTTATTCTTATTTGAATTAATATTTTCGTTAATACACTGTAATATTAATTTATCTTTAAAATAAAATGTTAATTTTTTTTTGAAAATAAAAGATGATTTTTAAAATTATTTTCATGTATAAATATAAGCATCTAAAATCTAAAAACTAAAATCATAAAATCAAAATAAATAAAAATGTCTGAAAGAAAAGTTCTGAATGTAAGTTAATTAAAGATTCATCAACAAAATCTTAACAATTTTTTAAAGAAATATTATCCACCGAATTTCGATCCCTCAAAGCTTCCGAGAGTCAAACGAGAAAAGAATCGTCAATTTACGATTCGTCTAATGGCACCATTTAATATGAGGTAAATATATTTTTAAAGTATCGTTCCTGTGTTTATTTCTTTCCTAAATAAGATGCACAACATGTGGTGAATACATTTATAGAGGGAAGAAATTTAATGCAAGGAAGGAAGATGTTATCGGAAAGACGTATCTTGGAATACAAGTATATCGATTTTATATAAAGTGTACAAAATGTTTGGCAGAAATCACATTTTTGGTAAGATTTTATTTTTTAAGAATTATTTTTGTTTTATAATTAAAAATTTTAGACTGATCCGGAAAATTCTGATTATGAAATGGAATTTGGAGCTATCAGAAACTTCGAATGTATTCGTCTGGCAGAAAAACAGGCTGAACTTGAAGCTAAACAGGAAAAAGAAGAAGAAGCAAACAACCCAATGAAAATATTGGAAAATCGAACTCGCGATTCTAGGCGAGAAATGGCAATATTAGAAACTTTAGAAGATATTAGAGAACTTAATGCAGCACATGCCTCTGTTGATCCAAAAGTTTTGTTGCAAGAACAAGAGGAAATCAAAGAGAAAATGCTAAAAATTCAAGAAGAAGAAGATGAAGAAGAGATAAAAAGGATATTTGGAAAAAATTATTCAGAAGAAATTTTGAATGAACAAATAATTGAAAAACGAGATAATAAATCAAACAAAAATATCAAGTTCGACAAAACTGAAGAAGAAATTTCTATAAAACGAATAAAAACTAATGAGAATAAAAATTCTTGGACCGAAATCCTTAACAATTCGTCTATTCAACCAACTAATAATGGTTTAACAAAGTCAAAAATATCTTCATTTATCAAAAAGAAACATGATACAGTTCAAAATATAGAAAAAAATCAGCCTAAATCAAATCTTGGCGGCCTCTCTTCACTGGCTATGTATAGTAGTGAAGAAGACGAATAGATTTTTGATTACTTTTTTTAAGTTTAAATATAAATTCTTTAATTAAAAAAATATATTATTTTCAAGTTTTTATTGTTTTACTTAGTTAAATTTCAATGCTTTTTCAAAATTTCCAAATAATTTTATTATTCAAATATTAATTAAAACTCTAACTTTTTCTGTATTTTCAAAAATATATGGTTGAATTAAAATTATAGTAATGCAAAAAAATAGAATTAAAAAAATCATGAGTCAAAACATTAATAAATATAAAATGATCAATAAAAATAAAAATTAACTCAATAAAAGTTAAATTTCAAATTAATTAATAACTTACGGAATACAAACTAAAAACACAGTAAAGTTTTCTTGTAAAAGTAAATAATTATATTGAAGACTTCAATTAAGTAGATAGTTTTTACATTTTTTTAAGTCAATTAAATAATTTCGGTATTTTTGGATTTGATTTTTATCTATTAAAATAAAATTTTCGTGATAAGACTATTAATTTTGTCTACAAAAAGGTATTAATAATTTTTCCAATGATAAAATTATAAAAATTAGAAAATTTATTTTATTAAATTTTATAAATTCTAATAAGGGAATTAATATCTTTATTAACTAAATTTGATAAGAAAACTTTCTGTTATCATGATAAATCAAATTTAAGGTTTTATTTTGCCAAAATAAATTTGCAAGTTTAACTAATGGAACATTCAAATCTAAAGGAGCTGCATTGCACATTTTTACTTGTTTTATCGTATTTGATCCAATATTAAATATACTTCCTCCCGTGCTTTGCCAGAATATCAATGAATTATCATGAGCTGAATATGTTGCAATATATTTTGCATCAGATGATATTGCTAGAGCAACAATTGGTTGTGCGTTATGAGCATTAAAATTTTGTGAACTCCATTTTCCTGCTTTAAATTCATAAACAATTAGACGTCCATTATTTGTGCCACAAATTATTCTTTTTGATTCCTTGCAATATCTAATCATTGGGTATCTTATATTATTATTTAATAGTTAAAAAGAAAATAATTAAATTTTTAATTTATATAAGTTTACTTGAATAAAATTGGAAAAAAATCATCAAGTCCTATAGTTCTTACTTGATTAGTATCAAAGCAAAACAATAGAATTTCAATTACCTTAATTTAAAAAAAAAACTATTTACTTCATTAGCTAATTTTTAATATTACATCAGAAAGAAGCTCATATATAACCTGGAACTGATTATCGACCAGACGATTAAGAATTTTTAGCAATTCTGCTTTACCTCTTGATAGAATTGAATTAAATGATGCAAAATTTTGATTATTTATGTTGGTATTTGAGTACATTCTTTTTATTTCTTTTGTAATAACAAGAATAAATGTTTCTGGTCTTGAATTAGCGATAATATTTAAAGAATTTCGAGCAATTTTGCAAAGATCTGCTGTTGGAGTTGATGGTAAATTAATATCTAACCTTAATGTTTAAGATAGATTTGAATTTTTAATTGTTTTTCATAAAGTAATTAAATTAATAACATATTTTTGTTTCATAATATTTTTAATAAAAATTTTATTTAAATATATACCTTGGCAAATATAAATCAGAATCAGCAGTCAACTCTAATAGAGTTGTTAAAATAGATGATGGTTGAATGAATGGCTCCCATACATTAAAACCACGGCCAATTAAGTCAATAGATGCTCTCCTCGTTATGTCATAATGCAAAGATTTATTTGTAACCAAATTTGATAGTACATTACTAATTCTTTTTAAATTTGAATGATCTTCTAAACTAAATCCTTTCGGAATTGTTTTATATTGAGCTTGATTTTTGATAGCATTTATATCTTGACCAAATTCAGCTCCTATTAAACTAAGAATAATAACAGCTATAAATTGTTTTCGTTTGATTCTATTTGAATTGGGAGATAAATTAGCTATCTCATTATTGTGAATATTCTGTTTATCCATCTCTGAATTGTTAAACAATGTAGGTGAGGTTTGATTTTGGTTATTGAAAATATTAATATCTTTAAATTCTTTTAAATAACTGTTTAAATGTGGTTCCCATGTTTTTATTAGTGTTGTTCTTCCATTCGGTCCAATTCTTTTCAATTCACTTTTTAATAATGCTTGAGCAGCTTGTCTTATCTAAAAATTATTTAAGAAAATGTTTTATCAACTAGAAAAAAATACTTCATGAGAAGGATCCATCCATTTCAAAGCTAAAACATCTAGATTCAATGTTTTTGTTTTAAAATCAATATTTCGGTCAGAATAATCTGAGAGCATATAATACATTGTTGAAAGTTGGGAATAAGCTTGTCTAATACTGTTTTGAATGTCTATATCTTTTTGCTGTGAACTATCTTGAATAATAATTTCAAAGGGATCAACATTACCTCTTGAGTAAAATAAAAATATGATTGTTCTTAGAAAAAATTAATAAATTACTTTTTAGAATATAAATATGGCAGATATGCTAGATTCATTAACGAATCTGAAATTGCTAAAATTGCTAATAAGTGTTCGGTTGTCATTGTTTTCAAAGATAACCAATATTCTGTTGATGGTTTTAATAACTGATTCTCTAATTGCTCGTCTGTTTCGAAATCGATTAAATTAAATGATTTAGATGAAGTTAGTTTTAAAGTATTGTTTAATTCAGAGCATTCCAATTGTTTCTCTATTTCAAATTTATATTTTTTCTGAGGGAACATAATAAAAAGATGAGCACCTCGAGAAATTCGACCAAATGAAACAGGATATATAGGTTTTTTTAGTTTTAATATTTCTGAAGAAGTTTTGTCAATTGTATTATCTAATGTCCAAATATGAAGACTTGACAATAAAATATGAGTAAAATTTAAGATAGCTACAGAATTTTCGAATTTATGAATAAGAGAATTAAATAATTTCATGTCGATTGATTCCAGATTTTTGGCAGAAGCGTTTTTTTTTAACGTATTAAAAGGACATTGTAAGCGCTGTGAAGGTAAAACCAATTGCGTTGAATTAAGTGTTATGTTATGTGAATCACGATAAATATTGTTCTGTATTTGTTTAATTGTTGCTTCTACTGAATATTCTTCTAAGGTTAAGGTAGCTATATTTTAAAATAAATCAGATTAATTCAAATGAAACATTTTTTAGTCAAATTTTACTTAATAAATTGTCAATATCAAATAATAAAAGGTGTCTAACTGCATCATTTGTACTTAAATGAAATGGATGAATTATTAACGGAAAATTAATAGACGAAGAATCGATTATTGGTAAATTATTTGAATCTTCTTTAGTACCAGCTAATTTTTGATTTATCATTTTAATTGCATATGTAAAATTTCTTTTTTGAAGAATATGAGCTAGAGCAACATTTTGATTTGATATTGATTTGTTTGATATAATCATTGGTGTTGAATGAGATGTTTGAGTAAAATAATTAAGATGATTACTGGAATTGGTGCTTTGATTCGGAATAAAAATATTATTATTTGCAGATTGTGATGAATAAGCTTCAGGATTCATAATTATTTCGTCTGCTGCATTTAAAATATCTTCTGCTGCCAATCCATGAGCAACTCTATCTAGATTACCTGTTTCAATTTGCCAAACGAAGACGCCTCCATCTGAACATTTTACAATTAAATAATCATCTAAAGGTCGCCATTTGATGAATAAAATTGGAAATAAATGACGACTAGCTATCATAACTGGTTTACATTCTTTCAAACTTAAAAGTGCAACTGAATGATCATTCGAAATAGAACATATACAATGCAATATTCTAGGCTAAATTGAAAATATCATTTTAAATATTATATATAAGATAAATATTTAATTTTACATTAACATTATTTGGAGGAACACTTAACTGAAGAATTTCTCCTGTTTGAACCACAAATTTATGGATCATTTGAGCTGTATTTATATTCCATAATATTATTGAAAAATCTAAAGAACCAGTAACTAAAATGCTCGAATCATACCGTGTATGCTCAGAATGTGGATAAAGAATACAAGTCACTTTTGCTGTATGTTTTTTTACCTTGACAATATCTTCAATTCGTTTTTTACTTATTAAATTAAATTTAAATAGTTTTAAAATTATACCATCGTCTTCATTTGTGTTCTGACTAAATAAACTTTTGATTAAAAATTCTACTGCTGGGCGAATTATTATCGATCCATCACACATTCCATAAATCAATTTATTAATTTTTGGAATAAAAAGAAGGGTTGATATTGTTCCAAACTAATGATATGTTAGTTATGAATTAAAGTCATAATTTTTAAACTTACGTCATCTTTTTCATCTTGGCAATTTTCTTTCCAAAATTTATTTAGAGATGTTTGATAATCGATATATTTAAGTTCTTGACAATTTAATTACCAATATTTTTAAGATAAATTAAAAAAAAAACTTTACTTTTAATCTTATCCAAATTCCATACTGAAATTTGACAAAGGGAATCTGCTTTAATAAGATATCGATTTGATTCATGCTTTTTAAGTTCATTTTCTTTTAAAGAACGCTTTTTAGCCTCATAAAGGAAAAAAATTGACATGCAATAGACAGAATTCTTAATTAGATAAATAAAAATACCTATTATTATAATATTTTAATAAAATACTTTAATATATTTTGTAGAAAGGATTTCTTTATCTTCTGAAGTTATTTTTGAAGCAAGATTTACTTTGAAATATTTTTCATTTGCTTCAATATATGAAGATTTTCTAAAACAGCTTGAGGAGGGATCAATGCTACTCAGTATTTTAATTTAAATATTTTAAATATTGATTTAGAATAATACTTTTCAGATAGATTGAAAATATAAGCTTGTCCATCACTTGCTGCAACAATTACTTGTGTTATATCAACAAAGAAACCATTTATAAAACTTATAGTTTCACTATTTGAATAGAGTGTACTAATATGAATCTGAGATAAAACAGTAAAATCTACTGCATCAAAAATCTTTTGAAATTTAAAATATATATAAAAATTTTATTTAAAATTTAAAAATTTTACTTGAAAAAATTTTGGACACACAATGATAAAAATTCTTTGCTTTCCTGGACAGCTAGTTAATGTACTAGCATTTTCACAGATACTATTTTTGTATTCATGTTCCACAACTTCTGAACCTTTTATTTCATTTGCACTTAAGGTCCATAATTTAATAATTCCAGATATTGATACACCAACAATTACGTCATCATTATGATTTGTTAGCGAATTTATACACAAAGCCTTTATACACTCATGTTTCTCTCGAGATACTAATGTATATAATATATCAAGACTAATTGGATCAATTACCAAAACATCAATATAATTTCCAATACAGAATAGTCTATAATATTTTCCATTTAATTTCGAGCTCTTTAAAAAAAATTAAATATTGATGGTAATAAATAATGGTTTCAAAAAAATATATCAAACTTACATAAATTTTTTTGTGAATTGTATTTGTCATCTTTATGCTTTCAATACACTTTTTTTCATTCAATTCCCATAATTTCATTTCTCTAAATTGTTTTTTTAAATGAATAAAATTTCTTTATGATAATAACCTGTTTTAAATACTGACCCGTTATCACTAGAACTTACAATATATTCTTCATCTTTGGTTAAACCTGCTTTTGCAATGCAATTGACAATACTGGTGTGACCTATCATTAACCATTTTGGAGTAATCTAATTATTACTTAATTAAATATTTACATTTAAAAAATTATATTTACTTCATTAAGATCAAAATCCCAAATTATTATATGACCTGATGTTGTTCCTGTTAAAATGTAATTTTCGTTTTCATTTATTAAAAGAGATGAAATTTGACATTCTGGTGGATTCTTATCCCAAATCATTACTGGAAAAATTAATGATCCACTTGAAGTTGAAGGCATCTTTTTTCTCTCTAAATTATAAAATGATGACTTGAGTTAAGGAGCTTAGAAAAAATTAATTTATGAAAAAATATTTTTAATAATTTTACAAATTAATTATAATTAATGATAGATATATTTGAAATTTATTTATTATTTAATAATTTATTTCATCAGCGGATTAAAAAATGTTGTTGATAATGCCAAAATTTTTGTCTTTGTTTTTAATTAAATAAATGTCATCACTAAATTATTACATAAATAAATATTTTAGACTTTATTTATAATTTTTTTGTAGGATTTTTTTAACATTTTTAATTAATAAATTATTAATTTAAAAATTTAATTGAAATTTAACGATTGTTAAACATAATCAATTTTTTTAATTTTATTCATAATTTAAAAATAAATAATAATTTTATTTTAAAAAACAATTAAATAATTATATATATTTTAAAATAATTTATTTGTTTTAAAAAATGATTCTTATTAAATGATCAACTAATTTTTAAGATTGAATTCACATAGCCAATCTCGATAAATATTTCTTTCAACATATTTCTTATTTCAAGTTTTAAATTGTTGGAAAGAAGATCGCATAATTTACGATATAAATACGATGAAAATATTTCGAATTTTTTGGAATCTAATTTATAAATTTTTGTTAATACAAGAAGAATTAAGTTATCGTAACTTTCTCTCTGTTTTTCAGAATCAATTATAGCATAATAGTCTAGTGCGCTTTGACAAACACTAAATTAAAATTTAAATAATGAAATTTATTTTAAGAAATCTTATTTTAATCTACCTAAGTAGTCTAATTTGAATAACCGACCATGATTCTTTTCTTGATTCATCATTAAACATTTTGAATAAAATACGCAAAATACAAGCTAAACTTTGTGTTTCTTGATTGAGTAAGTTTGGTTTATCTCTTCCTTTGAAACCTTCAAAAAATTAAAAAAATATAATTTTTTAGCCTTCTAAAATATTTTTTTAATTAATGTTTAGTAAAAAAAAAATACCAGCTTTCCATAAAATGTTGCGCTGTTCATGATTACAATTAAATTTCATTGAAAATTCGTAAGACCTTTCTAAACAATCGACTAGATTGAGTAATTGTTCATTTTTTAAATGCACATACATTCCGTATTGGTCATGAACATAATTTTCACTATCAATTATATATTTTGATGTTTTTGGAGATGAAAGTGCCTTTAATTCAAATAAAAAAAATTATACATTTATAACAAAATTCTTTTTTTATTAATAGTTTAAATACAATATCATTTATTTTATATCCTTTATTTTTGTTTATGGATGTTTTTTCCAAAAAAAGCATTTAAAATATTATACAAAATTTAAAATACTTGTGCAGCAGCAATGAAAGTCGCATCTTCTTTTCTACTTGTTGTTGGATAAAATATTATATTATCAATAGTTTGTATTAGTTCTAACTGAACTATACATTTGATTACAAAACGATTGAATATTTTATTTTCTAAATAAACATAGAAAAAGTTTATTAGAATTTTATTATAGACATAATTTTTAGAATACCATTCAGCTTTTCGATCTGAATTTTTTGTGATAAATTTTCTTTATTTTCATTAGTATTTGAATTTTGATTCCATGTTAATAGTCTAAAATAAGAAAATAGTAGGAATCAAATTTTTTGTTTGTTAATGAATACTCAAAAGGAATTGTTGAACTAAAAATTTCTGATAAACAATCACAAGTTTTTCTCCAAACATCTTCAGAAAATTTTTCTCCATTAGTGATCACAAAATTCTCTAAGCAGTTGATCCCAGATCGAGCAAGTTGTTCATTGTCTTGCTTAACGCACCATTTCAAATGAGTATATAACTCGTCTATAAGTATTATGCTTATAGTTTCATAATATTGTGAAAAAACATCAATTATAGCATATAGTGCATGATTGCAGGTTGTTGTCATCCATTCGTTTTTCTAAATTATAAAGAGATATTTTAAAATTTTTGCATATAAATTTCCACCATAAATGCCGTTAATAAATAATTAACTAATTAACGTACCTCTACTTGCGCTTCTGGTAACTTCATATTATCAAAAATTCTAAATACAATATTAAATAAGTCTTTCCACCATTCAATTCTAAACGTTTCTCCATAAGTTTTCATTATTTCAAACATTACTGTCAATCCTCTAGTTCTAACATCGAGTTTACATCGATTTATGATACAGGATAATTCAAATAAAATAGGAAACCATCCTTTCATCCATACTACATCGCTCTCTGGTACATTTTTCAATTCTTCATAACCTTGATCGATAAAAGCATTTGGTTTATCTGCGACAAATACTGCACAATTACGAATATGACCTATAGCTTCAATTGAAATATCAGGTGATAAAGAATTACATGCAAATTCAGAAAGACATTTTACTGCATCTTGGAATGAATCAATTAAATTTACAAAGTATTTTTCTAAGTAATTTCGAACTATTTCCGTTACTACATCAAATGAATAATTTAAAATGCGTTCATTATTCTGAGAAGCTGCTAAATGAAATACACCAAAAACATTTTTCCAGCCAGATTTTATATTCTGAGGTTGTGATTTTACCATTTGTGCAATACACTGTAAAACCATATCCCTAATTGAGAACGAAGAATTTCGTTTCATTATATGTTCAAATGGCTTCAAAAAATCCTTTTGAAATCTAAAATTAGCAAATTCTCCTTTTTCTAGAAATTTCATAGTAAGCTGTCTAAGTGAGTCTAAAGCAAAAAAAGCAACTTCTTCATTTGAGCTGCATCCAGCTTTATTAAAATGTTCTCCAAGAATATTCCATATTCGAGTCCATTGTAGTCTTATTCGACCCATATTATAATAAGAAATTTCAACTATTTTTTGTAAACTATACATTCTTGGAGGACTAAAATTAAGTTCGTCCTCTGAAATATAGCACAACCATTTAACAAAATCAACAATACCATCACCATCTAGTTTTGTAGATCCTGTAAAGATCCGATCAACTGCAACAGTAACACTTTGAGTAATAGAATCCCCAATTTGAATTTGAATATTAGCTAATGGCTTTGATTCTAAACTTTCTTTTAAAAATTTTTAAAATAAAACTGAATGGAATTTGAAAAATTTACCAATATTATTCATCATAATTGTTGTCGCAATTGTTGATGATGGCTGAATTATGTTTTTCAAGATTGAACTTTCCTTGGTTATAGTTGAAATTGTAGATAAATATGAAGAATTTGAATTTATATTTGAATGTGAAATATTTGAAACAGTGACACCAATTGATTGTGCTACTTCAAATTGGCTTATACATTTTAAAATTTCATACCAAGATTTGCCTAAATAATTTCCATCAGTAAATGCAACAGTGATTAAATTTTTGAAACAGTCGATATTTTTAGGTTTCATTTCAGTAACACTATTCGATGATAACAAAAGTGTAAATTTAGATAGTGCCTGAATATAAGCATCTCTCTCAAGTTCAAGATGAAATATACATGAAATTCTAATAGAACACCGAATTCCAGTCAAACATAAATCGACCACAACTTGATCATCTGAATCTTGTAATGCTATACTAAAAGCAGCTAAAAATGGAGTCCATGCTAGTCTAAACATCGGCATAATATGTTCACCATGTTTTGCAAAAGTAAAATGAGTTGGGACATGGTAAACGCTTTCCATTAATGATCTAGCTGTTTGAGTAACTTGTTCTATTTCCATATTATATAGTAATTTCCTGTGTTTCTCTGATTCAGCTTTAGGTCTATTAGTATTAGAATTAAGACTCGGTTTTACTTTGATTTCACTTTCTGCAATTTGATCGTATATTTTTTCTAAGAATTCTTTTGGTAGATCTTTATTTTCATTTATACCTCGATTCATATTTATATATGCCTCTTTTGTCATTTTTTTCTTTACACTAGCACTATGTAAATCAGTTGCTAACATAATTATACTAAAAGCAAGAACATATACGGCATCAGCACTTTCAAAATGATAAACTTGAGTATTGTTTTTCGTGATTTTATCAATATCAGTATTATTTGAAATATTATTGGAAAATTTTTTGTTTAATTCATGATAACGTGCTGCGAATTTTTCCATTAAACGATCAATTTTTTGGGCTTCACCTGGAAGACGAAATTTTTCTAAAAATAAACGCAATGCAGTGACGATTTCCATTCCATGAAAATTCATCAAATCAACATAAGCATACATTACCTTAAAATCAATATAAGATTAAGTCTTTTTTATTTTAATTAAGAATCTGTATGATTATGATCTTAATAATTCAACTAACATACCTCTTTGTTAAATTTTTCATTTTCACCCAAAAAATCTCCAATCGCAGTCTTATCTAATCTATTGTCTTCTAAGAAAAAAAGAGCAATTTCTTGAGGTGAATATCCCAATAATTCATTTTCCTGTAAAAATTGGATTCCTTTAATAGGCTTTTTTCTAAATAATTCGATTCCTTTTTCCCAAAGCTCTTTTTTGCATTTGATTATTTCGAAATCGGAAGGATTGTAGCTATTGTTAGTGTTTGAGTTTGAAGAATTCAATGAATTGCTGCTATCATACGATTTTATCTTATTGGAATAATCATTGCTATCAGAATCTGTTGATTTATTCTCTAATCCAATATTTGATTGTATATTTGGATTTGTATATAAATCTTTTGTCCATTCGACCATACATTTCAAAATTGAAACCAAACATTCTAATCCTTTCAATCGTAAGCTATTTAATTGAATTTGAGAACAACTCAAATCTACAGTTTGACGACCAAGTGCTTTTTTTGAGAGAACATTTACTAGACGGGCAAATATGTTGGTTGATTGTAAATCACAGTCATAATTAATATACAAATCCACTACACATTGTGCATTAGCACAAACATGAGTTAGTGCTTGAATAACTAGCCATTTATGATCAAAGGGGCTGGTTGGCGTCTCAAGTAGAAATAAAATAATTTCTCGGAAAAATACTTCAATCTGTTTTTTTAAATGCTGCTTATAATCAGCAAGTAAAGCCACAAAAATTGCTAAACTCAATTCAAATACTTCAGTTATTGGAGAAACTCCGTTTTTTGAAAGCGATACACAAAGATATCTTCTTATTGCGTTTATCATAAAATTAGATTCTTTAAATGATGACTTTGCATTTTGAAGAGTGGCAAGAATCAATTGTAATGATAAAACTTTCGATTTGATATCTATATCGTTTTTTATATCAGGTGAATTTGAATCTGCACTCACTTGACGAAGAGATAGTTTGCAAAAAGCACGAAACATTAAATAAGTATCAATCTCATATAAATCTTCAATATTAGCGACTTCTGGATCTTTATTCATGTGTCTTGTTTGTGATTCATTTTCGAGTGAGCTAAATTTTTCGCTTTCAATAGTTTCGTTTTGATCCATGTTGTCTGATATTGATTGTTCCACTTCATCGCATATAGAATCAACTAAGTTGCACATCAAGTCAGATATTTCGTAATTTGAATTATCGAACTTATGTAAATCATCAATTTCGGAATTTATAATTGAGTTTAATTGCTCACATTCAAAATTATGTAATATATCCAAATAAATATGTCTATTATGATCTAAATTATTTTGTAGATCGTTACTTTCCATAATCTCATTTTGTAATAAAAATTGATCATCTGTTTGTGTTGAATCATTTAAAGAGACTGTTTCACTTTTGGAATTTTTTTTAGCATCTTCTTTACTTGCTTGACTTGTATTGTGGTAACTAAATTCATTCTTTTGTGTTTTTTCTATTTTTTTTCTTTTCTGACTCTTATATGTATTTATCATTTAGAAAATCATTGTTAAATCGTTTAGATTAAATGCTTACTGAAATTTCTAATCGGGTAAGAACAGTATTTATAATTTGAGTTAGTGCTGCACGAGCTGAAGCTTGATTTACTAGACTTCTACTGGATATTTGAATGTTGTAACATGTTTTAATTGGTAAGAGTAATGTTTGTTCATGAACTTCTATATGTGGTGATGTTAAAATAGTCAGTAATGACTATAATTTTAAAATTAATTTACTAAATACTAAATATTTTCGGTTTTTTTAAAAAAACTTGATATTATGCCGAAAGAGGAACAAATTATTAAAATTTAATTTAACAAAAAAAACCGAGTGATTACTATTTTAAACAAATACTTTAATGATTTGTAACTGAACAGTATCATCTATATCTGGCCCTTCAAAACACAAACATATTGTTTTTATTAGTCTCTGCACTAACTGCTGTTTAGAAATTGTAGAATTAGAAGACATTTTTGTAGATTCAAATAAATAACCATGTGCCACTAATTTCTTTTATAAAATGAAAATTTTTAATCTAATATGCTCTTTTTAATTTCATTTTAAATAATAAGATAATAATATTACCTGTATGCAATCCAAAGATGTTTCGATTATTTTCGTCGATTTGCATTTAAGAACAAGTTCAAATGGAATAAAATATTTTTCAACATCAGTTATTTGAACAAATCCAGCATCCGTCTTTCCTTTTGTTTCAACTTTGAATTCATCTTAAAAGTTGAATAATGATTATTAGTAAAAAAATCCAAATTAATAAAACAAGTTATTGAAATTTTTAAAAAATTAAAATCAACATTATTTTAGATAAATTTTATAGATTACTTAGAGCAGTTTCACACTGCTTTCTTAATTGGGAGTTGCAGGATTTTTTCATTTCTTTGTCACCAATAATTTTTTCTAAAGCTCTTATTAAAAACACATTTGCTGAGTGAGTTCCATCTGAATTATTTGCAGGCATTCTGATTATTTTTTTGTAAATTTTTGAAAATTTACTTAACTAAAATATTTCAAAATTAAGAATTGGAATAAATAATTATTTGCTTTTATTTCGTTTATGTATGCTTTTTCTTTGAACAGCTCATCAAATCGAAATTTGAAATTTTATTCACATAAAAATTTCATAATTTTTTCTCTAAATTAAAAATATATATAATTAGTATATATTAAAGAAAATTTGATGACAAGAATTTTGTCTTTAAAAGACTCATAATAATTTAATCAAATAGTATTGTCAAATTTAATTGAATTAATTAACTTTTTTAAAGATTATTTAGATTAATGTATAACAAAATATGAAAAAAAAAATTTTTTTTCTTTTAAAGCTTTTTTTTAAGAATTTTAATTATCTGTGATATTGTTTAATTTTTACATTAAAACATTATCATTTCAACTAATTTTTATTTGATATTTTCTTTGATATCAAATTTTTTTTTTTCTAATTGGGAATTCAGTATGGTCCAAGAGGAACATTCCCTCTTAATTATATATTAAATAAATAAATAAATAAATAATTCGGAATTCAATTAAGTTAGCCAAGACTTTTTTAAAGGCTTTTTTCTTTGTTTTGAAAAATAGAATACGAATTAAAAATCTAAGTACTTCATCTTTAATTTTATAATTATATATTATATTGATTATAAACAAATATTTAGAAACAAATTATAAAAAAATATTAGTAAACATATTTTTCAAGTCGTAAAAGTCGTATCGAATCAAACAATTTTCTACTGATATCAATATTGTGCCTTTGAGAACCTTTTAAAGCTTCTCGAATTATATTTTGTGAATTATCTTGAATTAAAAAAAGTAATCAAATTTTAACAAAAAAATTTAAAAATACCTGATGAAAGAAGAATAAAATCAGACAAAAATTTTACTGCAGTGTTATAGATTTTATTTTTTTCGCTTAATAAACAGTCTCTGTATGATTTGTAAAAATGCTTAGCTTCTTTTGGATTTAATCTTAAGTATCTCATTAATAAAGAAAATGCGTAATCTCTAATTTTGTCGTCATTATCTTCAAGCAAGTTTTTTAAATAGATCGCAAACTGTGAAAGAATTATTGGCTGTCTTTCCGAAACTGAATCTAATTCATTCAGAACAAATAAAACTTCTTCATAATTTGATCTATTACTAAGCTTATTAATAAATGGCTCAAGTTGTTTTGTTTTCCATAATGAAATATTTAATTTTTGTAATAAACTATTTACATTTTTTTTTTCAGTTCGAATGATTGATTTAAAATCATTATTTCTTAAAAATGTTTCTTGTGATTGAGAACTTGTTTTGAATTGAATTGATTGTATTGAGCTCAAGAATTTTAACGAATTTATTTCAGGATACGATTTTTGAAGAATTCTAAATTTTAAAAATTAAGCGTTTAAGAAATTTAGTCTATAACCTGAATTACCCTATGATATTTGAATATTTCTTAATAATGTTAAGATAACCTGACTCCAAATCTATATTTAAAAGTTTTTCCAAAAATTCACAAAATTTAACAACCAGACTTCCGATAAATTCTCGATTCTCTTCGCAGTAAGACTAAATACAAAAAAAAATATTTATAAAAATAACAATTAACAAAAATTCCAAAATACCAAAAAGACATCAAAATAGTGTGAAATAATTGCTTTGATATGCTCTCGATATTTTTGATGAAATACAAATGGGACCAATACATTTAAGATGTCAATAATATAATGAAAAAGTTTATCAAATTTTCTTTTTTTAAATTCATCAAATGAATAACCGACTCTTCCTTGCAACATTCCTTCCATCATTGGTAATTGGCGAATAAATATAAAAGGATGAGATGATGCTAATTTCATACAAACAAAATTTGCATCAACCATAAATGCTTCTTGCTTTTTAGCAAGTAAAACCATTTCTTGATTTTCTGATTTTTGTTTACTTGTTCCAGAAGTAACTGCGACTCCGATTATACCACTACTGGTTAGATTATAACTAAAGTTAACTTCGATTTCTCCAAAACAATTTAATAGATTATGAGTTTTTAAATCCAGCTAAAAATGAGAAATAAAAAATTATATTTAACAATAATTTAATTTTAGAACAAAATATAAAATAAAATACCTCTGTTGGCTTGTCGATTAAATGATAGATATTACTAAATAATCTATTAGAATTTATCATTTCGTAAATAAGCGTGTTATGATTTAAATAAAGTCTATACAAAAAAAAAGTTTGCACTTTTTTTAGAATATTTTGCGAATACTCGCTAATTTCTATGTCAGAGATATGAAAATCTTGATTTTTATTAATAATAATTTTTAAAAAATCGATTGAATGTTTATCTCGATAAGATGAAAACGTTTTGATTTGAAACTTCAAGCGTGTTAAAATCAATTTAAAAATATTTTTATACTGAATATTTAGATTCATTAGAATACGATCAAATAATTCTATACGATTGTCTAAATATTGTTTAAACTGAATATTCATATCATTATCGTTAAGAATTGATTGATAATTTATAAACATTTCTTCAATTAAAATATCTACTAACTCGACAAATTGAACCTGTGTTAAATTCAAATATGAAATAATAAAACCAGCCGACTTTAAATATTTAGAATTAAAAATAATGGTTTAATACAGAATTTTAAATTTACCTGTAATTGCTTAGCCTCATCAACCTTGGAAAATGTGGGTAGATGAATTAGTGAATTTAAATAATCCAAAACAACTGAATGATTCAAACTAAATAGTGAAAAATTAGTCTAAACAAATCCAAAAAACGAAAATATCTTACCAGAATTCTTGATTATTGAATTTGAAAAATTGATTACTCTTGAAAATATTAACTAAACATTCAAATAATTTTTGCCAATTTGATTGATGCAAAAAAATTGACAAAATAATTGAAAAATTTAGCAATGTTTTTCGAAAACCAAAGATGAATTTGAATTGTTGATCAAATCGTGTGTTAACCAAATTTGGATCGAATTTAGTTAAGTAATTGATTAAAATATTTAATAGATTTTTGTGACATGTTTTGCTGTTGTTCTCAAATAGTAAGATCGTTTCACATAAAAGTTCTATTTTTGAACTACAATTTTTAAAAAATCCAAAATATTTCTCCAAATTTAATTCCAGATCTTCAATTTTTGAATTATTCAATATTTTAATAAAGCATTCAGGAGTATTTTTATATTCTAAAATTTCATTTTCTTCTGTTGTAATAATAGTGTCACAGAAAATCTTCCGTTTATATTGTTGAATTTTATTTTTAATGAAATTTTCATCAAGTGTATAGCTATTTTTGTCTAAATTTATCGTAAATTTGGTTCCCAATTTTTTTAAGTTAAACTCTTTATCTTTTGATTGATTGAATCTATTTTTGAATTTAAATAGACATTCCTCAATTAAATTTCCAAAAGTAAACTCACAAGATAAATTTTTCATTTTATCTAAGTGAATCTTGATCATGCTAATATCATTATAAGAAAGACAAGAAATTTGATTTATAATTGAAGAATCTTTTTTTTGAATATCAGGTTCTAGTTGTTTTATAATGTGATAGATGCTCAAAGTTCCTAATCCATAATTTTTGGATAGCAATTCAATCAAAAATTCGTTAGAATACGAATTCACAACATTTTTTACCAAATGAGATTCAAAATTTTTACAATTATTATAATTCATCTTTAGAAGTTTAGATAAAACCATTTGATTTAGAAAATTCGAAAAATTATCAACATTCAAGACTTGCACTTCATTCATATAATTATCGAATTCTAGACTTCCAAATGAGCATATAACTAAAATAATTAGATTAAATAATACTTCGTTTAAGTAATAAAACGTTTTCTCTGTTTTTATAACTAGAAAATGATTTTCGTTTAACTTCGATTGTGTAAATAATTGTAATTGCTTTATTAAATGTGATTGTGACTCAATTTCATTTATTTTCAGCAAAATTTTACATAATTCGCCTAATAGGTTAGTAATTTTTGTCGAATTTTCAGCATTTTTTAAAATGTAATTTATAAAATTATTTCGTTTAAAAAAGAAATTTGCAAGATTTTCAGACATTTCATTTATTTTCTTTTTCAACGAAATCTCAAATGGCTGGACATTTCCGTTTAGAATATTTATTTCATTAATATTTTTTCTGTATATATCTTCAATTTCTGTTAATAAGTATAAAATGAATGTAATTAGATGACTTGGATTCGTTTCAACCATAATAATTTTACTGAAATATTCTAAAAACAATGGTTGGATATAAATCTCATAAGTGATTATTTGTTTAAAATTTTCGATTAATTGTTTTAAATCAATATTGTTCTCTCCAAAAGTAGTTACAAACGTGTTATTTGTATTTGAAAATATTAACTTACTTAAAACCTTAAGTGATTCACATCTTACTTGTTGTTTAGTTGATAGAAGCTTTTTTAAAAAATACTCCAAAATTTGTATCATTTGGTGAATAGCGTCCATATTTTCTAAATTTGAAATGTTTAATACTAATTTCAACCTATTCAAAAGAATTTCAACATTCAATTGTTTCTTAAAATAAATTTTTGGTTGTCAATTTTTTTTTGGGGAAAATAATTTAAACTACCTACTTTTGACTGCGTTTCCATTTCAATTCCTCGAATCGAATTCCAAAGAAGTTCACAGACTATTTGAATAGGTAATATTTCTAAACATTCCTTTGATGTTTCGATCATTGATGTCAGCCATGGCAAAGAGGTTTTGGAATCCTGACTATTAATTAACATGAGCAAAAAGTCTGGATTTCTACTTTTGCAAAGTAATTGTCCCAATTTGTATTCAGAGTTTAATTTTTTTATATTTTGAATAGCTTCAGCAGTTGGACGCCTTGGAGGTCCACTAAGATTAAATATTATTAAATTGATTTTAAATTCTCTTAAAATTTTTTTTTCAATGACCATTTTTAGCTGATAATTTATTTAATCAGATTATGATCATACAAATATAATTATAACCCAGCAATTATTATTTTATGAATAATTAAAAAATAATAACATAATTGTTTGATTAATATACAAGCTTAGAATTCTATCTCAAAAAGACTTTATTTAAGATTACAATTAATGTAAATTAATCCACCTGTAGACTAAAAGAAAAAAAATACTTACAATGGATCGAATTTCATTACTTGTCCTATCAGTTTGCTGTTTAATTCAGTTTTAGTATTTGTTCCTTGTTTTGCTTCAAACATATTCTCAAATTCTAGAATTTCACATTTTTCCACCTCAACAGCGGCTGCTTCAATTGATTTATACTTTTCAATTGTCATATCCTCATTAATACTAGATTGCGGTGGAAAGTTATAATCCTCAGTCATAACCATTTGCATCAAAAGTCTTAAAGTTGGATATTTTTCCCATCCTTTTTTACCAAATTCAAGCGGATCTAATGCACTAATTAATAATAATATTTGCCAAGCTTTCCAATATAAAACAGTTACTACTAAATTTGGAGGGTCTTGATATTTATACATGCATATATTGAATAAAGTTTCTATAAAAATGTCCATGTTTTCCAATTTTATTGAATAAATTTCTTTTTGAACTAAAGCAGCTGTTTTTAATAAATTTTCTTCAGCACAAAGCATCAGCATATATAAATGTTCTGGCAAGTTTTGAGTAATTATTAGAACTTGATGCAAAGTCTCGCTCAAGACTGGAATTTCAGATACGACTCTGAAAAATGTACTCTTTTCAGTTTCACTGGGCCAATTATCAATTGTATAACATTGTTCCGGTTTGTCAACCATAAACAATATTTTAAAAAGACAACGTATTAATTCGTTCGGACTAACATCATACATTTTAAATATTTTCCGCATCCAACCAACAGTATCACATTGAATCTGTGACATTAAAAAGTAATATTTTGCTAAGATTTCTTTGGTTTCATTTGAACGTCTTAAATATGCTTCTTTAATTTGAGGAGTTATCGCAGCCAAAATAAAAACAGCGATTAAATCTGAAACATTATTTAAATATCTTTCTTTAATTTGAGTTTGAGAAAAATCGGCTAGTCCACCAGCTAGAGAAAAAATAGAATTTGTAGAGTTAAATTTTTGAAATTCATTCGGATCTTTATAATATTCCTTAATTAAACTTTCGGATTCAATCTCATTTATAAAAATAGCCAAATTAAAATCTTGGCGGCAATTACGTACAGTATCACGTAATAAAATCTTAATAGGACGCAAAAATTGGTCTATATTTTTTTGCAATATAATTTTTAGCAATGTTTGAGCAAAAACTCTTGATCCTAAATTTTGATCTGCGGAAAATGCTATTTGTAAAAGAAAATAGTTGTGATTTAATTTGTTTTGCTGATTTTGAATTTGTTGGTTATTTTGCGTTTGCGAAAAAAGTTCATTTCGAATTATTAATTGAATAAAGTTTTCATAGTTAAGTGGATGCAGTTTAATTAGTTCACGAAAACAATCACTAAAATGTTGATGATGTTTAGGTTTAGGTTTAATTTTTATCAAATTTGAAATAATTTCTTTATCTATTTGATCACCATGTTTACAATTAATACAAATCGACATAATCAAATCTTGAACGTTTGCATCTATCTAAAAATATTAATTTTAAAATAATTTTCTTTTGAAATTAGATTTGTTAGATAATTTATTAAGTTATATTTAGTCTTATTTATTTATATCAATAGACTTATTTTAAATATTTAGACCTCAAATCATCATAGTTAATCGAAAAAAGATTAAAATAAATTAATTAAATTAAAATATATTTTCTATTTTATATTTGATTTTTATCTCGATTTGTATTTTTCTCTTAGATCATTTATATCAAAAATTGAAACATTTAATTTAATTTGAATCAAATTGATGAAATAAAACTTTTTTTATGTAACTGAAATATATTTAATCTGAAATTCATATCCAAATTCTACTCAATTTCTTTAAAAGAGAAAAAAAAATAATTATACTTTAGAATTTGTTATCCATTTTTCAAGTTTTTGAGATGACATTTTTCTTATTTCTGGAATTCCACACAAATTCTGTAATAATTTTATAATATTTTTATCAGAGTTAACGTTTGAATTGATTGATCCAATGCTGCTTTGACCAATTGCTCGTTTAAAAGCTTGACTTTTATTGACACCATTCAAAATTTCTCTAATCAAATCGATGATAGTTGTTTCAATTTTACTACGAACCATTTCGTACCTTGGAGCGATTTGACTTTTCTTATTGGTGAAATCAAAAAAACCTTCTGTTGCTTCTATTAATTTGTCTGATTCTACAGATTTAATGTTTATCAAATCTATAGAAGCATTAGAGTTATTAGGCAAAAACTGGGAATTTTCATATGAATATGGAATTGGACGTGTGTGAAAAGCAGTTTTGATATTTTCGACAAATTCTTTACATAAAGGATTTTCTATCCAACAACGTTCTCCTATTGAATCGTAAACAAACGCTGTAATAAAACTTTCAGGCCAATTACTTTCGTTTTCAAATACCATCGCCAATATGTTGCAAATAACAGGCTGAATGAAAATTGTATTTTGTGGTGAAGACGGACTTCTGGTCGATTGAGTTTGTTTGTTTTTTAAAGTATTGTTTGCTTTTTCAAAACAACTTGCTTTGTTTTTTAAAAGAGTATTTACAATAAAATCAACTAAACTAGAATTTTTCAAAAAAAATTCAGGACGTTTAAGAGCTATGTAACTTAATGCCATTAAGATATTTAAATCAGATTGCTGAGAATATTGTTTTAAGCTGTTAACAGAAAGGCCAGGATTTGGATGTTTTAAACTATTGACAAGTGATTCAATATATTTTATTAGTTTTTCATTTGAATCATCTTTTTCTAATAGTTTAATTACTTCTTCTTTAACAGTTTTAGAATCAATAGGATACTGATCATCATTTAGACTAGTTGTATTTAAATGAAAATTAGAATTAGACAACGAACTAAGATTTGATGAATTATTTGAAGCAATTTTTGATTTGTTTAAAATCGAAATAGAAACGTTTGATTGTGTATTATTAGAATCATTTTGAGAGCTTAAAGAATTAGATTTTTGAGATTCATTATTAAAATTTGGGGTTGATGTATCTCTTGACCTTGATCCCAATGCGATGTAATTGTTTCCTGGTGGATCAAAACCTTAAAAAATTCTTAAAATTTTTTATATCATCCAAAAATAGTACCTTTCTTAATTGTCTTATTAGATTTTGGCATCATTTTTAAGTTTTCTAAAATAAGAAAAAAAACTTTAAATATAAATTTTAAAAATCAATCTTAAAAATTATTATTTTTTTGATAAATCATTTAAGTATTTACCATAAATGTAAATCTATTAATGTGCATTCTAATTTTTGGTTAGAAAATACGAATTGCATTCGAATCAAATTGCAAAATTAATTTTATTTTTATACTAGCTTAAAATTATTTTTAATTTTAAATCAAATTTTTCATTCTGATTAACTAAAAGAAAAAATTATTGAATATTTAAATTAATAAACAAATTAAAATCAAATTTTGTTAAATTTTGAAATTTTCAATACAATATATTAAAATTTATTGAAAATTTTTATATCTGTCATATTTAAATTCAAAAATGAATTATGATATATAATTTTAAAATACTGTATTGTGTAACTATGACAAAATAAATTTACTTTTTTACACAGATTTTAAAAGAGTCTTAAATTTTTATAAATTCAGATATTTTTTTGATCGTAATGTTAAAATAATTATGATCAAACTAATTTAATAATAAATTAATATTCATTTATCAAACTTATTTTAAATTTATTTACAAATATTAATTTAACAGCAATTTCTATCAACAACTAACCAATGCATGATTTTTTCCATAGTACATGTATAAAAAAAATATTTAAGATTTTTCTTTTAAGATTTTTGTTTTAGTAAAATCATATTTTTATATTAAAAATATTTTATTTAAATCTTTAGTTCTTGATTGTTCAGATTTTTTCTTGATTCTAAATTTATAAAATTATCCGAATATCTTAAATTATCAAAATGGTAGAAGAGACAGAAGTCGAAAATAAAATTAGTAATCACGACGAACCAGAAGTCATTAAATTTGGGTAAATAACTTTTCATTTGAAATTTTTTACTTTTAAATGATTCTATTAAATAAAATCAAAAAAATTTAATTTTAAAAAATATTAACATTTAATTGAAAAATTAGGGAAAACGAATTAGAAATTAAAGCAGAAAAACTAAAAATAGAAGGAAATGACGCTTATCGAAATGGAAATTTTTTCGATGCAGTTGAATCATATACAAAATCTTTAGAAATTTGTCCAAATAATGCATCTGTTTATGCAAATCGAGCGGCAGCATATTTAAATTTAAAAAAATATAAAGAAGGTTTAAGTGATTCAATGAAGGCTGTTTCACTTGATCCTGAATATATCAAAGTAAATCTAAATTAATCAAATTTATTAAAATGGTAAAATATAATTAAGGGATATTTAAGAGAAGGAAAAGCCAATTTATTTTTAGGAGATATTTCTAAAGCTTTAGTTTCTTTAGAAAAGGCAAAAAAACTTGATCCAGATAATGCGACAGTCAATGAGGAGGTATGGATTCAATTATTTAAGCAAAATAATTTAATTTTTTTAGCTTGTTAAAATCAAAGCGGTTAAAAATTTCTCAGATGAAGCCAATGTTTCATATCAAAAAGGAGATTTTAGAAAAGTTGTTATTTTTGCATAATTTTTTTTGAAACTTAAATAAATTAATTAAGGTTGTATATTTAATGGATAGATGCTTAAGTCATGCAAGTGACTGTTTCAAATTTCTATTACTGAAAGCAGAATGCCTAGCGTTGCTTGGCAGATATCAAGAAGCGCAAGAAATTGCAAATGAAATTGTGATAAAAGACCAAAAAAATTCGGACGCTCTTTATGTCCGAGGTATGTGCCTATATTATCAAGGCAATTCAGAAGTTGCGTTTCAGCATTTTCAACGCGTTTTACAGTATGAGCCAGATCACAACAAAGCAAAAATTTTTTATAAAAACTCAAAAAAATTACAAATAAAAAAAGAACTCGGTAATAAGGAATTCAAAGCAGGGAATTGGGAAAGTGCATACAATCTTTATACAGAATGTCTGGATATTGACAATAAAAATAAATCAATCAACTCAATTCTTTATTTTAATAGAGCCAATGCTTCCTTCAAAGTAGTTTTTTTTAACTTAAATAATTCAAAGCTAAATTGTACTAAAGATGAATAACATCGATGCTTGTATTGACGATTGCTCTAAGGCTATTGAAATAGACAATGGTTACTTAAAAGCTTATCTTAGACGTGCCAAATGTTATATGGAAAAAGAAAATTTTGATGATGCAGTTAAAGATTATAACCAAGCATACAAACTTGACAAATCAAATAAAGAAAATTATAGATTGTTGAAAGATGCAGAATTTCAATTGAAAAAAAGTCTTAGAAAAGATTACTACAAAATTTTAGGAGTAAAAAAAGACGCCTCAGAGGAGGAAATAAAAAAAGCTTATCGAAAATCTGCATTAATGCATCATCCAGATCGTTTTCCGGATGCTAGTGAAGAAATAAAAAAAAAAGAAGAATTAAAATTTAAGGAAATAGGAGAGGCTTATACAATTCTTAGTGATCCAAATAAAAAAGCAAGATATGATAGCGGTCAAGATTTAGAAGATCACGGATTACATGATGGCGACCAAATTGATCCGAACGCTTTGTTTAAAGCTTTCTTTGGAAATTTTAATGGAAATCGTTCAAGAAATGGGTTTTCTGGATTTGAGTTTTCATTTGGTTAGAATATTTTTTATTTTATTAAGAAAAACTTAAAATTTATTAATAAACAAATATATATTATCTAATTTTGAAAAGCCTATTTAATAGAAAATCTAATAAAAGTTTTAAAAAATTTGACTTATTTACAAGTTTATATCAATTTTATCAATAATTGAAATTGACCCAAATGACTCAATTTCCTTAGTTTCTGGGTAAAGGAATTTAGCTGTTTTGATTTTTTTTCATTCAAAGCTACTACAAAAAATAAAAAAAAAGGTTTATGAAATTGGGCAAAATTTTATTCAAAATAAATTTTATTTTTTTTTATTTCGATAAAATTAACCAGATTATAAAAATTTACTCACAACACCATTATAAACGAATTATTATGATATTCTCTTGAAAAATTAAAAATCGCTTAAATAGAGTTGTCATAGAAATATTGTTTTTGATTTTTATAGCTAGTTTAATGTTTTTCAAAAAGCCAATAATTCTTAATTACATAAAAAATTAATAAAATCCTTGAAAAATGAAAAAAAAAGACAGTAACTTTAAGTGTTATAAATTAGTTTAATCTTTATTTTTTTATAATTTTAGTAATAGCAGATATTGAACAAAAAACTTATTTTGTTTCTAATGAATTTGTTTTGAAAGAATCAATAAATCTTCCAATACAGAATGATCATCTAATGGCTTGTAAATATATTCAATTAATAATATTTAAAAAGATTAAAAAATTTTTGTTAAGTATCATTTAATAATTTTCAGAATAAATTTGTTTTGGTCGATATCAATGGAATAATTACATGGAAATGGAAAAATTTAACGAATAAAGGTAAAAAAAAATTAATTTTTTTAAGAAATAAATTTAAATCTTTTAATTTTATTTTAATTCTTAAGATTTATCAACTTTTTCAAATTTTTTTTATTTGAATCATTAAAATATTTTTTTTTATTTATTGACTTTAAAATGTCTTAAGATAAGAGAGAAATATTATATGATTCTAACGAAACAAGAAAAATAATTGATATAATTTACAATTCAAATGATCGTTGTTATTTTTCATTATTTAGTGATAATAGCATTGGGGTAAGAGAAAAAATTGAATTCTGAATGTTTGGTTAAAAATTATTTCATTTTTAGTTATTAAACACCAGATTTCAGGAAGTCTTTCGGAAAGATAATGAATCAGGAGCAATTTTATGCATGGCTTACAATTCAAGAAATAACGAATTGATTACTTCTACTGTTGAAGGATTTAAAGTAAATTTTCAATCGATTCTCATTTTATACTTAAATTGGTTTTGTGAAATTTACCAAAATGGTAAATATATTATGTTATTGTATGAATTGTAGTAAAATTCATATTAGTCAACTAATAAAAAAAAGAATGTTATATGGATTATTTTACTAATTTATTTTGATCGTTTATTTTATTCTATTAGGTGATACAATAATTTTAAAGATTCCTTAAATTACTTAAAATTTTGAAAATCTAATATTAATTTAATAATATGAAACTAGCTCAATAATTCATTTATTAATATTATTTAAATTAATTTCTATTTTGATTCTTATTATATTGTAATTTATATTTAAGGTATATAGAATAACAAAAAACGAAAGAAAGATTTGTAAAAAATTGATGGATTTACATAACTATGAGCTTTTTTTAAAGTATTTCAAAACTAAATTAAAAAAATATAAATTATGTAACCTTTTAAAATAGAAAGGAGTTTAATTTAAGTAATGATTGGATAAAAAAAATTGAAATAGATGATTTGAACTGTCATCTATATTGCACTTCTTCTCATGATTTATACATTTTTGATTTCAATTGGACCCTAATTCGTCATTTTAAAAATGTACATCATCTTCCGATCACATGTGTTATTTATTCTCCAAGTAGCAAATGTTTTCTTACTGGAAGTATGGATAACTCAATAAAAATATGGTCTAATACTGGTGACTGTATTGATATTTTGAAATCACATTCAAAATCAGTTATTAAGCTAGTTTTAAATCCATACAATTCAGACTATTTCTTAAGTGGTTCTCTTGATGGAACTATTAAAATGTGGTCATTAAATATTAATCAAGTAATCTATGAGTGAGTAGTTTATGATAAAAATTAATTTTGATTATTTAAAAATGATTAAAAAAAGGATAAATTTCAAGAACCGGGAAATTTTTTGGATGGGTTTGACCAGTGAAAAATTATTATACGTGGCAACTCAAAATGATCTATCAGTTTGGTCAATTAATAATTTTATTAATTTCTGGTCAGAGTCAAAGTAGTTATTTTAAGTTTTTTAAAAAATTGGTGTGAAAATGAAAAGTTTTTAAGTTAAAAATCAAATTTATTAATAATTTTATTTTTAAAAAAATTAACAATTCATCAATCAAAATAAAATATTTCTAAGTTGACTTTGATTTCACACTAATTCTAAAATTTTGACTAAATTTCAAATTTTATTAACTTTTATTAAAAATTCAGAGACAGAATAATTAATATGAAAATTGAAAATACGCCAAATAAAACGAGTCAAATTTTGGCGATTGGTGAAGAAAAATCCATAAGAATCTATGATGCATTAAAAGGAAATGAAGTTTGCACAGTTTTGCCTTTACCAGTGGACGAGGCAAAGTTTGAAATAAAATCAATTGCTTATTCAAGGAATATCAAATATATTTATGTTCTAATAAACGAAGAAATTTGGATTTTTTTTACCAAGTAAATAATTTGTTTTCTTATTTACATTAGACATCAAGTTTATCATGATATTTCGAAATTTTGTAAAACAGAATGAACAAAATAATCAAAATTCTGATAAAAGTTTTCTAATTATCAAAAAAATAATTGCTATTAAATTCTCAAAAAAAATTATACGTAATACACTTAAATTAGCACATGGCAAGAAAAATTAGTATTTGATAAACCAAATTAGCTAAAACTACATCTACTTTAAAAAATAAAGTTAATTATTAAAAAATGGGAATATTAACTCCCCACAAATGAAAATCAGCTCCCCACAAACACGAAACTTTTCAACACAAATGTCTTTTTAACACAAAAAATTTGTGTGTATGAGATTAAAAATTTATTAATCATAAATTCAAAATAAATTTTAGTAAAATTTTATTTAATAATCGTTTAAAAAATCGTTGATATATATGCAATTTTATGTTTATAAGTTTATAAAAATAAAGCCAATTTTACCAATTATCCTGTTGAATACCATTTTTCCACATCTTTTGGTCTACCACGCTTTTGTTTATTAACAAATTCATCGTCTTTTAACAAGCTTTTTAAAGCTAACTTATGAGAACAAAAGCCAAATTTGACAAAATATTTACAATCACAGTCTTTTTTTCTTGCATTTAAAGTGTAATAATCATTATATGCTGTGACTGTCTATTATTCTTGTATAAAAAATTATTTTTTTTTGTGTTAAAAAGTTTTTCAATTTGTGTTTAAGAGTTTTTGGTATGTAATTTTCATTTTTGTGTTGAAAAGTTTTGCGATGTGGGGAGCAGTTTTTTTATTGTGGGGAGAAGACTTTAATTTGTGGGGATAAGTGAGACCCTTAAAAAATATATTTCTTTTTATTTTGCATAATCTATTTTTTATTAGAATTTTGATCGTTTATCTCAGAAAATTTCACAATATCATTATTTATCGATTCCTTTTTTTAAGAACATATCCATCTTCTAAAGTTTCGATTTGGGATACGAATTTGATTCAGAAGATTTATACTTTACAACCAGAAGATAAAATAGAAGACAATCCCAATAAAATTGGCAGAAAAAGCAATTTTGTAGAAATACAAAATTTGATTAGAAATTACAGTTCAATTGAGTTTGGTTTATTACCCAGAAAACAAAATGAAACATCTAAATGCAGATGCATTGGATATTTAGAATCAAATTTTATTTTCTGGAATATAGAAGGCCAATGCACTAGTTTAAATAAAAATTTTTTATTGCTTGGTCTTGATAATGGCAATGTTATTTTTTGTGATCCTTTAAAAAAGTATAAAAAATACGCTTTACTAAATTGCAGTAAAGATCCTGTTGTTAACATTCTTCATGAAAAATTAAAAAACTATTTGATAATAACAATTGAATTAAAACAAATGTTTGAAATTCAATATTGGACATTACCTAATTTGGACTTGGTTGATAAAATTTTCTTTTCTAAGTTAATGTCTGCTTTCAACAGAATTGTAAATTGATTCAAAAATATAACTTTAAAGTATAACTTTTTTTATAGAATGATAATGTTTTAGTTGGATTTGAAGATGGTAGCCTAGAAATTTTAAAAGTTATTCATTTATCAAAGGATTTTAAAAAAAGAACTCTAAGTTTTTTTATATCTTATTTTTGAAATTATAGAATAATTGACATTTTTTTAGATGAGATAGAGATACAAGAAGTTTTAAAAAAGAGTGAGAAATATGAACACAAGCAAAAAGTTGAATTGATTGATGTTTGCTATAATTTGGGCTTTTTTCTGAGTTTTAGGTATATTTAAAATATAGAGATTAATATTTTTTGAAAATCTGAATAATAAATTTTAATCCACATATTGTTATTTAGTAAGGATGGCCAAATAAAAATATGGAATCAAACAAAAAAACTGATAGTCGACATTAATTTAGATAGCACTTTGTCCGCATGCTGCTTTCTAAATTGCAGAGGTGACATAATTACAAGCTGGCAAAAGCATCTTTTTAAAATTAGTCTTGAAAGAAGTTGTTTTTTTTTTTTTTATATTAGAATTTAATTATTTTTTTTAGTTATTCCTGAAATGAGTTTATTAATGGAAGACGAAATAATTTTAATTGAGGACTCTGAAATCTTTGATGAATACAATTTTGACAACGAAAATTTACCAATATTCGATATTGATAAATACCTAGTAAGTTTTTCAGTTACATAATTATTAAAAAATCATTGCTAAAAAATTTTAAATAGAATCCATACAACTTACACCTAAATTTAGAAGGAAAAATAGAATCTTTCTCATTTAAAGAAAATAAAGCTAAGAATGGAAATAAAAATTTAAATCATAGTCAAATTGAAACATATTCAGATGGGATAGATTTTTCTGACGAGTCAATCAACTCATCTAATGCAAGCTCTTTACTATCTTCTCCAAGAGATTCTATTGAAAATTTGGCGAAAATTGATTTAACACTAGATTCAAGACTAAAAAAAGAAGAAATTCATGAATACCTTGTTAATATTTTCATTAGAAGTAAATTATAATCAGATATTTTAAAGTAATTTGAAATCTTAAAAAAGGTAAAAAAATTGAAAAAAAAAACAATTTTCCGAAGCAATGGAAATCATTTCCAAAAGTAGGAAAGTCTCCTTCACGTACACCAGAAGAGGTATCTCCTAATTCTACCCCTAGAGACCAAAAAAAGAGTGAAAAAGATAAAGAAATAAACGTAAAAACTAATTTATTATTTGAAACAAATAATGAAAGCAATTCAAATTCTGCAAAAATTATAACCGCTAATACTACAGAGAAAAAATTAAATTCTCATGAAAAATATAAAGAATCAAATATTCAAAATGAAAAAAAACAAATTCAAAATAATTCAACTATAAATTTTGGAGAAAAATTTAATAGAGAAAAAATTACAATTCCATTATCTATTGGAACTTATTCAAGATCAGCTGTTCCTCTTAATCATGAAGAAAAAATTAAGCGCTGCACAAGAAAAAATGAAAAGAAATCATTTGAAAAAAAAAATAAATTGTTTATCCAAAAAAAGAACAGATCAATTGAAGGAAAGAAAAATATAAATAATTTAGTTTTTAAAAACGAGAAATCTTCTGAAAAAAACTCTTTGTCTGTTCCATTAGAATCAAGAAGTTATGAAATTTTATCACAAAATGAATTTGTGGGTTCAAAGCAAGCAGACCAAAACAAAGAAGATAATCAGAAACAAAATTCATCAAAAAGTTTGCATCATGCTTTACTGAACGCTTCTCCCTCAAAAAATCGAATTGAAGAACTAAAATTGGTTGATAATTATAATCTTCAAGAAAAAACTAAAGATTTATTTGATAAAATTTATTTAAATTATGTTTTACCTAAACGAATTTCGTCTGGAGTCTATCAAGTCGATCAAAATTTTGACAGTAAAAATATCTATGATAGCTTAATTAAGAACGATAATAGAGAAAAATTAAGTAATCAAAAATCAAAAAATGACGATATATACAATCAGTATTTTGAAAATTGGTTAAAAAATTACAAATTAAAAAGTAACTCTTTGAATTATCGAATAAAGCAAGCAAAATTAAATAGAGAGATTGCCAAATACAAAAAGAAAGAAAAACTCATCAATTCTATTTTCAAAGCTAATATTAAAAGTTCATCGGGTACTTATATTCATAATACGAAAAATTATTTAGAAACAAAGAATGGAAAAATTCAAGATCTCCCAAATGAAAAATTGTTTTTAAAAGCTCCATATTTCATTTCACAGATTGAAATGGAAGAAATTTTAAACGAGGTAAACGAAAAATTGGATAATGAATCAAATTCAAAAGGTTTTACTCGTAAATCATTATTAAATTATAATAAGTTAAGGAATAAAAATATTCTAAAAATGGACAGTAATATCGAAATCAACGATAGTTGTAGAAGCTGGTCAAAATTTAATAGCTACACAAATTCTTTATCTATAAAAGGTTATCAATCTGAATCAAAAATTGAACAGTGTAATTTCAGCTGTAGATCAACATCGAAATCATCTACAGTTTTAGTAAAGTCAGCAAGTTCAATTCCAAATAGAAGCTTTTATGAGATAAAAGAATATCCAGAGATTAAGCTTCAAGTTAATGTTCCTGGATCACCAGAAAAATATTTACTGCCTATTCGCTTTCCAAAACTTTATAGAAAGCTAATAGGAAAACTAAATATTTCTAAATGAAAACATATGAAGTTGATTGTTTTTAATATATATTTTTAAAAATAGTTATCGTTTATATTTATTAATTTCATGAAGGTCAATTAAAAACTTATATATATTAAAGAGCATCGAATTATTTTACTATTTTACTGTAGTCCATATATATAAGAATTATGAACAATTATCAATTACTACTTTATTATTCTAAGTTATTCTAAGAATATTGTGATAATTCCATCAATCTATTAAGTTTGAACTTATATTTTTGATAAAAATATGTTAAATGCCTATTTTAAAATATATTACAAAAACATACCCAAATGGTGAGTATAAGATTTTTGACTAAATAATGCTTGGTAAAGATTTAGCATGGCTTGCTTAATACCCATATAAAATTTTTTTCAGTATTATATAATTTAAAAAATTTAGAAACTAAACTTATTTAACTTGACTTTTATAACTAGTATATTTTTATCATTTTTATTTTCTTTTTTTTTTCACTTGCTCTTTCTCTCTTTTTATTTTATAACATCGCCTACGAGGCGTCAATTGAAATAATAAATAAATAAAACAAATAAATAAATTACAATAAAAATTACAATCAAAAAAACACTTTAAAAACTTTATTATAATCATCTTGTATAATAATTATTTTTAAGAGTTGTCATTAAAATTAGATCATAAATTTCAATTTGCTTTTTTTGTTTTATTTTTAAATAAATATTATGAAGTGTAAAATATATAAAATTTCATGATAACTTAAATAACTTTGATTGACCATTTTCAAAATCTCCAGCGCCAGGTGCTTTTAAAAGTGGCTTATATTCCATTAAAGCATTTATAGTTAGTGGAGGAAATTTGTTGCTATTACCTAGAGTAATTTCTAAAAAATATAAAAATTTAATCTTTACTTTGGTATTAAAAATCTTATAATCAACCTTCTTTTGAATTTGCTTTATCAAAATATTTTGCTTTTGATGATTTAAGTGTATTATCTACCACTAAATTACTTTTCAAATCATTCCTAGAATTCAGATAAATTTGATAAGGTGATTCCTCTAAAAATTTAAGTTTCAAATTTTGTTTTTCAATTTTAGATTTTCCATCTTGATATTGAAAACCAAAAATGTTGTAACCAATTGATTTGTTTAAATTTTTTCTTTTATTTTCCATCGGTTGCTTTTTCTTCATTAATTGCAATTTATTAACTTCTAAAAGAGATTTATTTGGAATCTTTGAAAATTTTCACTAACATTAGAAATTTATATCTTATGAAATACAATTTTACATTGTTTAGATCTTCAATAGGGAGATATTTTATTATGCTTATATTTTCATTGTCAACAGAAAGATTATTTGTCTCAGATTTGTTCAAAATATTTGTTCGAATTTCATTCATTTTGCTAGACCTATACATTAATTCGAGTTCATCTCTATATACTTTTGCTTTTATTACTTTTGACATGTCAATAGGATTAGTAATTTTTGCTATTTCTTCCTCATGATTGTTGTTGTTTTTTTGTTTATTTGATGTTTGTAACTTTAAAAATTTTAAACTGGGAAACAAAATTAAATAATTGATACTTTAACTTGAGAATAATAGTCGATGTTCTAGTATTAAATAAATTGTTTTAATAAATTTATAAATAATATTTTATAAAAATCAACTTGGAGCTGTTTTTGAAGATCGAAATTATTTAATTTGGAGTCTGAATTTTCTCTTATATTCTCCCAAATTGAATGTGCGAATAATCCTTTTTGGTTTGGTATTTTTATATTTTTTTCGAAATTTTCATTTTTTATTTGATTAGATAGTGTAATTAAATTCGATCGGTTTTCTAGTTCTCTGTTAATTTTTTGATTTAACTTATTTGAAATATTTGGTTGAATTTTTTCAATCTCGATTTTTGCATTTAGATCGTTAGTATTGAAATTTTCAGCCATGTTAATAAAAAGAAAAAAAATTTCTTATTGTTATAAACAAGCGTATTTGAAAAATTTAAAAACTTAATATTAAAATTTTTTACATGCTTTAAAACGTAACTATAGTAATAGGTAATAATTTAGTCGATAATTATAAATTACAAAAAAAGCTAAAATTAGATTTAATTAATTAAGATTCATTTAAGTTATAACTTAATATTAAAGATAAATTAATTTAAGTTTTATTCGCTTTATAAAAGTAAAAACTTAAATATTTAATTTTTTTAATTAAAAAGCTTTTGAAAAGTAAGTAGAAATTAAATTATATAATATTTTATATTTAAAATTTTAATTTTACTGGAGAATTTTATAAATATTTATTAAATATAACATTAGTATAGTATGGTGGTTTATTGCAACGCATAAAAAAATGCGTAAAATCTGATAATAGATTATTTGCAAAAAGTAATATTTTGATAGTATTTATCTATTTTTGTTTTGAAAATTTCGTTTGATTGAGCTTCTACTACATCCTCTCTCAGCATTTTCCAATTGTTAACTATTTGTGAAGAACTTGTATCGTTTTTTGAACTTGTTTAGTGAAATTCTTGTCTATTTCTCTTTTGGTGTATGGATGACCTCTTGTACATCTGCTTGAAAGGTGAATGGAAATTGCCAACTGACAAAGTCAATTTTTTTTTACTTTTAACACTTTAATTAAGTCACCACTCATTGGCCTTTTAGTTAAATTGGTCAGATTTAAAACTTTTAGATTTTCTTCATAATTTAGATTTTTAAAAAAATCAATTGTACTGCACATCCTCTAAAATTTTTTTATTTTACTGTAGATATGGCGACCATACTGAAATAGCATTCTCTAAATGAGGCCCTACAATACTTGTATTAAGTAATTTAATAGCCATCTAGGACCGAAACTTAATACCTTGAAGAGCTTTAAAACATTTTTTGTAAATAATGATTATTCTAAGTGCTAAATTTTATTTAACAAATTAATAAAAATTTTTTAAATATTCTTGATTAAATTATATTAAAAAAGTCCTTTATAAAGCTTAAGAATAAAAGTTATTTTAATCAAAATTTTCTGTTGAATCATTGTATATTGATGATGCAATCTCTTTTTGTTTATTAATCAGTGACTTAATTTTAAAATTAATATTTAAATAAAATCTATGAAATTTTATTTTATTGTTACTTGTTTTAAACTTGCAAGTTGATTTAATATTTGTTCTTGCCTTGGAGTAGGATTATTTTTCACTAAACCATTATTTAATAATGGATCCTGAAATTTTAAATATTTTTAAAATTCATTTTATAAATAAATGGGATGTCATTTAATATTTTTAGCTTGATTAACTTACCCTGGTTTGATTTCGATGACTCATCTCATCATAATTAAATCCGTAGTCTGATGGTCTCATATTCTGTATGTATGCCTTTAAGAAATATAATTAATCGTTCTGGTATATGTAAATAGAAAATAAAATGAAATTTTTTTTAGCAATCTTATATAATGTGATTGTTCAAAAATTTTATATTTAAAATGCACTCTATTACCTACTCATATGATAAATAAAAACAATAAACTAATTATCAATACAAAGTTAAAAGACGAAATTAAGGATCAAATTAAAAAATAAAGTGTTTTTTTTTGACTGACCTGTCTAGCTTTTTCTCTATCTCTTTTGATTGCTGATGACTCCCTTGAAGGGGGAACTGGAGATCCAGCATGTACCGGATCTAAAACTTCATTTGTTCGCATAAACGGCACAAAACCGCGACTTGAATTTTCTCCCATATTCATGTAGTTAGAATCTTTTACATAAAGATCAGATTTGTTATTAGTATAATTATCATGCAAATAAAGATCTTCGTCTTCTTCGTAAATTGGATTATTGGCTAGATTTTTGCTTAATAGATTCATTATAGATTCAGTTTGCATTTTATTATCATTTTTAGTATAATCTGATTGTAAATTTTCTTCCAAATTATCATACATTAAGCTTAAATTATCTTCATTAATTTGTCCAGATCTATGACTTTGATTATTATCGTTATCTTTTGATTTTCTTTTATCACGCTGATTAAAACTTTTATAATATTCTATTCTTTTAGCTTTTTTCTCTTCGGCCATTTGGGCTCGCTTTTGATAAAATGGATCTTTTTGTGAATTAGATACAGCTTTTTTTCCTTTAGGATTTTTATAATTCCAAATTGGTTTTCCATCTTTTCCTACTCCTACTTTAGACTTTTCATCTTCATAATCAATATCATTTTTATTTTTGATCTCTTTATTATTTTTTATCTTTTTTTTTCCTTCTAAAATTTCTTTTGGCTTGACTGCATTTTTTAGTAATAATTTCAAATCCTCTTCTTTGATTTCGGCAGGTAAACCTGCGCTATTTCCTCTTAATAATTTGAAAATTTGTTGTATAGTTGAACGATCATTTGATTCTAAAACTTTATTTGGTGATAGATTGTAATTTGTGTCAGTGTTTATTTCATTCAAATTAAATTCTGACATGTGAGATAAATTATTATTCGTTCGATTTGATTCAATTAATTTAAATTCATTGTTAACCATTTGAGGACTGGCGTCTCTCAATAAATGTTCTGGATTTCTAGTTAATTTGGCTTTCAGCTCAGCAAATTTTTTTTCAAGTTGAGTTGTATCATGTCCTCCTTTTTGTAATCTTTTTAACAATTTTTTATGCTTTTCTTCTGCTGCAGCCAATTCAGCTTCCTGCATTTTACGATAAATTTCTTGTGATCTTGTCTCAGTAATATTATTGCGAATTGCCTTAGTTTCTTGGTCATATTTATTATATTCGCCTTGGAGAACAGATGGAGATACATCTGTATTTGATGGTCTCGATGAATTGAGTATTTTTTCAAAATTCTGATAATGAGAATTTAACTTTTTTCTTTCCTCATTTAGTTTGCTAGCTTGTTTAATTTCTAAAGCTTCATTTTCTATTTTTAAATTGCTTAGGTTCTGAATTTCCTCCTCAATCATTTTTATTCGTTTTTTTTCTGCTATTTGTGCTTCTATTTCTAATTTATGCTGAAGACTTTGTTTTTTACGACGTTCCAGTTCATCAATCTGAGCTGGATCAAGCAAATTCCTAGTTCGACCGAATGATTTTTCTTCAAAATTTTTTTGTTCAAGATTAAAAGGCGAATAGCTTTCTTTATAATGAATATTTTGTCTTGGAGTTTCAATATTTTTTTCTTTTTTCTGCTCCTCCAATTCTTGAAGCCATTTTTGGCGTTCCAATTCTTTAGTTTTTTTTATATCATCATCATAAAATACTCCCTTAATCAAAATTTTATTTTCCTTATTAATTTTAAACAGTTATAAACAAACCCCAAAAGATATAGAAGTTCTCATAGCTGCAGGAACTCTTGATTGATCATGTTGCCTTTTATTTTCTTCCAATTTAAACTCATTATTTGATATTTTTTCTTCATTTTTTAAACTATTTTCTACGGCAGTTATTTGATCAATCTGTTCTTTAATTTTTTTAAATTCTTCTATTTGATTTGAGTAAAGCGATTGATTTTTATTATTTTTTTTTTCATTTGGAGAATATGCATATTTATCATCTTTTTCAATGTCTAAATCTAACTTTTTTTCATATATGTTTCCGTGTTGAATTTTATTCAGTTCATTAGGCAATACATTTTTTTGATCATTGTCAAGATTATTAAGACTGTTGGATTTTCTTAATAAATTGATAACCGATTCATGATTTCGATTGTTATCATTTAAATTTTTAGTTATTTCAGCAAACTTCAAGTCATTATTTGAATCTAAATATGAAATAGTTATAAATATGTCGCTAATTTTAACTTTTTATTGAATTAAAGACTAAAACGGGATATTGAACAAAAAATTGTTGATTCTTATCTTAAATGAAAATTTGCAATCGTGTTGACCACAATATAATCACTCGATTACATTTCAAATGTGTTATTTTTCAAATCAATTAAAACATTTGATTTTTTTAATTTTACTCTATAATTAGTTCTTAAATACTACATATCTTATTTTAAATTGTATTCAAATTTTTAATTGAAAAAATGAAAAAATTTACTGTTTCTTTCATTAGTTTTCAGTAAAATACTTCTTTTCTCATTTGATGTTTTCAACTCGGGACTAAAATCATTTAAATTACGAGTATATCTTTTACTGTCATAAGGCATTAATTTTTGTTCTCTTATATCTGCTTCTTCTTTTATCGACTAGTTTTAGACTCATAAACTATTTAATTAAAATGAATTTACCTCTTTCCTTTTGCCACTGAATTTTTTTCTTTTCTGTTAAAGTCAACTTGTTTTGACCGCTTAATTCATAAAAATTATCTTTTTGTGATATATTAGGCTGATTGTATTGAAAACGCTTGGGTGAAACAGTTTTTAACAAATTATTGTTATCTTGTTGGTTCAATTTTTCAGTTAATTCCTTATCTTGTTGCCATTTCAGCTTTTTTTTTTCGATTAGACTTACTCTATTACTAAATTCGTTTTTATTTTCAATATCAGATATATTTTTATATTCCTTGCTTCCATTTTGGTTAAAATTAGTTATTTGATGTCCATGATTGTTTAACATTTGATCTTGATTTAATATCAATTTAGTTTTTCTTAAATTAGTTTGCTCACTTTCATTTAAACTATTGCTATTATGTATATTAATATTTTCTGTTGCTTTAGTAAAATTGCTCATAGAACCTTTTTCATTCTTTTGCATTTGTTCTAAAAGGGCGGTGATTTGATTTTGTGACAATTTCACACCATTTTGATTTAAAACATTTAAAATCATCTTGAGCTGATTGTCATTTTGTGTCCCATTTTGACGTGGTGAAGGTTTGACTTTATCTATTTCCCCACTAATTTCCATTGACCTTTTGATTTCTTTTTTGGCTTTTACGTCTTTAGTGTTGACTTTTTTTGGAGAGTTATTTTGCAAATCTTAATTTAAAATTTAATTTTAAGAAGTTTATTTGGAAATATTACCATTTTTAAAGTAAATTGAAGGTTTTCCATTGACAATTCTTGTTTCAAATTCCATATTATCAATATGATTTGTTTTCTATATGGTCCAGTTTTTTTTTATAAGAAAAAGGAAAATCGGTTAAAATTTTGAAATTTTTTAGCAGAGTTATTTTTTTTTAATTTTAGAGAAATTATTTTATCACTATAGAAACCAACATTATTTTAAATGTCTGTATATAAAATTGTTTTTTCAAGGTTTTTTAATTTTGATTGATTCAGATTTAGTCTTTTTTATTTTTAATATTTTCGAATTAATTCTTAATTTAAACGTTTAAAAAATTTCAATCAAATTTTAAATTAATTCTATTTTCATTTTTAAAATAAATTAATTATTCTAATAATTTCATTTTAAATTAACACAATTAATGAATTAAATTTTTAATATCAAAAACTATTTGCATTAAATTTATTCAAAAGAAATTTAGTAAGATACAATTATCGATAAAAAAATCTATAAATTAAAGATTTAATCATAAAAAACTCTTGTGAATTTAAATATAAAATATGAATTAAAGATTTTAATTTCCAGCTGAGCGTCGGTTTGATCCATTTGACGATGTAGTTATACTTCTTTGCTGACTGAGAAAAGAATTTCCTATTGATCCTATTCTTTCATCGGTATTTCGCCGATTTAGACTTGATCCAAGTTTATACCAAGCTGACGCAATTAATTGTTCTTCTTGATCACGACTATTTTTTATTCGTTCATTTTCTTTCTTTTAAAAACAATCTAACATGAAATTTTAAATAAAGAATTAGTAAAACTACCACGAGTTGTTTTATCTGTTTTTCTTTTTCGATTATCTGATTCTTTAAGTATTGGATTTCATTAATACCATTTGAATTTCTAGGATCTAATGACTTAATTACAATTTTTGCCTTTTCTAAATATACTCGATATTTCTCATTTAGATCAATTATTTCTTTTTCCTTTATTTGAAGTTCTTTTTCTTTTTGATCTTTCAATTCGTCTTTTTCTAATTCTTTATTAAGGTTTTAATTCTTATTAAAATAATTCAATTATTTAAAGTATTAAAATAATTTTTACTTAAATTTTCAACAAAATTCTCCAGTCTTTTAATAGATAGCTCATAATCATTATATTTTTTTTCCGTATCAAATTGAAATTGATTTAGTCTTGATTTCAATTCAATAATCTGATTATCTTTTGATTTAATTTCAGTATCATTGAGATTCGAACTTTTCTCTTTTAATTCTGATTCTTTTTTATGTAAAATGTTCATTTTACACTCTAGTTCAAATTTTTCTTTTTGAATTTCATTAACTTTGGTCTGCAAATTTTCATTTCTTAATTTTTCGTCCTCTAGTTGATTTTGAATCATTAGTATCTTTTCATCATTTAATTCATTCTGTCTATTTTTTAAAAGTTTATTTTCATGGTACAGTCTAGCGACTTTTTCTCTTTAAATAAAATTTATTTAGTAATTAGAAATAAATGAAATTAAAATTTGTTAATTTTAGAATAAAAGAACATTACGAAAAATTCAAATATCTGATAATTTTAACATTAAAATATATTTGATAATGATGGTGGATAATTGTCCAACATCAAAATCAATTCAAATGTTTGATTCAACGTTCGGTCGATACATTTTCAAAAATTATATTTATAAAATTTGTATAAAATTAATTCATTGCTTTTACTATTTATCCCTTTAATCTAAAATTTACAATACGTTGTTTTTGAGAAATTATCTTTTCTCATTTGATTAAAATTACTTAATTTCATTAGGTATATTGATCAATTCAATACTTGTAAATAAACCATCCATTATTAAATTTTGATCAATTTCAATATCTATAGCTTTTCAAAAATTCACGTCTAATTTTAATCTCTCGATTTATACAATCTAAAATTACTTTTCGATTCCTCCAATATTTGGTTATTGATATTTATTTGTTCAAAAGAATGCTTTAAATTTTCAAGTTCAGTGTTCAATTTTTCTTTGTCTCTCATAACTTTGTCATAATTTTCTTGAGAATTTTTAACTTCAAATTCTAGTTTTTTTTTATTCATATCACTAACCCAAATTTGCTCGTGTAATTCGTTAATTTGTTTTTTGTATAATTCTATCTGTGTTCTCAGAGGATTAATTTTTTTAGTTTCCTAAATTAAGCTATATATTTTATTCTCAAAAATATTTAGAATAATTTTACCTCCTCTAAAAGAAAAATCTTTCCCAAGTTTTCGCTATTAGTTTCTTCAAGGCATTTTATTTGCTGCTTTAAATCACTCATATCTTCTAATTTTATTTTATAATTTTCTATTGATGATTCTAATTTTTGAACTTTGTCACAATTATGTCTTAAGATGTCTATCTCATCCTTGAGATTTTGATTTTCTTTTAATATTTGATCAAATTTGACACAACGGTTTATTAAATTTTCATTTTCAAATTTTGATTCTTCAAACAATAACCTAAATTTCTCTTTTTCCGATTCAATTTTGAACAAATCTTCTCGAAGAATTTTCAGTGTTTGCTGAAGATTTAGATTTATATTGAAATCACTAGTATGATCATTTTTCATTAAATCTTCTCGCTGTAACTTATCTTTTAGTTTTTCAATTTCAAAAAGCATTGCCATCTTTTCTTCTTGTAATTCAGAAACTTGTCTGTCAAATGTTTTACATTTTTGTTCAATGTCATTTTTTAGTTCATTTAGACGACTTATTTCGTTTAAAGATTGTTTAAGTTGGTTGTTTAAATCTTCATTCAAATATAAGTATGAGTTTTGATTAATTGTATTTAAAGTTTTGTTCTTCGACATAAGCTAGAAATATTAAAAAAATAATTTTAATTAAGTTCAGACTTCCAAGTCAATCATAAAAAAAATTTTAATTTTAATCAAAAAACCGATATGATTGACTAATTTAATCCGTTGTAATTTAAAGAAGAAATCAAATATACATCTTGAATCATATTTTTAATGGAATGTTGCATACTTTCATTCATTCCCATAATCACTTGGATAAATTCATTTTTTCGTTTACAATTGACAGCACAACCGAGAACTAGTTGCATCAAATGTATTATAAAATCTGTTAATAAAACTTCTTCATCAAATTCTGGAAAAAAAGTGATAAGTTCTAATCAGGATATAAGAATGAATACCTTTTACATTTTGATCAAGATTAAAATCTTTTATCTCGGTGTTTAATATCTTAGTTTCAAAAAAGTTAATTAATAACAATGAAGAAAAATGATTACTTCTGAATAATATTCCAAGAGTTTCTTATGAATTGTTCTAAGATTTAAAGACTAAAACAAAATTTTGAATTTAAGTAATTATGAAAAAAATGAAAAAAGACTTACTTCATTTTCTAAATTATTAATACCATTTTTGATTGAACTCATCCATTCATTGTTAAAATAAGTAGGATCTCTTAGAAAATTAAAATTTTATTTCAGTTATATTTAAAATTTAAAAATATTTAAATTTAAAAAGAGCAATTAGTAAAGTGGCTTATTGCAACGGATAAATGCGTAAAATCTCACAACAGATTTTATGCAAAATATATAATTTTGAAAGTAGTAATATATAATTTTGAAAACTTTAGTTCTTACATATAATTTAAGCATTCCGCAATTAGTATTCCATTCTTCAAATCATTCAAAGTTTCACATTTTTCTACAAGATGAAAGGTATCAATCTAAATTATGACAAATTCTTACAAGCTTTATATTAAATTTTGAATTATACCCATGCTACCAGGCAGTTAAACAAATTCTGATTATCCATTTTATCTCATCGAAGCTATCAAGTATAAATTATAATTATTTTTAAGTTAAAATAATGATTTTTAAATTTTCGGAAAAATAAAAACAGGTTTTATTTTACTGATTTCAAATATAAAAGAGTTTACATTTCTATTTTTAATGTAAAAGAAAAATTTTAAATTTTGAATTATGTTTCTTACTACATAATTAAACATTCATCTTGTGTATATGTTCTACAGTTAACAAGCGTTATTCTAATAGCTTAAAGATAAATTTTTGTCTTGTCTAATTTACCATTTGATTTCTGAAATATATTCGAATAATTACATTTAAAATAGTATGAATCTCTTAAAAGTAGCTATGAAAAATTTAATTTGAATAAATAAAATTTAAAAACTAAATTAAATTTTATGAAATAAAAATAAATAAAAGAAATTATCCTTTCAATTTTATACTATAAAATAATGTTTTTCAAATTTAGTAAAGAATCAATCATATTATCTATTAATTTTGATATATATGCAAAGCGAATTAATTGTTAAACTGACCCGAAAATAAAGTTCGATAACTCAAATTTATTTTGCATAAATTAGTTAAATTCCAATATAACTTATAGTATAATTTCAAATTTTGTTATTTTAATTTATTCAAATATTTTGGTATTTCGTACCGAAAAATAAATTCGCGCAAACTTTTTTTTAGTTTTATTAGTAAATAATGAAATATATGGTCAAATATTTTAGGTTAACTCGTAAAAAAATTCATCGACTTGTTTTAGACAGACGTAAGTAAAAATTACTAATAATTTATTATGAAGAATTCAATGCATGTCATAATTTTTTAATTTTGTTTTAAATGCATTTCGTATATAATTTTAAATTATTTAATATTTTTTTAATTTTAAAGTTGCAATTGAATTTATTTTAGAATTTTTATAAATTTTTATAGTTAGTCAAATTTAAATTTTGATTTTATCGTTTGAATTTTTAATGAATGATGACTGAACGTAATTTTGATTATATTATAAATTTCAGAAAATTGGCAAATTTATTTTGATTTTTTGATTGCCATTTTTCATAAAAAAATTTTCAATATTTATGCGTTTATCATTAAGGTGAATATTTAAAATGGTGCAGCTTAATAATTCTTGTTGTTCAAAATGCTTCAACGATACTTTTACTTCGATATGTTCGTACTGTTCCAGGTGATTTATTCTTTTCAACAACAGCAATTGTATGTCAAGAAGTATTCAAAATGATAGCATCTGTAATACTTTTATATTTTGAAACATTTAGTTTAACAGAGCTTAAAAGCATAATAAATCAACAAATAATAAATAATCAAATGGATTCAATCAAAACAGGTATACCCGCATTACTTTTCACCATACAAACAAATCTGGTATATTTAGCAATTTCTAATTTGGACGCTGCTGTATTTCAGGTTACATTTCAAATAAAAATTTTAACAACAGCTATTTTTATGGTGTTATTATTAAAAAAAAATCTTCGTTTTTTACAATGGGTAGCACTTGTATTTTTATGTGCTGGGGTATCTATAATTCAAATACAGAATGTTAAATCTTCAAATAATACAGAAAAAACTCATACAAATGCCTTGTTTGGATTATTTTGTGTTGTTATGGCATGTGTTCTTAGCGGACTAGCAGGAGTCTATTTTGAAAAAATACTTAAAAATTCCAAAGTTTCTATTTGGGTCAGAAACATACAATTAAGTTTATTTGGTACTTTATTCGCATTAATCACAACATATCTATCAGATTATGATAAAATACAAGATAAAGGCTTTTTCTTTGGATATACAGCATTAGTTTGGTTGAATATTATAATTCAAAGTTCTGGAGGTCTATTAGTTGCTGTTGTGATTAAATATGCAGATAATATACTTAAAGGATATGCAACTTCAATTTCTATAATTGTTTCATGTATAGCTTCGGTTTATTTATTTAATACAACCATAAATTTTGTTTTTATAGTTGGTACCTTTTTAGTGGTAGCTTCTGTTGTTATGTATTCTTATACTCCTAAACCTTTAACAATACCATTGACAAACCCCAACCAATCAATATCTAATAATAACGAAAAGTTATTTTTTGAAAATAATTCAACAAATTAAACAATCTTAAATTTATCATAATTATTTTTTATGAATTACGTTTTCTAAAATTTTAATCCAAAAGTATTAAGATAGAATAATTAACAATTACACAAAAAATTTATATGCTTTTAATTTCAGTTATTTTTTTAAAAAATAAATATTATTAAAAAATTTGAATAAAATAATTTTGAATAAATTCTCTTATACATCATATTTTTATTTTAAATAAATTAAAAATCTTTAATTAAAATTAAAATAATTATAAATTTTAAAAGCTTTCAGTGCATTATATTTTACTATTGTTTTGGTATATTAAACTAAGTGTTTAAAAAGCCAATCGATGTTCATTTTAGTTCGAAGAAATCACAAATTTAAGACATTTTTAAAAAATATAAAATTATTGTATTTTAAAAATAAAACCTTTATCGAAATATAATTAATCAAATGTTTTAATTAAAAAGTTAAAAGAATTAAAAATTTTATTTATCTGTAAATATAAAATACTAAAAAGAAATCAAATATTTCTCAAAATTCTATCTTTCAGCAAAATCTTGTAGCCCGTTAATGATTCTTTCTCTTATATAGTCTAATTTATCTTTGATTGTTTTCATTTCTTCTAATTTTGAGCTATTAACCTTTTAAAAATTATTAAGTTCTTTTTTTACATATTAGGTTGAACTGCTAATTAGATACATTCTTTTTTTACTGAAGTTGATTAATAAAATATTGTAAAAATCTATTAGATATTAATTAAGAATATATCTAATATATTTTATAAAATTCTAAAAGCTTTTTTAACACTATTTTAAAATTTTCGTAAATGGCTAAATATCTCGAAATAAATAGAAGGTAGAAATGTTTACCGTAACCAAAGGATACAATTTTTTAAAATTTTCCACATAATTTGCAATAGGTTTTTTAAATTCTTCAACGCCATTATAATAGTAATAATTATTTACAATCAATATTGGGATTCTAATAAAATTAAGATTAAAGTAATTAATTAATGCGTTTGGTTATTATGTTAAAATAAATTATTTACCTATACTTAAATGAATTTGATTTTGGGTCCACAAAATTGTTTTTTTCATCAATTGCAATCTCGAAGTCTATTATAGTATTTAAAATCAAATTTTAAAAATTTTCTTGAAACTTACTAGCAGTAAAATTGAATTCATAAATTGGATTTGAATTAACAAGATTGGATTCAAGTATTGAATTTAAAGTCGAATGTACATCTAAAAATTTTCCAATTTAATACAATTTTAGTCTTATTGGTAAATAAAACCTCGAAAAGCTGAGTCTATGGGCAAAAGTGGTCTTGAATCTTTAAAAAGCCAATCGATATTTAAATTTGGATACTTTAAACAAATGTTTTGATTCATAAAATAAACTAATTTTGAAACAAGTTCAAGTCTAGACTAAAATCATGTTTTTTTAGACAATTAGATAATATCTAAATTATTTTTTTAAATTATTGAAAATTTACCGAATTCAAATGATCAAACGTTTTAGTTAATTCTTCAAATGATTGAATATCTTTGAATAAATCATTAATTGCCTGAGTACTTTGAATGTTAAGATTAAATAGTGAAAAGTTGTAATCAATAAGTTGTAAATAGTCCATCTTTTTGTTATTCTGCATTAAATTGTATAAATTATCATTATACAGCTTTAATTCTCTTATTCCTTGAGAAAAATTTATCTTCTCAGCAGGATTTAGTGAACGACAAATAAAATTCAAGTCAAAGTAATTGTACAAACCAAATATAGTTAAAAGATCACATATCAATGATTTTGTGAAATTATTTTTCTTGTTTTGAGAATCAACGATAACTTTGGTGAATAAATTATCATAGAATATACCTAATAATTTCAAAACGCATTCAGTAAGCTCTACGAATAGTCTACAATTGTAATCATCTGATAATTGTATCAAACTCGATGTATGTTTTAGAGCAATTGCATATTTATATATTCTTGTTTCAAACTGTTTTACTTGCTCGCTTAAATTATTTATCTCACTTTTAGACATTTTAGATTGATCATTAGATATGCTACATAATAAATCAAATTCAGACAAACATTTATCCAAATTTTTTTTAAGTATTGACATGTCTAACAACAAATTTGAATCAAACTTTATTTTATCCTTAGCCTTAAATAAACTATTTATCAATATTCCAATCTCCGATAAATTAATTTTATCATGATCTGAAAAATTTAATATTTCGTTTGCGATTTTGTTTCTTACTTTGTTTAGAACGTTGCTAGTTTTCCCTGGAAAAGTTTCAAAATAGAAGTCATTCATTAAAGCATCAATTACAGGATTTATATATTGCAGATCTTGATCAACCAAGTTTATAATATAAGGTTCAAGCATATTGAATTTGTATACTGAATATTCATGATTATTAAGTATAAGACCTATAGCCGCACTTAGATCTCTATTTGCTGTATTTTTATTAAATGTTTTGTTTCTCATAGCGATAATGTATTCTTTAAGAATTGAATCAAGTACTTTTTTGTTTAATTGAATTCCATTTGTATCTTTAGATATTTTGTTGGCTTCCGTAAGATATAAGTATCTTAATTCTTTGTTCATACTATTTAAATTATATGAATAATTTGATATAAATCTCTGTACTGTTTCATTTCCGAGCCATTTTAATTCACCTTTTTGATTCGCTTCTACAAGTTCACTAAAGGAATACAAATCAAAATATTCGTAAAGACTATTGTATTTATTCATTATTTCATTTCTTAAATTCTTAGAAATAAATCTACGATTAGATTTGTTTAAACCTCGAGTATTAGATTTAAAGCTTATCACTGATTCAAAATCGTTTAACTGATCTTTAGTGTTTTTAACAAATTTATCTGCCAATTTATTATAAATCGGCTCATATGTACGATAAAAAGAGTTTCTTATATTTTTTGTTGATCGATTATATGAGTTTATCAAAATACTTGTACACTTTAAAGTCGTTATGAATTCTGGAACTGATTTTCCTTGTTTTAGTTCTGTGAGAAAATAGTTTATAAGGCTTATTCTATATTTTTCAAAAAGTTCATTATCAGAATTATTACGAATTAGCCAATCAATAAATGCTGTTTTAGCATTTTTTGATCGAATTTTATTAATATTTTCAACCAATATCAATTGATTTTGGTGAAAAATCTTATTAAACATTTGACGATTTTCATAATTTAGTTTAATATGATTGAAGTTTTTATTGTAGTATGAGAGTACTGAGGCTATTACATCAATACTTTCCGTCGATAATCGTTCACGGTGTTTAGAGATCAAATTATAAAGAAATATACTTTTTGCATCACCATTAAGTAACGATAATCTATTAAGAATATGTAAACTCAAAGACAAATTATTATCAGGCTTAAAACTTTCAAACCATTGTCGATTGATTGTTTGAACAGAGTCGTTTTCATCTGAGTTTTTACTTGTGCTTAATTCACTTAACATTTTGCGAAATATATTGTCAACCGATTTAGTGTAAAAATTTAGATTCGAATCTCTAAACAGATAAAATCCATCAAGATAATTACAAAAGTCAACTAAATCACACTTGTCAATGTTATCATAATAATCTTGTTCAAGTTTAATCAAAAGCGTAAAGAGTTTTTCATTGTTAACGTTGTCTTTTTGTTGTTGATGAATAATAGATAAAATCTTAAAAATTATGGATTTTTCATTTGGTGAAAATATATGAAAATTGGAACCGACAAATTCTGAAATCGCACATAATCGGTTTGATTTTAAATGTCTGTAGAGAATCATATTTAGATCATGGGATGAGCGAAGTGTTTTTAATTGACGACTGGAATCTTCTAAGTCTCTTAACCATTTCAAATTCTTTAAATCTTGGACTAAAATAGTAGAAATATTTTTTAATTCTTCTAGACAACTAGTTTTATCTGTGATATTAATAAAGGTGTTTATATGCGGTGATGGATTATTTTGACGATTAAATCGAAACTTTTTTAGTTGATTTTGAGTCTGATAAGAAAAAGAATTAATAATAGACGGGCTAAATATTGTTCTTAGACCATTGTATTTTCTCGCCAATATTCGATACATTTTTATTATAAAATTTGTTGATAAGAGTAGTTTATTTTTGAATTTAAATATATGTATGCATTAGAAAAAGCGTATCTTAAAGCTTTCAAGCTTTCAAACATGTAGAAAATGCTTTTGTACTAGCAAGCTTAAAACTTTCTAAATCAAAATAATATTGAATTTTGAACAAAAATTTATTTGATGTTATTAAATACAACCTTAATAAAATTTTGTTAACAAATTATCTAGATTAAATAAATTGAATATTATTCCACTCAGAAATTTAATTGTAAATGAAAATTTTTTAAAAGGCAAAATTTTAGATCATATAATTACTGGATTTTGTATTATTGAAATCAGAAAGTTTTATTTTTGAAAATTTTATTCAAACAAATTTTTTTTGCTTTTAATTGATCATCCATTTATGAACGGTCAATTAATTTATCTGAAAAGAATTAACTAAAAAATCACATATTATATTATATTTTTATTTATTACACTAAACTAAAATTTTAATCATTTTTTATTTCCGTAAATCAAAATAATTTTCCTAAATATTGATATATAAATATTTTATATCCAAAAATCTAACAAAAATATATTTAAAAACAAAAAATCAAACTATTAAATTATCTTCGAGGTTAGAACAAATAGAACGATTTCAAACAAACACGTTTTTGAGACTAGCAAGCAACACTGAAAATACGAGAAACATACAATTATTTTTATTTTCATCATTTTATATTTGAAATAATTTTAGATTCTTCATTTTCAGATGATAAATTGATTCCAGAATCGAGCGATGATTCACTTCTCACTGGTGTTTGAGCTAAGCTTTGAAGTTTCACTGATTGTTGTCTACTAACCGAGCATTGTTCTGAATCATATTCTTTATGTCGATTAAATGAACTCCTTTTATCTAAACTACCTTCGCAAATACCATTCAAGTTTTGAGGTGATGAATATTTATTTTTGATATTCATATTTTGAACTTTGTTAAGAATTGTGTTGTTTTCGAACTTAAAACTCGGTTTTCGTACACCACTTAAAAGAATACTCGGTACAGGAGAAGTAGACGAAGAGTTACTAGATAATGTGTTATTTGATCCGGAATTTTTCCTAGAACTTCCATTGACAGCTGGATTTGTTGGATGATTTTCTTTTGATTTTGGTGATTGTATTGTCATAAACTTGGTGTGATCAATAGAAGAATCTGTATTTGATGAAGAAGTTGATAACGTTGAGTGTCTTAACGATTTTGATTCACTCAAGTCTAAATTGGAAGACGAAGGGTTTTTTGTCTGACGAGCAATAATGTTATTTATAGTAGATGATAATTTAATATTTGGCGTTTGTTTAATCGGATAACTTAGACTCATATCAGTTAATGATGCATTCGTTATGTCTTCTTGATTTATCATCGTCAACAAAGAAGTTGCTGAATAAAATCCAGATGATGCTCTGCTCAAGTCTTCAACAGGTTTGGAATTAAGCAAAGAATCAACAAATTGAGTAACACTGGTTTTGTCATAAATGTTTTCTATTAAATTACTAGATTGATCTTTGTTTACGACAGGTGAATTCGATCTAGATTTAGTAGAAAAAATTTTTTTTAAATGCTCGATTTTTTGATTGTTCGATCTATTATTTATCTTATTTATTATACTAGTTATAGAGTTATTAAGTTCTTTGTTGGTTGAATTAATTTCTGATTGAGTGCAATAAAAATTTTTTTGAAGGAAATTTTCTATTTTGTTTGATTTTGAATCTTTACATAATTCTTTTTTCACAAATTCTCGATTCTCAAAAGCTTTATTCGATAATGAGTTATTTTCTAAAGTTGAAAATATACTTTGATTTAAATTTGAACTAGAATTTAACAAAAATAACTGATTAACGTTTGTGGAAGAGCTTAATTGATTATTTAAGTCTAAAACAGTGTCACTCAACTGAAGTAATAATTGAAAAACATCCAAGCTAGTCTCACTTAAGTTGATCTTAAATATAATGGAGCAATTAAATTATTATTTAATTTCAAAACTAATAAAAAATTATAAAAGAAAACTACATACCAATTCATTTTTAATATTAAATAATTTTTCTTCTAAATGATTAGACTCTTTTTTATTCGAAATTTTTTTTAAATTGAACGAATCCAACCTTTTTTCTCTTTCAACTATCTTATCTTCTTCACTAATTATATTTTCATCTGACAAGATGCATTTACATGAATTTGATTTTGAATGACATTTTTTACATAATATTTCATGTACATTTTGTATTCCCTGAATTAGAGCTTCGTGAATTATTATTGAACATTTGACGCAACTGCATAGATCTTGATTTATTTGTGATTCTTGAGTAGTATTTTTGATTAAAGGCTCGACAGATTGTACAATATTACGTTCTTTCATTTCAAAATTGAGCTTTTCTCGTTTTAACCTAACACTTTTTAGACGCTTATTAAACGCTATTTTTGAATTATTGTAAAAATCAATGGTAGCCCAATATTCCTTGGCATCATTTGATAAAGCTAATCTCTTATTTTCTTTTCGATCAGAGTTTTTTTGAAAAAATTCGTTTGTTTTTTCAGTATGATCCAATTTGAATGTATCTTCTTTTTGACTATTCTCGTCGAATAATTCAAAATTGCTAAAAGATTTCATAGATCGTTCGGTATCTTCTTCGAGATCATCATCACATTCAGCTTGTGCTAGAGATGCTTCATAAAAAATAGACTTGTCTTCTACTAATTTCGAATGAGTACTACATTTCGTTTCTTCAAAAGAACTTGTCGATGAACAGGGCGATGATAAAGTTGATAAAGAAGTTATCATTACACTATTAGGATTATCTTTACTCACTAACATTATCTTCTATAAAATGTAACAAAGCATTTTATCTAAAATTAAACGATATTTTATTTTCTGACATGTTAAACGCTAAATTAATACCAAAATCATTATGAATTTCGTTTAATAAAAAACAATACTTATACCATAAAATATTAGAGTAAAATGCTACAAAATAGTCTGATAATTAATATCAATAGAAGAATTTTCGACTATTTTCATAAATAAAATGATATAAACTTTTTTTAAATTAAACAAATTAAAACTAAAAAAATGTTCGTGTTCTTTAATTAAAAATTTTAATGTAGTTTAATAGTTAATAATAGAATGCGATTTTAATTTTATTAAATATACTTATGTAACTACTAATAAAGTTAAAACCACAATTTATATTATATAAATGCTATTCAAGCCGTATAATAAAGAGTTTTCATTTCGATTTTGTTCTTATTGACCAGAATTTATTTTGAGGTTCAGACACTCGAATAAATATTTATAATATGTGTATGAAAACAATCAATCTTTAAATATATTTGCTTTTGACCTGATAATTTATAAAATAAGCGTGTTTAATTTGTATATTAGCATAGCCTTGAGATCTTATATAAAAATCTAAAGAGTATTGTTTTAAAATTTATTAAAAAGAAAATAATCAAGTATAAAAAAGTTATAATTTAGCATTAATTTCTTATTCTATCGATTACATTCTTAATTTGAAAAATGTTCTCTCAATATTCCTTGGAGAAAAAATTTTATTATCATATCTATAAAATAAATTCCTTTTTTTTTCCTAAATATTGAGATAAAAAGTTCACATGAATAACTCTCATCTTATTCTTCAAACACAGAAAGATGACCGCGAATATATAATTACTTAATTTTAATACAAATAAAAAGTTCGGTACAAACAGATAATATATTGATTGAAGTATGAAAAACTGATAAACTTATGTAATTTTTTATGATTTGAAAAATATGAATTTTGTAATTTGTTTTTTTTTTCAAATTTCTAATAAACATTATAATTAGATGAAGACAAAAAAATTATAAAGTATAATCATTCAAAAAACAATTGAACTACATTTTTAAATAATATTTTTTTAAACAATTTTTATTCTTTTTTTTTTTTCTTCTTTTATAATCCATCAAAAATAAACAATTTAAACTAATTTAAAACCAAGAAGCTTATAGATAAGATTGAAAAAGATTAGTAATTCAAACTCTTTTAAGTGCTTAAAAATAAAAATCGTGTTTTTTCCCAAAAATTAGTTACAATACTTTTAAAATTATTAAGTAAAATAGAGAAAAAATTCACGAATTACGATATTAATAATAGTTTTATTTGGGTTTATTTTTTAGAAACGATTTTTTAACTTGTTTAAAAATATAGTATTAGTGCTAGCAGTAGTTACTGTGGTAAAGTGTTCTATACTTAAAGCAATTTTGATTCAGCTTTTATAATTAAATGTTTTATCAATTTTAAAATATTAAAAATGTTAACTTAAAAGATAAACAATTTTTAAAATAAACTTTTTTAGAATTTTTTTATGTATTTTTTTCTTATAATAATTAAATACATTCAAAATTCAAAAATATAATTAAAAATTATAACTTTAAAAAATCAAACTATAATAATCTTTTTATTTAACTAAAGACTTCAATTTTTTTGAATTTAAATCATGCTAAATATTTTTCATAAAAAAATCTAATTTTGATTTAAATTTTTTGAAGTAATTACTAAATTTTATTAAATAGTTTATAATCCAATTTAAAAAAAAATAATACTCATATTCAAATGTTATAATAAATTCATTTGAATAACTGAAAAAATAAAATCAAATTATTAATTTAGAATTAAAATGTCGTTTTTGTTCTATCTTGATATAGACGGTTAAAATGTTTAAAATAAAGTTTAATTTTAAATTTGATAAGCTAGTTAATTCGAGTCTTGCAAATATTAATTTAACCTATATTTAAAGTCTGAGTTTGTCGTTTAAAAACTCTTTTTAGATTGTTAAATTTTAATTTTTTACTAGGAAAACAAATAAATTAAATTTTTTCGACGTTCTATAACAAGAAAAATTAATTCGTTCAAATAAATATTAACTACATTTAATTTAAGGTGGACAACTAATTTAAACGAATACAAGTAAAGGCCCAAGAAATTTAAAATCTTAATCAGTTCCAATTAATTTAATGTCTCGAATATTTTATTATCAATAGTATAGCTTTAAAAAATGAAATCAATTAAATATATTCTTCTCTTGGATATTTTTTTTGCTATTTTTGAAAATTATCTTTTGAAAGGCTAAAATAATAATCCTTACCTGAAAACATTTGTTCAACCAAATGATCTTAATTAAAATATTTTATTTATGAAATGCCTGATTTGATGGAATAAATTGGGTCGTCTAAATTATCGATTTAATGCAAAGAATTGTTTTTATACACATATTTTTAGAGGATTATGTTTAAAATATGAAATTGACCTATATATATTTATATATATAATAAAACTAAGCTAAAAGAGAAACTTGTTTAATGCTTATTAAAAATTATGTCAATTAGATTTAACACAATCTTTTATATGTTTTATTATTTGAAATAAAATTTAAAATAAAAAATCAATTATTCAATTTCTTATCATTCGTTATTGAACTATATCGGAAAAATCTTTTGATTTGAAAATAATTTTTGTTTATTTAGAATTTAGAGAAATCTAAGAATTTTCGAAATAAAATACTAAATATCCAAATATAATGTTTAAAAATTTGCAAAAATTGATGGATCAAAATTGAATATACCAAAAATAATTAATTTATTATTTCACTCAGTAAATTATTTATTGTATCTAAGAACTAGATTATTCTTCTTTTAGTCAAATCATTATTTCTATGGTTAAATAAAAAATTTAAATGGTTTTTAGAGAATATTTAGCAAAATTAATTGTTAGTTCAGTTAAAAAATTTCGAGTTAAATGACAAGTAAGAGCTTTACAACCTCATCTTCAGATACTGAAGATTTCTATTCAGACAATGAAATTAAAAAATTTGCTATTAATGAAGGAATAACAAATACTAACGATACTCAACTTGGAAAACTTGCTGATTCAATGAAGAATTTTGTAGAATATGACCAAAACAGAAGATTTTCAGAACAAGAAAAAATTTTTGATAAAGAAAATGTAAACCTAAACAATATCTTAAAATCAGAAACGGAATCTCAGATTACTTTTCAAAGCCAAGATGAAACTTCACATTCTGATGAAAATATTCACTTTGGAAAAATAGCTACTGAACATTTTAATTTTGACCAGGTCAATGATGACAATAATGAAGTGAATCGTTTTGAAATGAAAAAAGAGGATATTACAAACCAAATTACTGTTTTTGACGAAAAAAATATAAAAATATTCCACAAAAATTCATTTGAAAGCGATTTAGTTAAAAATCAAAACTCTGAATTAATTAAAAATTTGCCTTTAGTTCAAAATAACTTAGAATTAGAAACAAATAAAAATTTTATTTATAACAAAGATCATATAATTAAGGATACTTCAATCGACCCAAGGGAAGAAGCTTCAGAAAATCATCTTAAAATATCAAACAAGCCAAATAGTGGAATAGATAATCAAAAAAATAAAAGAATTAAAATAAACGAATTGTTAAAAAAAAACGTCATAAATGGCATGAATACTTATGAAAACGAATTAAATTCTGAAAAAATTTTTTTATTAGCTAATTTTTTAAAAGAAGAATTTAAAACAGAATTTAAAAGTCATAAAATATTGATAAATACAACAATAAGTGAAAATTTGAACTATAGTTTTCAAATGGGAATTGAAAGTTTGTTAAACGAACAAGATCTTTATGGATGTTATGCTTTTCAAAATGAAAATATTTATTTAGTTGCTTTAGTTTTCATTTTATCATGATATAAAAAATTGAAATAAAATTAATTTCTTTTTTGTAAAAAATCCAGTTAGAATTGAATTTTTTTTTTGATTATTTAAATCAAAATTTGAATATAATTAAAATTTTATTTTAATTTGGAGAATTAAAAAAATTTTACAATAAGGAAAAATCAAACTAATTTTTATAAATACTCTTACGAGAGTCATTCGATGTAGAAGAAGAGAGAGAAGATGAAGATATTGATGTATTATTAAGCCTTAACTTAGATTGAGCTATTTCAATTTTAGTTTTATTTACTGATTTTTCACATCTTGTTTCATCAGAATTGTTTAATGTTTTATTTAATGCTTCACTCAAACTTTCAATAGAACTTATAGTGGCACTATCTCTGGAAATTAAAGAATCATTATTATTTTTTAAAACCATTTTCAAAATCTTAATTTTCGATTGAATTTCATTGTTTAAATTTTGAAATATTTCATCAAAAGAGCAATTAATAAGTTCATGATAAGTATTATTATTCTTCGATTCGAGCGTAAGTTCAGAATTTTCTTGCATCAGATTTCGAACCATTCCGTCTAAATCAATTAGCACACTTGAAACTAAAGACTTTAAGTCATTGTTCTCAATTATGATTTGTTTTAATTTTTTATCATAATCTTTTATCAATTCTGAATACATCTCTAGTTGTTTTCTAAATAAATACAAATTTTAATAATTATCTATTTTTTAGACTTAAGTTTACTTAGACTGATTTGATTCAAGATTCCATGTTGGTCTTGAGCCTGTTTTTGATATTGGATCCGTTAAATCAATATCTAAATAGATTGTTTTAAATAAATATCAAAAAATTATATTTTTTTAAAATAATATTTTACTTGCTATTTCTTTAATTTTGGCCGTTGTTAAAGTTTGAATTTTAAGCTTTAGTTTTTCTAGTTCTTTTTCAGTTTTTTTTTTCTCGTTTTTAAATTGCTTGTCTCTTTGTTCTATTATATTTTGTAATTTTTTGTTCTAAATTTAAAAAATAATATTGGCATTTTATTAATCAAATAAAAATGAGGGAAAAAACATTCTTACTTCTTCATTTAATATCTTTAAATTCTTAATATTTTCAGCGATTTTTATTTCAGATTGCCGATTTTTTTCCAGACAAAGTTGATAATCTCGAGATGAATTTTCGATTGAATCTTTTAAATTTTTTTGTCTTTTAAGAAATAGTTCGTTTTCTTTGTCCAACAAATGAATTCTAAATAATTAACTTTCTATATTCAAAAATTTAGATATTCGAAACTTACTGTTCTTGAAGCCTATCAATGGTCACCGATTGTCTTCTAAATCTTTGTACTAAATCAAGCGAAATTCTAATCAATTTGTTGATTTCAACAACTTCGCTTAGATGATATAATGTTTCATATCCTAAATCATCTAACTCTAAATTTAGAGACTTGAATGCTTTAATATCTAACCCATTTTCAATATTATTTAAAATAGTCTGATCTTCTGAATTTGATTTAATTGATGATACGTCACTCATAGTTTTTTGATTCACTAAAAATTATAGCCTCTAAATATTTCCGGGAATTAATTTTAGACAAAGATCATTTATTTTAAAAAGAAAATAATTTTAATGAGGTTAGATATGAATTCCATGGTTACTCGTTTGTTAATATAGGAAAATAATTTAAAATAACGGACTTAAAATAAAATTTAAACAAGCTTCGGTATTCAATTCAGTTGTGCTTTATTTAAAAATACTCCTTTGCATATTTGTTTATAAAAATCTGATATTTTTCTTAAATATTAAATTTCTAATTTTTGATTATTGACTAACTGTTAGTTTTAACTACAAAAACTTGTCATATTATTAAAATTGAGACCAATACTTAATACTTTCATTTTAATATATTATAAAAATAGTGCCTTAGGTAAATTAAAGAAATATTAAAATATGAGACATTCGAGACTATAATGAGTGTCATTAAAATTTAGAGATTCAGTCTCGAGTATTGCTTTTAAAATTTTTGACCTTGATTTTAAACAGAAAAATTAAATTTTCAAAACAATTTATTAGCTATTTTTATTATTTTTATGACTTATCAATCGCCTTATAACTACCTTTTTTATACGCATATGAAATCGACGACATTACAGTAGTTAAACCAGTTGCGAATTGTAAAATACTAAGGTAAAAGGAGTCGTGATATAAAAATACTTGAGAAGGAAGAGTTGCTGCAATCAAACTAATTTGTAAGAATGTATTAACTTTACTAATCACATCGGCTTCAACTTTTATTCGGGATTTTTTAAGATTGAAAAATTTTTTTAATGTAAACGGTTTTTCGATTAGTCTAATTCGAATTAAAATTGAAAACAAAATTAGAGACAAATCACGACCCAAAATTAGTACAGCTAAAGGTAAAGGTAACATTGAATTTAACATTAGTGTTATTGTCAGACTTCCGATCAAAAGTTTATCAGCTAAAGGATCAATTATACTTCCGAGATATGATTTCTGATTTTTAAAATTTCTGGCTATGTAACCATCTACGAAATCGGTCATACCAGCAATAACGAAAAGAGAACAAGCTAATTCATGCTGATCGGTAAGCATAAAATAATTAATAAATGGAACACTAGCAATTCTTGAGAGGGTTAACGCATTTGGCACTGTAAAAACAACATTTTCTGGATCTGATTCTTTTTGTTTCGAACTATTAAAAATTCGCGAAATTTTATATGATATTTTATTAGGATTTCTTAATGATGTTAATATATGCTTGTTAAATGCTAAATTTGTGAGAATTCTCATTTTTATGGATTTTTTGAACTAAAACTTTTAATTTTTGAAAAATTAAAATTATAATTTTATTCATACATTAACAATTTACATTTACTCATTAAACATTTAAAAAGCTGTTTTTAAAATTTATTTGTTAAAAAATTAAAAATCTAGAAATTTTTTTAATTAGAAAAAGAAACGTATTTTAAATTTTGTCTGATTATGGTTAAAATTTTTTGATTGAATTTTTTTTATTTTCGATTTGAACTAGACTTTAATATGATATTGAAAATGCATTTACTGTGCAATGAAATAAACTATTTATAAACACATAGCTCATTTGATAGTCCGTTTGATTATTCCAAAAACATTTAGTTCCCATTTTAGATGGTTGATCATTTATATTACCTATCATTACATTAATTATATATTTTCCTAAATTAAAAGCTTTTATTTCTTTGTGAAGTATTCTGCATATAGTAATTGTCTTTTTAGATAATTCATTATCATCATATGGATTATTTAAAAAATCATCTTTAGTTAAAATTTTAAAAACAATTTTTTTTATTTTTTGTAAGATTTCCTCAATAAGCAAACTTTTTTCAGTTGATTGTTCAAATAAGGATGAATTGAAACATTCAATAATTTTTTTATCTTCAAATATATTTAAATTGTTATGTTCACTTGGACTCATAAAATTGTTTGAAAATTTAGAAATTTCTAGAATTGGTGGAGCTGTTTTTAGTTGTCTATTATATTCATTATGAAATTTTCTATCATTTGAAAAGTCAAATGCAGATTGAATCGTTTCAGGTTTTTCTTTTGTTATTGATAATTCTCTAGCAAATCTATCTAATAGTGTTTCATTTTTCGAATCAGCAACATCAAATCTTTTATTTGGTGACTGTTGCTTCAAATTTTCAGGCATTTCTTCATTATTATACATTGTTATATTTTCCAAATTCAGAGATGGAAGGTTTCTTCGTTTTAATAAATTTGATGCTTCATCGTGATCGATTTTACTAGCATTGATTTCTGAAGAAATCTCTAAATTAACGAAAGAAAGTTTTTTTTCGTTTTTTTCATATTTATAGTCAGGTTCCTCTTGCTTATCTTGGAAAGGAGTGGATCCGTTGTTTGAGAAGGAACTAGTTTTGTTATTAAGATTATAATTTAATTTCTGTTCAGTTTTAACAATCAAATCATCTATATTCTGTGTTATTAAATAGGTGGGATTTTTCGGACTTAGAATTGACTGATTAATTTGATCTGAATTTTTATTAATGCTTTTTTTTAAGTTTATATTATCTATCTGTTCTTTTATATCATTTTGATCAACTTGTTCTTGAGAATTTTTTATTTCTTCGATAGAATCAAGGGTTCCATCTTTTTTATTCAATGTATTACTTAAAAATTTTTCATTTTTTTCCTCAGAATTAATATAGTTTGTATTTTGTATTGTTCTTTCTTGTAAAAATTTACTTTTAAGCATTATTCGATTTACTGAATCGTATCTCAAAAAATCATTATTTAATTTTTTCTCGAGCCTTTTTTTACGTTTTTTTATTTTTTTTTCATCTTCACAAATTTGTAATTGAAAATCTATTGTTTTCATATCTGCTTTACTTGATTGACGATTTGTCTTTGGAATATTAAAGATTGAATTTATTTGTTCATTCCAAATAATCTGAGATGGATAAAGTAAAGAAAGTTCCTTTTTATCAGATTCACATAGTGAAATATGAGACTCTTTTTCTGGATCACTAGACAAATTTGACTCAATTAAATTTTCAAAATTATTAAAAAACTCCAATATTGAATCATCATCACTGCTGCTTTCATGGTCAGAGTTGTCTTGAGATTCATGAGTTAGTGATACAGGATCATCATTAGTAAGCATTCTTGCTATAAAATTTTTGTAGAATTTTATAATGGACTTTTAATTTAAAAAAAAATACTAAAAAAAATTTTAAAATCCAAGGAAACATTGTTTTTTATTACTAATAAAAATAAAAATATTTCATTTATTTCAAGTTTCAATTTATTTACAAATCTAATAAAATTGTATAAGAAAAAAACATGATTTATGTTGGCTTTTTAGTAGAACGAGAAAATTGAACAATAATCGGTTTGCTATCTAGGACATATCCAAGTGTTTCATCTATTGCTTTTTCAGCTATATCTTCATTAAAAAAATTTATAAAAGCTTGTCCTTTCATTCGACCCTCCTTCATTAAACGAATACTAAATGCATTTTTTTGAATATCACATGTCCAGTCAACATATCGACCATAAATGAATTTTAAATCTGCTTCAGTAACTTTTTTAGATAAATTTTTCAAATAGATTCGTGAATTTTTATCTCCTTTTTCATAATTCTTAAAAATTGAAAGTTGCTCTAGTTCACTCAATTTAATTCGATTATTTTCCAAATCTTTTTTTTTAATGTATGAATCGGATTCTTTTTCCAACATTTCTGAATGTCCATTATCTTTATTATCGTTACTATTTTTTTGTTCATAATCAACTGCCATTAGTTCATTTCCTTTGTCTTTTAACTGTATTTTTATCTTAGTTTGAGAAATGTTTTCTTGAGCTTTCTCAAATATTTGATTTAAATCATAAGTTTTTTGTGGGTGACAAGCAAAGTTAATTGATTTTAGAATTGATTTGACTTTAATATTTTTAAACTGTTCATTAGTTACATCAGATTTTTTCCTTTTTGAATTAATTTCAGGTTCACTTTCAATCTCACTCTCACTAGAAAAATTTTCCAAGTTATCATCTTTATCGAATTTGCTTTGAATGTTACATGGTTCACGAATGTAAGGATATAAAGGGCATGGTAAATTCATTTTATTCATAAGATGAAGAGTTTGCTCATAAAATTTTGGATATTTTATCAAACAATTGATTATATTTTGACATATTATTGGATTGATTTTAGGATAATCATAAGAAAGTTTTTGATTTATTGGATAAGGAATTTTAAACTTGGAAGATATTCCATATAAACGTTCAAAAAGCTTTCGTTTATAATCGTTTGATTCAATAGCAGAATGGTCATTCATTTATCTAAATTAATTATTAAAATTTATATAAAAAAAATTTAATTTCTTAAAATCATAATTTTAAATTTAAAATTAACAATATTTACTTAACTTTTAAGCTTCAAAACTGATTCTTTTTCTTGAAAAATGTAAAATAGGCCATATAGTCATCAAGCATCAGCTTAGAACTTTAAACGAGTATTCTTAAAATTGAACACTGAACATTTTTCTTGTGATCTTTTACACTTGCATAAGATATAAGAATGCTCAGTCTTATTAATTATTTTTACAGGATAAGATGAAACGTATTAAAAAGCTGAATAATGAAAAGAGAGTCAGCCTTCCGTAATTAGTTTGTTTTAGCTATTAATTTTACTATTAATATTATGTTAATAAAACAATCAATTTAAAATACGTCTTTAGTTTAAATTTGCATGTTGAAAACTGTGAATCTGACTGCTAGTTGAATGAACTAAGCAGAAGTTTAAATATTTATTATGTGAATGAAACTTTTTGTTAATAAATTTGAATTAGATTTTATTAAAAAAAAACAAATGGAACTGAAAATTTTATTAAGTAACCAAATAAAACTTTTATTAGTATAAATGAATTATTATAAAAGTTTTATTAATAGAATAATTTTAGATATATTTGATTCTGTTTATGTAATGAACTGTATCTATAGCAACTTGATCAAGTTCAGCAGGTTGTGGATTAAAACTCTCACTAACTTGATTGACAATATTGTAAGCTTCTTCTCCTGACAAACAATAAGAGGCAACATATTCAAGGCTTGTATTGTCGAGTGATAATCCTTCTTTTTTTTCTGGAGTTTTGTCGTATCCTCCTTTTGCCAAATTTAGCCAAAGTTGGTAATCATGATTAATTTGATTTATAGCAAACTCTCTGTTGAAAAATCTACCATTACAAGCAAAACTATTTGCAGGCTTACCGGTTGGAATTTTGTAGATTTTGAACCAATCTCTAGTTGCGTCTAGTAAACCTGGACAATGAACTTCGACATCATCTATATCATTTAATTTTGAAGCCAATGGATCAGTGATATCAATACAAATGATTTTCCAATCAGCTTCTCCCTCATCAATTAAACCAAGAGCACCTAATATTTTGACTTGAATAACTGAACCACGTTGATGAACTTTTGATCCAATTTCACATACATCTAATGGATCATTATCTCCATTGCATCCAGTTGTTTCATCTTTTACATTTGGATCTTCCCAAGTTTGCGGCAATGCACCATAATTCCAAATGTACCCATGATGAGGAAAACAATTGTTTACAAAACGAAGCTTATTCTTTTTGACATCTTGAGTAATTGGATTAAGTTTTTCTTTCTTATTTATCTCCATTTTAGCATTTGACCATCGTGGTATCTCAATGATTGCATTATAAACTTGATTTTCTTTATTAGCAAACAATGGGATATCATGAAAAGGCGAAACTAACTTATTTGTTTCAGAATTTTTTAAATAACATCTATAACTTGTGGTATTTAATTGACCACGTTCGTAGCGTTCGTAACTCATTTTAATGGTTTGAAAAATTTTTTTTAGAAAATTCTAGAATTGAGAATAAGTAATACGTATAAATATGTTAAAATTTTTTCTAAAAAGTGATCCAATTTTTGCTTTTTAAAATGTGTATAAAATTTAAATTTATGATTTTGGAAAATATGCTTTTAATTTTAAACAAATGATTTTATCATCTACTTTTTATAATAAAATTTTTCATTAATAACTAAAAGCTAAAAAAAAATTATCGCCATCATCAATTTAATCCTTATTTATTATTAGAGTTATTATTATAGTTTTAATTAGATAATCCTAGAAAACAAATAATTATTATCTTAAAGCTTGTTTTGATTAGAATCATTAATTTTAATTTTCTCTAAATTAAAGGAAATAAATATTGATTTTAGTGAAATTAGATTCATTATTAAGATAACAAAATTAAAAAAAGTGATTTGGTTGATTAATAGATATTTTTTCTTATAAAGCTCAAATCCTTTTTATTAAACTCAAAAACAAAAAAGGATAGAGATGAATTTTTTAAATTTTATGAGAATATTAAAATAAATAAAAAATGATAAATTATTATGTTCATATATCACAAGAAAGTTTTATAAAGATAATATTGATAAATTAATAGTATAATTAATTATCTTAGAATTAATGCTATAAAAGTTTTAAAAATAGTTACATTTTAAATTCAATTTTTTTTATTTTTTCCAAAAATAGGCTTGTTTTAAATTTTTTTAAATAAAAATATATATAATAAAATATTTTTTTCTATTTTTTTAATTGTTTTACAGCTGGATCTGGAGGTTCTGGTACATCAAAATCATCCAAAAATTTCTCTTGATTAATTGCATACATGGTATATCCATAAATACTAAGAACAAATCCGAATAAAATAGCGCCTGTAATTCTATAGTGTTTTCTTAGAGTTTGTTCTCTTTTAAATCGTTCAAAATTTCTTTCACTTATTTTACGAATGTAATTTTGCTCGACAGCAGAAAGACTTTGTTTATCTATATTCAATTTGCTTATTATATCATTTTTATTTGTGGACAATTGAGATACACCAGACTGATTCAACGTGGTATTTTCTGTAAAACGAAGACCATTTAAAAAAATACGATGAAATTTAGTGATTTTCATTATTATGATTTTGATCTGAAATTATTTCGATATTTGAATCTGAATTTGATTCAAAATTGACTTGACTTGATCCTATGGTGAACCGCTTAACAGTTTCGCCTTTTTCAGAAAGAATTTCTTCTATATTTCTAAAGAAAACATAAATATTAAAATTAAATTTTGTCCATTTAAAATACACAAGTCCCACCCAGAAAGGCCTTAGTAAAATTTTATGATAAATGCTTAAAAATGTTATGAACAAATTATTAAGGTCCTTTCTTAGATCTTGCGATTTTTTAAGCATCTATCATACGTACTTTTTTCCTTTAAGATCAGAAAACCATCCTAAATTATCAGCTATAATATGATGGTTCAAACACTTTGGACATTTGATTATAACTACACCTTTTTCATAAGATTGTTTGTGAAATGTTCTTGATATTCGTTCATCGCAAACTTTACATGTAAATGAAATGGCTAAACGTGGTTTTATTGATTCAATCGAGGGCTGCCTTGTAGAATAATGTTTTTTAAAATTTAAGCTTATTTTTTCTTGAGCCTTTAAGTTATTTGCAAAATTTTTGGGCTTAAATTGACCCAATGCTAGTCGAGAGATTATTCGAAACATTTCTTATATTTTAGTTTGAATTTATTTTCTAATAAATATATATGCTAAGAAGAAATATTGCATGATTTTATTATTTTAGTAATTTTTAAATCTAAAAAAATTAACATAATCATCATTAACAATTAATTTTGTCTGAATATAGAAAAATTTTTAAACAATTTTTATTTTTTAAAATAAAATTTAAAATCAAAATTATTTTCATTAGATATTTTCATAAGCTAATTAGATTTTGTTTAGTGTGAAAGTTGCTTTAAATTATTTAATCTTTCCATTAGAAAAATTTTAACTAGTGACATTAGTTTTTGTAACCATGATATTTTGACTATTTTTTTTAATATTGACTAAGTATTTCTATTTATATTTGTATAATTGCGAAAGTCAAATGCTTATCTTTTTTATTCATTAATATTAAAGAAAGATACTTTATAATTCCAGATTGAAAAGTCTAGTGTTTAAAAAAAAGAAAATTAAGTTGAAAAAATTTATTTCGAATTTGGTAAAAAACCACTTGGTTGGGGTGTTAAAAATTGAATTTTTCAAAATTATATCAATTTTTTAATTTTTAGAATCATCAGATTTATCGTTTGAAGATGATGGGCCTGGATTGTTTCCTAAATTCATTCTTTCTCTCATTTGTCTAATTAAATCTGGATTTGCCTGATTCATTTGTTGAGCCCATTGTTGTGCTCTAAAAAATAATTTGAGTTTTTTTTTGCATCATTTATCATACTAACGAATTTAAAATAGATTCAAATCCTGCATTAGGAGTATTCTCATCTGATGTCGCTCCTGATGCTTCATTATTTTGAGGACCTGTTCCAGCGCCCCCAAACATTGAGCCAACCAAATTTGACATTCTATTAAATGCAAATATTAAAATTTGTTTTGATTTTCGTAATCTATTGAAAACTTACACATTTTGCATGTGCGGGTCTGACATTAATTGAGTTGCCATATTCATAAATTGAGGATTATTAAACATTGACATCATATTTCCGAATTGACTCATATCCTATAGAAAAATAAATCAATTAAATAGGAGCTTAGTGCAGAGCTATTATGACTAAAATCGTTCAAAATAAACTTACTGGAATTCCAGTTGAATTAGAATTTTTTAGTTTTTCTTCGACAATTTTTAGATTTTGTTTATATCCTTCATTATTCGGTTCTAATTGAATAGCTTTATTGTAAGCTTCATATGCCTCTTCATGCTGATTATTTGACAAAAGCGCTAGACTAAAAAGTTAAAGTATTAGAGTTCATCGTTTAACATCAATGAATAATTCAGTTTATTAATTACCCAAGACGACCCCATGCCTTTCCATAGCTTGGATCAATTTTCAGTGCATTTTTGCAATCCTCAATAGAATTAGCAAAATCAGAGAGCTTTGAATAGGCTGCTGCTCTGTTACAATAATAGACAGCATTACTTTTATCAATCTCAATAGCTTTGCTGTATTCTTCTAGAGCTTCTTTAAATTTTTCTTGTTTCATTAGTTCATTTCCATCAGTTTTATATTTGTCAGCTTTTTCTTTAAGTTCAGTTGGTAATTCTTTCTATTATAAATTTTTTTTAAATTTTATTAAATTATATACATTGATTACTTTAATAACTGATTTTTCAGCTATGTTTAATAGATCAATTCCGCTGTCAAAGTTATTTTTACAAATCTCATCATCAATTGCTATTTCATAACAAGATTCTAAACATTGGGAAGCAACTTCTACACTTTCTTTAAAGTCTGCAGAAATATTTTCTTGTTTCAATTCATCACGCAAAAATTTTAGAATAGCAAATATCAAAGTGCGCTTAGCTTCCAAAGTCATTTTAAATTAAACTTTTGCAAAAATTAAAAAAAAATCAGTTATTTAGATTTATTTTAAATGAATTAAGAGTAAAAATAAGAATAATAATTTTCATTTGATTTGAAATAATGAAATTATTTAGATATTAGCTTGTAAATGAGAATACTAGTTTGAAATTTCATAATTAAACACTTTCTTAATTTTTATTCAATGAATTCGTTTCTATACCATTTATATTTGCACAAATGCCATGTAGATCTATTGCTAAAATAAAATAACTTTTGAATTTATATTTTTCAGTTAAATACTTTAACTGTTAGTGTTTTATTGTATGTTTAATGAATATTTTTTATATAATATTTCGAAACAATATATCAATTATTGAAATTTTAAATCATATTTTTCAAAAATCAATATCTAAATTTTTTGGATTTATTTTTATAAAAAAATAATCAAATTGATTTTTCTAGAAGTAGTCGGTAATTAAAGAATAAGTATTAATCCATATTTTATCCAATTTAAATAAAAAATAATCATAATATTGATCAAAATTATTAACAGACGTTTGTTTCATATTTGGTATCTTATTTATTGAATCACAGTAATTTAGGCTATAATACACTCCATATACTAGAATAATTGAGAAAAGAACTCTTAAAAACATTAATTAAATTACATTTAATTACACTAAAATGAAATTATTTTGAATTTTTGTGTGTTTTTTAAAAATTGCTTACTTTTTAATGTAAAATATTTTATCATTTCTTGTAGGTTTAATCGGAGGACTGAAGAAAATAAAAATTTTCATTAGTATTTGATAAACTATTCGAAACATTTTAATTTGTATATTTTTAATAATATATTTTGTAGGTAAATCGTATTCATTATTTACATTTACAAATGAATATGGTGGAATTTTTGAATTTTTAAAATTTTTTTTTATAATCTCAGCTTTACTTAGACTTAGTTTAGAATCAAAATTATTGTTGTTATTATTTACATTCATATTTTGATATTTGATTTCATGTACAGAATTTTTCTCTATTTCCTGTTCGAACATCTCAATATTATGAGAGTTTTTATCTAAAAATTAAGCATGGAATTGATTTTATTTTTAATTTTATCAATTTCTTTACTTATGTTTTTAGATTCATATTGGCTATCTAAATATGAAAACAAATCATTTTTAACTTCATCAGATAATTTATCATCAAAGAGAGTTTTTTTTTTCAAGACAGTTAACAATTCTAGTTGATAGTGGAGCTTTTTTTTCTCAAGAATTTTAAGATGAATTTCTGTTTTTAGCCATATGGACTTGTAGTTAATTGTGAGTTTGTTTAAATCATTTTCAACAAAAATAGAATTTGATAATTCTTGATATCTACTATAATTTTCTTTTTTATGAAAATAAAAAATTGAGAAAATTCTAAAATTAAAAATATAAGTAGTTTATTACTCACCCATTTTAATATCATTAATTTCATTTATTCTATTTTGAATTAGAGTTATTTTTGAGACATGGTTTTCAATATATTTCTTTAAATTATTGATTTCAAATGAATCTTTTAGATCAGTTTCTAAATATTGATTAGTTGGTTTAATTAGTGGTTGAAAAATGTTTTCACAGTTTTCATTTGATTTAGAATCACTAAAAAAAAATTTAAAAAAAATTGAATAAGAGATTTCTTACCTCATTTCTCTTGTCAAATTCAACAGATGATATAAATACTATATTATTAATTTTTCTATTAATTAATTTATGAAAAAGCAATTTTTTGTTTTTATAACTTAGCAACAAATTTTTTTAATTACTTAGTTAGATATAATGAAAAATGATAATTTTTTTTCAAAGACGAAAATATTTTTTTGAATTATTATTTACTAATACATATTAAATTTTTTAAAAATATTTTACTTCTTTCAACTAAACTTTAATTAATAAAATTACTTAAAATAAAATTAATGGGTTCGAAACATTCAGCATTTCAATCTGAAGAAAATAAAGCCAAACTAGAAGAATACAAAGTTTTTTAATTATATTTTAAAGCTTAGAAATTTATATCAAATTAAGGAGTTTACTTATTTAAATGAGAATGAAATTTTTAAGTAAAAGAGATTTTATATTTTAAAGTTTTAGCAAAATGTAAATCTAATATTTAAGGTGCTATGATATGTTTGAAAGAATAGCCAAAAAACCAAAAGATAAATTTGACAATTGGACGATTAAAAGAGAGAATTTTGGAAATTTTGATCAATTCAAAGTAAAATTTAATTCAAGATCAAATTTTATTCTTTTAACTCTTGGTGAAGTATAATCCATTCATAGATAGAATTTTCATAGTTTTTTCAAATAAAGATGAAATAATGTCTTTTGAACATTATCTTAACATGATGTCAGTCTTTTCAGACTCTTGTCCGACAGATGTAAAAGCAAAATATGCATTTAAAATTTACGGTATTTTATTTCTTAAATTATTACATAATAAATATATATTATATCCATTAATTTTATATCTGTATTATGAGTAATATCATATTCTTTTTAATTTTTTTTTCATTTTTAAGATTTCAAGAATTCAAATCATCTTGATAGAGAAGATATTGGTTCCTTAATCGACAAGATCACTTCTGGACAAGGTTTCGATGAAGATTCAAAAACCAAAATAATAAAAAAAGTTCTAAATTAAAATTGATTAAAATATTAAATGAATTTTTGACTATTTAATTAAGGTTTTTGAAGAAGCTGATTTAGATGGCAATGATAAAATAACTTTTGAAGAATTTAGCCATATAGCCAACAAATATAGCAAAGATTTTAAGAGGTTTTTTCTTTAAATATTAATTGTTTCAAAATAATAATTAGCTTATTTAAATTATAAAATGTTTTGTGATAATTTTAATTTTTTCTTATTTTTAGGACATTTTCAATTAAAATTTGATAATTTGGAAAAAAGTCAATATAGAAACGCAATTTAGCGAATAACAAATTAATAATGAAAATTAAAATTTATATTTCTTATTAAAACAATATTTTTGAATAAAATTTTTGAATTTATGAAATACTTTTTTATTTAAATGAATTCAAATTATGCTCGAAAAATGGCACAATTGAGTGCCAGAATATTTGGACAGCTTCCAGTCGATAAAAATACTCCGAATGGTCGTTTAATTCAGCGTTTAGCAAAAAAACCAATCGACAAAATGGAGGAATATTCAATGAATTATTATCCAAGGCATCAAGAACATGATCATTTGTTTAAAGTACTCCGTTATCATGGTTTATATAGGTATTATTTATTGATATATTATCATATTTTTATTTCATTTACTATCAATAATTAATTAATCAAAGGGATGAGTACCGTGATTTTGCTGAAGAAATTGAACGTCTTAAAAAATTACGAGGAAAAGGAAAACGTGAAAGAAAACCTAGAGCTGAAGATTAGAGAATTTTGAATAAATTTAAATCGATTAATTATTAAATAAACATTGATTAATCCAAATTTTTTTAGTTAATGTCCATACTACAATTAAATAGTGCTACATTGATCAACAAAATTATATATTTAATAAATTTTTTGGAAATTTTTATTGTTAAATGTGAATTGAAAAAAATCTATTTACATAAAGGACAGAATTTAAACTTAATTTAAATTAAACGATGAACAAAGTGCAACAAAAAATAATCTCTATTTTAAGAAAAAACATATAACTTTTGCACCAGGGAAACCCAAAACTATCAAAGATGTCGCTTCATGTGTAATGATAAATGGTCACTTCTTGAAAAAGCGCGTTCGCATAATTTGCATTGAAAAGGTCTTATTCCCGTATGTTTTCGGTAATGTCTGGTCAATTCATCGCTTCTGGCGAATTTCCACCCACAACCTTTCCATGTGCAATGGTAAGGTTTCTCACCAGTATGAGTCCTCATATGAGCTTTCAAATGAGAGCTTTTTGTATAAGTTTTGTTACAATCAGGATGAGGGCACATATGTATTGTTTGTTTTCTTGTAACCATTTTTCCTAATTCGATGCTTGATTCATCTGATTTGCATTTAGTTTTATTATCTTTTGAAGATTTCTTTTTCATTTGCTTGGCTTCTTTCAATGTATCCAAGCTCGCTATTTGAGTTACATCTATTTGGTGATTATTATATTGAACATATATTGGTGAATTGATTCCCGCTTGGGATTGTTGAACATTTGAATAATCACTATAATTTAGGGAACTAGAAGACGAACTAGATGGAGAGTATGATGAATTAGTAAAATCAGAATAATAGCTATCGTTGCAAAGATTATAATTATTAGTAATATTAGAATTGTTTTGATAATTAGAATAGTTCGAATAATAAGTTTGATAGTAAGTTTGACTTTGTGGAAATTGGGAATTATTTGGAATATAATTTTTACAATTATAGTAAAAATTAGTGGAATATGGTGAAGATGAAGAGAGAGATGTGCATGATTGAGGAGAAATAGGTGGTGGAGATGACGTAATAGATGAAGAGCTTGGAGTATTAATATTTGAATCTGTTTGATTTAAATTAAAATTTTCGTTTTGGTAATATTCATAATAGTTGGTAGTTTGGTTTTGGCTGTGTGTGTATGAATTGTTTTGTGAAAATGGTTCGGGTCTCAGATATCCATAAGTCTGGTAGTCTTCTTGTTCAATTTTGTAATTTTTTGCTGTATTCATTGAAGTATCAGATGAGAAAAACTGTTCAATTTCATTCAAATACTTTTAAAAATTAGTAGAATTATTTAATCAAAATTAAAAAAACATTAATTACAATTTCATATTCATTCTGAGACTGAACATCTGAAGTTTCGTTAGGTAGATTTAAAATTTGTGGATTTGAATTGTCATCCAAATTGGAAAAATTTTCTTGGTAATTGATTTGTGACATTATATTCTAAATTGCTTTCAAATTAAATGTTTTTAATTTGTATTAGAATAGTAATGATAATTTTCTATTTTTATATATATAGAAGACTACGATTTTCAAACAAGTTAGGAAAAAAGTATGATTGGTCGAGTAGAAACCTAACAAAATCAATATATTATTATTGGCTATCTAAAACACAAGTCATACCTTTATACGATTTTTAATTTTAGATATCTATAATAAATTTTGATTGGATTATTATAGAATTAAACAAACGAAAACGATTATTGATTGTCAATACGAATTAGTTAAAATTATCAAATCTTTAAATAGATTCTAATTTATGCGATCTTAATTTCGAAACTTATTTTATTTGAGTAAATCAACTATTAGAAAAAGGTGAAAGAAAGTTTTGAGTGGGTATCTAAAATAAATAGACGTCATCAAAATGAGATTAAATTGTATAATTGAGTGGAACGATTTTCTAAACAAATTTAGAATATTTTTATAAATTAAATCAATCACTGTCGAAGCAATACATGTAAATTATTACTTCATTTTCGAACAGTTTTTTAAGTTGTTAATAAATTTTTTTACTAAGCAAAATTTAATTTGCTCATTTTTTTGCTTTACTTAACTTAATTTATAATTTCCTTTTTTTTATTTTACTATTCCATTTTGTTAGAAGGAGCTTTTGCTTGATACAAATAGACAAATAAATAGATAAATTTTTACTAAGCTTTAGCAGTTTTTCTAAATTTGTACTTACATTGCTTACCTAATTTTAAAACTTGAAAATCAATAACTTTCTAACTTTGAAATAAATTGAATATCAGATGTGATTGAATGACTCAATTATAAACATGATAATAAATATGATATTAAAATTTCAAATTTCGGAAAATAATTAAGAATAGGTGAATATTTATTTTTAGAAGCTTAGATTGTTTAGATTAAGTATTTGGAAATTATCAAAGATATAGAAAAAGGTCGCTTCGTATATTTGAGCTTGTGTGTCAAGGAATTTTATTCAGAAAATCTTTAAAATAAATTTGAAATTAATTAACTGGCCTTATTGTTTAAAGTATTGAACCGAAAGCTAAATAATGTCATTTAAAATATATTTTTAAGACGCTTTCCTTAATAAACAAGAAATCGCGGCAATTTTCTTCGAATTCAAATACTTAGACTTTTTCGAAGCCAATTTAATTGAACTTTTCGCATTAGGAAACTATTACCTTAGAAAATGTTACTAAATGCAAATAGTGATATCTTCTAATAAACGTCTTTGTGTTTAAACACTTATGCTTTATTCTTAATTGACAATCATAGTTTCCTTTTTCGAAACGCGCTTTTTACTATTGAATTTTTTTTTATTTAGTCATTAAAATTAATAGTTTATCTTTAATTTACCACTTGTTATTTACATTTATCTTGGTTTATAATAAGTATGTCGGAATCTAAAAAGACGTTTTATTCAGTTAATGAACAAAAATACTTATGAGTAAATATTTTAGATTGTTTTTTTTTTCATAGAATACGAAATTGATTAGGGAGTATATGGAAGGCTGCTTTATTTGGAACCACGTGATTTTTCAAGGTCAATCCAAATTATTTAAAATTCTAACAAAAGGATTTTCAACATCACTTAGAGTAAATACTCAATGGTAAAACTCAATAAACTTTGGACCATCTCCTTGCAAAAACAATATTAATTAATTAATTTTAAGACAAATAAATGAATTAAAAATTGAATCAGTCAATATTTGCAAAAAAAAAAGAAAATACTAAGAACCACGTTTTAAGATCTTATCAACTCAAGACAGTTTGAACCCAAAATATTGACTGTAAACATCTTATCTAATTTACCAAATATTGATCGAACTGTAAACATTAGGCTATTTATTCTTATCAACAATAAAGCAAATAATCGATATTTAAGGTAAAAATGACATGATTTATACTTTTTTGTTTAGATAATTGTGTAATAGTATTATTTTGTAGGTAAGTCTAATTCGAATATTTATCTATTAATTATTTGTTGAGGAAATTCGACAAATTGGAAGTGGTTATATGTGATTAGTTTGATTTATCAATATAATCACGAAGTATAACTCACTAATCCGCAAACCTAAGTTTTTATTTGTTTTAAAATTATTTTATTTAAAAAAACCTTCGAAAGTAAATTATATTATTCAAAATTTATTTTTGATCAAAGGAACTTAATTTAAGCAATCAATTTATTAACTAATTTGAAACAACTAATATTTTTTTACAATTTTGATTTTATAAAAATAATAAGTCTAATAATATTTAAATTTTGTATCTCTACAGCCGACTTGATGGGCTTCTCTAATGTTGTTGTAAGCAGTTAAATTTGCAACATGATGACCAGTACTCAAAACTGTAGGATCTAAGATGCTCCATTTGAATTTAATAGCATAAAGACCATCAACAAAGCATTTTGCCTTAGAATTTGGAATAGGAATTTCTTTTAATTGTATTTGTAAAGTTAAAATCGTTTATAAATTATTTTTAAATATTATTACTTGATAAGCATATATCGTTGCATTCTAATTTATCGTTTTCATTGTAAATATGAAATGATAAAGCTTGTCCAGTATAAAATCCAGGATTAGTTTTATCTCTGGCATCAAATGATACTGCTCTAACATCTGGATTTAAAGTAAATGATTTCAATATGTACAACTTAACATGACATAATTGAGCCAATTTTTCTATATCTTCCATTCTTTTTTCGATCTCTTTATCAACATAAACTGTTGCTGAGCCCTTAGCAAAAGCTTTTGATTTAAATCTAGTGATGTTACAGAACCCTTTAGGAATAGTTTTAGATTTTTTCTTATTTAAATATTCCAATCGTACTTTTTTCACATGTTTTGCTTCCTGTCCAACCTGGTTTACAAGTACATTCAGCCTTGGTTTTTTCATTAACTTTGCAAATTCCACCATTTTTACATGGATTTTTCAAACATGGATCCCCTTAAAAAAATATTAATATTTATCGTCATGCTAAGAATTTACAAACTTGTGTCGCATTTCTTTCCCACATATCCAGGATCACATAAACAATTATATTCAGATGGGTTAGTCTTTAAATTTGAACATTTGCCATGTTTACATGGATTCCTATAACATCCAGTTTTATCCTCACAATTTTTTCCATGATATCCTTCGGTACATACACACGTGTATAAAGTGTTGTTTTTTGAGTCTAGAATACATTTAGCTTTATGCTCGCATGGATCAGGGTCACAGCCATTTTTGTATTTCTTGAAAAGTGATGAAAACCAGGAGGCATCAACTACTGCAAAAGAGCAGAATATGGCTAAAGCTAAGATCAGTAAAATATGCTTCATTTTGATTTTTCCAAAACAAAAAAATTAAAGATATTTATAGATGAATAGCAAGTATTTGCTTTTAATTAAATTTCAAGTATATGAAATTTGAAAGGATTTTTTTAATTTTTCGACATTATTGTATTGCTTGTCAAAATTTAATTTAAACTTTTTTAAGTTTAATTAAATTCTTTTGGTAATTTAAAATTTTATCTACTTCTATAGATAAAACATTAACTCAACATTGTATTTTGGGTTTAATAGGAGTGTTTTTTATCAAGTACAATTAATTAAATATCACTATTTTAAACTTTGAACGAATTGCGCAATATGAAATATAGCTTAAAAAAGCTTAAATTATCTCAAGTGCTGAGTAGAGAATAAAATAAAACTTAAAATGCCCAATTTTTTCAAAAATATCTGATTCTATCAAATAAAAATAAATAAAAAATTAGAGCTTCAAAAATCTATGAAATTCATTTTTATGAAATTTGAAAAAATTCCTGTTTATAAAACAGAAAAATAAAGAAGTAAAGAATTAATTTTATTAAAAAAAATTAAAAAAATTGACCATAAATTCTAAATTGTTAAATCAGATATTTAAAAAAAATAAATATTATATTATCATCAAACGATTTATTTTTAATGATAATAATTTAAGTTAGAAAAAGCTAGCAAGCTAGACTTGCGAAGATGGGAAACAGTAGGATTCCATCTTTGGTAACCGTGGTATGAACTGTGTTATTAATTTTTGATATATGATAAATCTTTAATTTTAATTCCTTCATATTTAAAAAAAATTCGAAAAACAAATTTATATGAAATTTCTTCACATTTATCAGCGATTCCTAAAATATTATTAAAAAATTCATTTGTAAAATTCATTTGTATGTATGTAAAATTAAAAAATTATGAAAAAAACTCTAAGCTTCACTTTCAAAATCCTTAATTAAGTATTGTATGCTTTGTTTAAGTACTACGTTTTAGCTCTGAAATTTCCAAAGAATATAAAAGTCTCGAGTTGACGGCGTGTCGACATATATTGAAACCTGACGAAAGGACCAAAGTAGAAATATTGCATAACCTATTCAGCAGCATATGATGCCAAGAGATTCTAAATGGTTTTATAGCTAAATTCGCGAAGAATTTGTGACAATTTGAGATAAATTGCATTGCTATAAATAGCAAGCAGTGAGCTCTGCCAAGTAATTCTGATAAGAATCAGAAGCACTTTAGAAGCTTTAACCAGAGAATGAGGAGAAACAAGGATAAAGGCAAAGAATCGACGTGAAGGGAAATCAAAAGAAATGACTATTTGGTCCACAAGGAGCCAAAAAGAGAAAAAAAAATTAACTCTTAAAAATTAAATTAAATTTTTTTAAATATTTTATATTTTTAAAATTTAATAGCTTAAATTTCAAAATTCATTAGTCCTGTTCAGATTTAATTAAGACGCATTAAATTCTAAATTATAATGCAAAAAATTAAAAAAGATTAAACTTTTAAAAAATTGGAATTAAATTTTTAATTTATTATTAAAATAAACAGTATTCTCAATTAGCTATGAATTTTTATATTTTTTACCTGTTTTAGATGTAAAAAGAAAAAATTTAAAACTTTTATTAGTGCTTTTATATAAGAGAATATTTAGAATTCTAAAAAACAGTAAATTTTTATTATAATTAAAATTCTAGGATTAAAAATGGCTTACTATGAAATGAATGGTAAAAGAGTTTATATAACAGATAAAATTAATAATATTCCTAAGCAGACTCAACAATATATTAGTCTAAACCCTATTGTTCATCCTCAATTAATACCTGAGCCATATTTCCAACCACAGCAAATTCTTGTCCCAAAACAACAAAATATTTATGTTAAATCAATACCTGAACAAGAAAAGGAAGAGAATCTTTCAGAATACGATCAGCATAAATTAGTACAATCCCTTGAGTGCAAGTGTGAATTTTGTCATAATCTTAGATGTGATTGTCATTCTTGTAATCCAAGAAGATATTGCAAGTGTTTTTATTGTGAACAACTTCAAGATGGAAATCAAAAAATGTTAATTAAGAGGGACTTTTTGCCAAGTGAACAAATTCAAAAGGTAAAAATTAATTTAAATCCTAAATAAACATGAATTTAATCATTATTTTTGATTTTAAAATCCAAATAGAAAAAAATTTTAATTAAATTTATGAATTTTTATTTTAAAATCAAAGAAAATCCTCTTATTCTTTGTTTCTATTTGTAAAGGATTTACCAATCACTAAAAGATCTTCAAACTCAGATACTTCTAATGAAATTGTGGTACCAAAATCAGACAACAAAAGCTGGTATATGAATTAAAAATTTTAGTGTTTAACTAGTTATTTTATTAAACTTTTGAAATAAAATTATTATATTAAATATTTACATAACATTCCTATTAAAAATTTAATTCATATATAATGTTTATTTTTCTTTTATATTTTGACCATAAAATGAATAGTTGAGCCTTAAAATGAGTAAAGTGTACATTGTGCAGAAATATTTCTTTGACCTTCTGTATGAAATATTAAAATTGGAACTAATCAACATAACAAAAAAAGGTAAAACTTAAAAAAAATCAAAGGACTAATAAACTTATATCTGGTTGATAATGATATCTAAACGGTTCTATTATTTTTATCGAGTAATTCATTTGGTTCTATTTTATCAAAAGCATTTAAAACAGATGACCAAATACTGTTGAATGTATTTGAAATAGATTTTGAAGTTGATGAATCCGAGGTAGAGCTTGAAGCAAATTCTTGATTATTTTGACCGTTTGCTTGATTTAAGTTCTCTGACTCATAATTTTCGAGTGTATGCTGTATAGCTATTGGACTGATCCATTCTCTTGGTATTAAACGCTCTATAAATGGGACATATGTAGATATATATGCCAATCTATTAACCCATGGAGGAATATCTTCACCACAAAGAAACTGGCAAAATTTGCTAGAAAAACTGTTACAGTTTTTGTTGATTAAATGATAATCTATGCCTCTAAATTCACGACCTATCAAAGTTATAATCTGTTCAATCTCAGCTTTTGTAAATTCTGTCCTGCCGATTTCGATAGACTCTCTATAAAAATGTTTTTTTCAATGTTTTAGGTAGAAAAATAAAGGTTAAAGTCTACTTGAATTTAAATGATTCTCCAAGTTCGTCTGTATCCTTTGGTATCATTTCAAAAATTCCACTAAACGGAAATGGATGTCCCCCATATCCGTACTCAACTCCATATACTTGGACTCCACTATGATATATTCCTACACCAAGTGCAGATATATAACCATTCATTGTGTACATATCATATATATTTATGTAAATAGGTTCACCAGATTTTGAATTAGCTGACATTCTACGACAGTTATGTATTTTAATAAAGAAATAAATATTAAAAAATTAATTTTTGTCTAAAAAAATTATTATGATTAATTTTAATACGGTAACTCGGGTGACACAAATTGAATATTAACTATAAAAAAAAGAATTAAAGGGCGATTTTAATGACAACTAGCAAATTTCTAGTTATTTTTTATCCATCCTTAACATAAATTATACGAAATTTTCTTGCAAATAAAAGTAAATATAAAATTATTTCTTTAATAAATTATGATTTGCAAGTATTTTTGTTGGTGATTTTTTAATTATTGCTTGGTGTCAGAATTCATTATAAATTAATGGAAAACTAAAATTTTATTTGACCCAAATATATAATGAATTTATCTATTTATACTAAAAAAACTTTTAGAATCAATTATGTTTTTTTTTGGCTTAAAAGAAAACATTTAAAGCAAAATTAATTTCAAACTAAAGTTTTTTTTTGATCAAGGAATTATAACTTCCTATTCAAGTAGAAAACATATATAAGTTTATTTAAATATTTAAAACAAAAACTTAAGAATATTTAAACCTTTTATCCATTCAAAAACTATCTTCTTATCATAAGTAGCTAGTTTTAATGATTCTGATTCTTAAATATATCTTCTATTAGATATATGCTCAATAATCAATCAAAATTATGTTGGAATCTGTCTAATTTTACATAAACTAAAATATGTTTGAATCAAAACATTAGAGACTAAAAGATAAAATATTTGTTACTAATAATTAATAAAGTGATTATTTGAAATTAAAATTTAATATCTTTAATTTTCTTTCGAATAAAAGATAAAAGTAATTTCTGATTAAGTCATTTCAACTTAAATTAACACTTTCATTATTTTTCTTCATATAACAAAAAAAATTATCTCAGATATCGATTTCTATAAATTCAAGAAAATTATCAAAAATGAAATTAATTTATTCATCTAAATAAATTAGAAAAACTAAATTTAAAAAAAAATTTATTAAAATCATTATTTTATAAAAATTTATAATGCTTGAATGTCTGACTTGTTATAATATTCTATATATTGAATACGAATAAATTAGAAAAAAAACAATTTTCTTAATTAGGATTTAATCTGAATTTGATTTATTTGTGTTTAGTTCGATTTTAGACAAAAAATTTATCAATTTAATTCGGTCTCTTTTAAAATATAATTTATTTCTCGAAGGAAATGTTAATTAAAATTTACTCAGGTTTTAAATTCGGTACTTTAGAAAGTATTAAATCGCATATATCTTTTGATTTTTCCTTTTCTTTAAAGCAAGTACTTTTTGGTGTCTCTTTTTTCATTGATTCTTTAAAATCTTCATCAAGTTCAGCTCTCTATTTTTTAACGAAAAAAAATTATTAATTAAAAAGCATTTATTTTATACAGACCAGAGATCTCCTCAAATTTTCTTTATCAAAATTTGGGATATTTTACCTGAAATTTAATAAACACTAGAATACGCAAGAAATTTTTTGAACTTCTTTTTTAAAATTTCAAACTTTTATTTTATGTTAAAGAAATAAAATATAAAATTAAATATAACTTTTAACTTTTAATGTTAAAACAATTTTATCAATTTCTAGTTATTTATCAAAATTATTTCTTTAAGATACAACATATTGAAATTTGACCAAAAACTTGTTTGGTATTTTAGTGTTAAGCTCTATCTAATTAATTGTAATTTTTAATACCTTAGCTTCTTTGGGTATCAATTCTGCCATTAAGTTTTTATTCGATATAAATGATTCAGTTACAATCGAATCAGAAAGATTGTTATTGTTGATATAATCATTTTCTTGGCTTTTTAAAATTCTATTTTCTTCAATATATGCATAACTTTTGCAACTTTCTGTTTTAAATTCAATGCTTGGAGGTTTGATTTCGATCATGTATCCATCGGAAGTTTTTATGCTAAATGAACTGTTTACCCATTGTTTTCGACTTTTCTTAAACACTTTATTTATTTTGGGCTTTTCAATTTTTTGAATTTTATGCTTGTCGATGTTTTTAAAAATTGTGTGCCTAAGTGGGTATTTTTCTTTTCGTTTATGAGCACCATTGATATAAACACAAAATCCAGCTTCTAATTTTTTCAGATCTGATTTTGAATCGTTTTTATTTGCAATTTTAGACAAGCTGTAATTAGAATTAATTTTAAAACAAAAACATTGACAATTTAAAAATAAAATACTGATTTGTTTGCTCAAGTTTTTTCAAATATTCTTCATATCTTTTATTTTTTATCAAATTTTTCTTAAAAAAAATAGTTACACAAAAATTTATTAATTAAAAATTAAAAAATACGTTTAAATCTGAATAATTAAATTCAATAATTGGATTTGACTTATCCCATTGTTTTCTCTCTAAATTGTATAATTCAATAAATTCAATAAAATTTTTATTTCCTTAGATTAACCAGTCTTAATGTTCGAAGAAAAACACTTCTTTGATGCAAAGTTTTTATCGTCTAAACCCAAAAAACCAGTTGCTTCATTATCCATTATTTACATAAAATAATCAAGTTAATAAAAAAGCAAAGAATAATTTGAATTAGATTTTCAATCATTATTCTAAAATGTTGAATGCAATTAAATTTTTTATGCAAGTTTGTAACATTAAATTAAATAGTATTTTAATTTAAGACAGTAATAAGAGCTACTTTAATTTTCATTTGAGTTCATTCAAAACAATTTTTTTTTAATAACTATGAAGATCAGTGATATTAATTACATCTTATATACTTTTAAAAATTTTCATGAAGCGTAAATAATTCTCTGGATAACCAAATATTTCTAAAAATAAATTTAAATCAATGTTTTATTAAATAAAAATAACCGGAATTTTAATATAAAAACAATCATAATATTGAATTAATAATTAAAAATTAATGATCAAATTTGAATTATCTTATACATTTTTCTTAATTTCAATCAATATTAGATAAAAATTTTACTAAATTCATTCTGTCTCTTAAAAAAGCGATTATTTATAATTATATTTCAAAAATATAATATTACTCTAATTTTAAGTTGGCCACCTGATCTAAAATTATTTTGCACATTTCTGATGAATCATCACTTTCTTCATTAACTTTTTCGTCGATTTTTTTTATCATAGGTTTTTCTTTATCTTTAAATGATTTTATAAATTGACTTGAATTCTTAGTTTCGTTTCTATCTAATTCTAAATCAGAATCAGTTTCAATTTCGCTCTAAATAAATATATAATTTTAAAAAAATTACAAAAAAGCCAAATTAAATTACTTCATTTTCATTTTTATTTAAATTGTCATATAAATATAAACTATCTCTTAAGCTCTAAAATATTTGGAATATTTATCAATTTTTAAAATTTTTTTTTTAAATTACCTTGATTTCTTTATGCGTAAGATCAAAAACAATTTTTGGATCTTTTTTGTTTGTATTAGTTTCATCTTCGGAATCAGAAGTATCAGAAAATTTGACGCTTTGAATTAGATTCTTATTGGTTTTTGAAATCTTTTCGTCTTCACATTCTGAATCGCTTTCAAAGTCATCAGAATAATGATTGTTTTCGTTTGGAAGTCTAACTGGTTCTGATTTTTGCTCTAAATCTGAATTAGGTGCATTTATTTTAATTTCATAACCTTCCATAGTTTTGATGATGAACGAAGAATTTCCCCATTTTTTTCTCTCTTTTTTTTCATGGACATCCAGTTTTGAAGATTTAAACTTATTTGATCTTAATTCATTATAATTTGATTGTTCTACTATATGAATATTTGGTTGGAAATTTAAATTTTTTTTAGAATCTGAAGATTTTGTGACTGTATATCTTGGTGTATATTTTTCGTTTTTTTTATGAGCGCCGTTGACATAAATACTAAAACCTTCCTCAAGTTTTTCCATTTTTTCTTCCTTCCCATCTTTTTTAGTTGCCATCTTCGACAATCTTAATATTAATAATCTAAAACTGAACTAAAAAGTAAAAGAATATTACTGATTATTAACATGAAGTTTGAATAAATATTCCTCATATCGTTTTTTATTCATTAAAATTTTCTTCAAAAATATTAAAATTTTTGATAGTATGAAATTAAAGTACTTCTTGATCAGGATATTCCAAGTTAAGCACTGTCTTTCCCTTGTCCCATTGTCTACGTTCTAGATTTTGAATAATACATTTAGAAAAGTAAATATTTTAAAAATAATTCCTTTAAAAAAATTTAAGTTATTAGTCTTTTTATACAAACCTGTTTGAAATGCGAATGTTTTCTTTTCTTTATTGTAGCATTCATTTGAATCATAGTTGAATAACTCCTGATTTCTAGTAAACATTTTAGATATTTCAACTTGCAAAAATATGACTTCCCTTTAAAAAATATTTTTAAATACGTATAAAAAAATTCCACTTTGATTAAAAATTATTTATTCCTAAAATTTCGATTTTAAAAGATAGGTTTCCATAGAAACTTATCCTAAATTTTTTTTTCAAAAATTAGTTTACTTATTTTAAACTTATCATATTAAATAAAAACATTTTCAAACTTTTTTTTTTAATTTTAAAATAAAAAAGGAAATAAATAAAAAATACAGATAATTAAAGATTTTTCAGTTTTTAATTACTAATTTTTATTCTTAATCAAATTAGAAAATTATTAAGTAACCATAGATACCTAGTTTAAAAGAAATGTTTTTATATTTTCAATAATAAAATAATTATAATTTTTATGGAAAGGATTAACAATTAAATCCTTTTTGAAATAAATTTTTGTATTAATATTTTAAAATTTTATAGATCTAGGTTTTAGTATGAAATGGTAATGGGAAAATGGATACTCTGGAAAAAATACGCCAAAAAAGGTAAATAAACAAAAAACGATTTATATCAATATAAATCTAATGTAAATTTAAATCAGATTAAAGTTTTTTAGTCATTATATTGTAACTCAAGCTGAAAATACCAATTCCAAGGAGTTTAAGAACGATTGCGCGAAGATTAGCGAAATTCCTGTACTTTTTTATTTTATAATTATTTAAAAAAGATTTTTTTTTAATTAAGATAAATGAAAAAAAGCAGACCAACGAAGTGCCGTCAAGAGAGAATGATTCAACTACTGAATTCGAACAAAATAAAACCTCAGCTGATATTTTATGTAAAATATTCAAATCTAATAGCCCTCGTAATCATTCAAATGTAAAATTAAACCAGTCAATATCATTAGATGAAACCAAACATACATTCAATAATCATAAACTTGAAGAATTTAAGAATATTGTAGAGTCTTCATATCAAAACCATGTTTTAAATAAATCTGATAATGAATTACAACTTACGAGAAGATTTAGTGTTCAATCGACGAATTCTTTTCAAGCTTGGAACTTCAGCTTAAATTCTTTAGATGAAAGTTTTAAAAATTCTTCGATGGACATTTTTTCGAATGAAAAAAATAATGGACTAGAAGTATCAAAAATTGATGCACTCAATAATTCAGTTTTTAATTGCAAAATTCCATATATGTCTGCATATAATATTTACGAGCAAACTGAAGATACTGAAAATCCAGTTGTTGACAAAGTTTTCGACTCATTGATTCAGGCAAAAAAATTGACTTCAAATGGATCATCAGCAACCACTTCTCCAACAAGTCTTTCTTCAGGAGAATCAATTAAAAATGTTAATCAAATAAAAACAGAGACCATAGAACCAAATAAGATGGAAGTTAAACCACCTGAAACTCCAAAGACCTCAAATCTTACATTTCGTAAAAATCTAATGAGAAAATCAATAGAGTCTTCAAGAAATTCGACTAATCAACATGATAACGAATTAAATTTGATAAAAAAACCAAATAAACTTCCTTCTCTTGAGAAAAATGATACGGAAGAGACAATAGATTTACTTTTTAATCTAGAACCTAAATTATCAGAACGAAAAAATCATAAGAAACCAAAGACTAAAAATATATTCAATTGCATAGATGATTTAACTGACAACTCAGATTTTGTACATGATCATAGTGATGAAGAGAATACATTAGATATATTTTCTAATGATGAAGAATTTAATCAAGAGAAGGATGTTAATCTAGATTTGAAAATTGATTTATCTCAATTAAATAATAGTGATGAAGAAGAAAAGTATCACTACGTTGAAGAATCGAATCCGATAACTGAAATTAAACCATCAGAATCTAGCTTCAATAGTTCTACGAGGCAACAAATCAAACCTGACATTATACCCAACTTAGTGCTAGATCAAATTGATGACGATCGTTCAGTAAGTGTTGCAGTTAGCTTGGCCAAATCAATGTGCAAAGAAATTGATTATAAAGAAGAAATGGAAGCAATTATTTGCGATGAAATAAACGATCAGAAAAAAGTTTATTTAAAAAAAAATTCTGAAAAATCAACACCAATCGATTCTAATCGAGTTAAAATTAAAAGTGAAAATAACAAGCAGGTATTTTTTCCAAAAAGTGGATTTATTTCTTTATTTTAAAAAGATTTTTTTCTCATTAATTAATTTATTACCTTATAAGGTTATTTAAATTTAAAATAAAACAAAATTTAATTTGGGTAAAAATTTAAATATTTTTAAATATTTCTCTGAATAATTATTTCAGTCTCAAAGAAATCAATATAATAAACTGTCTTGATTAGCAATCTCTATGTGAACAAACTATATAGAAGATAAATTTTAGTTTTTAAAACCAAAAAGATCAGTTTTGTCTTTAATATTTTTCATATTTTTATCTAAAAGTGTTTCACATTGCTTTTTTAAAACTTATTGGTGTTAATGAAATTAAAATGAAAATTTAAATTAGTAATCGATCCTTTTAAACTAAGATAAAGAGAAATAAATTAAAATTTCATTATTGCCAACAATTTATAAATTAATTTAGAGAGATTAAACTTTTAAATCATTATATCACTAATTAAAAACATTAAACCTATAGGAAAATAAAATTGAGAATTTATGCAGCTCAAGAAAAACAAATAATTTAAGACCTCCAACAAATTCTGCTCAATCAATTGTAAACAATCCAGACAAACCAAACTTATACCGGAAAAAAACTGTTTTGGGATCTTACAGAGAAAAAGATGCTGATTCAATTAAACAAAATAATAAACCAAATAATGTCCCAATACAATCTCTTGATCTATTTACCAATAAGCCTGATCAATCAAAACAATGTAATGATTCAAAGAAACTAAAAAAAACCTTTCAGAAACGTGTCCCTAAATGGGAATCGGCAATTGTAAAAAGACCAAGTTCAGCATCACTCTCTAAAAGTTTAAATAATTTTAATCGTCCAATTTCTGCTGGTATTTTAACCTATTCCAAGCTTATCGAAATAGAATCTAACATTCAAAAAGAAACTGGAGATCAAATTGTGTTACCTGAAAATAATAATTTTAAGAATAGTGAAACGGATGAACTGAATAAAACAAATATTGAATATTCAGATAAAAAATCAGATTGGTTAAATTTACCTCATGAAATATGGTTAAGAGTTTTACGGTACCTTAAACAGTGTGATTTGGCTAAATTTGGACAAACGTGTAAGTTATTTAATGACTTGTACAAAGACAACTCTTTATGTAAGTTTTACAAATAAAAAAGCTGAACAGAAATGAATTTTCTTAAGGGAGAAAGATTGAATTAAAGTACGAATACAATGTAAAAGATGAATGGCTAGATTGGATTGGAAAGCGTCGGCCTAATGAGCTAAATATTGTCCAATGTTCTGGCCATGTTAGTTTAAATGGAATTACTGGAATGTTTAAAAATATTGGAGAAAATTTACAGGTATTTGTTATCATGTCTTAAATATATTACATATTACGTGGAACTTACAAATTAATAAAAAATCATCAAAACTAACCAAATATTATCTTTTACATATTTACTTATTTATTACTTTATTTTGATTCTAAATATTTTTTCTTTTATCATCGCCCAAGAGGTGTTTTCTGAAATAAATAATAAAAATATTAATACATTTATTTATAGAAATTGAATTTGAGTCGATGTTCAAATGGATCATTGTCCGGAGATAATTTTGCTCTTCAAGCTTCAATTAGATGCCCAAATGTAACATGTTTAGACTTAAGTTGGACTCTTTTATCAAATCAAACACTCAAATTGATTGTTGATTCATTCAGAAAGTTAAATTGTATTTTTATCAAAAAGCTAAATAGTTTTAAAATATTTTATAGAATTGAATCAATTAATCTCAGTGGTTGTAACATGATTCAAGAAGACGGTTTCAATCAACTTTTGATCAAGCATGGAAAAAGGTTAAAAATTTATTTTAATTCTAAATCTATAGCTTAGTTACATTTTACTTTTTAGTCTTAAGAATCTAGAGATATCAGGATGCATTCATTTTTCATCAGAAGTTATTTATAATATTGGATGTTATTGTCGTGAAATAGAAAAATTAAACATCAGTAATTGTCATCGAGTAATATTAATTTTCATTTTTTATAAAACTTTCATAATTTTGAATCAAATTTTATTAAGATTAGAAACGAATCAATAATTGAGGCTTGTCCACAATGGATTAAATTAAGATACATTGACCTTAGAGGAATAAAAAATGTAAGTTCATATATAAAATAAAAATAATTTAATGATTAATGTAATTTAATGGTTTAGATTAAAAATAATTGTATTTCAAATTTGGTGCGGAAATGTCCTCATTTGGAAGGCTTATCACTAGGTGAATGTGTACATATAAGTGATGCATCTGTATTGGAAATTGCTACATACAGATCTGATTTAAAACAATTAGACTTATGTAATTGTAAAAAAATAAGTGATGCGTCGATCCGTTCAATGGCTGGCATTTGCTCAAAGCTTGAATTTTTAAATCTAAAAGGAACAAATCTTACAGACATTGGGTAATTAGTCATGTTTTTAAAAGTAATTTAATTTTAGTAATTTTTAATTTCAGATTGATAACTCTTTCCGATTCAAGTTTTATAAAAAAAATTGAAGACTTGAATTTAAGTTTTTTGCCGATAAGCGAACTCGTTTTGATCAAAATTCTCAAAAACGCAGCAAGGTATATTCATAAAAAATTTTAAATGTGTATTTAATTTTAAAAATTTAAAAAATTAATATTTGGATATTCAAGCCTAAAAAAGATTCATTTATACGGCTGTTATAACATTAAACACCTAGAGGATATAAAGGAGTCGGTTGGAATTAGTGATGGAAAAGGCTTGGAAATAAATATTTAAAATTTTTCTTGTTTCTTTTGATAATTTTTGATAATAAATGAATAAAAGTTCAGTGGTTTTTATTTAATTAAATATTTGATGATAATATTTTTTAAAATAATAAATAATTATTGTAAATATTAGCAAAAAATAAAATTATAGATTCATTTATTTTTAAGATTCTTTGTTCATCTTAGGACAAATCAAAATTGAAATTACAATTATAGCAATAAAGAATATTGTTGTTCCAATCCACAATAATTGATAATAGTTAAATGTTTGACTATAATTATGATAGTGATGGTGGTGATGAAATTGTTCTAAATCTTCTATTATTGTTAAAATGGTGTTAATAAAAAAAACAATAAAATAAATGTATACAAGGGTTCACAGAATTTAGAAACTATTTATTTTTAAACGATAAATTTCTGAATTTATCAAAAAACTTTTGTGCTTTTCCTTTCAAATCACCAAATAAACCTAAGTATAAAAATTTAAATTAAGATTTCAAATAGAAGAGTGAACACTTCTTGACTAAGTTTTCGAAGAATCGATTTAAGAATAATAGTCAAGAAGATGTTTGAAAGATTCGGTGTGACCCTTAGTTTACATTCTGAGGGTAATCAAATAAATCACCTACCTTTGTTAGAAAGACTTTTAGGCAATGGATCCATATGTACACGTTTCTCAACAATATGTCCTCCCTTGTTTATTATGGATGGCTTCAGACCTGGCAAATTATCAATGTCATATATTTCATCAAATGATTGTATATTTAAATAACCTTTTAAATTTCCCATTGAGTTGCTATTTTTGCCAAGATCTTTAGAAAATAAATGCTTTGTTGGTTTTAAAGTAGTTGAATTTGTGGTTCTATCTATGGATTTATTTGACAAGTTTAAAGTTGAGTTAAAAATGGTAAAATTTTGTGTTTTTGTTTCAACAGTTGTATTAATATTTGACTGATTCTTAGCCACAATTGTTGTGTTAAAATTATTTGTTTTTGGAAATTGTTTACTTGTTGTGTTAGTGCGATTTTCGAATCTGGCATGTTTTGTAGAGGTTGTTAAATTTAAGAGCTTTGTCGTGGAGACATTCTCGAAAGAGAAATTTTGAGCTAATCTATCGACACTAATTAAAGGCTCAAAAAATCCAGGAGATTCTGGTATCATTTTTTCATTAATACTATTCAATGGAATATTTTCTGTACGATAAACTTGATCATTAAAATCACTAGCTAAAGTTGGATAATTGATTAAATTATTGAATCCATTTTCAGAACTTGGACTAACTAAACTTTGAGAGACATCGTCTAAAAGAACATTTATCAGATCATTTTCATTGATTGTGCTGATCGGTTTTGGGTTAGTATCATATATGTCTACAAGTTCTTCGTTTAAATTGTGTTCATTTGAGTTATAAGGTATATTCAAACTAGGCATGATTTTCCCATCAAATTCACTTGGTTCATGATTGTAAAAGTTTAATAAAAATTGTTCCAGATCATTAGGTCGTTCAGCCAAAGAAAGAAGCACACCAGGATCTATATTTGTATTCTCTAACTCATTTTCAAAAGCAAATTGATCTTGAGCAAATATGCTTGTAGTAAATAAATAGAAACATATTAGAAAAAAATTTTTTGCAATGTTATAATTCATTTTGAATATTGTCTCGGATTTGAACTGGCCTTTTGCTAGATACAAATAATTAGATTCCATTCATTTTGTTGTTAAAGTAAAGCCAATAAATCTGAAAAATAGTAATTATATTCGGATTAGATAAAATAAGTTTTTGAAAATAAATTCAATTATGACAAAAAGATTTGATTTTAAGGCTTAAAAATAATCAAATTTTTTCGAAAAGATCTAATTATATTTTATTTGATGCAAAATTAAAAATTAAATTTAAAAATTTGCTAATATTTTTCATAATCCAGACTTTATAAAATTCTAAGCGAGAATGTGTGCTTTTAAATTATTACACTATAAACCCTCTAAACTTAAGCCTTCTAATTTAAAATTTGATAGAGCAATTATAAAATTATATAAAAGCGCTTTGATGTGAATGTATAATGGACATGTCTATTTTAGATTTTTAATCGAAACAATTTATTTAAATTTTAAAAAAATTAATTTAAGAAACATGCATAAAAAATTAAGTAGAACTTTTTTCAAACTGAGTTATTCAAATCATTCAATCAGATTCAATTTCCACCAATTCTATACTTGAAATCTTTTTGCTTTTTGGAAATTCACTCTCATCGAAGTTAAGTTCGCTGCTTTCAGAACTCAAGTCAATCTCCAAACTTCTTTTCTTTGTTTTTAGTTCGGTTGGTTCGTCATTTATTAAAGCCATCTTATCTTTTTTTGTTGTATTTTCAATTTTTTTAACTTTATTGTTTGAATGTATAATCCGATCGATATAGAAATGATCGTTATTTTTTAGGTCTAAACTTAATGGACCTGGCACTATATAGCAAATTGTGTTATATGGTGTAAAATGAAAGTCTTCCTTCAAGTAATTATTCATTAGCATATTCAATATTAAACTTTCTACTTCATTGTGAGTCAAGCAATTCGGATAAAAGTCAGATTTTTTATTTTTAGAAACAATTTCCGAATAGACTAACTCTGCCAATTTATTTGCAGTCAATTTTTTGTCAGATTTTTGTTTTTCCAATATACTTAAAACCACGCATGCTTCTTTATAAACATTAATATTTTCGATTGTATCATCAGATGAATTCAAACAAAAATCACACATTTGATTGCATTTTTCTTTAATCTCCCATACATCATCATTAAAATGTTTAGCTATTAGTTTACGCTTACAAGTTTTTTTGTTTATACAATAATTAACCATTGAATACAAATTTTCTAGTCCTAGAAAAGAAAAAAAAAGTTGATAAAAATATTATCAATTAAACGACATACCAGTTTGTTCAGTGAATACCATGGTGCTTTGACGAAAAACATCGGCAAATCTTAAAAATAATTATATCAAAACAATGTAATGAAAAATAGAATTCAACTTTTCAAATAAATTCAAATATTTTGATATTAAAGATTATTTTTTCAAAAAAAAAAAATTGAGCTGATATAGAGCGTTTCACTACAACTAATACAACAAATACTTAATTACAATAAATAATAATTTTCATTTAGGATTTGAATTAAATTAGAATTTTTTTCCTCTTTTTATAAAATCTAATTTGGTTTATGTCTGGTAGATTTAAATCAAATCATTCAATCTAGAAATTATATCATAATCTAAAATTACTTAAAAAAAAGTATGCTATAAGCTGTTTCACCATCTCTTCCAGCACGCCCACTTTCTTGATAGAAATTTTCAAGTGATTTACTTAAAGAATGATGTATGACAAAACGACAATTCTGCTTATCAATACCCATTCCGAATGCCACTGTAGCAACAATTACATGAACTTGATTTTTCAGCCATTTTTCATGAACTTTGGATCTTTCTGTTGAATCCATACTGGCATGATAGCAATCAGCTCTTATTCCTCTAGAAGAAAGTTCTTGTGCTACTTGCTCACCTTTTAATGCAGGAAATTATAATCATTTCTAATTACAAAAAACAATAAAATACTTTCTCTCTGAGAAAAGCAGTATACAATTCCAGACTGTTGAGGAAATTTTTTCTTTATAAGAGTTACCAACTCATTAATAAAATCTTCATTGTTAGACGGTTTTTGTCTTATTTCATAAAATAAATTTGGTCTGTTAAAAGAAGCTTTGAAAAGGACACAGTTTTTGATATTTAGGATTTTTTTGATATCATCAATTAAAAATTGAGTAGCTGTTGCAGTAAGACCCAAAATACAGATTTCTGGAAAAAGTTGTTTAATTACTCCTAAAAATTTATAGTCCGGTCTTATAAAATGTTTCAAAAATTCATATTACTAAATCAAATTCGAAAAATTGTACCTAAAATCATGACCGTAAGTGGAACAACAGTGAACTTCATCTATAACAAATCTCTTAAGTCGACCAATTTCATACATTTTTTGTAATTTGTTCATGAAAATTTTAGATTTTGCCAATTTTTCTGGAGTAACGTAAAGAATTTTGAGATCACTTTTTTTATCCAACATTTCAGAGTGAATTTTTTTAATATGATCTTTGCTACTTGAACCATTCAGAGTATCAGCATTTATATTAAGAGATTTAAGTAACCAAAGCTGATCTTCCATTAGAGATACTAAAGGAGACACGACCAATGTGATACCAGAATCGATTACAGCTGGTAATTGAAAACATAAAGACTTTCCACCACCAGTTGGCATTATCACCAAACAGTCAGTGTTGCTTAATGTTACATTTATAGTCTCTAATTGAAGAGGCCGAAAGCTGTTCAATTTAAATATATCTATTAAAGTTTTGTTCACATTATGACTCCATTCAAAATCTATAGAACATTTATTAAATATTAAATACACATAATTTTTGATTAAGCTGAAAATCTTTTTATTTATATAAATTTAAATTTTTTATATATTGTATTTTATTGGAATTAGATCTAAATTTTGAATCAACTAAGAATCGATTTTAGATTATATATATCTCGATTTTAGATTCAAGATTATATATATTGTTTATATTTTAATTTATTTTCAGTCAAGGCTCAGATTTTACGAGTAAAAACAATCATAATTTAATTTATCATTAAATTTTTAAATTACATCATAGCCTTGATTAAAATAAATATTAATAAGGATTAACAAATTCTATACCAGTTCGATTCCAATCAACTGTGAGATCATTTTTTCTTCCTCCAGATGAACTCGGTATCAAGTTTTTGAGCTTTTCCGAGCATTCTGTTTTTTTCTTTAACAAAATATCACGTTCTGATTCTAGCAAACTTATTTCTTGATTTATCTGATTTAGTCGTCTATCGATTTGTTTCAATTCAATATTAATGGCTACTTAGGTAAAATATCTTACAAACTATTACGAATCTCACAATCTAATTGAAATCAAACCTTTTTCTTCATTTGACATGATATATTAGAAATAAGTTTTTATTTAGCACATTCATTTAATATGGTTCTAATGATTGAATATTGCTTAGTTCTCTGAAAATTTTTAACTAAGAAAAAAACAGTTTAAAATATTTTAACTGCCAAAGTGTACTTTTTTTTGTCTTATAATTTTAGATATTTTTCTTACCGAAACTCTTTAAAATATCTTAAGAATATTGACAAAAATATTATCTTAGAGATAAAAAAATTATAAAAAGTTTTTAGTTAAATTATCGGTCATTGAGCTATTTGATAAAAGACATTTTATTTGATAAAAGAATTAATAAATTGTCAACGCCATAAATGATTGCCTATCCAAAAAAAAGAATTTCAAAAATGGTAACTTTAAACATAAAAGAACGTTTTTTAGTTATTTAATCAAAAATATCTAAATAAACAACTATGATCGTCTGAAATTATTTAAAAAAGATTGAAAAAAAATTAAAACATATCAGATAATAAATATATTTCAAATAAATGTGATGAATTTTCTCCCTCCCTCGCTCCTTGAGAAGCAGATGATAGTCCTCATCTTCTTTTCTAGTACTTTTTTCTGACACAGAAGAATCGAGCTGATCTCCTGCATATGCCATTTATACCAGTTTTTATGATGAAAGTTATCCTACTGCAAAGTACGACTTTTCCCTTAATTGGATTTGGAATTTCAAACTTTCTCCGTATAACATAGACCCAAACGGAAAAAGTATTATTATAAATATTACAAATAAATATGATGATACAATTCTAACAATTTGAATGAAAATTTTCATTGAAGTATTTATTATTTCGATTTGTTTTTTTTCAGAAATTTTGGTTAGCAAAACTTCTATTACTATAAAATACTGATATATAAAAAAATTGAGTTAAAGTTTATACTTAGATTTTTTCAAAATAAAAAGTAAACAATTGTTTTTGCTTCAAAAACAACATATATTTCTTATTTTTTTCATTCTCTTCAAGAAATCAATAATTAAATTAAAGATATTACAGAGTTACTTAAACTAAATAAGATACTTTCATTACTTATGGACTAAGAATTTATACTCAAAGGTAGAAATTATAATTTGTTTTTGTTGAAAAACTGAGAATTTATGATCATATTTGTTGACTTTATCATAAATTTTAGCTGTTATCTTTTTCAAACATAACACATAAATTAATTATCTTTCTTAAGAATTTTATAGTATCTAAAATATTGAATTTTTCTAGATCTTTGAAAGAATTTATTTTATTTTGACTTGAAAACAAAAATTAACACTTTTATAAAAACCTATTTTCATAAAGATTATTTTTATTAATGTTATTAAATAATAATTGGAATTTGATTGTTAATAAAGACAATGTCAGTTTAAGTTTTATTTCTAATTAATCAATGAACATGACTAAGAAAATAATTAAGTTGATTTTTTTGAATCAATTAACTTGTAATAAATAAAATAAGGTAATAAGGGAATTATTCAGTTAATTGAGTACTAAATGGCCAAAGGACTTACAATATAAGTGCTTTCATGATAAGTTAATTTAAAAATATTGTTCATATATAGATATTTATCCATTTTTATCAATTTAACTAATTTAATTCATTTAAATCGAAAATAAAAAAATATTTGATTCGTAGATTTATACCAATCAGAATTTATTTTTAATTTTACAACCTAAATAATAAAAACCATTAGATTTTATTACCTAAAGTTAGGAAAAAAAGTTATTTTTGAAAATTTTTAAGCGAATTAGGAAAATATTGAAAAAATTGACTGTTTTGTTTTAATTAAATCTATAATGAGAACTTTCAGAAAGGAGATTTTTAACAAGAATATATCTCAAGAATTTTGACTTATAATAATTGATTTTTTCTTATTTTTATTATAAATTATTTACCTTGTTTAAATTTAGCTAAATTTTTTAGAACTTGTAAGCTCAATATTTAATTTAACAGGATTCATTTTACTTTAGATGACTTAAAATTTGTTCATTTAAAAGAATTCTTAAAAAAATTATTGAAAAAAAACTTCTCAGATGTTTTTTTTAATTTTTTTTCAAAAAGCCTTTTAAAAATCTTTTGGCACAAATTAGGACTTTCGAACAAATATTAAAATCATATAAAATTTTTATCAGAATTTCAATATTCGAAAAATTTAATTTAGATTTAGAAAAAAATTAGTTAAGGATGAGTAGAAATTCAACAGTAAAAAAATTTATTTTTCGATTGTATCCATTAAATTTTAAAAGATTTCTCAAAGAGAGTTTCAAGACGCAGTGACGCTGATCGTGTTTCTGAATTAAATTACAAAAAAAGCCTATCAAAGCGTCGATATACCGTCGCTACTTCAAATGGATCTTTAAATAATGATATTAAAAAAATGCTTGAAATTTTGTCTAAACGAAAGTAGTTGATATACAAATTTAATACAAAGCTAAAAATATTTTTATTTTAGGACAGAAAATGAAGATGAAATTGGAAAATTTTTACGGAATCGATCAGACTCAAGGTATTAAATTTATATTTATTAAAGAAATTTGATTTTCAAAATTCGTTGAAAATATTTCAAATGATACAAAAATTATTAAAATTCTTTGAAAAAATGAGTTCTACCATAATTTATTTTTAATCTTTAAAAAGTTAAATAGCTTCTCTTGTCTCAAAAATTAAATGTATATATCATGATTCTTTTTTTATTTGGTTGTCTATTTAATATCTTCTTAGACTTAAGTCTAAGATATAATTTAATTTTATCGGTTTAATCTGAACATTAAAACTTTAATTTATTCTTTGGCAAGGGTCGTTTTCGACAACGTCAATTCAGTAATTTAAAATATATATAATTTTTTATCGATTTTCTCTTTTAGAGTTTATTAAATTTAAAATCAAAACATTTATAAATAAAACAATAAAATTCAACTAAGTTGTTTCATGGTTTTTAATCAATAGATTCTTAAAATAACTGCATGGAAATATTAATAATCTCTTTTTTTTTATTACTTGTTTTTAAGCAATTGTTTTTATTTTTTTTAGATTAATAATTAACTTCTAAATTTTATTGATTGTTCATTTATTTAGTATAAACTTTAAATAAAAGCTTCCTAAATGTTTACCTTTATCAAAATTAATTATTAATTATTCTAGATGTTGACTTTTAATTGCTTATTTCCAGATTTCTAAATTAAAGACAAACAATAATAAATAAAATTACTAGGAAAATTTTTATTTCAACCATTCAATCAACAATTAAAAACGGAAAAAAAGTTTGAGTAAATTTCCTCAATATATATTTTTGTTAGAATGAATATAATTGTACAGTTGATTTAATTTTTTTTCAGTTTTTTATAAATTTTTCATTCAAACTCGAATTTATTCATTTAGGTATAATTTAACTTAAATTGACAAATTAAATTGTCCAAAAATGGAATCTCCATTTGAACGTAGATACTCTATTAGAAATTCATCTCGTTTCGGGTTAGTATTTTATTTTTGAAATAAACATATTTAAGTCATGTCAGATATAAATTTAAAAACTATCGCCAGATTAACTAAACTTAAGTAAGTTTCATTTTTAATAAATTTTGGTTGTTTCATGTAGCCGAATATTGTAGACCTCTTATATTTAAATTTTCTATTTGTTACCATGACAACTTAATAAAATATTCTTTGCGTTTTCTTAGTTGAAAATAATCAAAATCAAAAATAATAATTTTAAACAATAAATTATTTTACTTGTAATCTGCGGATATCAAGCATTCTGTATGAGCCAAACTAAAAATTCGGCTAAAAGTGGATTGTCGGCTAATCGAAAAGCCGCATCTCCAGCAGGAAAAGTCTCGTAAGAAAAGTTTTAGAAAAATTTAAGCAAATGAAATAAGAAAGAATCAAAGAATCATTTAATGTAACATTATGTTGTCATTAATTTATTATAATTTTTTAGGGTGACCAGCGTTGCTGCTGAACCAAAAAAGCAAAAACTACCAATATGGCCAGAATGGAACGAGAATGATATCAATTCTGAGAAATGGGAAGTTGGTGGTAAAGCGAAAGATAATAAATCAAAACCTGCAAGTGCACCAGTACTTTTACTAATTTAGTTTCATCTTCACTGCGAATGATTTAATTTTTTTAGGCTTCGAACGGCTTTGAAGATCCTGACCCCAAGTTTGAATGGCCATCTGGTATTCAATCAAGAATTGAATCCTTTAAGAGACCATTAGATCTTTTCGAAAAAACTCCCTTCATTGTTGATCAAGATAATGGTCTTGAAAATTTTGATTTAATTACTCCAAATGAACATATCCATAATAATGAAGTATTTTTATATGTCTATTTATTCAAAAAAAATTTACGATGACATTTTTAGACGATGCGTTGGATAATCAGTCAAATTCATAGTTTATGGGATATGTGCAAAAAAGATGTCAAATCATCAGCTTTTTTGGCTAGTTCACCTTTTTTACAAGATATAGATATTAACTCAAATAAGGCGCTTGCAGCTGGCAGATTATGGCGACCATGGGAACACATATACGCGATAAATAAAGTTGTAAAAGGACCATTTATTCCGGTTTACAATCAATACGGAAAATATGCTGTTAGACTTTATTTTATGGTAACAATCAAAAATTGGATTGTTATTAAATTTAAAAAAATTATCTTAGGGAGCTTGGCGAAAAATAATTGTTGATGACTTAATACCTGTCGATGAAAAAGAGGAAATTCTTTTGCCACAAACAAGCATAAATGGTGAATTATGGCCAATATTATTAACAAAAGCTTTGCTGAAAATAATTTCACTTGAGTAATAATTTCAAATCTAAAAAAATTGATTGCAATTATTAATATTTTTCAAGTTTTAATCCTTCTGATTCGGCATCAGAGTTTAATGATGCAAATGTTATAACTTGCTTGACTGGTTGGCTGCCAGAGCCTCTACCATTGAGATTTGGTCACATGAGTGAAGTTTGGAATTTTCTAAAAGAAACTCTACCAAAATACCAATGGCCAGAAGATAGATCAAAGAATCAGCTTGATGACGATCAAACATTTCTAGTTGTAAATTACATAAAAGTGAAATAATATTTAATTGAAATTTTTAAGGATTCTTCGGAAATAAAAGACGATAATTTAGACAAAGATACGCGTTCTGAAGGGAAATTCAAAAAAGGAAAAGACACTAAAAATATGTCTGGTAAAGAAACGAAAGCCCAGCATAAAAAAGATCAAAAAGACAAAAAAGGTAAATCTATGGTTGACGAAACAGCTCAAGAGGAAAATTTTGCTCCCGAATTTCCAGAAATGGTGGTATTTGCAAGTTTTACTGATCTCCCGCTAAATAAATTATCAGCAAGTACCGAAGTAGCTGACCGTCGTGAAAAACTGCGAAAATATAATCTTATACACGATTTTTCAAACCCAGTGTGGATAAATTGTACTCGAGATGTACCATTAAATCCTCCCCCTCCACCAGAAAAAATACCAGTTTGGAAAACAATTAGACAAAAAAAGAAGCATATTGTTCCATCAGATGAACCAATAAGTAAGTATAAATATTGGCAAAATTTCAAGCTAATCTTTGAATTAAAAAAGTTACTGTTCCTGTTAAACCCGACCAATGGGTCGAACTTAAATCACCTTATTGTAATTATAAAGCAGCAACGCCAGTTTCTGTAATGCAAACAAATCGATCAAATTCACGATTCGGTCGTCTAAAATCAAGACCTCAAACTGCCATTCAAGGTATCGAAGAAATTGATGAGAAAAAAGCAGAAAGTAATTTATCTGATTCTCAATATGATTTGAAAACTCTTGAAACAGAGGTAAAAACTAGGGAAAATAATTTTGAAAATATGAAGCTTATTCTTAATAATGTATTTTAGAGTGGAGATTCATCAAAATCTAAAACAATTTCGAAATTGGCTTCAGAAAATCTTAATAAATCTAATTCTTCAGCTAAAAAAGATAACAATTTAGATGCAAAAGATAACCTAAAAAATGGACCTCCATCAGTATCTAGCAGTAAGATTTTTTTTTTCCAAATTGGATAAAAAATCTAAATAATCTCAGTGTCCAAGGTAGGAAGCACTGCAAAATTCGATGAAGAACAAGCTAAATCAGCTAAAATAAGTAATTTTATTTTTCATTTTTATTCAAGAAGTTATTAAAATTTAAAAAAGCATCCCAAGAAACAGCAAGCTTGAATAATGCAACAAATCCGTCCACTTTTGGAATTGAACAAATCAGCAATGTTGAAATACGAAATAGTGATAATGATTCAAAAGGAAACGATGAAAAAAACAAACTTTGGATGGATTTTGAGGATTTCTTTATTTGTTTCAAGTGAGTCGAACAATTTTAATATTATTTTGAATTATTATTTCTTTTTAAACTTTTATTTAACAGGTATATAATTGTTTACCATAAGCCATCATGTTTTAAACACAATGAAAAGATAAGTGATTTAAGAGTAAGGACACGAATATTTTAAAAATTATATGTAATCAATCAATAATTTAAGCAATTGATGCCACAGCATAAATCAGAAAAAAAGAAGGAAACAAATTCTTCTCAGCATTCAACATCATTGTCAGATGAAAAGTCACCAAAATTACTATTTGTTGATAGTTTAGATCCAATTGAGCTAATGGTCTCATTTGCCTCTTTGTCCAGATGGTACGATCTGAAAGTCGATATTCCGGAAAAATTTAGTAAAGCCTCTAAAAAAGGTGAAAATTTAATAGAGCATGATGCTATAAGTATCACTGAAAGTAATTTATGAAACCAATTCTAAGAACAAATTAGATATCTTATTTTAATTTAGGTAGTGTTAGAGATAGTGCTCCTCTTCAATCAGGGAGCTTGATGGCTGAACCATATTCGTGGAAATCGCTAATAACAGGTCAACCAGTTCTCAGAATACACACTACTGCTGTTCGATCCTCATTTTTAAGCCTTCCACCTGGTAGACATGTTCTAAAATTTATGATTAATGCTCCAGTCGGTTATCATATACATATTGTTTCTAATACAAAATTTAATTTTGGAGACGAGGAAGACATAATGCCCAAATTAACAGACGTAAAATAAAATACAATATTAAATTTTTGCAATTAAATTTTAACAAAAGGAAAGCTGTCGTTTTATTGACCAAGCATTAAATATATCAAAATGTTTAAATGAAGCAATAAAAAACTTCAGTGATCCTGACAAACAAAAAGCATCAATGGACTTGCTTTATGCCCGCATTAGTCCATTAAGTGATGATTTTAGACTAAATAAAGATCAAAAAGAACTATCATCTAGAAATTTGTTTGAAACGTTTCAGAGTTCCTTGTACGAAATGCTCAGAAAAGCACTTGTTGATGTTGTAGATTCTGAAATGGCTTATGCATGGAAAACATTTATGTTTGATACTACTGCAAATGATCTATTTTTGCTCAAAGATAAAAGACCTGAAACATCGAGCACTAATCGAGGGTCTGCTAAGAAAATTGACAAAAAAAGTACCAAAGATCATAAGGCCGAAAAAGGAGATAAACAATCAAATTTACAACAAGTAACACAAGTACCAGCTGAAAAGCCAGGCGAAATTCTTTCAGAAGAGAGAACTGAATATTGGAAAAACCAGTAAGCATTTGAAAATTTTTACAAGCTACCAAATGATAAACATTTTATTATAGTGACCCTACTGCTGAAGAAAGTATATCATCAGTTAAAATTCAATCGGCATGGAGAGGATGCTTTGTCAGAAAAATGCTTCAAGCAAGAACTCCTGGTAAATTTTATTGAATAAAAATTGATCCCTTCAAATAATCAATAAAAAGGAACCAACAAAAATGTTCAAGTTATGGAAACATTGAAAAAATCATGGACAGTAATTGAACAAAATTTACATGAAAATTCTTTGTTTCTATTCAGGTTTGCAAACAAAAAACTAATATACTTCATTTAGAATTCTCTTAGAATATATTGATAATTTTTTAAGAGGATTTATTGTAACTCTAATTATTCATATTAATTAATAGGACTATGTTTAAAATGAATCCTAACATAATGCAATATTATCCGTTCTACAAAGACGAGTGGAATCGCATTTCATACACAGATTACAATGGTTCTTACCTAGAACAAGCTGCTAATAGTTGGTTCATATTATTTAGGTTAATAATTATTATTTATTATAATTATAATAAATTTATTTTTAATTTTCCAGAGATGTATTTTTTGCCAACGAAAATGTTCTTCTTTTGCCAAAATTATATTCCAATTTAAACAATTGCTTACTAAAAGTAATAAATAATGACACTTACAAAGAAGTACCAAAAGTATTTAACAAAGTATCGCCTTATACGTATGCAAAAAATAAACGAGGCTATACTATTTTAGCCGAAGCAAGGATTTCGGACCAACCTGTTGGCGCTGGTAGATGGCGCTTGCGATTAATAGGCTCTTCAACAGCTCTTATTGCTCCACGCAATAACAAACCGGAAATTCTAACAAGCTTTGACATTAGAGACACAAGAGATTATTACATACCTAATGAAAATAAAGTCATAATGAGGTATTATAATTAAAAGTTAATTCTAGATTTTTTATAAATAAGCTTCAAAAAAGATACAAAGTTCAGGTATCAGACGATCACTTAACTTCGCTTCAGTTGACAACTTCTAAACCAGATGTGTATATTAAATTCACCATTTATGATAATGGTGAAGAAATTTTAAGTGTTACAGGAAAAGGAACAGCTGTGATACCAGCATTTATATTCATGAAAGACCGAGAGAATCAAAATGATCCAAGTTCATTAACTTCGAGACCAGGATCAAAAACTAGTAATTATCATCAAAGTATAATTTTTTTCAATTTCAAAACCATTCTTATATGTCAAATTATTCATTTTATTAATTTCAGTTGGCACAGGACGTGGATCAAAGCCAGGATCGAATCTGATTGATAGAAATAGGGAACCAAAAAATAAAAGAAGTTCCTCGGCAAACAGCACAGATTTAAAATCAGATAATAAACAAGCGCATTCGGTAAATTTTCAAAAAATTTTCTATGATATATTCAATGATTTTTTACATTTTTAAAGATTGTAAAAGTAATTTTTTAGGAAATTTTTGTCTTCTATTAAGATATAACATTTTTGATATAACTTATAGCTTTGGCTTTTTAAACGATCCTTATAACAGATTAATTTGGTAACGAAATAACTGAGATTCTTTTCTAATATTTAAAAATATCCATAATTTTAACTAATACAATAAATAAAACTATAATTTTTAAACCATATTGAATATTAATATAAAGATGTTTAGGTTAATTTTTTAAAATAATGCGTTGAAATTCTCAAAATTTTGAATTTCCTTAAAGGATCAACATGTTTAATAGAAATTAAAAATACTAAAAACTACTTTAAAATTGTCTAAAGAATAACTATTGTTATTTAATCATTTTAATAGTTGATTATAATATTTGAAAAATTATAGATAAAATTTCAAATAAATATCAAAAATTGTTTAAGTAAAAAAATGAATTTTTCAATATTTTAGATTGAAGTCAAATTTAATCTAACTAATTAATTTCTAACAATTTTAAAAAATCTAGCGGTCATTTATAGCATGTGACTTTATTTTTAGAATTTTTCTTACAAGAAATTTAGAATTGCGATTCTTTAACTTTAAGCTTAAAAATTGAAAAATAAAAAATATTAATTATTTCTATAAAGCGATCAAGTAGTCGTCAATCATTCGGACCAGATGCAGAAGATGATGACTCAGTCAAAGTAATAATTATCTAATTTTTAATTATTTATTTAAAAAAAATTTTAAGACTCATCGATATATTCTTGAAGCTGTTGTTCTAAAAAACAGCTGGCCTCTTTCACCGTCACAGTGGACATTTGTGAATACGCTCAAAGAGAGTGAAGCAGCAGAATTGAAAGTTTTTTCTAAAGATCGTCCTCCATCACCATCTAAAGAAAGCAAAACAGTTAATTCTGAAAGTAAAGGAGCTGTTTTGAAGGCAGCCAAAGCAAAGGCTCAAAAATCCAAGACTAATGTATCAGGTCAAATTTCGTCTATGTCTCGCCCGGCCTCTTCTGCATTTGACATTACTAAACCTCATTGGTCATTGAAATGGGTATCTGATGCATCCTCATCAGATAATATTGAGATCAAAAAAGATACTGATCGAATCGAAGAGATTAAGGCTCTGAAAAAGGCGTGGGAAAATCACGAAATGGGACGTTCTGTTAAGGCAATGGCATCAAGACATAGATTTTTGAGAGAAAACTTAGTTAAGGCTGATGGTGGCGCAATTACCGATGAAGAGCTTGACAAGCTAAATGAAGATCAAGAAAATCAAGGATCAAATTCAACCCCGAAAAATGAAAAAACGAAAAAATCTGAAGAAAAGACTCAAAAAATGACAAAATCGAAAAAAGAGTCCAAAATCGAGATAAAAATAGAGAATACACCTCCACTTGATTTGGAACCTACAGTAAATGACGAAATCTTAACAAATACACCACCAACTCCTCCTAAGCCTAAAATTGTTCTTCCACCGATAGACGTAGATCCATTTGTTCGGGACTCTTTTTATGAATTAAAAACAAAGGATGATAATTTTGAAAAAGAACAAGCTCAAATGAGAAAAGCTGAATTTGAAAAGTTTGCCTCATTTAAGGATCAAATGAACAAATTTAGAGAAGAAGAGCGAAAGTATAGATTTCAGCAAAAAATTAAACAAATTGAAGAGTGCGAAATTTTACAAGTAAATAAATGAAAAAAAATCTTAATATAAATAATATAATTTTTTTTAAGTCAAAGCTTGATGCAGCAAGAATGGAAGTAATGGAACCCAGAGAGGCATTTAGACAAATATTTCTAGAAGCTGAACGAAAACGATTAGAAGAAATTGCAAATCAAGAAGCTGCTTTAGCATCTCAACAAAAAGTTGACACTAAGAAAAAGGGTTCAGCTGGGAAAGGAAAAAAGAAAAAATAAGCAAAACTGATTTTAAAATTGTATTTTTTCATCTTGTTTTCAATAAAAATTTAATTTAAAATTCAATTTTATTCAATTTAAAAACCATTAAGCATTTAAATTCAGGATTCGGATTCTAATGGTCTTAAATAAGCAATACATATTTTCAAAAAATAATCAAAAATTATTAATAAAGATATATATTTTTGATCTTTTATTTGGTTTTATTTTTAAATTTGCAGTAAATTAGCCCAATATACCAGTTATCATTTTTAAAGAAACTTATATTTTTCCAATTTAAAATTCAATCATTTTATATATGTTTCTCTAATATTTTTATTTATCAAAAAATAATTAATTTATCTTTTTAAGTTGTCTGTAGCCAAATCGAGCTTATAAAAATATTATTTTTTAAGTTTTAATTTTCAATTTAAAAGTTAATTAAAATATTAAGTCCGCTCAATTTGATTGATTAAAGCAAACTTGATTCAACTTGAGAGAACTCAATTTCGATAACTTGGGGCAATTTAAATTTCAAGACAAGAGACTTTATTCCAAAGCTAGTATTTATCACCATTTATAAAAATAAACAACTTGTTACAGTGAAAAATTAATTAATTGCTCATTTGAAAAACAGTCTCATCGATTTAGTATTCATCTTAAAATTCCCAAATTGATTTTCTAATCAATTTGCAATTCAATTATTAAAAGAAATTTTATACTTTTTAATAAATCTCAGATTTGAAAATGTAGTGTCTCACTTGAATTAAATTTATCAAGATTTAGAACAACAATGAGTGACAATTTTTTTGTTTCTAAAAAAAATCAGGAAAAAATATTTCGAGTCGAATCTCAGTCAAAATTTGAAGTAAATATGAGTCTAAAGCGCAAAGAATCTCGTCCAAGAGTGAACCATAAGAGAAGTTTAAACCCAAATATGACCGAAGAAGAGGCCCAAGCAATGGCAACAGCTACAAGATTAAGCATTAATGCTCGTGAGAGACGACGTATGCATGATTTGAACGACGCTCTTGATGATTTAAGATCTGTTATTCCTTATGCTCACGGTCCAAGTGTGAGAAAACTAAGCAAGATAGCTACTCTTCTTCTTGCTAAAAATTTTATCATGATGCAAAATAATGTAATTGAGGAGTTAAGGCGTGAAATGAACACCCTTGGATCCCAATACTCAATAACTCATAACTTTTTCAATTCAAACGAAAGAATGTTTGTAAATAGTTTTGCTTGTTTGGCCAGTAATTCATTGAGAGATTTTGATTGCAATAGCAAAAAATTATTTGAATCATTTGCAATGAATAATGACAAAGAAATTGAATCTATTCAAGACTCGGATTTAAATTCAAGTTCAACAAAAACAAATGATTTTGACGATTCTGCATAGGAAGGTAATTTTATTTCTGTGCACATTTAATAGATTTTTTTTTCAAATTAATTAAATAAAAACAATTCAAATTAGTTTTCAAATTAAATATATACATCTTTAATATAAATTGACTTTAACTTTTTGTAAAGGCTTTCTTTGTAAAAAAATTTCCAGTAGCTTGTTTTTATTTTAATGAATTTTTTTTTATAATATAAACTATTATATAAAAATCTTAGATCTAGGTTTAAATGTGAAGAAATTAATTTTAAAAAAGTATTTTTTTATATATTAACCAATTTTTTAAATGATTTTTTCTCCCTTTGATATTAATAATAATAACTAATCTACGGCAAGGAGGTTTGTGGAGACGTTCTACTTGAAAGACATCTATGGTAGCTATTTCTATTTACAAAGTTATTAATAATATTGCTTAGTATCTTTTTTCTTTTTATTTTCAAAGAATAATTTAAAAATAAGTTATTCGATTAATTTGAATAATGAAAAGATTATAAAACTCAAATAAATCACAATAAATCATCAAGTCTATTGATTTGATTGTATCAAAAATTGACTACAAAATTTATCTAGTAATTATATGAATTTCTTGATGTGGTTTTGTTCATAGAATAATAAATTTTATCTTTTATTTCGTTGACTCATATTTATTTAAATAATAATACTTTTTATTTAGAATTATGGAATATATATAGAGGAACAACAGGATATGGAATGGCTGCAAAAATTGATAAATTTTATTTAAAATTTTATTTGATTATATATGTAAAAACATTTTAATGTATTAAAAAATGAAAATTTTACTTAATAAATTTGATTTAAAAACATCGCTTTATTATGTTTTTTAATAAATTATTTTATACACAAGAAAACTACAATTTTTATTTCAAATAAGGTTTTAATTGCCGAAAAGTTTCATATTTGAAAATCTAATCGGTCGAGCATTTAGAAATCTAGGTTCTAGTTGAAAGAAATTTTATCAAACTAAAATTTCAATACATTTTGCATCAGATTTACATTTTGCATGGGATAGAAAATTCTGTATTTATTAACTTTCCATAATAATACCTCTACAATACATTAAAAAAAGGATGGTTATTTACATGGAATTTTCGAATTCTAGGGAAGTGGAACTATAATTTGAACATAACTAACTGGAAATCTTCCTTGTTTTCCGTGCAGTTCACCTTGGAGCCAGTTGTCATCTAATCGGGCGATCAATTTAATTATCTCCCCCTCTTTAAAATCTAATTCTTCTTCATTTTCGGCTTCAAAATCATATAAAGCTTTGCAACTTGCCTGCTGTTGTCTACTGATGCTACCTAATCTTTGTGACGGAGTTGGCATCGCAATTGATCCAAATCCAAATGGTTTCTTTTCACATTGTTGATCGTAATTTCCATTTAAAAATGGAGAATGCTTTAATTGATCTGGATAAAAATTTTCACTTAAACTCGAGGTTGTGTCTGCACCGTTATCATAAAGACGTGAATTATTTGACGAACCATCTGATGTATGACCTGCACTGATTAAACCATTCTTTTTACTAATAGTAGCATCATTATATCCCAAACGAAGTGATGAAATACCAGTCGAGGCTCGTTTTTTTCTTAAATTTTCAAAATAAATTAAAAATCCAAGATAATTATTAAAAATACAAACTTCTCATTTAGCTCTTTTACCATGTCCTTTAGAATTTCATAACATTGACTATGATATTCTAGAAGACCCTCGGCAAAACCAAGTAAATGAGTTATATGTTCAATTTCGTTATTCAATAAACGAGACATGGCTTGTTCAGTTTGGATTTTAGATTCATCAAATTTTTCTTCAGCTTGGCTCAATTCATCATCATTTACTACAGAACCTGATGCTTTTTTTCGCTTTTTGCAATCATAATCAAGCCTCCTATTTTCAGTTTTTTTTCTTAAATGCTTCAAAAAATTAAATAATTTTTTTATTAATTATTTAGAAATAAAATATTATACTTGGACTTCTTTTATATCATTATCTTTCAATTGAGTTAAAGGATCTAGGAAATTCTGCTTAATGTTATCTTCAAGTGCATATTTTATTCCGGCCATTTGCCGAAGTGATTCACCAAGATCAATTAACGCTGTTGCAAAATTTGAATCACCAAGATCCTTTCCGTACTTGATCATAGTTTCGCCTAATGTTCCTTCAGGCTGAGGATAAGGAGTATTCTTTACTTGGCCTCGCATTTTCGATAAATTGTTAACAGTCCATAATTTGGCTCTTGATGCCGGATTTGGCTGCAAGTATTCGTTTGTTCGATAACTTACATCCTCGATTAATTTGCTAATCAAATCAGTTTTCTAATTTTTAAATTAAACAAAAAATGAATTAATTCTAGGACCAAATTTGTTTTACTTTTTCCATATTAACAAAGCGTTCATCTCGTTCAGTTCCTTTTGCTCCACCAATTTTTTCACTAATCATCTAAAAATTACAATTGAACAAAAAATAACCAATATTGATAAATAATCTTACTTGATTAGCTTTGTTGATCTGCTTCATAAAGCCTGTTAAAGACATTTCTATTAAACTTTGATAACGATGAAATATCTAAAAATTTTTAGTCTAAAAAAATTAAAGAAATTTTTTTTTCATTTTTAAATGGAAACAATTAGCCTAAAGAAAATTTATTTAAACTAGCCTTGAGTTATGTGTTGACGATGCAAAACTAGACCTATAAAGCTTGTATTTTTTTACAGACAGCTTTTTAAAATGCTTAATTTTGTGTAATGAAAATGATGGTTTTAAGCGATAACTTATGGCGACTACTCCTTTAGATAGACAGACCAATTTGAGCATGAAGTTGTGAAATTTATTATAATTTTCTATAGCACTATTAATTGCTTAATATCTTTTTTTAGTTGATTTATTAACAAATAACAATTGTAAATGTATACATTAATAACAAATTTTGAAATATATTTAACAAAAACATAATTATCGCAAAGTATTAACAAAATGATTTGCGAGTTTTAGTTTTTAGTGTTTTGAGTTAAATTATATGATCATTCGTAGTTGAGGATTAACTATTAAGATTAGATTACTAGTTGCATTTTAAATACTAAATCACTAGTTAATTGTTTGTCCAAGATTTCTTATTTGTCCATATCTGCGACAACCTGTTCAAATTCAATCACCTACCAAAACTGAATATTTCTAATAGTTTAATAATAGTTTCAATAGTTTTAAAAATTTAAGTGATAGGAATAAATTATTTAAATTAAGAAAATATTGAATTAAGCTTTAATTTAATTTAATTTTAATGATTTTCTACAAAACGCTCTTTTTATCTTAAATATTTTTAAAAAGTAAAGTTAATTACTTTTTTTATTTAAAGGAGGTCTAATTTAAACAATAGCACTAAATCAGTGAAAAATTTTTAGGTAATTTTCAGCTTGATGCTAAAATAAAATAAATCTAAAAGATATTTTTCTTCCAAAAACCCAAGTCAATAACAATGTCTGAAATAATAAATTATCAAAATTGATTTAATGAATGATATCTAAGTTGAACTTGCTTTAAAAAAATAATTTGAATTTAAATTTGATGTAAATATTTTTAGTTTAATAAAATTTAGATGACTTATTTCTGATTCATTAAAATGAAAAATCTTGTCAAATTTATTTTGATAGTTTAAAAAATGGAAATTTTCAAAAAGCTTACTAATAAATTTTTATCTTTGATGGATTATTTGGAAAGGCAAGCTTAGTAAAAGGTTTGTATCAACTAAAATTTAGGACTTTGCTTTAAAATTTCAAATTATGACCTCTTATTAATGATAACTAAATCTTTTATGCATTTAATAACTCATTAAATTTTTAAATTAAAGGAGACACTAAATGTGAGTTTATTTTAATCCTTATTAGTTTGTCTAGTTTAAATATTCTACCTAGTAAATAGAAACAAAATTAAGCTCGAAAATCGTTGCATAATTTATAAAATATTATTTTTTTAAATAATTTAAACTAAATATACTTAGATAGTCAAAATTTGTCATTTACAGTAATTTGCGTCAACATATCAAAACTAGAAAATTTACATCCTTATGTTTCATTAAAAAAAAAACAAATTATTTAATGAATTTTATTCCTACGTTTTTGAAGATTAGTCTTTATAAAATCTTACCAAAATAAAATTAATAAAATTAAATTGATATAGCTAATCGTGTCCTTTTTAGTCTCTGAACTCTTGCTTTAACTTCTGATCATCTACTTGTCGTTATAAAATACTATATCTAAGATAAATCTTTGAGAAAATTTAATTGAATTATTGTTTTTTATGAATAAAATATGCTCAAAAAGCCTCTAATTTTTTGTAGTGATGCTTTGTTCCAAATATAAGTAGGCTGAAAAAATTCTCATGTATATACTGTTTTGATACGATTAACTAGATTTAGTCCTATAAAGTTTTTTAGAAAATTGATTTTTGCATTTATTGTTTTTAAAAAAATTGTCCAGTTTCTAAACCGTTTTAATAATTCATATAATCAAAAAATTTTAATCTTAACTTGACTTTGAACTTAATTTTGATTCAGTTTTATAAATAGAAAATATTTTATTATTAGCAAACTTTATTATTCATGTATAATTTATATGACAAAATACATTACAAAAAACAATATTTGGAAATTCTTTCAGATGACAATTAAGAAAAAACTTTTAAACTCTAGAAAAATCCTAATATGTTTAAATAGCATGTTTGTTTAATACTCTTGATTAACTTCATCCATCAGCAATAAAAAAAGCTTATGAAAATAAAACAAGAAATAAAAAATGTAATCAGACAAAATCCTATAATTTTTTTGTAAATTTATTCAATTTTCAAAATTTTTATGTAACACGCATAATTTGAAAATCAATAATTTTAAAACTTAAATTAGAAACAAAGAAATTATATTAATAATAAAAACTGAGTTATTTTGATTATTCAGAAAGGACTAATTTATTTTTAAAATGAATTAAGCCTTCAAAATATCAACCAAAAAATTTTTAATCACATAATTTCACTAGCTTCGAATATTCGTGGGTTTTGTCGTCGCGATAATTTCATAATATATTTTCTAAATATTATAGTTAATTTAGAAATATGTGCCCTTTATTCTTAAATTGAGAGAACTTTTAAATATTTAAATTTTAAAACTATTTATTCTAAATTGAAAAGCACCAAAAATTATTTTAACTTAAATGCACATATTTGTTACAGTAAAAGTAAAATGTAAAAAAATCTCATTTTTTTAATTTGAGTTTTGAATAATTTTTTGACAAATATGATGGAAATTAAATGTGAAATTTTTTCTATCTTTTTTGAAAAATAATTACATACAATTGATTAAATTCAAACACTGGAAAGATTTGATTAATTTAATCTTGTAACAATCTTAATCATTATATACTTGTTTAATAAATATATATATGCTAAAAATTTATTATGTATTATATTTTTTAGATTTCATATTAAATATTTATATTTTTAATTAAATTTTTATTCTCGGACCAAAATAATTTATATATTAAGATTTTTTCAGTCTTTTGGTCTTATTTTTAAATGCAAGGTAATTTTGAATTGCCTTAATAATGAATTGAGCATAAATAAATTTTATGTTAAGGATAAATAGCAAAAATTATAATAAGAATTTATTTGTCCTGTGTGTAGATAATAACGATAAGGTGAACTCGTTTTTTTAACACTTTTACATAACACACAATTTTTGATATTTTTAAATTTTAGATAATAGGTGCGTATGCTCTAGAATTGTAGCTAAAATTAAACCCGTAAAATTAAATCCATTATAAATACACAATTTTAACGTGATTAAAATAAATAAAAAAATTATAAAATATCTCTCAAAAGGACCTAAAGACAGACTGACTACGTGTCTAGTTCAAAATTTAAAAAGCAATATTTCTACTAGCAATTTGTAAAAAAATTTTATAGGCATAATTTTGTACTAAAAGATAAGTTTTTGAAAAAAAATATGCTTTTAAGAGCCTCGTGCTAAAATTTAAATTAAATTTTAGTTTTTTAAGAGTGGTTAAAATAAAATTTTCTCAATTAAGAAATGACAAAAACAAAGCTCATTGGAATAAGTGGGTGTACAAATGGTGGAAAGACTACTTTGAGTAAAAAGCTTTTAAATGAGTTTCCCAATTCATCCTACTTGTCACAAGATGAGTTTTATTTAGAGAGGAACAGTCAAAATTATCAATTTATTGAAGAAGTAGATTCGTTTAATTTTGATGTCATTTCAGCAATTGACATGAAAAAATTTCATAAAAAGTTGAGTAAATTATTGCATACCGGAACATACGATTACATTTTCATTGATGGAATTTTACTTTATGAAGACGATAAACTTGTCAATATGTTGGATCGAAAATATTTTATAGACTTAGATAAAGAAGAAGCAGCAAAACGTCGAAAAAATCGTCAATATATTTTGAGAGAAACCGAAAATTATTTTGAACATTGTGCCTGGAATGAGTTTCTAAAATATAAGCAAAAATGCATTCAATATATAAATAATATTGTTTATCTAGATGGAACTATAAGTCAAGAAGAAATTTTTAATTTCGTTCTTGATGATTTACCTTAGGAATTTTAATTTCGTAAAATACATTTTCGACTTCTTGTTATTTATTTTTTGGCTAAATTTTTATTAAATTACAATATCTATATTGTATCTATTTATTTTAAAATTATTAATTATAATTACAGTTACAAGAAATTTTAAAAATTATATTTTTTAATAAAAATCTTGTATCATTATCTAGAAAAATATCATGTTTTATCTAATATGTTTTTATAATTTTAAAATTTTTTGCAGGAATAAAAATAAATTAAAATCAAGCAAAAAAATAGATTTTGAAAAGTTATTAAAAAACACTTGTGCGATAGTTCTTGTTGCTATAATTTGATGCCTAGAGAAGATTTAATAACCATTCTGGAAGACTCATTTTTTTAAAATTATGCCAGAGTTGAATCTTGGGAACAATTTTACTTTGAGTCGATAGTCTGTTTATTTTATCATTAATATTTTCCATATTTCCTTGCAAATAAAAATAAGATTCCTTTTGTAAAAGCTAATCAAAAGTGGCTTATTTCCGTCTTTGTTGTTTTTTTGAATAGCATATTTAGATCTTTATAATATATTTAATTTGAAGAAAATTTTCTATCATTTATCGTTTAAAATTATTTAATGTTTGCTTTTTTACAAGGGGTTAAAAAAATGATTTTAATGCTGATAAATATAATAATAATAATACTGTTATTAATGCTGTAGTTTATACAGGTTGTTTCTGCGGTGATTAAGATTAAGTTATGGAAACTTTCTTTCTATAAGGAAAAAAATTAGCTAATAATCCAAATATTTGTTCATATACTACTTTTCTTTTTCCCTTTTATTTTATTTTCAAAAACGAAATTGAGTTCAAATTTGCGATTCAGATCGTCTAAATTCCAGGATGAGCCGACTATTAAGTTAGCCATTATGGTTTAAATATTACACAATTTTTGTTCTTTTTCGCTCCATATGTCTATCGAGCTGGGTCTAAATAGTTAATTAAAAGTCAATATTGAATTTTTAGGAAATAAAAATTATTTGACTTTTGAAAATTAAATATTTTTCTTTTTTTAATTTTGATTTTGAAAACATTATAATCGTTCATTTATTTCATGAAATTATTTATTCATCAGAAATCAAAAAATCAGAAAAATGGGTATTTATTAGCTAGTTGGTGAAATTATAAGGCTACAAGTTCAAGTCGCAGTTCTATTTTACTACTACTAGAATAATCTTCTTTTTGTAAATATAATAATTTCATCATCCTCAAAATTTTTTTAAAATATATTAACGACATGTGGTTAAAACCGAGAAATTACGTTATTTCAAAATAATATAATAGATATTTTGGAAGCCTTTCAGTTTATATTGAATTTTTATTTATTATGTGTTGATTTAAAAAATTTATTTTTTAATTTTTATTTTGTTTTTGGAATACAGTTTTAAATAGAATTTAAAAAAATTATCTTAACATTATTCATTATTCATTGATAAAAATAAATAAAAAATAAACTATTGAAAAAATAATTGCAAAACTCTTTAAAAACTAGAATAAATAACGTTGTACTTGAGTGATCTTATATTTTTCATAAAAACGATAATTAATTTTCAATAAAGTATTGCTAACAAATTTTAGTGTTTTTAAAAAAAAATTATACAAAAAAAATATCTAAATAAATTTTTAGTGATTATTTTCATTGGCTCATTCAATTAATACAAAATTGTAGACTATGCATTCACTGTAGCAAATAGTTATTTTTATATTTCTATTTTTTAACAAGGCCACTTATCGAATGATTTGTTGTATTCAAAGTTGTGCTGTTTTTATATGAACGAGCCATTATTTTTGAAAATGTCAGCTTCCATTGTTCAACGTCTTCGTTTTGAAATTCTCCCTTTGAAATTGACAAATTTGTGTTGATTTGATCAGATTTAGTAGATTTGATCTTTGCTTGCTCCGAACCAGCTAGTTCATTAACCGACTTGATTCTTTTAGTCGATTGCCATTCTTTATTCAACTCGTTATCGGTTTCTAAATATTCAGTCTTAATTTTTTTATGTCCAACATCAACATCAGGCGCTAACAGACTATCCATGTTAAATGATCGTTTTTTAGAGTTTGATTTAGATTCTTTTTCGCAAAAACTTGAGTTAGAATTGATGATGTCGATTTCTTCACTTTGATTAGAGCCTTCTTCACTTATGCTTTCTATATCGCTTGTTGCCGTTTCGACTACTTTTGACTTTTTTTCACAAGTTTCTTCATTTGGATTATTTCTCTTAGTAGGAGCAAAATCTGATTGAAAATTGTAAAATTGAAGCTTGCTTTTATTATGAACAAATTGACTATTAATCAATGAATTGGCTGATCTGGCTGCATAAGCGTAATTGTTGCATTTTTGAACAGGGCTTAAACTAGATGGCGGAGTCAAGATGTCGTCATCCTCTTCGTCCTCTTCAGGAACCGTCAAGCCAAGACTTTTGCGTACACGTCTTTGTGCTCTGCGACGTCTAAAGTCGCCTTTCATAAAGTCTTCCATATTTGCCGGATGTATAGTCCAATAGTGTCCTTTGCCATTTGAGCTTCGACCTGATTTCATGAAGCAATCATTGAGAGATAAATTGTGTCTGATTGAATTTCTCCATCCAGAGCCTCGTGAATGAAAGTACGAGTAATTATCCAATATCCATTGATATATATCACTTAAGACTAGTTTTTTCTCAGGAGCACTAAGAATTGCCAAAGCTATTAATCCAATATAGCTATGCGTAGGTTTGGCTTCCTCAGATTTTCCATTCGGTCGATAAATGTTTTGATTAGAATGGTGATAATGATGCTGATGGTGGTTGTTATGGTTTGATTGGGAGCTTGTCGGTTTGTTAGTAGTGTTTGGTGTATTTACAGTGACTTGCTGTTGAGTGATGGGCTTTGGTTGAGACATTATTGGTGTCGATGAGGCAAAATTGGTAAAAAAATTATATGGAAACGCGCTGAACATATATTTGTGGTATGTTGTCTCGAACTCATTTGTTCTTGGCTTAGATTCAGGTGATTCAGATTTTTCGGAAACAAGAGAATTGTTTGGAGATGGTTGTTGACTTTTGGATGATATTGACAACAAGGATGAAGTGGATGATGCAGATGATGAACTGGAAGAGTTTGATTTATTCAAAATTTGCAATTGTAAGGATTCGTTTTGGCGCATTTGTTGCTGCACGACTAAATTTCTTTGTATGAGCATTTGTTCGTAAAAGTGACTTATTTGATTAGAATCGCTCAGATTCATTTTCAAAAATCCTAATTTTTTTTTCTTTTAATTAAATCTAAAATTTGAATTAAATTTTCAAAATTGCTAAAAGGTTAATTTAAAAGCTTTTGGGGTGAATCGCTTATCTAGTATTACATTTTAATTAGAAAAAAATACACATGAATAAATATCTGGCTTTAAAGGTGAGTTATTAGACATAAGATTTTTATTTAATCAATCTTATGAGTTGAGATATTATCAGCAAATTTGTTTTATTGTGATTTTATGAGTTGTTAAGTTATAGAGACATTTAGATCCCTATCTGATTGATAGTAATCAATTTACGTGTTAAATCCGTTTTTGTATGTTCCATAATTAAAATTATTAATTTTTAAAAATTAATTCTTTAATGTAACATTGCATGGTAACGACTGACTTGGGCTTTGGGCGAAACATGCTTTACATTTTTTTGAATAATCTACAGATTTTTCTAACCGAATAATATTCCACTAAAGTTAATTAATTGGTTAATTATATAGAAAACAATTTTACAATATAAGAAAATAATTTCAACTAAATTATACTAAATTAAATTCCCAAAAATAGTTGACTATTATTTAAAAACAAATAATCGAAAATATAATATTTAAATTAAAAAAAATAAAAAGGATTGGTTGTGAAAATAAATCATTGATTGGAATATACATTTATAATTAGTATTTTGTTTAAATTAAATAAAATTTTTGATTGGATTTTTGAGTAAATTATTTTCAGTCTTCTCAACAAATAATATTAATTTATTTATTTAGCTTAAGTTTATCTAGATTTTTGTTTTACATCTTTTTCTCTATTGTTACTTTTGAATTCAAGTCGACTTAAATTTGTGATACACAAGTTTAATTGAATTTTAAACAAATCCAGGTTGGCTAATATATATTTTTATATTATATTGTCGTTGAAACAAAAGACTTAGCAAGTTTTCTTCACCTATTTTGCTAGACCTCGGATCCTGACACAAACAAACTTGGAAATCAACAAAAATAGTTTATCTCAGAAACGATAGGAAATTGTGATGCGTCAAGTTATGGCGATCTTGATACTAAATTTAAATTGTGTTAATTTTGTTAATGACTTGATAAATATTCTATAAAATTTCTTCAATTAATTCCTCAATAGTCCTAATTAGCTCTTAAGATAAAACTTGAAATCAATGATTTTCGAATCATTTGATGCACCTTGTGTAACTGAAAATGACCGAAACTTAAACTAAATCAAAATTCATTCTTTGTTTGATAATGAATAAGAAATAACTTAAACAAACTTAGAGCAAAATTGTTTATCAATTATTTAAATTTTACAATTTTTCTGATTGAATAGAAAATTAAATTTTCTTGATTACAGTTGTTGTTGATATTCTAAAGAGCTAAGAATTGTTTTTGTTGTTGTTGTTGAACTAAATAAAGAAAATTCAAGCTTTAAAATAAAAAATTAAAATGCTTAGAAACAAAGCTTTAACTTAAGTGAATAGAGAAAGAAATTCTTGATTACCTATCATAAAAGAAATATGGACGCCCTGCTGTTCTCTATTTTAAAACATTAAAATTAAATATTTTTATTTTAAAACCCAGGAATTTACGGAAAACACAAAACTGTTGTTTCACAGATTTCGACAACTCCAAGCTCTCAAAATAACTACAATTAGATTTTTGACGAGCACGACAATAGTAGAGCCCGATTTGTCCTAAACTTGTTTCTGTTTGATTGATTGTTTTCCTTATGCTAGTTGCCTCACACAATCTTAACCAGTTTCGTGCATCATATAAATACACTTCTAAATATTTAAAAGTCTCCTGGTAAATAAGTCGAATGAAATACTTGAAATGAAATCCTAAGCTTAGTATTTAAATAGAGACGAGAGATACTTTGACTAAAACATGTTCTTTTAGATTATTTAATTTAATAATAATGATAGCTTTGAAATAACAAATACAATATCGTTTATAATTGAAATTGAAATTTCACATATGTTACATGCCCAACAACAACTTCGCTTAATTATTTATCTCCTAAATACAATAAGGAACATTGAAACTCTTTAAAAACAGCGTCATTTATGTCCATATGCTTAATATCGCCTTGTTACCTAGCCTTGCACTTTTATTATCACGTCTAAGACTTAAGACGGACACTTATGTTTTTTTCAGACTTCTACCTTAAGCTCGGTCAGTACATATTACTCAATCATAATGTCAATAAAAGACTTTTGTTTCATTAAAAATCAATTTCATTAGAAAAAAACTAATCTAATGATTTCAATTTCACTAAGATCACTAAGCTAAACGAAAAAATAATTTCTATTATGTTTTCTTCGCCAGTTTAAACAAAAAAAATATCACAATATTCTATATTACTGAGACAAAATTGAATTTTAGAGCTTTTGAAATATTATATTTTTAAAACAAAATAATGATATATTCAGAGAGAATATAAAGCTATCTGCTTGATGAATCGTTTAACTATTTTTTTGATTTTCAAATTAATCAATCAAACTAATTTTAGGATTCATTTGAAAGCTTTTAAATTTCCTCTCTATAAAGTTAAATTAGCATCAAAAATTTCAAGTATCTAAATACAACATTGTTCTCATTGTTTCTAGCACATCCGTAATTAAATTTTGTTTTAATTATGTTTCTAATTTATAAACAGAATTAGATAACAAACAAAGTTTCAAAAATTGATATTTTTAAAACTTTACATAATTTGAACTGACTTGAAAAATTAATTAAAAATAATAATTTAACCAAAAAGAAACAAGCCTAAAAAACAACTTCACTTTAGTTTATGTCAACAATGAATGATAAAGATCGTATTTAATTTTCGAGAAAAAATATTTTCACAAAATTTAAAATCAAATTTTGAATCAGATAAAAGATGGATAAAGAACGATTTTTATCGTTACTTTAGTCACGAAAGCAAACAAAAAACTTTCTTATTATGTACAAGGTACTCTGAGTGTAGAAAACAAAAATTACCATGACAAGATTCTAAGGAATGGTTCTAGATGTAATGAGAATCAATTTGACTCTAGATCTGTTAACATGATAAAATAGAAAGCCATGTATGGCTTAAAGGCAAGTATTTTTTTAATTTAAAATTTGAACGACTCTTAATTAAAAATAAATTTGATTGGAGAAAACAAAACGATTGAAAATTGTTTGAAATTAAACATTTACGCTCTGATATTTTACGAGCATATTTTATTTCATTAGCTGTTCTAATTGTCGAAAAAAATTAATTTTAAATAGTTTACTAGAGTTAAATAATTAAAATCAAACAAAAGACATAAATAGAAAGTGAAAAAAAAATTCTTATCTTAATACAATCAATATTTTTCAAGTGTCATTTAAAGAAAATAATTTTATTGTTAAATTAAAATATAAATAGCAAATTTTTGTGAAATTGTTTCGTTTGATTATTGAGCGCATAAAAAATAAAGCATTACTAGACGCCACTAGATATCTCGGGTAGTTTTTTGGTAAACAAAAAAAATCTATCTATCTTAACCCTGATTCTATTTGAAATAATTAACTTTTAAAACTATTTTTTGATTCGTTTTGACCAAAATTTGCCAGTCTAGAAGATCTCTTCAAATATAGGTTTATAAAAAATTGATTTGTTCTTTTATTTGTTAATTAAACCAACATTTAACAAAGTAAATTTAGACTGATTTAGAAAGTTCTATTCATTTTGACATTTTTATTCGATTTTGAAGGCACTCAAATTATGGTTTTCAAAAGCTTAAGTTTTTGGAAAGAATATTTAAAATTTTCTTCAAATTCAAATATGTTTAATAAGCTCACAGACAAGTTCATAATGTTCATTGTTGAATAATTCTTAGGTTGCTCTGAAAATTTCTAAACAATGTCTAGCCTAATTATGTTATTTTGTCAAAGGCAATATTATTTTTTAGTGTTACATTTCTTTTTATCAGTTTTCTAATTTATTTAATTTAAATGAAGTCTTTTTCCCTTTATAAAGGCGATCTAGCAAAAAATTTCCTTACTTAAAAACACTAAGTCTAAAATTTAAGTTTAAATTCATAACCTCTGCTTTAATCAACATTACTAAAACCTAAACTGGTCAACTTTTCTAGCTTCTAAAGAAACCAGCTTTTAGAGCAAAATCTTCTTAATATTCTAAACATTTATAGCTTAAATAATTTTCAATTTGTTCTGAGTTATTCTTTAAAAAATATATCTTTTATTCAATAAAAGCTTTTAAATAAGTGGTATTGGAGATTATCTCAAATTCTCTTATTTTAGAAATATTCTTTTCTAAATATATCCTGATTGAGAAAAAAAATCATTAGTTTAAAATTTAAAGCCAATTAAAATTTAAATTATTCTGACATAACTTGGTAGAAAATTTATTGTTAAGCGACTTTTAGCACTAGGCTAAATTAAAGAACTGTATTGGTAAGAATTGAAAGCAAGCTAGGAAATCAATCAAAACGGAAACGTCTATTTAAACCCGAATATTATCTAGTTATTCTATAATTAATTTTGAATTTTAGCCCATAATTTACTCTCATTGAGTCTCATGCTATTAATTGCTATCCTTAAGAACTTAAGAAACAATTATGAACACGGAATGTTTTTGGTTTTTATAAAGTGTAAACTTGTCGATAAAACAATTCGACACCAACTCGTATCTGTAAAAACGTGGGTTGTCTAATTTTCTTTATTAAAACTGTGCAAGCCAAAGTTTAATTCTTGTCTGGATGTTTGCAGAAAAAATATCTAGAAATAAAAGAATATTTCATGATTCCGAAATTAATCAAGATGTTATCGTAGATTTTACTATTCAGTGACAATAATAATTTAAGTTAATTTGTCAAAAATTTAATTTCCAGTAGCGAATTGTTATTCTGTAAGTGAAGTGTTTTGACGGTTTGTAGACAAGCTTTTCGTTCTCTTAAAACATAAATAATTAAATTAATTTTCACTTTGCTTATTTTATATTTCTTAAAACAACTCAAACATTGTTTAAAAATAACGATTTTTGTCGATTTTCTTTGTTTTACTGCGTTTTTCTTACGAAGACCAACTGGGAAGTGCGAAAACATCATGTGGCCAAACAACTTTATAGTAAATTATTTTAAAAAGTATGTAAAACTAAAAGGAAAAAAAATTCGATAAGATCTATTAAAATTGTTAAATTCAAAATGGATCAAGAAATTAAACAATAATATTGATATTTAACTAAAAAAAAATAGCTTTATTTTTAATATTGGTTTAGTGTTTTGAAATAAAACAAAATATTCAAATTGTCTAAGATTGGATATTTTATTAATAAAAATTGACAATTTGGCTATAAAAACTTCAATTCGGCTCTAATTTTTTTCTTTTTATTTGATCAAAACTGGAAAAATGATTCTATATTTTATTAAAAATAATCCAAAAGATTAATTGAAATTTTATATTAAATAATATTGAAGGAAAATTTTTACTTTAATTTTTAAATTGAAAATTTAAATTTTTGACAAGATTTTAATTTTGTTAATGAATTTTTGAAAAGATTTTAAAAGATATTTATTTCCAGCTTATATCAATAGAGTTATTCATTAATTAGAATAATAAATTAAATAACATTATTATTAAATCTATTCAAAGCTATTTACAAATCATCATATTTATTATTGATTTAACTTTTTTGGAATTATCATAACGTTTGAATTTGGTACAAGATTTGATTCTTCGATGGTCATTTGTAGATTATCAAAAATTTTTCTCGGATAAATTGATGCGATGTCAAAGTCCCTCATTGACTTAAATTTTCTTGAAAAAAATTAATTAAAATTCCTATATTAAAATTAAATAAAATTAATTTACTTAATTGATTTTATTTTATCTTTCAAATTTTTTAAAGTGTCAGTATACATCATTTTGATCACAACAGGCTTATCACTGCTTGACAATGATTTTATTTTCAGAGTAGCAACCTTATCAGAATTTAGATCTTTGCTTTCACTTTCATGTCTTCAAATTGGAAATAGAATATTATTTTTACAAAAAAGTAATTACTCTTTTTCAGTCAAATTTGAAACTTTTGGATTGGAATCGATTCCCTTTTATATTTTCAAACATTAAAGAAATACAAACAATAATGCTTTGATTACTTTAATTAAAGATGAAACTTCATTGCGTACATCTATAATATTTCCATTTTTGATAACATTTACAGGAAGTTTGCTAAGAAATTGATCAACTGTCATAGGATTTTCTGAAAAAATTAAATAAACTATTCAATCATATTAATTTTTTAATAAACTATAAATTGTACCTGATAATTGTGATTCATATTTTTTCTCTTTATCGTTGGTATTGATACTCAACGATCTTTCTTCCATATCATTGATTGTCTCATTAGTCCTTGAACTTCCTAATCGATAACCCTTCGAGCTAAATACCGAATTTTTATCTTGTTTGTAATGAATGTCTCTTTTATCAATTAAATTAAATTTTACTCCATCTGGATACTTTTCCTGTAATTCAGAGGGAAAGTACCCATCCATAATATCAATACAAAATTTAATAGTAATTGACTGATCGAAAGAGCGAAACGGACCATTATAAAGAACAATTCCATTCGAATACAAAGTTAATTTGATCGATTCAGAATTTTCAAATTTAACTTTATTTTCATTAAATTCAACAATTTTGGTATCAGTTGCATCCATCATTGAGTTCAATTCATCAATATTTTTCACAATTAAGTCATAATCTACTTGAAAATTATTCGATTCTACACAATTTTCTGTTTTCTTATTTTTTAAATCTGAATTTGAATCATTATTCTCGCTTCCTATCCATTGCAAACCATAGTCCGCTAAAAAAGCCTTTAGAAAAAAAAATTTTTACAATAATTTATAGTCAATTTTCAATCAATCAAACCTCCATTTCTGAAATTTGATCCATTAGTTCATAGTTTTTTCTTTCAAGATTTTCTATTACTTCATCTTTAGACTCAATATGTTTTTTTTTATATAAATTCAATTTTTCTTCAAGAATTTCAATTTTTTTATCCTTTTACAGAATAAAAAAAATTATCTTTTAAAATCATCACATTTAAAATTGAATTTCGAAGAAATTTTAGCTCCTTTTTCAAAAGGACTTAATGTATACTATAGTCGTATTGTATAAAATGTATAGAATTAAAACAAAAAGTTTTACCAACTTTTCTTATCATTTCTCTTTCTAAGATTGCACATTTGTTCTCTGTTTCTTTGATTTTTGCCATCATCAACTGCATCAGCTCTAAATCATTTGGAGCACTTGCATTTTGTGAGCTTGAGACTTTATTTTTCAAGTTATTGACAGCCATCTGAGTAGTAAATTCATCTATTAAATCTGATTCATCAACTACAATATATTAATGTATTTTTATCTTATTAATTAATCAATAAATAATTTACTATATGATTTAAACGGAATAAAGCTATTCTTTGAACTTAATTTTTTTTATTATTAAAATAAAAGGTTATATTTATAATAAATTACTTATATAAACTAGATTTAATGCTGGGTAACGAGTCGTTATTTGAATTAGAAGAATTATTTGAAGATATGTACGAATAGCCACTATTTAATCCAAGACGTGGTGTTTTTTCTGGTTCTTTCGGCATAGGACTCGGATTAGACATTTCTGGAAAAAACAAGGGAGTCTTTCTACTTTTAGATAATGAAGAAAGCGGACTTGACATGTTAGAAATTTTACTAAAATTAATAATAAATATTTTTTAAGACTGAATAAAATATTTGAGTGTAAGTACTAAAACTGTTACTATGGTAATTACTGAACAAAAATTATTAAAAATCTTTGAGATCAATAAAAAAATTTAGAACTTCAGTACAATTTATTAATTTTAACTGGCGATCAAATGAATCTTGAGATGATTTAGAGAATTTTAATTTTATACAATAGACAATGGAAAATTTTTTACCAACTTTCATTCAATTTAGTTATTTTTCCATCAAAAAATTTTAATATTATCAAAGAAATTAAAATAAATTAAAAAATTTAAATTTCATTGAGCAAGAAGCTTTATTAATTTTTTTTAAATGAACATTCAAATCTATGCTGTAGTTTTATGCTTATTAAAATTATTTCGATCCCCAATTTTCGTTAATATAAACTTGAGAATTTATCTTTAAGAGCCTTTTTCATAGAACATTTAATTGCTAAGGAAAATTTTTAAATATTTTTTATTAATTCAAATAGCTAAAAAGCTTTCTTTCTAATTTTCTATCTAAAAGTATTTTTTACAAATATGATTTTAATGAGCCTTTTTAGTCATGTATAAAGCATAAATATTTCAAAATATTATCTCTTTTCATCTTTTAGTTTTTTTAGATAAAAAACCTTATATGAAAAATTTTATGAAAAAAACTTTTAATTTCATTAAAATAACACTTTAAATTAAATGATAAAAATTTTATTTTAGGTTACAGTCATAACTGATTTTTTAAATAGAATTTAGACCATGTTTTCTGTTGTATATTTAGAGTAATTTTTGAATACAAAATTCTTATTTCTAAAGATAGATTTGTAAAATTCAAAAGTAAGTCTATACCTTTTGAATTTATAACTAAACCATATAATCTATTTTTAGCGAAAATTAATCTGTTTCTTATCTATTATTTTTGTTAGGATTAAGAGCTTTAAAATGCCTACTAATTTATCTTAAAATTTTCATGTAAACTCTGTATAATGTCTGATTCAACTTTATCTAATTTTAAAAAGCAAAGAGAGGCAATTAAACCATTTTATAACCAAAATTATAATTTTACTATTCTTCTTAGCTAATTTAAATAAGATCTTAAAATAATAGTGATTGTTTTAAATTTTACTAAGTTAAATATTTGAGTTTCTTTGTATATTAAGGAAGCTTTTTTAGGAAAAATCATTTATCAATTCGAAATAAAGGGATAAAAAAACAAAGGTATTTAAATGCTTGTTTTGCAACAAGCTTATAAGAAAAATTTTATATTAAAGACTGAAAGATCAAAATTATAAACCTAATTTATTCAGAGATAAACAGGAGCATAACGAATTATTATTATTCTTAAATCGATAATAATTCGTATTACGATTTCGCCAAGTTTGCTTTATTTTTTTTTGAAATTTGAAAACTAACTAAAAATTTTATGCTTAATAATTAACTCGCATACACCAACCCAATAGAATAAAATATTAGAAATTTCAAGATACTAAAAAATGAATTAATAATTTAAAAATTAAATGTCCAATCTACGACCGAAATAATAATTTCAGACAAAATGCCTAATATGGAGGTAAAAAATTTAATAGATTATTTTGTTTTGTGCGGTTTGGATGTTAATAGTGGTCTTGAGCCCGAATGCTCCACGATCGGTAATTTGTTTTTGTAATATATTTTATAATCAGCAATAAAATCTTTTACTAGATGAACCATCCAACACAAAATCCCCTCTCGAGCGTTCTTATAAATCAAAAATTTTGTATCACTTTCCTGAAAATTTGCCATGGAATCCGTTTGACGAAGATGCTGTGACTCAGGTAACTTAGTTTATTTTTAAACAAAATTTATACTTTAATGAATTTTATTCAATTATAGCTATGTCTTCCAAAAGGTCTAATATTTCAAAAGCACAGTTCAAAACCAACATTTCATCCATTTATCATCACTAAAGAGGACGGTTCTAGAATTTACGGTGGTACTGTTACTTTTTTTGAGCTGATCGAGGATGAATCGATATGTAATGCCATGCAGTCTTTGCAGACTATGTACGATGCCGAACATTCAAACTCAAACCGAAGCCTTTCTTCACATACTACTCCATCGAGTATTAAAAGTCATTATCGATCATCTTCCTCTACCAATATAGAGTTTTCTAATCGATCAAGTCAGTCTTGGACACAACCATTACTACAAAAAGGTATATTCAACACCAACTCACAAAATGAAAATGGAATTATGAATAATGAAAATCAAACTAACTTGATTGAATCCAATAAATTAAACCAGAGTATTAAGGAAAATTTGGACTCGCCGACATATGACACTATATTAAAATCGTCAAATGGTAATTACAAAAATCCACGACGGTCTTTAACCAATAAAATAAACCTAACCAGTCCGACCAAAATTTGCCATTATAACATACTTAAAGACCGATTATATACATCAAAATGTATATGTCTTATTTCACAGTATCCTTTTAATAGGTCTTTTCATAAGATACTACAAACATTGTATGATATGGTTGAAAAAACTGATTTATTGGGAATAAATCTGGAGTCACATTTGTATAATTTGATTTATGAGATACCAATGCCAGTAAGTGGTCAAGCAGTTAAGTTTCAAGTGGGATGTAAGCCCATTACTGTTTATATGCCTCAACCAACTACTGAATTTCCTATTCTGGAATACGATCTACTCGAATTTTTCCGCCTACTTGGTGTAACGAATATTGTAAACTTGTATATAACAGGTCTATTAGAGCATCAAATATTACTTTACTCCAAGGACTATTATATACTAATGCTTGTTGCCGAGAGTTTGACTTCACTTTTTTTTCCTTTCAGTTGGGTTAAACCATATGTGCCTATTGTTCCTGCGTCTAATATACATTTTATTGAAGCCCCAGTACCTTACATAATGGGATTTCATCATAAAGACATAGACAAGGAATTTTTTAAACAAGGACAGCGATGTTTTGTAGATATTGATTCTGGTACTGTTTCCTGTCCTGAGGGTCTGCCTGAATTTCCGGAAAAAAATAAATTAATCAAGGAAATAAATGAATTGATTGTTTATTTTATGAATAAACGACAAAAACTAACAAAACAAACATCAAGTTTAAATTTAGACATTTTACAATCGAGTCATGCCTATACTCGAATTGCTGAATTAGCTCACAAGAATGGAGCATTTTGCAGCGAAAATTTAAAAGAAAAATACATTAGATCTCAATCAGGTCTTTGTAGTTCATCTGGAATATCTTCAGCTTCCAGCGGTTCACCAATCAAGACAGATGAAATGGCTAGCTTTGAAGACAATGAAATTATTACCCAAGAGTTTAATCAGTGTGTACGGGAACTTTTTTTGCAAAAATTTGTTCAAATGTTTGCCACATATGAAAAATTTGTGATAGTTCCGAACATAGAAGGTGATGATATAGAAAATTGGTGGATGAATCGAGACCATGCCGGAAATTTTGATTCAAAGATGTTTTTAATCGAGCAACCATCTCCTCGGCTGCCATTTTTATCACATTTTTTATCCACTCAAATGTTTGTTTCTTTTATTGATATGAAAATTATCTCGTTAATCAATCCGCAAAAGCCTGCTGATCCCAATATTCAAATATTTGATGAAAAAATAAAAGCTTTTAAAACTAATGATGTTAATTTATATGAGATCAAATCAGACTGTTCAAAAGGAATTGTAGATATACAAAAAATAGGTACAGATAGTTTTTAGTTTTTTCCTTCTAATACATTTTTTCTTAGAAAACGAAGTTTTAAATAGAATAAAGCAAGAGCCATTACTAGCACCTTGTGTTTTAAGTATTCGTCTAAATGATACTAAAAATATTGAGTCTTCATTTATGGCAAAATTTACTTTAACTGCTACTGAACAGTTAAAGGAAAAGACGCAAAATGTCTACCTATTTGAAAATATTGATAAAAATTGCTTGAAAGCTGATGAAAATCTTATTAACCAAATATATAGGTATATTTTTTTCTTATTTCACTATTTCAATAATCTGTTTTATTTTAAAATCTAAATTGAATACTTTGTTTAAGTGAAATGATAAAGAAAAAAGAGCTTCTTACGAAAAATCGAGAGCAATTTAAAGATCAACAGATAAAAATAAGCCGCGATAAGCCGGTATATTATTTGTCTAAAAAACGTATAGTTTGAATTAATTCAAATTTAAGAATAAACAAACTAAAGAGAAGAGGAGAAGTCGTCAAAAAGATAAGAATTCTAGTCCTACAGCTGATCTGACCGAATCAAAAGCTCAAGAGCTTAATCCATTTATCCAGTCATTACTCAAGGAATCAAAATTAAAAACGAAGCGAATGTTGGTTGAAAAAATGCCAGAAGCAGTTACATTGGGACATGGTGAAACTCGTATAAGTGGAATAGAAGAAAATATGCTCATTGCTAGTTTGTGTGATTTAATTGAGCGAATATGGGGCCATGGTCTTCATAATAAAGCAGTAAGTTTATTATTTATTCTATTTTGATTTTAATTTTTGCATTAAATTGTTGATAATTTATTGAATTTTTAATTAAATTTGAAGATTAATTTAGAAATAATGCATTGAATTTATAATATTTACATTTAAAAAAGCAAACCAATTTTCTTAAATATTTAAAATAATTTGTTTGATATATAATTGAGCATCTCGATTTATTGAAAGATTTAAATTATTTAGATTTTAATTAAATCAAATGTTTAATTTTTAAATATTTAAGGGTAAATCAGCCTTGTGGAATCATCTTAGCAACTATCGTAAACTAATACAATATTTACATCCAAGTTCTCTTTCCACGTTGGATCCTAAATACATTCCACCAAGTATGTTAGCTTAATATTTAAACTAATAATGATATAATGATTGTGCAGCGTTGCAATGGTGCTTAATGAGAAAAAGAGCTCCCATTGGATCGCAATTTTTAAAAGCTAAACCTTCGCAGAATAAAGTCTGTTCTAGTTCGGAGCAGCATGTAAGCAAAAAAAGTATTATGAAAGATGGTAAGTCGTAAATTAGGATAACTAAATATTTATAAATGTTCTAGCTTGCTATTCATCTTAGCCTTCGTTATTAAATGCTTTAAATATAAACTTAACCTAATATTTTAACTCTGGTGTTTAGATCTTGTGTAATCTAAATTCTTAAATTTAACTATTTTTTTATTTAAGGGTCTACAACTTTGCCGCGTAAACGAGTTACTTCTGCTTTAACACCAGACCCAATAGGTCAAAAAATATCTCCTCACGTACCTTCATTAAATCGTTCATATATAAAATCAACTAGCAATTTAGCTAATCTACCCGGGAATCATAAAAGAGCAGTTAGTTCAAATGGTGAGCCAACCATTTCGTTATCTCCTCTTAAGAACGACCTTTTGGCGGATCTGGCGTAAAGAATTTAAAAAAAATTATACAAAATTGATAATAAATTATTATTTAAAAGACGAATTGATAAACTGACCGAAGTAAAAACCGAAATCGGTCTGGCGAGAGCTTTTGTGAGATTATCACTTGAAAAAAAACTTCTAGCAGATCATCTGAGACAATTATTAAGCGAAGCTGAGTTACTTAGAGCCCTTTACAAGAAACATGCTTTTCTTCGTCAAGAAGAAGAACGAGAACAATTTATCTATCATCTACAGTCTCTGAACGTAGTTGACTATTTTTGTTTCACCAATCACTTTAAATCTATGCGTAATTATTAAATATAATTTTAATTGTAAAAATGTTCATTTAAAAACATTTTTTAGCTACCGATTATTTAGTCTTGATTGTCCCAAGTAAAAAATTCAACTCTTCTACAACTTCGGCAAATCCTTATTTGAAGTTATTTGGCTCATTAGGAGAATCTGAGGTTAGCTTGATACCGAAAAATAGTTTGGAACTTATAATATCGGTAAATATTCTTATATTGATTTGTGATGAAATTTTTTTTACCATCGGTCTCAAGAGTTTTGAGACAAATTCAATTTCGAAGGTTCAATTTTGAATATAGAGTAAATTTATTATTTTTTCGGTAAAATTTATTATTTATTATCAAAGAATTAATGATAAATTTACCCTATATTCACTAAAAAATTATTTAAGTAAAGATTTTTTTAATTACTCTAGTATTTTATTAAGATTGATTTTATAAGGTAAGGTTTAAAAAAACCGCTAGAGTGACGAGAGAGTAAAAATAAAAGTTTTAGGATTATTCAACTTAATATAGTAATGAAAAATTTTTAAAAAATTTTTTTTTAATGGAAATAAAATAAAAATTATAAGAAATCTTGAATTATGACTTTTTAATTTGAAACGAATAAGAATAATATTATATTTTTTTAAGTGTAAAAACAACTTGGGTCCATTGACAAGTTTAGTAATTGGACACGATAATGCAGGCATAACTCCTAAATGGATGATAGAATGCTTGTTTGTTAGAAATGAGATTACTGGCCATATAGACAGATTTCCATGTGGGAGATGGCTAGGAAAAGGGGTTGATGATGACAGTTTGGAAAGACTTTTGATTGCAGAGCCTTTAGACTTTAATGAAACTTATGGTACTAAGTTATTGATTAATATTTTAAAATTAATCTTTCTCCTTAAGATTTAAATAATCTTAAAGTTCTCAGTCCATTTAATCCAAGATCTAGATCTCCAACTGTTGTTAGATCCGAGGAAAAAAGTGAGTTTGCCAGGAGAAATATCATTAAATTTTAATGTTTATTCTATAGAACTTCCTTCATCAGCAATACAAGAGATGGTCGGCGACACAATTAATACATTAGTTAAATATTTTGAAAAGCCAGAGACTGAAGTAATTAACCGTTTTTTTTTAAATCTGATGAAAGCTTAATTCTTAATAAGAGAGGACATTTAACAAGTTTAATGTGTGGTGAAAATGGACTAGTTAATTGTTTAGAGCACATTTTCACATTTGGATTCAAATCATACAAGTTATTCAAAAAACTTTATGTTTGGGACTTTTTAGGTAATAATCATCTTTAAAATAAAATATTATACAAGTTTTGTATTTTAAGAAAAAGCTTCTTATGAAATCGAAACACTCTTAGATCATCCAAATATCAAATCACTAGGTGCCAAATCAAGTAGAAATTTTTATTATGAAAAATATGTAGCTGTAATTAAAGCTATTAATTCGACTTCGATTAATTACGGTAAGGACGGAAAGTTTCAGATTTTTATATGTCTAGCATGCCGTGATTCATTTTTGACCGAATGGTTCATGATTTTGAGCAGAACAAACACAGCAAGTCAGATGTATGATGAGTTTTCATTCCTCAGAAACCACGATCTAAACAAATTTTGTTACAAAATTTTATCAATTACTGATCAGTTTAATTTTAAATTGGAAAACTCTTTGACAATGGGTATAGTTTACTAAATCGTTTAAAAAATATGAATATGATGGTCCAATTGTTAAACTGAAATTTAAAAAAAAAGAGCTAATTATGTAAAATTATTTTTTGTTTCCTTTGACACAGAAGGATTTTCAGTATTTTTGTAAATTTTTTTATTTATTTTAATAATTAAGAGCAAAAAAGTAAAAATTTATTAACATTAATTTATTGTTGATATTTCAAGCTAAAATATGAGAACTTTTTTTTCAAATGATAATCGTATTTTTAATGACTTTAAATAAAGTTCTATCTAATTATTTTTATTTAAACAATTTTTTTGAAGAAATATAGAAAAAGTTAAAAAATTTAAGTAAGCTCTTTGATTAAAATGTCCCTTAATATTAAAAATATGAATTCTTTTTTCATTAATTTGTTTCGACTAATCAAAAAGAATAATTCAAGAATTAAAATTTTTTAATAATTCAAAAACTAAAAAAACTTAAACCAAGAGACAAATTTTAAAAAAATTACAAGAAAATACATGCAATATAAATTTAAGAAAGAAAAGTATTTTTGAAGAGTGGTTGAAATCAAGTAGAAAGTTTTTGGTTTATTGATGCAAAATAATAATAATTATTAAAATTTTTGAAGTATTTGAAAATACATAGAAAATTTATTTATACCACTGATGATTAAATTTCAAAGAGTTTGATCTTTATTTAATTAATTTAAATTAGAATTTCAATTAAATGTCGAAATTAATTGTGATTAAACAATTCAAAAATTTAAAAATACATTTAACTTAAATAAAAAGTATAAAAATAATTTCATAAATTTTTTAATATTTTGAAATATCTAACAAAATTGTATTCTCTTTTAAAAGGAAAAATTGCCCATCCAAAATTCTAATTTCATAACCTAAAATTATAAAATATTATGAAATTATTTCTATATAAATAAGATTTGAGATAGTAAATGCCAGTGGTTCATTTAAAAAATGATGACTCGAGATCCAAAAAAAAAAGTTGTATGTTTTGGAAATAAAGCTGTTGAAAAAGATACGAGAGAATATTACATTAGAAGGGAAAATAACAATATTGCTGTGAAAAAATGTCGCAAAAAATTAGAACGTTTACAAAAAATACGTGAAGAAAGAATTAATCGACTTTTGAACGAAAATAAAAATTTATCAAGCACAGTTGACGCTCTTTTAAAAGAACTTAATGTGTTAAAGGAAGTAATCATTGACATGAATCCTGATCATAAACTGCCAGAACAAATTTCTCAGATGTTGGCTGAATTATAATTATATATTTAAAATATATATCTTTTTTTTATATTTATTTTCAAATATATCTTTAATTTTAATTTTATAATGACTATTTTGTTTGAATAGAATTTTTTTAAAAATAAATTCATGTTTAATCTATTAATTCTTTTAGTAGAATGAAGCTGTCAAATATTATAAAAAATATCCTTTTAAAGAATATTGAATCTTAGATTGTATAATAGGAATTGGTCATTTCTTTATTATGATTAAAGTCAATTAAAACTTTATTTCAAATAAAAATTTAGCTAAGTTTCTGAAGACAAAAATAAATGCACATTATTTAAGCCTAATTAAAAAATTTTGGTAATTATTTTATTTTTGATATTAAAACATAATTTTAATATTCATATATATTTCGCCATTTCAAAAACCATTATACTGATATTTATGTTAAAGATTTAATTTAATATAAAAGTATAAAGCTATACCAAGACGTTTACCTGAAAAATTAAAAACCAGCTTAGTTGATGCAATGGCCAGTATTTCAATCGGTAAAGTCGTATTCAAATTAAAATAAATTTCTGCTCTTGAGAGCTACTTTATTAGCTCCTTGAATCCAGCTCTTATCTGCTATCTCTCAGTTCTCTTTTACATTTGGATCAAAATTTTCTTTATTAAATTTAGATTCTAATAAAAAAAATTCAATATGCTTCAAATGCTTTTCTCCAGTTGCGTTTTACCAACTGAATTTCGAAGAAGCATTAAAAGTTTGTCTAAACCAAAGTTGTACATGGACTACGTCAGAAATTATAAAACACAATCATAAAAGTTCTAATCCAGTGACAGAAAAATTTAATTATTTTTACACTGAAGAACAATATATTAAAACTAACCCGTTGTTATATATTTTGGAAAATGAAATTGGGAATGAAATAAATAAATTGGAAACATTGACTCGAAAATTTGAACAATCCAAGTTTGAAGTCTTTGAAGACCTAGATATGTTTCCTCAGTCAATCATAAATGAGCAGGTTATTGAACAAAAATCTAATGACTTGGAATTATTCAACGATCAACTGCGTTCAGACAATTTATTCGACGATTTAAATTTTAGCGATTTTATGGACATAGAAAATTCAATAATTGATCAATCGCTACAGCTAGCAACAAAGGAAACAAATAATCAACAGATCGATTCTACTTATACACAGTTACAACCGATTAAAGAGGAAGAATTGTGGAATGAGAAACCAGTTTCATGCGAGGAAGTGGAAGTAGTAGGCTTATTTTCCAAAAATGATAACAATAGCAGTATTCGAATAGAAAAAAATCAAATAAAAGAAAATCCAAAGTCTTCACAGGAACTAAAAATATCTGATTTAAAATTAATAGATGAAAAAGAAGATTTTGTATCACTGATCGAATCAAAGCAAAAAGAATCAAAAAATGATGTTATACAAAATAAGCCTGCATTGCTTCCTTGGGAAATGAAAAGCAAAATTAAGCCTAGAAGAAAAACTGAAATTAGTCCTTTGCAGAAGCCCAAAACATCCGAAAATATTGCAAGAGTAGAATCAAAATCTAATATGAATTCTAGTTTTAAACAACTGGGAACAACTTTGAAAAAGAATATTCTTAATAATACATCACTTTTATCAAATCTTAAGACTTCAAATACAGGCAATGGTGGATACAAAGATCTTGTTTTAAGTGTTTTAAAGAAAAAAGCAACAAATTAGGAATGAAATTAAAAATTAAGTGATGTAAATATTTATAAATATTAATTAATATTACCGGATTTATCGACTTTAATTTATGAATTCATTAAATGTAAATTTACCTCATAATAAAAAATAAAATCTTTAAAAAACTAATTTATTTAATATAATTCTAATTACATTTTAAAGAAACTTATTTAAAAATAATAATTTAATAAAATATTTAATTTTAGATTTTATTATAAAAAATAAATTTTTAAATCTACAAAATAAAAATTATAAAACAGAAAAATATATTTAAAATTAGAAAAATATAGAAACTTAAATTAATAAAATTTGATTAATAAATAAATTTAAAAAAAGAAATCATTTGTACGGACGAAAAATCCCAAAAGAATACCACTTGCAAACATTGACATCATTGCTACAATTGAACCTATGAATAAATGTGATGTGCCAGATATTCCATGTCCAGTATTGCATCCTCCGGCGAGTCTAGCGCCAAAAACAAGAAGAAATCCTCCCAAAACTGCATTGTATGGATGAACAGGTTGTGCTTTGTTAAAAACACCACCCAAGAAAGCGGAGGCCATACTTCCACCAAATACAGATAAGACAAACAAAAGAGTCAAATAGTTGTTAAAACCAAATCTGAATTTTTTGAGATAAGGAAATTTATCAAGTAACTTGAATGGAAAGACAAGACTGACTACAGTTGTAAAACTACTAGAAGAGCCAAGCGATTTAGAGAGAAGAAGCAATGAAAAAAATTGAAGTGAACCAAGACAACATCCACCAATTATCGGTTGCCATACTTCACTGGTAACTGAAAAAAAAGGTCTAGCACTATCTCTGAAGGTATAATCATTTTTCCAGGGAACAAATATTTCCATAAGAGCAACACCAACTCCCAAAAGAAAGATGAAAACAAGACGAACAATAATCGGATGTACTTTTATTACTTCGAATACTGTTTTTGATGCAATAGCATCTGGTTTTGATGAACCTGTAAGATACGAGTTGAGTAGCCCGTGAACAAGTCCTGCCAACAATCCACCCACCAAAGTCAAATACGAATAATTGACGCCTGCGCCAAGTTGTACAAAAACCATTCCAGGACATGAACCTCCCACTGTCATCCCAAGTCCAAGTATAAGACCACCTGCACAAACAACCAAGATCGACTTGGACTTGAGCATTGTTCTGTAAGACTCAAACACTTTGTTGTATCTCTCTTTTGCTATAAGGTTTAAAATAAAAATGCTCAGCGAAGAAGTAGCCAATGCTGAGAAAAACATTTTCATCATGATAAATTTGTTGAATATCATTTGTTGTCTAATATACTTTGGTTCATATACTTTGCTCTTTTCCAATATGAAACCGAACAGAAATCCTATTATAATCATTATTGCAATTGATAATAAATTTTTTAATATCGAATTTTTTTCTTTAATTTCTACTTCTTTTTGTTGATTTGTACCAAAAGTACTCTTTTCTTCGCTGTATTCTTTTGAATTAATCGTTTCTATTGTCACTGTTTCATGTTTCTGTATCATTTTTATGGTTTTTCTTCAAATATATTTTAGGATTTAAATAAAATTTTTTTAGTTTAATTTTTTTAACCAACGATTTATGAATAAAAAATAATTTATTTTCTTAACTTTAATTTTGAACTCAATCTAATTTTTGCTTTTTCACAATGACAAACAATTTTTTTACCACAAGTTTAAAAATTTGCAAACCTTTTATTTTAGATATTTATGTAATAGTACCTAATTATAATTATTATCCTCTAAATCTAAATAAAAGATAGAAACTTTTTTTAGCTTAAAAGTAAAAAAATTTTCTTTGATTTAAACTAATGAATTTGAAAATAATTGTTATCTTTTTGGAATGACAAAATATATATTTATTCATTCTGGAAATATTTCTATTTACCAGTCTATTAATTTTCAAAATTAATTTATGTAGCTTCTTTTGATTGAAAATAAGGTTGACTAATTTGTTCGGCTATTATAAATTTTTCTTTAAATTATTATAATTTTTGAAATTTATTTATTCAGCCTTGGACTTTCAAGAATTAAATCAAATTAAACTAAAATAATTTTTATGTTCTAAAAATTTAAAAAATCCCTGGAAAGCTTTTGATTTTTTTCCAAATAAACATTTTGACAATAAAAATCATTAATAAAACTAAATTTTAAAATACTCTTTCTATTTAAACTCATAAATTTCGATTTTAAAACACGTATTTATTTATGATATATAATATGTTGTTTTTAATTATCAGATTTATTAAAATTATCTTGAGAATAAAAAATGATCAACTTTTTGACAATATGACAATATGACATTCAAGCATTTGATATTTTCAGCATAAATCTCCTTAATCATGATTTTGAGCAGTGCTGGTTGTCAATCGAACCGGGAACTGGTCATCCTATTTTATTTGGGTGCATTTATACACCGCAAAATCTTTGTGACATGTTAAATGCTCACCAAAAGAATTTCGAGATCAGTTGAAACTGCTGTTCGTTTGCTTCCTAAAGCCTACTCGACTGTTGTTGTAATTGGAGACTTCAATATGCCAGATATTGAAAATGGCATCCCCGTGCTAAATTAAGTTTCATCATCCAACTCAAAAATTTGTGATGCGATGGCTTTTCAGGTTTTATTCAAATTGAAAATGACTACACATTCTTAAACAGTGAGAAGTCAAAAAGTATTCTTGACTTAATCCTAGTAAGTCGTGGATCTGAAGTTGTAATTTGTAACTTATTAACTTTTTAAGTCTTTTGTAAGACCGCATCTCGATTTCGTAGTTGGCGCTTGGAATTCTTACCGAAATAAGGAGATTGACTTGCTTGAAAGTGTTCAAAGAAAATTTTCCAAATTAATTCTAGATCTCAAATCAAGCTGAGCTAATAAATGGCTGTCAACCTCTTACTTCAAATGCTCTATGCTGACCATTAGGTCGTACTAGACATGGAAAATTAAATTGGAAAGGGAGCTTATAAAAAACTGTGACGTCAGGTATCATTTTTTTACCAACCGAACTGCCGAATATTGTGAAGTAATGCAACTAGCTTGTTTTATTATTTGACTAACTAGTTTGTTTGATTTTATTTAAACAAACATTCTAATTTAAAATTAGGTGCGGGGTTTTAAATTTAAACTTGAATTTTATTTATTATTGACTGTTCTTTTGGATTTGCAAAATAATACATTTAAAAACAACATTTGTTTTATTTGTTGAATATTGTATATGGCGCAGTGAGCAAACAAAAAAAAATGGCAGAAGGAGGTTTTGGTTGCTTTGATCCCGATAATGAGGTGTCAACTGTTGGTGTGGGGTAGAAAAGATACAAAGCGAGGTTTGAAAATTAGATGGTGGCAAAGGCATCGAAGAAGTTTGCGGAAATTAGTCCGAAGGTAAAATTGGCTTCACTTTTGCACTATATTGAAGATAGAGTATATGAGATGTACCAGTACGTGGCTAAACCGAACCATAGTTATGATGACGTGATTAGAGAATTAGACGGATTTTTTGTTGAGAAAATCAATATCGAGTATGAGTAATTTGTATTTTCTCAAACAAAACAAGCCAGGAACGAGCCTTTTAGTAGTTTTTTCGGTATCGTTTGGGAAGTTGGACTTACCAAATACCGAAGTGGAGATGGCTGAAGAGAAACTTAAGGTGAAGATATTGATAGATACAGGGTGAAGTCTAAACATTATTGATGAGCCAACGTACGAGAAATTTCGTGTGAAACCAAAATTAGAGAATGTGAGTGGCCAAGTATTTGGATTTCAGAGCAAAAACTCTCTAACGTTTAGGGGTGAGTTTAAGACTCAGATAAGTTATGGAACAAAGGGAATTGATGCAAGGGTAGCAGTCATCAGAGGAGTTGAGAGATGTTTGCTTAGGTATAGTTCAGAGTTGGGATTAGTGAAAATTATACATAATGTGGAAGAGGAAATTATCCATGGCAGCGATAAAGAGTATTGGGAGAAGTGGTACCCGGAGGTTTTCTGTGACAAGTTGGGTAGCTTAAAAGATTTTTATTTTGATTTATATTTATATTTTGTAAAAGTAGAACTTAAAAAAAAATAGAAAGGAAGATGTAGTAATGCAAGTCTAGCTAACTAGCTTGTTTTATTATTTGACTAGTTTGTTTGATTTTATTTAAACAAACATTCTAATTTAAAATTAGGTGCGGGGTTTTAAATTTAAACTTGAATTTTATTTATTATTGACTGTTGTTAATGATGTAGTAGTAGTAGTAGTAGTAGTAGTAGTAGTAGTTCTTGCTACGACACCTAACATATTGAGTGTCCATCACTGCCATTTGGCCGTGTGGAGCTGTAGCAGCCGATTCCATTGAATTTATCTAAAGACTTTTTGAAACACGCAGTTGATTTAGATTTTACAATATCTTCTGACAACTTATTCCAATGCGGAACTATCCTATTTGAGAAAAAGGTATGTCTGGCACTAACCGCAGCTGCTAAATCGTTTCTTATTTGAGCAGGGAAACTTTCTCTCTGAATTCTGATACTATTCCCTCTTAACGCCGCAGCAGGACCATTGTATTCTGATCTATTTCTGATCAAATCTCTGACCAGATCCACTTTTTCTAAACCATTGACTAATTTGTATATTTCAATCAAGTCTCCTCTCACTCTTCTTTCACTAAGCCTTGTCAAACCCAGTTTAACCAACCTCATTTCATACGACATGTTTTTTAGATGCATGGGTATTTTTGTCGCCCTCTCTTGTATCCTCTCTAATTCATTCACATCCTTTTTCATACTTGGATTCCAAACCTGTACTGCGTAGTCTAGGTGGGGTCTTACCATTGATATATACAATCTTAACCACAACCTTTCATCTCTACTTGTAAACGTTCGCTTTTGCACTAGCATTTTTTACTTGGCGGGTCCACTTTAAATCTGATGAGACCATCACTCCTAGATCCCTCTCACACTCTGTGGTCATTAATATAACATTTGAATTGTTTTCACCACATCTTACCGAATATTTATGTCTTTCATTTAGTCTGCCAAAATGCATCACTTTACACTTATCAGTACACAGTCCCATACGCCACACATCTATCCATTGACACACTGAATCAAAATCTTTCTGTAACGTCGCTCTTTCATAAACTTTATTTACTATACCAAGTATTTTCGAGTCATCTGAATACAATTTCATTTTATTTGAAACGCACTCAGGCAGGTCATTAATATACAGAACAAATAGTAAGGGTCCAAGTACAGATCCTTGTGGAACTCCACTCAATACCTCTGACCATTTAGAAAATCCATCACCAAGTACAACTCGCTGAGTATACTTAAAAAGTCTTCAAACCACCTAACCAGTTTCTCGCCTAACCCATAACCACGTAGTTTATGAATAAGTCGTTGATGCGGTACAGTATCAAAAACCTTTGAAAAGTCTAATAGTATTTCATCAACACTGTTACCTTTTGCTAATTCACTCGTGATCATGTCAAGCGTTTCAAGAAGGTTCGTGACACATCCTTTCCTTGGGACGAAACCATGCTGACATCCACTTAAAAGATTATTCTCTTGCAGGTAAATCATTAATCGGTCCCTGACAATGCCTTCCATAACTTTACAAGAAACTGACGTAAGTGATACCGGTCGATAATTAACAGGCTCTAATTTACTTCCCTTTTTATAGATCGGCGAAATATTTGCTCGTTTCCACTCCATTGGAATCTTTCCTGTCTCTAGTGATTTTCTGTATATTATTTTCAATGGCACTGACATTGTTTTTGCACAGTTTTTTGCACAGTTTTTTAGAATCAGTGGATGTACTTTATCGGCACCAATCGATTTATTTCCATCTAATTTCTCTAGTCTTTTTTCAATGAGATCCTCATCAAGCTCCCTCATGACATTATCAATATCAAAAGACGAGGAAGTTCGTAATGGAAAATAAGGCATAATACCATGGGGTTCTTTATTAAAGACGGAATGAAACTGATCATTCAATAACTCAGCAATCAGTTTTTTATCACTGGCTACTTCACCCTTTTTTTTTTTCTCAACATTCTTATTTCTTCCTTTACTCCCAATTTACTTCTTACATACGCATAAATTAGTTTTGGATCTTTTTTTGCTTTTCTAGAGAGTGTGTTCTCATAATCCAATTTGACTTTTCTCAATTTCTTTTTTAGGTCTCTACATGCTTGTCCATATTTATATTTACTTATCTCAAACTACATTACCAAAAAAATATCAATTTGTATGGTAGAATTTTACTAGTTGGAACATTTTTTTTTATTTTAAATTTGATAAATTTTTTTATTAAATTATTTTTTTAGTAAAAGTAAGAGTAAAAAAATACTGAGACGCTATCGGGTTATGATATTCGAAGCTATGTCAGTAAACTAGACTGTTTCTTGAGCCATTTGTTCAGGTTGTGTAGATTAATTTAAAGTTTTTAATTGATTCGGAATAAAAAATATACTGTATTAGCCTATTCTAAATGTTAACCACTTGATTTGTAGAGAAATTGTATCTTTGCATACACATTTTTAAATCTTCTCTAACAAAAGATTTGTTATTATTCAATTATTAAAATTTATAATTTCATATCTGTTGATAATTCTAAATAGTTAAATTAAGTTGCTCTCATTCGTCTTATTTTGAAATCAGTTAAGTTAAACTTTAACTTTAAAGAGACTTTTTTTCGATTATCTTTGTCGCTCTTGTTAGGGACTTCTTGATTTCAGAAATGTCTTTCTCAAGAAATGGATAACATGAAATTATAACTAATCATTCTAAATGTGTATATGTTTAAATTCTTTAAACTTTAAGCAATCACACCTAAGATATGGTAAAAAATAAAAACTTTAAAAACAAATCGAAAAAAAAATAATTTAATAAAATATTTAACTTTAGATTTGATTATAAAAAATAAATTTTTAAATCTACAAAATAAAAATTATAAAACAGAAAAATATATTTAAAATTAGAAAAATATAGAAACTTAAATTAATAAAATTTGATTAATAAATAAATTTAAAAAAATAAATCATTTGTACGGGCGAAAAATCCCAAAAGAATACCACTTGCAAACATTGACATCATTGCTACAATTGAACCTATGAATAAATGTGATGTGCCAGATATTCCATGTCCAGTATTGCATCCTCCGGCGAGTCTAGCGCCAAAAACAAGAAGAAATCCTCCCAAAACTGCATTGTATGGATGAACAGGTTGTGCTTTGTTAAAAACACCACCCAAGAAAGCGGAGGCCATACTTCCACCAAATACAGATAAGACAAACAAAAGAGTCAAATAGTTGTTAAAACCAAATCTGAATTTTTTGAGATAAGGAAATTTATCAAGTAACTTGAATGGAAAGACAAGACTGACTACAGTTGTAAAACTACTAGAAGAGCCAAGCGATTTAGAGAGAAGAAGCAATGAAAAAAATTGAAGTGAACCAAGACAACATCCACCAATTATCGGTTGCCATACTTCACTGGTAACTGAAAAAAAAGGTCTAGCACTATCTCTGAAGGTATAATCATTTTTCCAGGGAACAAATATTTCCATAAGAGCAACACCAACTCCCAAAAGAAAGATGAAAACAAGACGAACAATAATCGGATGTACTTTTATTACTTCGAATACTGTTTTTGATGCAATAGCATCTGGTTTTGATGAACCTGTAAGATACGAGTTGAGTAGCCCGTGAACAAGTCCTGCCAACAATCCACCCACCAAAGTCAAATACGAATAATTGACGCCTGCGCCAAGTTGTACAAAAACCATTCCAGGACATGAACCTCCCACTGTCATCCCAAGTCCAAGTATAAGACCACCTGCACAAACAACCAAGATCGACTTGGACTTGAGCATTGTTCTGTAAGACTCAAACACTTTGTTGTATCTCTCTTTTGCTATAAGGTTTAAAATAAAAATGCTCAGCGAAGAAGTAGCCAATGCTGAGAAAAACATTTTCATCATGATAAATTTGTTGAATATCATTTGTTGTCTAATATACTTTGGTTCATATACTTTGCTCTTTTCCAATATGAAACCGAACAGAAATCCTATTATAATCATTACAACTATTTTTATTATAGTATAAATGACATTTCTGACTTTCGTTTTTTTCTTGTCGCTTTTTTTATTTTCCTCTTCTTTATTTATCGATAATTCAATATTTACACTTATTTCTTTTTTTTCTTGCATCTCTTATAATTATAAAAAAAATTAATTTTTTCAAATTTCATCCCAGATTTATAATAGTCTATTATTTAAAGAAATATTATTTATATAAATTTGCCTAATCATTATTATTAGACTTATTTTTCCGTTCACTATCAACACAAATTAAATTTATTTCACTTTTTAATATTCTCATTATCTTTTCTCTCTATTAGTAAAATACCTTATTTAGAGTGGGTGTTCAGTTTTATATTTTTTTATAAATCTTTTTTTTAATTTGTATCCTCCAACTTTTTTCGGTTCACTGCTTTATATTTTATTTTTGAATGATTATTAAAATTTAACTCAATTGATTTTTTTATATAATAAATAAGGTTTATTTCTAAAACAATCATTTAATTAAAATCTGCCATCAAAAATTTAATTTAATCAATAAAAAGTTTTTGGTTTTTAGTTAAACATTATTTACTAGTTAAGAAAAAATACTTTTTAATAAATTATGCCTTTTAGATCGAAGATCGATTTTTTTCTCATATAAAGAGTTAATTTCATCTTTGTTAGAATTCAAATTTTTTTATTTGATAAATGATTTATCTTAAATGGGTTTTTAAAAATTCTTTTTTCAGATTCAGATTTTTTTAATTCCAACTTTCCTGTAGCTTTCTAAAAAATCTTAATTTATTATCAGAATTACGTCTTCCACTAAAAATTACTTTAGTGTTTTATTGATTGTGAATTCCAGAAATGTTATTTTGGCAAAAATCATTCTTAAATGATTTATTTTTATTTTTAAAATTTTGAATTAAATTTGAGTAAATAATTACTTAGAGATTTGCTTAAAATATTAAAGAAAATTTTTTAAGTAAAGAGATTTAATATAAATATTATGTTAATTATTTGTAACTAGAAATAAGACCACCTAATTCTTTATCTTAAAAAAATTGAATCTTAATTATTTAAAAGTAAGTTCAAATCTCAAAAACGTGAATGTTGTAAGCTTATTTTAATTAGTTTTTAGTTTTTAAGTTTAGTGTAATTTATTTTTAAAATATTTTTAATTATTAGAACTTTAACTTCTCTAAACATGGAAATAGAGAAGAATTTCATCTTTTAATAAACGTAACCTAAATTTGGTAAAAAAATTATTATTTATACAACTTAAGAAATAATTAAAAAAATATAAAAAATTTAGCTAATGAAACTGAATATAAACAAATAAATATAAAATTTGAAAAAAAACAACTTTGATAAAATCACTAAGGTTTTTATCCAAAGACTGAATTTGAAAATGAGATAGGAAAATCTTACCGTAAACTCTCGGAAACAACCCCGGGGTTTAAAAGCGTAAATTCGGTTTTATTCCCGGCATTAAACATGTGTTTTGAATTTTTTTCGAAAATAGTTTTAAGGACAATCATGGCGAATTCCAGCTTTCTTCGCCACTAGCTTCTATAACACCATCCACGTCAAATAAGAGGAGCACTCCAAATACCGAGCCAGATATCACAATTCCTAAAAAGAGGGGTAGAAAACGTGGAAGTAAGAACAAAAAGACAATTGAAAGAGAGTTAGCCATGATGTCTAAATAAATTAACCAGTATTAAATTAACCAATTAACCTTTTTTTTAAGTACTTTGTATATTTTAAATTATTTTTTAAATCGAATTTTCACTTTTAATGCACGCATTAAATCCAAAATCTAAAATTTTCAAATAAAAATCTAAATTAATTTTTTTTTGTAAAAAAAATTATTTTTGCTCATTTAATGAGTTATTAAAATTAAAATTTCAGTTTTAGTCCGGCCTTAAAACTATTTTCGAAAAAAATTCAAAACACATGTTTAATGCCAGGAATAAAACCGAATTTTCGTTTTTTAACCCGGCATTATGAAACCCGAGATTACAGTATTATTCAAAATAATTTGTAAAAGTACAAAGAAATTTTTAAAAAAATAAAAAGATTAAAGTCAATAAAAAAATTATATCGATAGAGTTATCATAAATTCAAATTACAATTAATCTAAAAACGATAAAAAAATTGTAAAGTAAAGATATAGATAATGCCTATTTAAGAATCATAAAAGAATATTTAAATTAAAAAATAAAAATATTTAAAAATTGATATTTTTTTTCAAGGCCAATTCAATTTTAAAAAATCAAGAATTAAATTAAATAAAAAGAATAAACTTTTGCTGAATCACGGCAAGGTTAATTATTTTTTAAAAATATAAATAAATTATAAAAAAATTATGATGATTATATAAAATTTAAAAAAAGAAATCATTTGTACGGGCGAAAAATCCCAAAAGAATACCACTTGCAAACATTGACATCATTGCTACAATTGAACCTATGAATAAATGTGATGTGCCAGATATTCCATGTCCAGTATTGCATCCTCCGGCGAGTCTAGCGCCAAAAACAAGAAGAAATCCTCCCAAAACTGCATTGTATGGATGAACACCTTTTGATTGAGCAAATATTCCTGACATGTTTGATGAAACAAAACTTCCCAATATGACAAAAACAACAAATGTTAATGTTCCAATATTCGATATGCCACAACGAAATCTCTTTAAATAGGGATAATTTTCTAATTGCTTTTGGTTTAAAAAAAAACTGGCTAGAGAACTAAAAGCACTAGAAGAACCGAGCGATTTAGAGAGAAGAAGCAATGAAAAAAATTGAAGTGAACCAAGACAACATCCACCAATTATCGGTTGCCATACTTCACTGGTAACTGAAAAAAAAGGTCTAGCACTATCTCTGAAGGTATAATCATTTTTCCAGGGAACAAATATTTCCATAAGAGCAACACCAACTCCCAAAAGAAAGATGAAAACAAGACGAACAATAATCGGATGTACTTTTATTACTTCGAATACTGTTTTTGATGCAATAGCATCTGGTTTTGATGAACCTGTAAGATAAGAGTTGAGTAGCCCGTGAACAAGTCCTGCCAACAATCCACCCACCAAAGTCAAATACGAATAATTGACGCCTGCGCCAAGTTGTACAAAAACCATTCCAGGACATGAACCTCCCACTGTCATCCCAAGTCCAAGTATTAGACCACCTGCACAAACAACCAATATCGACTTGGACTTGAGCATTGTTCTATAAGACTCAAACACTTTGTTGTATCTCTCTTTTGCTATAAGGTTTAAAATAAAAATGCTCAACGAAGAAGTAGCCAATGCTGAGAAAAACATTTTCATCATGATAAATTTGTTGAATATCATTTGTTGTCTAATATACTTTGGTTCATATACTTTGCTCTTTTCCAATATGAAACCGAACAGAAATCCAATAATACATGATAAAATGATTGGCTTTTTTTCGTTTGTCTCAATTTTTATATCTTCCTTTTCTTTTTCAATTTTTAATTCAGTTTGGTCAGTTTTGTTTCGTTTTCGTAAAATATTTTGATTTAACTCATCCATGTTAATTTATAATTTGTTTTTTTTTTGAGTTTTTGTTAAATATTTTACTTTTGAAATCATAATTGAAGGTTCTTACATAATTTTGCCAAAGATTGGAATATTTTTTATTATAATAGCTTTAAAGATTTTATAAATCATCTTGATTCAGCAAAAATTATTAAACACCTTTAGCTATTTCTTTTTTACTTTATCTTGTTTTTTAGAATTAAATTCACTGATCCAGATTTTAATTATTTGTAGATAATTAATTTTAATTGCAACAATATTTCGCATTATATACTAATTTTCCATTTTTTTATTTATATAAGTTGATAAATATTTAGTAAGAAAGAAATCTTTTAAACCCAAACACCTCATTTTAATTGATAAAAATAAAATCATACCGAGTTTTTAAACTTTAGTTTATTTCTATTTAATCATACCAATATACAGGCTTATTTTTAATCTAAATTTAAAAAAAATTTCTTAACAATAAGCAGTTACACCCATTATCTATTTTTTTAAATTAATTGACCTTTTTTTAAGTTTCTTTAAAAATTAACACTTTTTGTCTTATATAATCATGTAATTTTAATTTAATTAAATAAAAAAGATATATTAAAAAAATAATTAAAAAAATAAAAATTGTTTTTATTTAATTACTAAACCAAGTACATATATCTCTATTAATACCCAAATCCTGTTTAATATTTACAAGTACTGCGTAATTTTGAGATTGGTTTGTATTTGAAAATCATCGAAATTTACAATCTAATTTACACTAACAATTTAAATATGAATGTCATCTTCAAAAGCTTGATTTACAGACTGTTCTTGGGATTCGAATATAATATTGCCTTTTACAAACGAATTTAGTTGATCCATTGTAGAACCAATAGAGGAAATAGAATTTTTAGGTCCACTTGAATTTGAACTCGGACTGAAATCCAAAATTGAGGTCGAACTTGAAGAGTTTTCTCTCATTCGAGATTTTTTTTTCTCTCTTAATTTTCCTATAAATGAAATGGAGCTCTTTTTTTCCTCTTGTATCTTGAAAAGTTTTTCTGAAAAAAATTTTTTGTACAAATTAATCACATCTTTTCGGAATAGAAAAGCGAAAAATATAAAAACACCAGTCGATGCGTTTAATAAAATAAACAAATAAGTCAATATATTGAAAAGTATTCTAATAAAAACCGAAGAATCGGGGTTAGGTGATGTTGTAGTTAAAAAGAACCCGATTATCCATGTAAAGCCCATAATACACGCTATTTGAATGTAAAATTTTACGTCCTCATCACCTGGAAGTTTGACATTTGACATTCGACGTAGCTTCTTTTTTTGGTCTTGTTTCTTCTTTCTTATGTTGTAAATAGTCAAAAAATAAAAATACGCATTGACTAAAATAATTGTTCCGATCGGAAGACCAAAATAGATCAAATTGGCCCTTCCGTTTCGGATCCAACATGGACCATTGACTATTAAAACTGTTAGATTCTTTCCACTTTCTTTTTCACATAATGTCTCGTTGAAAAAGCTAGTTTTAGCAGTTTTGTTGGCAATGCTTTCGTTTAAATTTAAATAATAAGTCTCCGATTCAATGCCGCATCCAGTCAAATAACCAGCATAACATGGTCTATACGGCGTGCTATTATCAACATTTATATCAACAATGAGGCCAGAAAGTACAATAATTAATGGCACTATCCATGCATAGAGAGAATATTTTGGTAAGCGGTCTTTTAACCGAATAGTTTGTATCAGAATAAGAGATGATTTATCACAGAAATTACGATATAGGTCAAAAGCTATCACGTTCATCCAGAAAAAAGAGGCCAGAAAGCCGTAGTGGGTGATTATACTCAAAATAAAACAAAAAAGAGGAATAATATTTAAAAAAGAACCAAGTAAGAAACAAAATTGAGCTATGGTTAATGCTAGGGTAACATTAATAATATTCCATCCGGGAAGATTTCGAGTTTGTTTAAAAATAAAATAAGTAAATAGGGTTAGAAACATGAAAATAAGGGATATTACAGTGCTTAAAAAAGATATCCAACCTGATATGGTCTTGTTTAGATCGGTTTGATCATCTAGCTCTGCTAGATTAAAGTTTTGCTCTTGGTCAAAGTCATTAAATTTACAAACTCTGATATATTCATTGGGAACTATTGGATCATATTCATATTCATCTAGGAAGAAACATTTATTTAAGGCCGATGAGCAGTATGATCTGTCAGGCATTTTCTTAAGCTCACAAAGCCGCAATCGAACAGTGGCATAATTTTTACACTCAACTCTAATTTTTGGTTTTCGATTGCAAACGTTTAAAAGCTTGCTTGATGCAACACTAGTTGAATTATTATCAAGAACAATGTCAGTAACATCGGCCAAATGAAGTAAAAGTAAATGAGAACTAAGCTCTCTTTTTGTGGCATAAACTTGATCGTCAGATATTATCTGATGAAATTGTGGATCAAATACAACTTTTTGAAACAAATCACTTTTTTCAATCAATAGCGGCTTTTTAGTTGTCTCTGAATCACTGCCTGGCTTTTTAATATATAAAACTGTCAAATAATAATAGCCAGTCCCGTACAATGTTTCTGTTTCATTTACATATACGTAATATTTTGGTATTTTAGGATCTTTAAATGAGCCAAAAATCCTAAAATTATCTCGGAAAGTAAGCTTTTCATCTCCCTGTAAAGTACACCAACCATCTTCTTTTGATTCTTTTATCTCAATGGCTTCATTTAAAAAGCATTGATGCTTGTCAATGTTAAAGTATCGTTTGTCCATTGCCAACATGTTCAAATAATAAAATAAAATAATTGTTTCTTTAGTTTCATTTTCAAACAATTTCATATCTTTTATTAAGAAAGAAATTTTCAAAATTTCTTGTGATTCAGTTACCAACAGCCTTTGCTGATTTGAGTCGATATACTTTTCCGAATCATAATCAGCGCTTCTTTTAAAATACTGTACCGAAGTTTCATTATGAATTTCATATGAAACTAAATTTAAATCTTCTATCCGGCTTGAATTTATATGTAATACTTTGGCAAAGCTGTTCTTGAGTGCTTCTAAAAGCTTATCACGCGGATTCATTACTTTTTTATGTTCACAAGTCTCCGTGTCATTTAAACCATGATAGAACACACACAATTTATGAATTAAAGTTACTTGTATGTTCATTTCGGCTGGCGGTTTCTTTATCGGTTCTGAATATTCAGTCTTGTTAAAGTTGGCATCCTCAACACACCCATTTGGACTCAAAATGTAGCCTTCCATACAAAACAGGTCCCTACATATTCCAATAACAGGATCGAATATTTGACCATGTCTACAATTTCCAATATCTGACCAATACATATTCTGCTGACTTAGAATTTGAAGTGAAGTGGTTCCATCATCTTGAAAATTCATAAAAATTGTAAAGGGTTGGGGACCTTTATTAGAATAAATAGGCTCGCTTATTGTGATTGAATCTGGTTTTTGACCCACGATTGGTGGTGTTGGGATATAAAAGATTGGTTCTTCGCTTTCAGGTGAACTCGTTTGTATTGAACTTGATTCAAACGAAGTTCCATGTTCTTCATTGTTGGTAAAATTAAAGAATTTTCCATAAATGTTTGAATAAAGTCTGTTTGGATCTATGTTTTCAATTAGATTTAATTGACCTGTTGCTGAACTTGTTGCTGTCAAGCAGTATAAGATGAAACTAAAAGTTAAATACGAAATAGACATAGACAACATTCGTTTGATAAATTTTATAAATTCTAATTAAATAAATTTTTAAATTATTTTTAATTCGATTTTTTAAGATAAGCTAAAATTATATTTGCCTTCAAAAAACAACTGACTGTTTCACAGAAATAAAGTTGCAAGACTTAAGTTTAGACATTTTAGAAGATTTTTATCGTGAATCTTGATTTAAGTTGATATTTTGTTTTTTATGTGACATTTTGTTTAGTAATAAAAGTAAAGTTTATTAATTAGTAAAATATTTTAATCTAAATAAACAATTTTCAAAATTTTTAATAATAAAAATTTAAACATCGTTCTCTGGCTAATTGAAGTTTACCATCATTTTAAATTATCATGATCAAAATTTAATCTTCTTATCTTTTATTATAAAACCTGATACAAAGATTCATTTTCATGAATAACATGTTATACCATATCCATATTTTGTGCATGATTCTGCATACAGTAAAAATTTAGATAAATATTGAAAGTTGAATGTTTATAGTTTTAAGTTTTAAAGGCAGTTTAAAGGAGTCAAAGTCTTTTTTAATAATTTTAGACCATGATCATTTAAATTGATCATTATCTTCAAATTGGCACTTTTTGTATAATTTTAATTGTTAAAATTTTTGGAATTTCATCAAATGTACAAAATTTAATATATTCACTATTAGCTTTTTAAATTGCTTTTATATTTGATTTCAATTACAAAAATTTATTCTATAAGATAAAGAATTAATTAATTATTATCTGCTTTATTATCTGTTCTTTAAAAATTATCAAAAATATATATAAAATAAAATTTAAAGAATTTCTATTAGATTAAATAGAAATTGGTAGTTTTTATTACTTATTTATTATTATGCTTAATTAATACAATCATTTTTGAATTTTTAAAAATTAAATCTTTAAAGTTATCTGTGATAAAAAATTATTTTGATATTTGTTGAAATTTTTAAATCAATAAAAATTATTAATTTTACTTTTTAGAATAATTCATTCGAATCCTTAGAAATTTTGAATTCAATCATAATAATCTAAACAAATGTTTTCTTTGTCAATTTATTATAAGTTTATGCTAAGCTAAAACAAATTTGCATGAATCTAGTTAAATTATACTGCGTCATTAAAAGTCTTTGATTAATTCTATAAAGGTTTATTATTAAATTTGAAATAAATTGTAACAGAACTGATATGGAAAATAATAGTGGTGAAAATGGCTTGAATATGAACCAAAATACTTTACAAATAGAACAAAAACGTAAACGAAACATAAAAATTAAAAGAAAAAATCATAAATCATCAAAAAGTTCAAAATCTAGAGAGCCTACTTCAAATATCAAAAAAAAATTAAGTAAATTTAAGCGAAAATTTTTACTTAAATTTACAGAAGATGACAAAAAACTTTTTATGCTCAAACAAAATGATTTAAGCATCTCCAAAAATTATCTTTTACCCTGGGAGAAAAGAAAAACAAGTAACATTAAGTAAAATTTAAGATTTAAATTTTATATTTAGCTTGAAAGATTTAATCAAAAGAAATTATTTTTTTCAAAATTTAAAGAGGGACAAAATGCCAAAATATGAAACTATAAGTCAGAAAATTTCGAAAAATAGACTAAATTTTGGCAAATTAAGAAAAAATAATAATTATGAATTAGAAATAATTCGGCAAAATTTAAAAGAATCGAAACACCAAGTTTGTTTTGTAGAAAATTTAGAAAATAGTCAATTCGTTGGTAAATTAATAAGTAGAGTTTTAAAAAGTAACCCATAAATTTAAGATTATTTATGTATTTATTTTATATGTTTGTAAATTTGATAATTAATTTTTTATAAATATTAAAAAATAAATTATTTTTTCAATTTAAATTGGCTAATATTAATCCAAAATAAAAAACAAGTAGCCTCTTCTTGATAATTGATTGTAAAAAATAATCAAAAATTGAATTTAAAAAGAGTTATTAAAATAGATTTATTTAAATAAAAAATAAAATTTGATTAAAAAAATAAATAAAATTTTATTGAAATTCTTAAGGGAAATATACAAACCGAGTAATGTTACTAAAATTTTAGTTAAAAGAGTATGAAAAAATTGTAAAAGCACCGATACTAATAAAAAATAAACCACATGTATTTTTCAGAAAACTATAATTTAATGGATCGCGGACTAAACTGTAACTTTCATTAAGATAAAAAAAAGGACTGCCAGTCCGTTCGAATTCATTAATATAATTAAATTTATCCAAAGTAAGTAGGGAATACTTAGAATACTGATTGTTTATGTCGTAAAACGTAGCAAAATCATCGAATAAGGGTTTTCTAACTTTAAGATTTTGAATAGAATAAAGATCAAAAGGATATTCAACAAAGTGATCTTTAGGTAAAAAAACTTGATCGAGATTAAAAATTGAAAAAGGAGCACTTTCATGAGGAAGAGATGATAATAAAAAAGAATCTTGGATGAATAAACCAACAGATGAAACATCTCTAAGCTGAAAGAAATTAATAAATGAATTATATTTATTCTCAATAGAGAGAGATGTTTGCATTTGAAAAAATACGTGGTTTTCATTTGAGAAATTAAAAAAATTATCAAAATTAGAAAACAAATGAGTATTATTCAACCGATTATGAAAATGATTATTATCTTTAAATTTCTTCCTAAAAAAAAAGCTAAGGAAAGAAAAAGAACGATATGGTTTACTGATTTTGTCAGTTATTCCATCGTCTGAATCCGCTTTATTTTTGTCATTGCTAGCAATTGGAATTTTGGAGGCAACTTGATCATCATTTATTGAAAATTTTGATAACACAGTTTTGAATAAGGACTGTGTATTGTTGCCTTGAGCTTCTTGTTTTGGTGTAAGTTCAAAAGAGTCTTCTAATTGATTTTCAATTGATTCTTCTAACTTGATGTTTTTATTAGTCTCAATGAAATCATTAATTGATTTGTCCATAGATTCTTGTGGAATTGTGGTCGTGTATTCAGTATTCCAATCATTTTCTGAACTAAATACTGCGAGATCATTATTTGATTTATTTGTAGAATCTGTATCAGATTCATTCAATTTTTCTACATTTATTTTCTCGCATTCAATATTAAACAACGGAAAATATGTACAATCATTTGATGGAGTGAATAAACTTGTATAAGCGGTATTTTCATCTTCCTTCTTAAGCACCACATTATAAGCAGAGCGGTCGATAAAATTTGGATCAACACTGTTTTGCCTTGAAGTTATTCCATCGTCTGAATCCGCTTTATTTTTGTCATTGCTAGCAATTGGAATTTTGGAGGCAACTTGATCATCATTTATTGAAAATTTTGATAACACAGTTTTGAATAAGGACTGTGTATTGTTGCCTTGAGCTTCTTGTTTTGGTGTAAGTTCAAAAGAGTCTTCTAATTGATTTTCAATTGATTCTTCTAACTTGATGTTTTTATTAGTCTCAATGAAATCATTAATTGATTTGTCCATAGATTCTTGTGGAATTGTGGTCGTGTATTCAGTATTCCAATCATTTTCTGAACTAGATACTATTTTTTCATTTAATTTCTGATTTTCTTTTGAAGAAGAAAAATTTTTTTCTTTTTGAGATTTTTTTCTATTTATTTTTAAATCGTAAAGACCAAGAAGATCTAAATTTTTTTCTTCTTTATCGATAAGAAATGAATTCTTATCATTATTTATTTCGTTTAAAATAATTTTTTGTTCCTTTTCTTCTTCATTTTTTATTTTTACACATTCACATATTTGCTGATTTTTTTCTTTATCTCTGAATACTCTATCATTATACTCAATTTCTAATTCTTTTTCATGTATTACTGTTTTTTTTTCCAAAATTAATTTTTGTTCTTCCGATTGTTTCATTTTTATATCTTCGCCTTTTAATTTTTCTGATATATTTTCTTTTTCTTTAATTGATTTTTTTCTATCATTTTCGATTTTTTTTCCTTTGTTCCTTTTTTCTATTTTAGTTAATATTTTATCATTTTTCTCTTTCAATATTTCTCTTAATTTTCGTTCAGTATTTTCTTCATTCTCTTCAAGTTGCTCTATATTTTCTTTCCTAAGTAACATGTTCCTCTCCACTGGTTCGTCATCAATTTCTTTATCTTTTTCATCTATTTCAATAGATGACATTTTATGGCAAAAGTCATCAAAACTATTTGTTTCATCGTTACTTAAATCAATCACTTCTACATAATTTTCTCCAGGTGGATAGAATTCGACCATCGTATAAACTGATCTTCTACTGCTACTTCTACTTTCAGAAGTTGATGAATTATTATAAAAATTACTTTTTCCTGTATTAAGGAAATTTTGGTTATAAGAACCTGAATCAGAGAGGCTACTTATTAGAGATGAAGATGAATTAGAACGGATATTAGATAAAAAACTTTGATTTTCAAAGTCCGTATTTATTTTTGATGTTTCGAAGCTGCTCATTGATTCTAAGGATTTATAAAAATCTTTATCAATTTCATTCTTAATTAAAGTCTTGATAATTAGTTTTTGTCCATTTCCGTTCAATATTTCCTCATCTTAGATTATAAATATTAATTTTTACCTTTTATTTATTTTATTTAATACATACTCTCTTTAATTTGATCTTCTGATAAATGACAAGATTCATTCCCCTCTGGGTTCAGTTCTTGTTTGCTATATCTCAAATTGTATGAAGAATAGACTCTACTTTCTTCACAATCACTTTCTATTTCTAACTTTTGGCCAGTGTCGGTAAACGGGACTATATCTGGTTGTAAAGAATTTTCTATTTGTGTATTATCTATATAATTTGTTTTATCATTCGGTGTCACAGTTATAATTTGAACATCCATCAATAAATCGAAATAAGTAGACTCAGGATCAAAATCGAGAGAAACTGTGTCACAAAAAGAACATTTTTGAATAGAAGAACCTTTTGATTTAAATTTTTGTTCTTTCTTAAAATCTTTTGAATAGTTATATTCGATTTCTATTCTTCTTTTTCCGTCTGTTGAGCACAAATCTAGAATTCGTCTGGTCAAAAATATTTGACCTTTGGGTTTTTGGGAAAAACATTTTATTCCTAGAGAACTCGGTTTCCATAAATCTTCGGGATCATTAGTATTTAGGAAAGATTGTAATAAAACTCGATTTTGACTTGTTAAATTAATTTGATCTTCATTTTCTGAATAATGCAAATCTATCGAGTCCATTTAACTAATCTACTATCTAAAGAAATTTTTACAAATAAAATAATCTAATCAATAAAGTATGCTAGTTTTTTTGTTGTTTTTTATTGAAAATATAAATTAACTTTCATAACTTTCTTTTAAAAATTTTATCATACTGTTTCAAAATTTAAATAAAAAAATATATAAAATTTTAAAATTGATAAATCTTGATTTATTTTGAAATAAAAGAACAAATGATCTTTTTGAAATAAAGCCGTATTCAATATGACTAGCATGTGATCTTATGTAAAAATATTATGTATTTGAATAAAAAAACATTCTAAAATAATTAGCTTGGGTTCTTGTGAGCATGTTTTAAGCTCATCATTACCAACGCCAAATATCAAGTTTATGTAGGAAGTCTAACCATGTTCACCATACTCTAAGACGTAAGCAAACATGACATTTTAAGTATAAGAATTAAAAAAACAAAAGCCTAATCTTACGCCTATTTAAAGTCGCTTTGAAGTTCATTGTTTTAAGATTGTGCTTTGATCGACAATACATAAAATAAATAAATTATAAAATCAAGTTTAATAAACTTTATTGTGCTGGTACTTGAGTACGCAGATATTATGTAAATGGAAGTAAGTTTTGTGTTTAAAATATTTAACCATATAAAAATTTTTATCGTATTTTAGGTCCTAAATTAGAATAAATAAATATCTTAAATTATTAAAATATATTTTTAATCCAAGGCCTAATGCATTTAGATGAGAGAATATATTTTTTAATAACTTAGGGAATAACTCAAGCCTATTTAAACTAATAGACAGAAACCATAATACAAGAAAATATTTTTCGAAATTGACTTATTTCAAGATTAGCCACTTGACTTTATAAAATTCTCTTATTCATTTATTTTTATAACTTATTGATTTATTTTGAATAGCTGGATCATTTCTCGACCCTAAAGGAGTATGGAGATTTTTTGTTAAATTTAAAACTCTTTTCTTCATTATTATTTTAAAATAAAACTTTTTTTAAATTAGCAGGCGTCAATTTAACTTGAGGATGTATTAAATTTAATAACTCTTAATTGAGTATATTTTTTTGAACTTTGTTTAAGGCTATTAAATTTCTTTTAATGAAAAAAAATACATTTTGCCTGAATACGTTTTTAAAAATCGGATAATTTTAATAAAAAAATTTCATGATCATTAATTCTTTCTAAATAAAATAGTTAAATGTTAAAAATTAAATACCAACTAGTTTGCCTGGAAATCAATTGGCTTTATCTTAAGAAAGTAATAAAGAAAGTATAATCTTTTTTAAGAATAAACTTGAGCTAAAAGCAATATTTAGAAACTGATATTTGCCAATCTTAAATTTCATTTAAAACTTTGGAATATTAGAAACAAAATTTTTAATACACAAGCATGGATGAAAGCATTTGGAAAAAGTAAAACTATTTATTCCAAAAATCAACTTCTAAATAACTAAAGACTTTTTAAATTATGCTTTACTTAAATAAGTTTTGATGTACAAATATCAATAGTACCTTGAATAAACTAATCAATAAACATATTAAAAATATTTAACATCCAACTTTTATTTTAATTTCGTTTGAAAACATTAAAAAACCACTTCAAAAACTTGAATAATATTTATTATGAATATATTCAATTTGATGTCATAATTTAAATTTTTCTTGATGATAAAATTAAATTTTATCTCTTTTTTCTTGATGATAAATAGTTAAAATTTAAATTTGTTCGATTTAAATAAAAAACTCTTTAAAACTGTTTAAACAAAATTATAAAATCAAAATTTTCAACACTCTCAATATTATTTTAAAATTCTTGTTTTGAATTCTTAAAATAGAGTTACCTGCTCAAGGTTTTTTTCATAACTATATTTTCAAGTGGCTTTACTTTCTGGAATCGGAGCAAATATTTTTTACCATAAAAGAAAACGCTTTGAAAATCGATAATGTAAAAAAATTTGCATATAGTAAAAATAAAGCTCTATGTTAATGTACATACAAAGCTTTAAATAAACATTACCACCTATTTGAGATCGTATTTTGAATTTAGCAATCTCTAAATTTCTATTACTTGAAAATTTCTACTTTACCATTTGATGCTTAAGGAAAGCAATTAAAGCCTAAAAGTCCTAATTTTGATGATAAAAAAGTTTATTTAAATAGAATGATAAAATTTGTAATGAGATCAGTCACATATGCCATTTTTAGTTTAAGTCGATAAAGAACAATCTAAAGTCGTGATTTAAACAATTTCATTAGAAAATTTCAAGTCTCCCAAAGCGACATACGAATTTAACCCTTTTCCAAACAAAAAAATAACAAAGGCAGTCTAAAATTTTTATAAGGTGTTTTCTTGTCTCTATATTGCTCAAATGACCATTCGATATACGAAACCCAATTTAAAATTTTTTTTTTAATCTTTTTAATAAGTAAATTTTAAACACTTCAATTTATTGCCCGCCAAGTTGGTTGACTAAAATTCTTCGAGCTTGATTTATTCGTCGATTAAAAGATTTAACTAAACTCATCAAAATCTTTATTCGTAAGTTTGAGCTTAAAAATAAAGATTTAAATTTTGAATAATAAATTAAACTCTCCATTAAATTAATTTATTTTAAAAAAAACAAAAAATATTATTTTCAAAGTAAACTTAAATATACGAATAATTTTAAATAGAAAATAAAGACTATTATTTAGCATTTCGCTGATCTAACATAAAGCTGTGAAGATTATCTCTTTCTATGCTTAATAATGTCTGTTATCTAAAAAAATTGATCTTGTTTCCAAAATTTATTTCTTACTTTAAAAAATTGATATTTTTCATCTTATGATTTTAGAAAACATTTAACAGTTTATTTATAAATCAAATTGTTTGAGTAAACAAATTTTAGAGAACGCTAAACGAATAGATAATAAAATTAGAAAAATGAAAAGTATTACTTAATATATTTTCAAAATAATTATAGTTTGTTAATCATAGCATTCTCATGAATACATAGAATAGGCTTTCACTTCAGGGTTTTTGAAATTCTATTTAATCTTAAAATAAGCAACAAAAGAATCTAATCTTGAGATCTGGGCCAACTTTTCAAATTTTTTATGGTTTAACTAAAAGACGAGTTAAGTATGTTTGAAATTTAATTAGAAATCTTTGATTAAAGGATATGAATAATAATGATGCTGGCTAAAATAATAACAAATAAATTGGAAACTAATAAATTTTTCTTTTTATCAGTTGAAAAAGTATATTATATAAAAAAAATGCTTCAAATAGCTATAAATTTAATTGCTCAATTAATCTCCACAAAATTAAAATCCAAAAATCGTGTTTAAGCTTTCATTTAATTTTGTTCTATCATCTAAATTTGATATCCTTATTATTTTAATATTTGAATATTGCTTGCGATTTCATTGAAATCTAAATATGAATAAAATTATTAATTAAATGCCTAAATCAAGACAGTATAATTCTAAAATATGTTTAAGCATTTAGCCAGATAAAAATAGTGAAATGAAAATTTTGATATTAATCCATCTAACATGTCGATAAAACAACGAAATTGAGACAAATAATCAGCGTATAAACTTTTTAGACATTCATATTTAACTTTTCAATTTATTTAGTGATTAAAGCTTAAAATTTAATTTTTTTCATGACGAAAAATTTTTAAAATCTTTTTTAAATATCGATATCTTGTTTGTTTTGATTTTAAATTGATATGCAAAAATAATTGTATTTTTCTTTAGAAGAATTCCAATTTAAATTAAAAAATACTTAAATAGTTTAATAAATGCAAAATTTTATCAATCAATTGTTGGTAAACAAGCAAAAGCCAAATAAAATGGTTATTTATTTTTATGATTTTAATTTATCAAAAAATTAAATTGATTAAAATTTAAATCAAGTTTATGAGTGTTATTTAGTTTTTAATAAAATAATAAAAATAAAGTCAAAAAAATTAATGTTAAATATTTTTACCATTTTCAAGAATTGAGTTTCCATAGTAATAAACTTGATTTTAAGATTTTTTAATTTCAAAGCATTTAAATTAATTAAAATTTAGCATTGAATTATATTCGCTAAAAAAATAACTTAAAAAATTAAATAGCATTGAAAATAAAGTCATCTATTTGAATGATATTTATGTAGGTGTAAATTTGATTTTAAAAAATAATCAATATAAACCTAATTCTTTTTCATTCTTTAAAAATTTAATCAATTGAAATTATTTTTAATTTTCAAAATTATTTGTTGAACAAAAAAAGCTTTTAAAAATCTATAGAGATAAATTAATTTTGAAAAAATATAGCATTGTCTTTAATAAAATATACTCGATATTTTAAACCGATTCTAGTGTAGTTTAGCTTTTTTCATATTATTAAAATATTTCCTTAAAAATTATTTATGTATTTCCAATGCTGGACCATAAGGACCTATATATAAGGAGCTTTAATTAACTTTTTAGCAAGAATACTTTATTGATATTTTTCGATTATTTCTGAATTTTTATTTATTTTTATAATACGTGACTATGAATTCTTCTAAAAGAAAGGCTGTCATTTTTATATAAATAAATTTTTTTTAGATCAAAATTAAAATCGAATTAATAATCAAGTTTTAGAAAATAGTCACATTATGAAATTTCAATCAAGATCAATTGATTGAATTTTTTTGACAAAATATTATTTTTGAATTCTCATACAATCAAAATAAAAATTCAAATTTTAAGAAAAAAGATCACGAATTAATATGCATCAGACGTCAGTCGAATATTCCTTTTTGATTTCATTCAGACTTAAAAAAACTCTATTAATACTAAGCTACCCTGTATTTTTTTTCAAAAGGCAATTTTATAGTGCTTAAAAATTTATATTATTTTGTTTTAAAATTCTTCCAAGGATACATTGTCATTATAGATTATAAATTTTTAATTTAAAAATCCTAATTGAGCAAGAAATCGGATAAATTGCTTGCTAGAATAATTCATGAGAATTATTTTGGCCAAAGTGTTTGTGTTCGAATTGCGTAAAATCTTGTTGATGTTTGTCATATTTAAAGCTTAATGAATAAAAAAATTTCATTCAATACTAAATTAAAGAAATTAAAAGGAATTAAGATTTTGATCATTTAGATTTAATCGAATTAAAAGAATAATTAAATCGGTAAACATTGACAGATTTTGATTCTTTACTAATAAGACAATTATTAAATTTTGGCTAAATGAGGGTGTATCATATAAAATTTTAATCTCGATAAAAAGCATTTTTATTATTTAAATAAACTAAAATAAATGAAAATATATATAAATACAGTTATCCACTTTGGGATTGGAATTATTTTTAAGTTAAAAAAAATTTAATTCAAATTGTAAAATAACATGTTTTCATTTTATCAAATTTTTAAAATAACTTATTTATTTGATATAGACAATTTAGAAATTAAAGTCTAAAATGGTCAATAGCAAAGTTTTATTCAGAACTTTTGTTCTCATCGCTGTACTTTTGGTGGTACAAGGTAACGAAATAAATTCAGATTTAATGGTAATTTAAAAAAAAAAAGTTAATTTTATGAAACTCATTATTTTTTCTATTTAGAAAGCAATTAAGAGAGGCATAATATTGAGATGCCAAGGTAATCCGGTATCTTGTTATGGCAAGCGTTCGTTCAATGACGAACAAATTAATTCGCCTATTCTTGATAGCGAAATTGAGACTTCAAGTCAAGAAAAGCAAGAAATGGTATATGAAAAATATGCTGAAAGTTTGATCAAGAGTTGTAAAATGGGAAACAATAAAGATTGTAACAAAATACTAAGAATAATGATGATGAACAACCCCAACTAATTTATAATAATTTTTTATAAAAATTTTCCGAACTTGAATAAGATTCCAATTTAAGCTGACTATCTGCTTAAAACGGATAAATTAGTTTAATTAAGCAGACTTATTTACTATTTTTGAATAAAGTGTTTTGTCTTAAAATTTGTATTTTTTATTTCAATATTATTTTTTGATTCATTTAAAATAAAAAATTAATTTTGGTCAATCTTTTTATTAAATAAAAAAATTAGTTAATAATTTTGTTTAAAATTAAACTTGATCTTTTGTTTTCCCTCCTTTTCTTAATCAATGGCCACATGGCTAAACTAAATCCCGATACTAACATCAGCAATCCGCTTGTCAAAAAACTGCGATCATAACTTCCCGTAAGGTCTTTAAGTTTTCCAAGCAATGGTGATCCTAAGAGAATCGAAAATCCTTGAACAAATTGAAGTATACCAAAAGCCAAAGTTAAATTCGCTAAGCCTAACGAATCAATTACCAAACTTGATTGAAGGACATAATTTACACTTGTGGCAAAGCCAAACAAAAATGAGTAAATGAAAACATGAAAGATATTGAGTAACCATGGAAGAGCACACGTAATTAAACCAGAGAAAATTATACATAAAGAATATATTAGCCATGTGTAAGATTTGTAATAATCTGCTATAAAACCAATTACGATTTGTCCAACTAATGTTGATAATCCGATTAATGAGATAGATATTGAACTTGGATCATGAAATTCTTTTAGCTTTATATGACTTGGTAAAAAATTATAGGGTGCAATGATGACAAATGATAGAACAAAATACGCAAAATTTACCAACAAAAACTGTTTGTTTGAACATATAATTTTTAGTTCTTCTTTTAGACTTCGCTTGACCAAGTCGTCTTTTTTCTCATCTTGTGAATCATCGGTTTTTACAGGTCGAAATAGACACGCCGATAAGAATGTATGTGAGCTTATAGCTCCAAAAAGAAAGCAAGCGTCCATCCATCCAAATTCTGATATCAAATATTCAGAAACTGGTGAAAGAACAAAAAGACCCAACCCAGATCCTGAAACTGCAATCCCGGTAGCTAATGCTCTTTTTTTATCAAAATAATAAGATATTATCAAATAAGCAGGAATATATATCATTGCCAAACCAGTGCTCAACATAATTCCAACAACTAGATTTAATGATATCAGATTTGTTACAATAAATCGAGTTAATATAAAACTCAATGTTACTAAACTAGATCCGATTAGGGCTATGATCCTGCAATTATATTTTTCGATTAAATAGCATACTAAGGGAGATAAAAACAATGGGACTGCTTGAAGTAAACCAGTTGTCATGAACATTAAACCTTCACGATCATTTTCGTTAAAATGATCAATTAACTCACGGGTAAATATTCCGAAAGATAGCGATACTCCATCAGCTATAAAATAGACAATAAACGAGCCAATTACTATTAAACATTTGAATATATGGATGTGTTCAAAGTCTAATTTCATTTTGTTAGTCAGGTTTAAATCATTGTCAAATGAAAAAAATTATCTCTTTCTTAGATGAAAATTTTCAAAAAGATAAATTTCAAATAAGTTATTTGTTTGAAGATTAATTAAGAATTCAAAAGGTAAATTTGTGGAAAACTATTTTAGTATTAGATAATGTCAAATAAATTGATTGTAAAGGCTAATTTTATATTCTATTTATTAATATCTAAATATCATTTTATCTTTTAAATTTGTTTAGTAACTATTAATGAATTTGTGAATTAATTGGATGAATAAATTAAGATTTGGTGACCTATCTTTTTTCTATTAAAGAGAATAGGTAGATTAATCCATAGATTAAAAAGTAATACATTATTTTTAAGGGTTAACGCTAAATATTAATTTTGCATAAAACAGAAGCCTTGTTTTAAGATAACAGAATAGTTGGTGACGGTGTATGAATAGAATTATTCTAATTAGTTAAAATCAATTAGATACATCATATGTACCAATATTAAACTTTATTTTTTAAATTTTATTCCATTGGTTTTGTTTTTTGGACGAACCTTGAATGCTTTTAAAGAATATATTTTTAGAATAAAAAAATGATTTTCAAATTTTTAATTAAAAATAAATGAAAAAAAAATTTATTCAGAGTTTAAATATAAGTATAATAAGTATATAAAATAAATAAATGAATAAAATAATAAAATTGTTTCATTTTTGCTAAAGATAATTTAATAAAATTTTCATGCATAATCCTCAATCGAAAATATTATTTGATAAATTAAATTAATTAATTTTAAACAATAATTGTTAGTTAATCAATGAAATATTATATTATTTTTTTTTAAAAATTAAAATGCTCCTTTTTAAACTAAATTGAAATAAAAAATGTATTCATGAAATAAAAATCTTACCGTAAATGAGGTGTCCTTAGTTTATATTTTTTACCAAGATTTTAAATTTTATTGAACTTCTTCTATAAAGATATTTTTTGTTTTATTGAAACAATTTGAATTATGACCTTAATTCATATTTAACAAAAACAAGCTTGATTTTTCTTTATCAAATTTGGTCTCAAATAGAGAAATAAAATTAAAGAAAACTTAAGTCCATATATTCAGAAGCATGGTTCTTTGTATCATGATAAATTATTTTATCATTATTTTAAATAATTAATGATTTAAAATCATAATATTGCGTTTTGAAATTATTAGTTCAAAAATTGAATAAATTTAAAAGTGATTTTATACTTTTATTTTCACATTTTTAACCAAATAAACTAAAATCATTTACAATAAAAGTTTCAACAGTTTTAAAAAATTCGTCAATCGTCCATTTATCATCATTATTTGAATCTTGAACACTACTGCTCTGAGGACTTATTAGCAAAATTCAGTTAAGTTAATTAATTAAAATAAAAAAAATACTTTATCAGTATTGGGTCATTAAAAGTAATTAAGATATCAGTTTTTAAGTCTTTATACCGAAAAATAGCCATGTGAAGTTCAACTAAATTTTTAGCTGTTTCTTTATACTTGGACATGTAATGTTCACCGTTAAGATAGTAAACAGCTTCACAACTGAAAATTTAAGGTTGGATTTACCTAGTCGAATGTGACAAAATTACTTTATAAGTGAACGATCAAGTTGTTCAATTTTTTTAATTTTAGCTCCTGAGTTTCCCGCGATTTCATCAAAATGAGATCTTAGTTTAAAAATTCAGAAATTTGAGTTGTATGGTTAACTTGCCTACCGGCATGCTTCATCATCAGCTTCATCCAAGTATTCAAGAATATCAAATATTATACTTTGGTCAGTAGATTTATGAGCAAATACTTCTTGATTATCCGGAACTTGTCTCAACTTACTTTATTTAGATGGATAAGATCGATTATTATATATATATTTTTTAAAAAATAAACCTAATATCGACAGCATTCGGCGGAATAAATGCACAAATAGAACCACCAAAAAGCCTTTGTAATCCACTCATTTTGATATAAATATTTTGGATCAGAATTAAAAATAATTTTGAATCAAAAATAATCTTTTATTTAAAGTTGTTCATGTATGTTGAATGATAGTTATCATAAAATTAAAAAAATCGGTACATAAATTTGAAATTTTTGAAATTAAGTAAATGATCCCTGTTAAAGAAAAAATGTCTAACATGTGTACTAAAATAAGCGGCAATTAAAAATATTAGAAAAAAAAAATGAAGTGCTTTTTATTTTATAAAAATCTTAATAAACATCAATGAATTGATTAGCCTTTCGAAATTAATAAAATACATGACCCATATTTCATTAAACAAATCAATAAGATAATGATTCACTCGAGTGATTTTGGTCATATCTTTAAATATTTATGCTTTAGAAATTATTTTTTATAGTTAAAAGAAATTTTTAATCAAAAAAATGTCCGATCAGTCCAAAAAAGAGACATCTCAGTCCAACCAATCTCAGCCTAATGTAGAAGAGCTAAGACGCTTGCTTAACTTACGTGCCAATCTAAACCGCAACGCACCAAAAACAGATGACGAGCTAAATGGCAAGGAAGAGTGGAAATTTTGGGAGACCCAGCCGGTTCCGAAATTGGGAGCTGTCATTCCATCTGGAACGAATGAGCCTATTCAACCTAACAAAAGTATTGAAGAAATTAAAAAAGATCCTATTTCTTTACCTACTGGTTTTAAATGGGATGACATCGATTTAAACAATCAGGCTGATTTGATGGAGTTATACACTTTATTAAATGAAAATTATGTCGAAGACGATGATAACATGTTCCGATTTGACTACAGTCCTGAATTTTTGAAGTGGGCTCTACAGCCAAAAGGTTGGTTAAAAGAGTGGCACACAGGAGTCCGTGTCATAAAAAGCAACAAGCTTGTTGGGTTTATAAGTGCTGTACCTGCTAATGTAAAGGTGTTTGATAAAACTGTTCGTATGGTTGAAATTAATTATTTATGTGTTCATAAAAAATTAAGAGATAAAAGAGTAGCACCTGTATTAATAAAAGAAATAACTAGACGAGTTAATTTACAGGGCATATTTCAAGCGTGCTACACAGCTGGTGTAATCTTGCCAACTCCAGTATCTAGATGCAGATATTGGCATCGATCTTTAAATCCAAAAAAGTTAATCGAAATTCAATTTTCATTTCTTCAAAGAAATATGACAATGCAGAGAACAATCAGGTTATACCGTTTGCCAGAGAAACCAAAAACACCAGGTTTTAGAAAAATGACTGAAGCAGATTGTTCTCAGGCATTCAAGCTTTTATATGATGTATTCAAGATTTTAATAAATTAACAAGTTTTAAATTTTATTTTATTTCGTTTAAGTATTTACAAAAATTTGACTTGGCGCCTGTTTATGACGAAGAAGAATTTAAACACTGGTTTTTACCAAGAGAAAATGTGGTAGATTCTTTTGTTGTAGAACAAAATGGAGTTATCACTGATTTTGGCAGTTTTTATCATTTACCTTCAACTATTATGCATCATCCACAATACAAGCTTTTAAAAGCAGCTTACTCATTTCATAATGTGGTGACAAAAACTTCGTTAAACGATTTCATGAATGACATGTTAATATCAGCCAAAAATGTAAGATAAAATTATATTTAAAGCTAATTAATGATAATTAAACCTTATTAACCAAGTTGGAAATGGATGTTTTCAATGCTTTGGATCTAATGGACAATAAAGAATTCCTAGAAAACTTGAAATTCGGAATTGGAGATGGAAATCTTCAATATTATGTTTATAATTGGAAGTGTCCAGTGATACAACCTGACAAAGTAGGATTGGTCCTGCAATAGATTCGATTACGATTTCGGTGTGACCAAAATTTTGAAACAATGTACTCACATGCTAAGACATTTTAAAGTTTCCTTCAATCAATTTATTTAATAAATTTATTTTTATTAATTAGCTAAATTTAAATTTTAGTTTATTTTCCCTCTAATCGTATCTATCAAGATAAAATATGTAAAACAACAGCTATTAATTAAAAGAATAAAATTCAAATTTATTTGAAAATAATTGTTTTCCTTTAATATAATTATTTTATTTGCTCAAATTAACGTAATTTTCGGGCAATTTCTAAATTAAATGTTAATTTTGAAGAACTCCATTAAAAACAAATAAATTATTAAAATCTAGTTATCAATTTAAATCTTTATTAAAAGTTTTAATAAAAAAGAAATCAATTTATATTACATTAAACAACTTTAGAAAAAAGAAAGAAATGTCTATTCATCGTCTTCAGATTCTTCCTTGTATTTGGATTTTGCTGCTGCTCTTCTGGGATTTCTAGCTGACTTGTCTGTCTTTTCCTCATCAGATTCAGATGATTTGTCATCGCTTTCGCTTATTTCAGCTTTTGATTTTTTAGACTTGGAGGTCCGACCAGTGGACTTGCGTTTTGCAGGAGATTTTTTCGGAGTTTTACGCTTGGATTTTTTTTTACCATAATCGCTATCATCATCGGACTTTTCTGATTCTTCACTCTCTTCACGGTAGCTACGCTTGGCCTTGTTATTGCCGCGAGCAGGTTGTTTTTTGGACTTGGAGCTTGATTTACCTTTTTTTGAAGCTTTTTTGCCAAGCTCTTTTTTCAAATCAAAATCGCTATCATCGTCACTTTGTTCACTTTCCTCTTCGTCTTCCTCGTCATCTGAAAAGTACTCAACTTTGCGTGCCGGCGCTTTTTTGGTCTGTTCTTGTTTTTCAGCAGCTTTTGGTTCAGCTTTTTCCTCACTTTGTGATGGGCTTGCTTCGTTTTCTTTACCAATATTAACATCACTTGATTCAGTTGGACTCACCATTTTTCGAAAAAGTAGATGGTTTTAATATTTAGAATATACAAAAGACGTTCGAATTTATATGTATTAAGTTAAATAAAAATCGAATATTAATGGATAGAATTATCATATTTTCGATTAGCTCTCAATAAAAATGAATTCGTCGATTCCAAAATAAATTAGGCTATAAAATTAAGCAAACACAAAACTAACTTAACATCTTTTTAAAAATGTTTTTATTACTTAATCAAATAAACTGAAAATATGTTTATTTTCAGGATTGATTGAATTTAGACTTTAAAAAATGTAAATTTACTTAATTCTTAAATTGATGCAGGAATTTGTCTCATGTTTTTTTTGAATTTTTCCCAATAAGATATCAATAGATAATTTTAAGAAAAAAATTTCAAAAATGAATTCAAAGCTGATCTTATTTTTAAAAATATTCAAGGATCAATATTTGAATACTTAAAAAAGGCGAATTTGTTTGTGACACCCCAATTATTAAATAAATTACCCAAAGTTTATAACTTTTTTCCCCAATTTTATTAGAAATATATCAAATTTTAATCTTATACACAAAAAAAATACGATTTTCACTAATTCAGGACCGTATTTTTAAAGTTGACATCTAAAAAAATAGGAACCAATTTTTCAGTTTTTTCATTTTTATCTTATTATATTAAGTTTGGATCTAAAGTTAGTAATAAAACAAAAACTTAATTGATCTAAGATTTTATTTTCAAAATTTTCGACATCAGTAAAAACAAAAACTTTAAAAGCCAAGCTATTGATTTAAAGAGTTTTTTTTGGTTTAATAAAAACTAAAAATGAATAACATATTAAAATTCACGATTAAGCTTTTTTATCTTTATTACAAATTTTCAGAAGCAATTGAATTCTTATTTAAGCCATTCGAATACTTTGGATAAGTTGGAAAACAGCAGAACCACAGACTACAAAAATGAACAAACCCAGAAGCCATGGTCCGACTGGTGCTTTGTTTTCTTCTAATTTCTGAAAGAAAAATGTTTAAGTAATTTCAATTTCATTTGACTGGAAAATTTACATTGGTTTTTGGAACATTTCCTCTTTGAATAATTTTTTTGTCGTGTTTTTGACTAGCGGCTTTCATTCGCTGGGAAGCAGACATTTTGGCTAATAATTACAAACTTAGTATCTAATGAAAATTTTAACAAAAATTTAGAATAGCAAATAGATTTTGAAAACATTTATATATTAAAAAAATTGACACGTAGGAACACAACTATATGAATGGAGCAGTGCTAAACTTATTGTTATGTAAGTTCTTGTGTAGACTTAATTTAATTTTTATGATTTAGGTGTACACATCTTTTTGTGTATTTAAGATATTTCATTTACCACGTAAATAAAAATAGAAATTGTTCATATTTGTTGATACAGTTTGATTTTTATATTTAGTACAAAATTTTTTAATTTTTAATCAAAATTTATTTAGATTTTACTAGAAATGCTTTATATAGACAATTTTTTTGTCTGATACACTGACCTTTCGAATAGAATAAATTTTTTTCATTCATTTTAAATAATTTCTTTTTATTTTAAATATATTTTTTGATTAATATCTCTTGAAATTTATAAATTATTAAAATTTTTTTCAATTTTTTAGCATAGGAGTGCCAATTTGACAAAAATGAATAGAAATCAATTTTTTTTATATGATACTTTTTTTTTTTTATTTCAAATAATTCCCGAAATTATTTTATTCCGTTTTTTTTTTATCCCGAAAATTTTATATCCCAAAAAATTTTTATGAATAAAAAAGTATTTAAGATTTAAGCTATAATTGAAACAATAAAAAAAGTAAATTGATTAAAAAAAATTACAATAATAAAAAAAATGATTAATAGAATTTTTATTGTTTTCCTTCCACCGGTAGCGATAACCATTGAATAATGCGATGGGGCGTCCACTTTTTTCCTTGTTTATTCCTTGGTTACTTGGGATAAAACAAACAGTGTTTTGAGTTTGGTCAGAAGATATTTTTAGAATATTTAAAGTTTTAATTTATTTTTAAATTTTATTTTTATTATTTAAAGAAAATATTTTTTATCAATTTATATTTTATTTTATTGAGTATTTGTAAATAATCTACAATTTTTTGCAAATTTTTTTAGAAAATTAAAATAATCAAAGCATAAAAATCCGAATTTTAGAAAATGAAGTTATCTGTTGGAAACGATTGATATTCTAGAAAAAAATTCAAAATTTTTATTAAAAAAATTAAAACTAATATTTTCTAAATCAACTTGAGTCTTTTAGTTATAAATCAAAAAGAAATATAATAAAATAATTCATTTTATCGAATTTCAGGACATATTCGCCAAATCAAGAACAACTTTGTATAATAATTCAATTCCACGCAAAAAGCTGTCTTTGTTGACAAATTCATTATGATCGTGTAGTAATATAGGCGTATTATTTAATGGTGTAAAACCAAATGCAGGAATACCTCTCTAAATAAATAAAAATGAATTAAACTTAAAAATCTTCTTGATATAAAACTACTTCTCTTAAATATCTTGAGTCAGTTCCTCCTGGAAAAATTTCCTCAGATATTTTTATTTTCCTTAATTTTTTAAAATTAATTAATTTTTCGGTAACTTTCATAAATTAGACTAACAGTTCATCGCATGAACATTTTAAAGTCCGCCACCATTTATTTTTTTCTTCATCAATGGAAGTCAAAGCAAATTCATCAGTTTTCTTTATGAATAAAACTTAATCGGAATAAAATTTTTGAATAAAGTTTACCACTTACATTTTCAAAATGGTATTTTATTTTTCCACTACTTTCATCGTTTCCCTCTGCTTCTGAGATCCAAGACTCAATCATCTTATTAAACTCAGCCAAATTCGTGTTCTTTGGTGTTACACGAATATCGAATATGACTTTGAACTCCGGTGGAACTATATTTCGAGCTAGTCCTCCCTATCAAAAAATAAAAATCACCGATCAAATTAAAATCTTAACTAAATATCTGGTCATACATTAATTGTTGTTAAATTTACTGATGTTATATCACCGAGTTTCAAACAACTACATTCAGATTTGAATCTTTATAAATATAAATAATTATTAAAATTTTTTTGTTTTAAACGAATAGATCTAACAATGGTAAAATTTATTATAAAAAAATATAAAAAAAGACATACTTTAATTTTTGCTGCTCTCTAAAGTCCAAAAATTTATTAAGAAGACGTTGCTTGAATAAAAAATTTATTCATTATTTAATTATAATTACTAATTACCAATTTTTCTGCTGCTGTTTTTTCTATAAATCGACTTCCATGTCCAGTATTTCCGCTTACTGTTAAATATAACCCTTTATGATCAAGAAATAAAAAATATTTAAAAACAAAAATTGCATGCAAAACTCACACCAAGACAATCTTTCACCATAATAAATACAAAATTCATTTGTAGGACTTGCTTGACCTTCATCTAGAGCTACTCCAACATTCATTTCAGCAAATTCTTTAGTATCCAAAAATGGTAAAAATCCTGTTTCACCTCCGATTTCTTCATCTTTCCAAAAAAATAACTAAAAATTTTGTACAATATTTTTTATACAATAAAATCATTAACAAATATCAAAATATAATATTCATTTTGTTTAGGAATAGGAGATAATTTTTGTTTTTACCTGGAACAAATGTTAAATGAATGGTTCGCTTTGGTCTTATATTATTTTGCTTCATTTTACGGATTACTTCTAGATGTCTATTATTTTAATTTAAATATAAATTTTTATTCATAGATATATAAAATCATTATTGACTCACTGAATTCCTACTGATTTCATATCCTGAACCCCTCTTGCATAGATATTTCCTGTTTCATCTACATAACCAGCAAACGGGTCACATTTCCAGTAATTCTAATTTTCTCAATGCAATAAATTTGAAAATAATAAAAAAAAAAAAAAACTACTTGATCAGCTGGTACAACATCAGTATGAGAATTTAATAAAATACTTTGTTTCTCTGGTTCGGTACCCAAATATGTCAAAATACAGACTATTCTATTAGGACAAACCTATAAAAATTTGATGAATTATTTAAAATTAATTTGTACTAAATTTTTTTACTTCAACTTCCTTATAAGAATCAAATCCAATTTCGTCTGCGCATTTTTTGATAAATTTTATTGCGCTTTCTTTTAAAAACAAATTGTCTTAAATTATATCTAATAATAAAAATTTACCATAATCAGGATTAGGATGGACAGTTTTGATTTTTAAATATTCAATTAAATTTTCGACTGCTCTGTTCTCCATATTTTATCAATGTAATTATTCTTTCTCTATTATCTTAATATAATGATATTGTTATAAAAAGGGCAAAGTAATTTTTTAAAATTCTTTTTTGATAAATATAGCCAAAAATAATTTATTAATAATATTTGCATATATGTTATTTTAAATGTGCAAAATAGGTTTCAGATATAAAATAAATTTAATCAAAACTTAAAAGTTAAAATAGTCTATAATTAAGGTTTATTTAAAACTTGTTTTGATTTTTACTAAATATTTTTATAAAAAAATTAATAATATTATTCGATTTATCTATTTAGTAAATATTTAAGAAGTATTTGTTCAGATTGAGTTAATTATTTAAAATTGATAAATCAGTTTCTTATTTTAAGTGCAGTTTATTAAAAAATATTGGTTAATAAAGTATTTTATTTCTTTTGAATTTTAAACTACATTTGAACTACATAATTATTTCAATTGAAATCATCATCATCAAAGATGTCTTCAAAATCTTTTTATACCAAAATTAAATAAAATATAATTTTGAAAGAGTTTTAAAAACATACTATTATAGTATTCGGTATGGATTACTTTTTCAACATTTCCAATGTCCAAATTATAATTTCCTGAAGTCATAGGCTGTCAATTAAAATTAAAAATTGAAAAGTTTATTAAAAAAATTTCTCACTTCATCGAGTTCCATCATATTGTTACCAGAAGCTTCAGGAAACATTTCGTCAATTATGTTAGTTCTGATTGAGCTCATTTTTTCTTAGATTGTGTCAAATATCTAAAAATTGAATTTTCAAAGAATATTAATCTTAATATTTTATAAATTTACTTAATATGTATTATATAGTTAACATATGTGTTGATTCTTTTAAACCTATTAGCTATAGATTTTTTTTGTAATTTTTGTTCCAGACGACTAAAAATAGTGCTTAAAAATTTTATTAAGTCATCAAGATATATCAGTTAAAACTATTAATCTATTTCATTAGAATTTTTATTATCGTTTAATTTAATAAAATTTTAAGCAAGCAATAGCTAAAATAAATATCAAATTCAAAAAACTTTTTTTTAAATAAATAGATTTGTTACAAGTAACATTTTCAGGTATGTTTGATAGTTCAAGTGGAGTATAAGTAAGTTCCAGAAATTTATCGAATTCTTGATCACCGATTTTTTGGAGAATGCTATTGAAAAAATATTCTGTATGATTAATAGCTAAATTTGCTGCTAATAAATGTAAATCAGCTTTCGGTGAAAATAGATAATACCCTGAGTCCTTATTAATACCACCTTGGGGCTCAAGAAATGAGTCAATATCTATCAGACCTCCATGGCTGCACTTGAATAACCCAGTTGGTTTTGGAACCGCTGTTCCATCTTTCAATTGTTGTCCTGTATAATAACCACTGACTAATTTGTCAAATTCGTTCAAATTTGTACTACATTTAAAATATTTTATAGGACATTCAAATATTGATGAAGTAAGGTTTAAAAATTTAAGAAAATCTATTAAAGATTGTGTAAATGAGCTGCAGGGTGTTTCTACTAGATTACAGTTGCTAATACAAGTTTCTGTGTCTTGATCATCTGCAATTGCCATTGAATAAAAATCTTGTGTACCTATAGCTTCGTTTATTTTGTTCACATTTCCCATTTCTATCCAATTTGAATGCGAATAAAAATCCTGAATTGTATGTAAAATTTGTCCGGATAGCTCAAGGGCTTTCTCGTAATCTTTGAGATTTAGATAAAAGTAAATGTAATTAGTAAAGTTGACAACTCTGGTATTGGATTCATTGAATTTTTCTGCATCAAAATGAGCATAAGGAAAATCTTTTGTAAGAGGGTCAAGATCAACAAGAGCTATATTTGGCTTGAGTAAAACAGTCAGTATGTCATTAACTTTAGGATTGCATATTGTTTTACCATAATAATCAGCATATATGTTACGAATGTCGTAGTATTCGTTCGTTATTTTGGTCAAATTTATCCTTTTTGAACCATTTGCTTGCTGATAGAAAAATTTTGTGATTGATTTGGCTAAACCTCGTTCAAGAATTTCTTCATGAGTAATTGTTGAACTTATTCTTCCAATATCTTGACCAACATTTGCACTTGCTTGAGCAATAACATAATCTATTATTTTACCTGGAACAAAACTATTTACTGCAGTAATTATACAGATTGACAAAAAAAATAAAAATTTTAATTTCATTTTTAATTTGCCTCTCAAAATTTGCTTCAATATTTGTTATTTTATGAAAATTTTAGAAAAATAATGGAATTCTGGTTATTTGTTTCTTTGTTTATTGGTAATTAATTCAATCAACCAACCAAGTAAATTGTAATTTTTTACATCTTGAAAATTTTTTAGTATTATATTTATTAAGAAATACTTTAAAATTGACGTATATAAATCAAAGAATCAAGATATTATAGTGTTAAAATTCACCTGAATTTTCATTTCTCTTTTATCTTTAAGATATGAATCTGTTCCAATATTTTTATTCAAAATTTTATTAGTAACCAAAAATTTACTCATAAATTATTTAGTTCTAATTAAATGAATTGAGTTTTGAATGGTAAAAAAAATAAAAACATTGATTTTCATTATGACGAAAATTTTTCAAAAAGATGAAACATTAATTAACTGCTTAAGCATTAAAATTTAACTAGAAAGCTTACTAATTACCTCTAAAAATTTTTCCATTCTTATGATATTTAAAATAAATTATTATGCTATATTTGTCATTTTTAAAATTAAACATATTATGACAAATTTTAATTTTGATAATGATATAAGATACAAGAATAAGATATTAGTTAAAAATTTAAAAAAATATTATAATAATACATATTATAATAATGTATATTCAAACTTTAGAAATAATTATATGTTTTCATAAATAAATAATTTTAAAAAAAATATTTGTGGATTGATATGATTAGTATCCATAGATATAAATTTTAAATTCACAAAAAAATATAGATAAAAACTAAATAAAAGTAATATAACTTACAAGCTATTTAAAAAATTGTTTATAAAATAACTGATTCCTTATTTAAAATACAATTCATAGTTGAATTTTGTCCTGGTATATAAATTTACGGTTTATGAATATGAAAAATTGAACTTATTAGGAAAAAATGAATATGTAAATATTAACAGTTTAAAATTTTTTTTAGGTAAGATATTTTTGTTTCTTAATCTTTTCATTTTTTTCAATAATTATATTTTTTCAAAAATCATGTATGTTTATGCTAAAAAGCTAAAAAATTCCCAAATAAAATAAAAATTCCTTGCTCTTTATCACTGTATATTTTTTTAAATGAATTTTATATTGAAAAATATAACGAAAAAAAATTTGTTGCCAATAACCACAAGATATTGTAACGAAAAAACTTAGTGAATATTTTTTATCAAATAAATAATTAATTTTTTAGAAGATCACAAAATGTCGAGTAGGTTAGAATTTAAATTATGTAATCAGACAGAAATTCAGAACAACTCGATGAAAGAATTCGAGATTGATCTGGGCCAAGAGCAAAAAAGCAAACTTTTGCTAATTAGGCAAAATGATTCATTTTATTGTCTGGCACCAAGATGCTCCCATTATCAAGTTCCTCTGGTAAATGGAGTTCTTGTAAAAGACAGACTACGCTGTTTTGCTCATGGTGCATGTTTTAACATTAAAACTGGTGACATCGAGGACTACCCTGGTCCTGATTGCGTGCCAAAATTTGAGGTTTTTCTGGACAGTCAAAATGATGTGTTCATTCGAGCTACAAAAGAAGAAATTTTAACTCCCAAAAGATTGAAAGCATTGAATAAGGTGGAATTATTGCCTGGTTTGAAGGGACGGAATCCTAAATGCTTAATAATTGGATCCGGTGCTGCTGGAATAGTATGTGCCGATACTTTGAGGGAGTCAGGATTTCAAGATATTGTTATGTTAACAAACGAAAATTGCATGCCTTATGATCGACCCAAGCTTAGTAAAGCATTGAATTTAGCTATAGATTCAATTAAACTTAGAAATGAAGATTATTTTAATGAGAATGGACTCGAAATAAATTTAAACGAAAATGTGGAAAAAATTGATTTTGATAATAAAAAAGTTTTTTCGTCTTCAGGAAATGTTTTTGAATACGACAAATTGGTTATCGCAACCGGTAATTTCCAAAATTAACTTAACTACTGTCTATATTGTCTATGTAGTATAGTAGAAATTAAAATATAGTAAAATAATTAGTTTAAATTTTTATTTGAACCAGTATCTATCTTGCTATTCTAGAAAAAAGGAAAATTTTTATATTTTTTTATAGATACATTTTAGAAAATATATTTGGTCATAATTTACTTGTAAATTTCTGCAATAGTAATTGTCATTACATTAAATTTAAAATTTTATTATTAAAGATGATTTAATTTAGATCTGAGTTCATAATATACTATTTATTGAAAAATTGATAAATTCTCTAAAAAAATAGAATTTTTTTTTACCAGAATCTTTCTATAAATACAAATTTTAAGAAATATTGAATTAATTTAAAAAAATCTGTCATAATCTATCTGAAATGTGTGTTAAATACAATTTTAATATTTCATTTAAAAAAGGTCTTAAAGCAAACCCAATTCCTAAGATAAAAGGAAGTGATCTTAAAGGACTGTATACTTTACGATCATTTAACGACGCTAAAGAAATTATCACTTATTTCAACAGCCTAGGAAATGATTTGCATAAGCCTAAAATCATTTTGGTCGGTGGTTCATTCATTTCGATGGAATTAGCCGGATTTTTTTCCGATAAGGCCGATGTGACTGTTTTATCTAGATCTAAACCTTTTGAAAATATATTCGGAAAAATGGTTTCAAATAAAGTTCAAAAATTACATGAAAGTAAAGGAATTAAGTTCCTGGCCGGACCAGAAACAGATATTTGTGAATTTGTTGAATCTAAATCCAGCCAGGGTCATGTTGGCTTCGTAAAGCTAAAAGATAATACTCAGCTGGAGTGTAACTTGTGTTTGGTAGCTATTGGTGGTCAACCAGTGACTGATTTTTTGACAAATAGTCCAGTAAAATTGTCTTTGAATAACTTTGTTTACGTAGATAAACACATGAAAACTAATGTGCCAGACGTGTACGCTGTCGGAGATATTGCTCATTTTCCCAGAGCTTGCTTATCGGGTTTAGAATTTACTTTGAGAAAAAATCAAAAGTTAGATCATTTGAATATTGGTCATTGGGGTCTTGCAAGTTCATTGGGAAGAACAGCAGCTCTTTCAATTGTTTCAGAATGCTCTGATGAATTCAAAGATAAAGATATATCTTTAAGAATAGTTCCATTTTTTTGGAGCAGCCAACATAACAAAAACATTCGTTTCGCAGGCTACAACTCAAATTATGAACTAATTATTTTCCATGAAGATACAACTAAGCAAAATGAATATAAATTTGCAGCATTTTATATTTTATCTAATCGGGTTATAGCGGTATGTACTCTTGATTGGGATCCAATGTGTGCTTTAGTCGCAGAGGCAATGTATAATAAAATTGAGATTAAACGTGACCAAGTTGAAAAAGATCCAATGGAAAATTTAAAAAACTTGCTGGCATCAATTTAAAATTTTTCAAAATTTTTAAATTAGTTTTAAACAAGAAAATATATTTAGTTTAAATAATAAATAAAATATAAATTTAATTTCTTAACAAATTTTTAAAAAAATATCTCTCTCATTTGTTTTAGATAAAAAGCTGAAAAATTATTATTGAAAAGATTTTTTTCTTACTTTTAAAATTAAATAAGAAGATAAAAATGGTACTAATTAATTAAGTCATTAATGTACCCCTTTAGAACAAATTTTTCTTGGAATGCTAAGCAGAAAACATATATAAGTCAGTTTTAAAATTTTCAATTTATAACATATTTATTCATTTAGCATTTTTTTACGAATTTTTGTTTTTGATAGAAAAGATATTTAAAAATATAATAAGAAAAAGACAATTTTTTTACCACCTTATTATGTGAAATTTCAAATAAATTAAATAATTTTAAATTAAATTCTTTATACAAGATTAATCAACAAAAATAAAATTGAATAAAATTTATTTTCGTTTTAGTTTTAAGTTTTTAATTTAGCATTGAAATTTTTATTTTTCATAACATGACCCTTGAAAAAACTTATCATTTTAGTAAAAATGCTGATAGAAGCAAAGATTAATCCTATAAATTCAGAGTTTAATTATCTATATTTATTTTTTTATAGTCTTTTTTCTTTAGTTTATTTTAGTTTATTCATTTAGTTTTATAAACAAAAACAGGAATACACAAGAAATGAGTGCTGCTCTGAATCCAATGGCCGCTGCTTTTGGGCTTGGTGCAGGTTCAAGTGTAGCCAGTCAGGCTTCTTTTGGTACTTATCGCCAAAATCAAATGTCAGCAAATACAGGCATTTCTTCTAGTACTTAGCAAATGTTTATTCTTAATATCCTATCTAATATTATCATTTTTCAGTGTCGAGTTCCACTTCGCCCTATATGTCGTCATCATCTGATTATAATACTGATAGAGCAGAATGGTTGAACAGAATAGAAAATTCTCATATAGATAGAAATTTAATGAATAGACTTGTGATGAACTATTTAGTTACTGGTAAGGACTTATTAACCATAACAATCCTTGATGACCAAGGTTTTTATTCTCAAGAGGGCTTCAAAGAAGCTGCGGACAAGTTTGGTGTTGAAACAGGAATATCTTATCCATACGACTCGGAGTCGTTGAATGAGAGAATCAAAATTCGAAATGCTATTGAAATCGGTGAAATAGAGCTAGCTAAAAATTTGATCAATAATCTGCATCCGGAATTAATAGATAGCAATAGATATCTGGCTTTTCATTTACAACAGCAACAGTTAATTGAGTTGATTAGAGACAAGAAATTGGAAGAAGCATTACTTTTTGCTCAAAACCATTTGAGTGAGTACTGCGAAAATAATGAAAAAATTCAAGAAGAACTGGAAAGAACCATGGCTTTATTGGCATTCGAAAACCCGAATGATTCGCCATTTTCAGACTTACTTCACTTAGTACAAAGACAAAGGCTGGCCAGCGAAGTAAATTCAGCAATTTTGGAATTTGAAAATTTGGAATCAAATGCAAAACTGAATACATTGATTAAAATGCTCTTGTGGGGCCAGGATCTGCTAGACAAAAAGTCTATTGTCTATCCAAAGATGACAGATCTGGCAAATGCAACAATCGAAGATGTAAATATAAATCAATTAATTAATTCAAATCAATAAATGAAGATCAATTGGGAAATTTTTGTTGTTTATTTTGAAATAGATAAAGACTCATTTTTAAGGCATGGTTTATTGTCGGCCTTATAACAAATATTTCATTTAATTTTTTTGTTTATTTTATGTTTATATAGTTTGTACATTTATTAAATTCTAAAAAAAAAAGTAAAAACTAAAATGGAATTGATTTCTATTTCGAAAAATTCAGTTTTATAAAATTGAGAACTTTATTTAACTAATAAAATTTATTTATAATTTTTACTTGTTATAAATTTTTGTTATATTCAAGAAAAAAAAATAATAATCAACATCGACTCTTATTATTGATTGACTAAAATTGCCCTAACTTTGAAAATATACAAGAAGCAAAAGAATAAAATTTAATTTTCAGAAGGGATTCCTAACTTTTTTAAGGGATTTTAACTTTTTACCAAATACCACTCAAATTAAAACTTTGGTGTATTTGAGAATATTTTTTAAAAAGAAAAATAAACTAAAATATTTTTTAAATTTTAAAATTAATTATTTAAAAAACAAAGCTAATCATTTGTATGATTGATAATAATTCATTAGATCATATTTAAAATATAATTTTGCTAAGTTTTAAAATTATTAAATAAAATCTTAATTAATTTTGGTTATTTAATTAAATAGTTTAAGCACTTAAAAAAATTATTAACAATTTAAAAAAAAAACTAATCTAATAAATCTATTTTTAAAATAATTTGTTGAAGTGATAAAGTGTGAATTTATTTTTATTTCAAAAATGTGTTATTTTATCATTTATTTTTAATTAAAAATTGTATTCACTGAGTTCTTAGAGTTATTTAAGCCCACTTATTTTGTTTTATTTTTAAGATTATTTAAAATTCTGTTTATTAGATTTCCTTTGACAAGTTTTAAAAAATTCTTTTTGAAGCGATTGTTAAAAAAACATTTTCATATTTAAGAAAATAACCTTGTCATAACAGAGTACTTAAATTTCAAATAATTTTAGATATTATTTTTATTGTGCAATTAGTCAGGAGTATGAGATAGGAAAAATCAATCAAATATAGATAGAGAGAGTTTTTAGCATTTTAGTGACTTTTAAAACATTATTAATACGCAATTTGAAGCTATTCATATCTATTTTAATTTTCAAAATTTTAATCTAAAAAATGTCCTAGTTTTACTATGAATATTTAATCTAGATAAGAATAAAAATTTATTACATGTTAAAAAATTATCTTTAAATACAAGTGATTATTTAAAACGAGATTTTAGCGTAACAACTCCTGTCTACTAAGTTAAAGGCAAAAATTATTTCATCTATATTTAATAAAAAAAAACATAATTTTCCGAGCCTATTCATTACTTTTTTAATTTTTTTAATTTTCTTAATTAATCAATTTTTTTTAAAATACCTATCATACTTAAAATTGGACGAATTTTTTGAATTTTTTAAATAAAATTTATTATAAGAGAATTTTTCGTAAAATTGGGTTTATTGTCGGGGATACTCAATTATTGGTTTACTTAAAAGTGCTTAGAAAATTTTTTTTAAAGTTTCCGCCATCAACATTTACCTTTTTATTTGTTTAAAAATAATTTGTTTAAGATCATCAAACTGGATTCTAAGTTAATCATTTGTCTTGTTTGCTTAGAAAAACATTATAAATCTTCTACTATCAAATAAGTCAACTTTAGGGACCTATGTTATTAAATTTAGAATACAGTTTAAGTTTAACTGTTCAAAGGCGTATAAATAGTGTACATTGGTTTGGATGGACTTGCCTCATCCGAAGAACATTGAAAAATAAATGTCAAGTTAGTTGATAATTTTTCATGCGTCATTATTATCAAAAATTTACATTTTAAAAGAATATCAAATTTCAAAAATAATTAATTCTTTATTCAAGATAAATAGTAATATTGATTAATAGTTAAGTTTATTATCTAAATTAAGCTGTATAAAATAAAGGACTTAAGAGAAAATCACATTTCAAAATTTCAACAAGAAAATTCAAGAATTTTTTTTTCAAAATTTTATAATTAGAGGCACCTGTTTTTTGATTCAATTCAAGAGTCTTCTTTTGACATGATGAGCAGGAATTAGCAGGCTTCTAATAACAAATTCAAGTAAAAATCAGTCAATGCGATTCCAGATATGTAAACCAAACAACTTTCCAGTAGATTTAAAAAACTTCGAATAAAAAATTTTTATTTTAGTTGACGACTAAAAATGGAAATTAAAATCCCAAAGCCACCTAGATTAGATATTTAGCAATGTCTATTTTTGATAATTTTAACCAAAAATATTTCCTAATCTACCGAGGATGGTTGTTCATTAAAAATGGGGATTTACTGTCATTAAAATTTTATTCATTTGGTAACAAGATCCTTATAAAACAGTTGACGAAAGCGTTTTTTTTGATGTTCAAAAGCTAATTTTTTGCTTTAAATTCTCAAGGTAGATTTTTGAAAACAAAATATTTATTGCTTCGAGTGGATACAAGTACTTAAAATAAAGGAAAAGCCTTTGCCGGAATTTTTAGCTGATAGTTGTTTAACTTTAGATAAATATCTATTAAATGATTCATTTTACAAAAAATAAATGCCTATTAAATATTAATTTTCGATAATATTGTCAAAAAACCTATTCTGATTGTTAATGAAAAATAAAAGACTCCTAATAAGGTGAATGAAAAAAACATGGAAACTCTATTCTCTTTTTTCTTTTTTTTATGTTTTTTGTTGAGACTTCCAAATAAAGACAAACACCTTTTTTCAATAAATTTACCTTTTTTAAATTTCATAATTTAGAAAATTAATTAAAGTATAAAAGTAAAGGAAAAAATGTCAGAAAATAGTTTTGAGAATAATTCAACATTCTCAGAAAGTTTTGATATAAACAATCAAGCCGAATCGTTTTCATTGAGCTCACCGTCGTCCCAACAGTGTTCCGACGAGATGCAGTCAAGCTATTCGAGTGCCAATTTGAACTCACCTCCTGAGCAAACATCACCACAAGGCGAATCGTTGCCAACAATGAACTCGAACGTAAAGACAACTGTAATGGAATACAGACGCTTGGTAGGTGATTCTGAATTAAGCGAGCTTCTTACTCGAAGGCAGCCCAAATTTACCATTACAGCGCCTAAATGTGCCAAATGCGACAAATTTGTCTACAAAGCAGAAGAAACGCGCGCAGCTAACAAAACTTACCATAAACTTTGCTTCAAATGCAACAATTGTAACAAACTGCTTGAACCAAACATTCTGACCGAACATCAGGGCGAACTGTATTGCAAGAACTGCTATGGTAAAAAATTTGGCCCCAAAGGTTACGGATATGGCACTGGAGCTGGCATTTTATCATCAGACAGTTCCAGTCCGAATTCAGCTCCGCAAACACCATCTTCACTTAAGCCAAGCTTTAGTACATTCTCAAGTGACAGCATCAAAACAGATCCAGTAAATAGAAATTTGGCTTCAACACCTAATTCAGTCAATGGTTTCCATGGTTCCTTTAAGCCAAATGGAAACAATTTGAATAGTGTAAAATCGGCTTATAACCATGAAAAAAGGACTAGTTCAGGATTGAATTTTGGTGGCGCCGATAAGTGCGCTCGGTGCCAAAAGTCTGTTTATGCAGCAGAAAAAGTCGTCGCTGCAAATAAATTCTATCACAAAATGTGCTTTTCATGCTCGGCCTGTAAAAAGATGCTAAATTCAATGAACTGCTGTGATAACAGCGAAGGAGAAATATTCTGCAAATGTAATAGTTAAAATTTAATAACTTAAAATAAATAATTATTCTACGAAATTTTTTTAAGCATGCTACGGCAAATTTTATGGCCCAAAAGGTGTTGGTTTTGGAATAGGTGCTGGCACATTGTCAACAAATTGATCAAAAACAAAATATATTATTTAACTAAAGATCAAATTAAAATTTTAAATAATCGCCGAAGTTATCATAAAGCTTTTATTTTAATTAAAATAAATAGATAAGGAGTTTTTTTTTGATAAACTCTTTAGAACTCACTCACTGAGATTTATTTAAACGAAATTTAAAAACCTCTAGGGTTTCATTTTGTTCATAATTTTCATTTATTTGTTTTCGTTTGATTTTTTAGAAAAGAGAATGGTGTTTATTTTAACAAATTTTTGTTTCGAATTATATCAAATAAAAATTAAATATATTCTGTTTTTTAATTATTCTAAATATTTGGCTAGTGCTAGAAATTTTAATTTGTATAAGTGAAAAGCTCTGCTGAATTTTGTGCGAAATAATCAAAAAAGATAGCTATCAAAAAACTGGTCACAAATAATTTTTTGTTTCATTCTGCTTGATCAATTAGAAAAATTTTCAATTAAAAATATTTAAAAAATCAATATAATAATTATAAAGCTGTACAAATTTAAAAATTGGAATAAAAACCGCATATTTAAATGAATCAATGGTGTAAATTCCTTTTGAAAATGTCGATAATTAAAAACGAGCTTTATTATCATTTTTTTTCTATTTTTTTAATCAAATTTTCTAACTATTAATAGAAGAAAATTGTTCAATGACTAACGAGTGATCTATTATGTAAAGATTAATTTCAGTTATCTTTTATTTTTATTTGTATGCAAAAATTTTAATATTTAAGCAAATTAAGTTTATTAACATTACTAACTTGTGAATTATAAAAGATAAAATATTATAAGATGACAAACATCTTTTGAGAGGAAAATACTTTTATTATACTTCTAGTCTTAGTTTTATAAACAATAAATGATAGCTAATTTAATTTTAGTAAAAAAATTCATTCCAGAAAAGCAATTAAAAATAAATTTTCAAATTAGTAGTAGTAGTAGTTCTTGCTGCGACACCTAACACGAAAAGTGTCTGAGTTCATCATCGCCATTAAGCAGTGTGAAGCTGTAACAACCTATTCCAAAAATATGCATTGAAATCTGCGTTTGACTTAAATTTTACCACATTTGTGGGCAACTTGTCCAATGCGGGACTACTCTGTTTGAAAACAAGGCTTTCTAGCACTTTTTTCAGCTGCAGAATTATTTCTAGCTTGGGCAGAGAAAATTTCTCTCTGAATTCTGATGCTATTTTCTATCATCCTCCTTTTTTTGATCTATTTACCAGATCTTTGACCAGGTTTACTTTTTCTAGTCCATTCCTAATTTGTACATTTCATTTAAGTTGCCTATCACTCTTCTTTGACTCAACCTTCTCTATTCACATATCCTTACGTAATTGGATTCCATCCCTGCACTGCATAGTCTAGGTGAGGTCTGCATACAGTTTTATCGACAACTTTTCCTCTCTGGTAAATGTGCTTTTATCATTTCTTTGTCTAACATGCACATGCATTTTTAACTTCGCGCGACCACTTTAAATCCCTTTAGATCTGAGACCATGACCAAATTATAATCAAATCTATAAATTTTTACCTATTTTATATTTGTAAATTTATTAAGAAGACTTATTTGAAATTATAGCAGTAGTTTTTTACTTTTTAATTTAAGAAAACTGTTTATTTTCTAAAATCAAAATGAAACTTTGAATACAGTTTCTTAAAACAATACTCTAAAATAATCTCTTATAATGTTTGGAAAAAAACAAATAATGCTTTTGTTTAAATAATCAAAAAAATAAAAAATCAACTCGGTCTTGAGTATTGAGTACTCTGTTATCAGATGAAACATTTTTTTATTATTTTAACAATATTAAACAAGAATATAAAGACTAGAGGACACTAATTTCACTAATTTTTTTGATGGCATAATTATTTTTATTTTAGATAAGAACTACAAATAACTTTAGTTAATTTGCTGATTTATAATGTGTTTCTAATAAGATTAACAAAATGTTCAAAATAAGTAAAACAAATCTTTAATCTCGAATAATTAATTTTTATTTTGTACTTAAAAATTACATAATTTTTACAAAAAATAAATCCATCCATTTAATTTGGCCTCGCTGCGAGATAAATGATGAAATAACAACCTAAATCATTTAATTTAAATTAAAAATGATTTAAGCAAGTTATTTCGTAGATAATAAATAAAACTAAAATGTAAAATCAATCCGTTTTGTATTTGAAAATTTAACTTAATTTTATTTTTTATTGATTACTGGCAGTTATGTATGATAATTCAAATTAATGTAGGTTTTTAATTTCCTATATATATGTACGATACAATTTCTTAATGGGATTCAAAAAAAACGTTTTCAGATATTGAATATTTTAATAAAGCAATCTAAACAAGTAATATAATCTTTTTTTTACAGACTTACGCCAAACTTTCAAAAATAAACATTTTTTTCATATTACGCAATTGGAATAAATGGTGCTTATAAACCAAGCTTTCTTTTTTAATATCATTTTCATTAACTATTCATTCGTTCATTTTTAATTTAGAGACCATTTTTTATTTTTAAAAAAAGTTCTAAAAAATTTACAAAAATAAAATTAATTAAATAATTTTTAATTATTTTTAAATCAAATTAACTATTGTTTTTATCAATTTTTAGCACTTAAATTTATAAAAGTAAAAACAATAAACAAAAATTTGTTTTATAGAATAACATTGAATTTCTAGACCGAAAAAAAAGCATAATTTTTAAATAAGTCAATTATTATTAAGAAGGGCTTCGGATTAAATAAGCATGTGGGAGATAATTCATAATGATAATGATAACATGGCATTTACCAAATTAATTATATTCTGCAATACTTTTTTTTATTATTAAGAATAAGCTAATTAGTAATTTTTAGATACTCTTTATTAAAATAAAGCTTGACTTTAATTTTATTTATTTAGTTGTGCAACATGTTTAGGATTATCAGGTCTCTGATGCAAATGTTAAACTCAACATTGAAGAGGTGTAAACATTTGATTTTAAAAGTCGAGATTAATCATATAAATATCGGTTGAGATTTTCCAAATGAATATATTGTTTTAGATAATTCAGATAAAGCTCCAAATTGCTCAAGCTTAAATATTTTGTACGTCAGGAATTTTCTTAAATTGTTAAGTAACGCTTAAATAAGCTAATAAATCAAATTACTCAATATCTAGCTGAGCAAAATAGAAAAGAGTAAATTTATTGACAGAACAAAAGCTTGTAGAATTTTATTTTAGAGATATTTGGTTATAAGTTTTTTTATATAAATAAATCTTGAAAAATCTTTATAAAACTTATTTGCCTATAAAAGATATCATTAAAGTTTATTAGCCTTAGAAAAACTTGCTTATTTTTCTATCGGGAAGTATTTGAATAAATACACCTAAAATTAATAAAATGTAAAGCCTCTTTGATGAAGCCTAATTGAATGCTATTTAAATTTGAATTTTTTCCTTAAAGGATATAAATTTTAGTTATTTTCCTACCATTTAGAGTATGAATTAAATGGTTTCTCTTAAGACTAGAAATATTTTATTATTCTATTAATTTTTATTTAGATTTAAAACTTTATATTAATAAAATGCCTCCTAAATTCGGCGGTGGTGGTGAAAAATGTGCTCGATGCACGAAGACTGTTTATGCTGCTGAAAAGATTTCAGCAGCCAGTTTGGTACTATGATATTTAAAATAAAATATCTTAGCTTATAATCTTGTTTTTATCTAGGAATGGCATAAAGGGTGCTTTAAATGCAAAACCTGCAATACTCAATTGAATTTGAACACATACAAAGATTTTGAAAAGGAGATATTCTGTCGAGGATGCTTCGGCGATAAACTACATCCACATCAAAGAAACCGAAAAGATCTAGAAACCAGTCACATGGTAAAGCCAGAATGATAATGATTCTTTTAAATAGTTTTTTATCTACATGTAGAATTTAATAAATAGATTTTAAGAAAAAAAATTTTTTTATTTACAAAAATTGTGGAGTTGAGGGGGATCGATCCCCTGACCTTCCGCATGCAAAGCGGACGCTCTACCACTGAGCTACAACCCCATATTCAAAAGATTATTTAAAAAAAAAATACAATAATACTTTGTTTAAATTTATTATTATGAAAGAGTAATATCAATTGCATTATCAATTTTATGATTTGAGATACAAGTTTATTTTAAAAATTTGTTTTAGTTAATTCAATTTTTCTGATCTTATCAATAAAAACAATTGAATCGTAAAGAAATAAGCAATTATGCTGCAAAAAATTTTAAAAGAAAGCTAAATAAAGTTAGATATTACCATTTTTGTTTGTCTTAGACAATATGAATCTTTTTTCATCAAAGACGTAGCTTAGTGCTAGAACACCATCTTTGCGTAGGATGTACTGTCTCTTCAGCTTAAATTTTACACTAATTGTTTGCAAATTAGGTTTTAGAATGTTTCAAAATAATAAATTTTATATTACTTTATTATTTATCAAAGATACACTTGAAATATTTTAAAGCTATTTGATTCAACTTAGTGTTGGGTATAATTTGTCTAGTAATTTTTAAACAATGGATATAAAAATATTTAGTTCTAGAATATAACAAAATATAAAAACCTAGAATATGTATTTTTTAAATTTTGAATTACAAAAATTGGAGTTGAGGGGGATCGATCCCCTGACCTTCCGCATGCAAAGCGGACGCTCTACCACTGAGCTACAACCCCATATATTTAAAAAATAATGGAAAAAAATTTATTCATTTTTTGATTATAATTAATATCTTTTAATATTTTTTTCAAGATTAAATTTCAATCTGCTCGATTGTTGAGGGGTTGTAGCTCAGTGGTAGAGCGTCCGCTTTGCATGCGGAAGGTCAGGGGATCGATCCCCCTCAACTCCAATTTTTTTTCATTTTTTAACACACACCTCAAATGGCTTTTTGGTGCACCTTTTTCCAAATTTTTTACCTATCAAATCTAAATAGAATAGCTGCAAATTTTCTTTTTTAATTGATTTTATACATTTGTCACACATTAAATTAAAATGGTCACAATTTTTTTTCTCTCCTTTTTCACCCTTCATCAAGTACACTCTTTTGAAAACATTTTCTGAATGAATTTTATAAAAGTTGTCCAAGTCTTTTTTTCGCTTTTCAATCGAAATTTTTAAATTGTTTGGCTTATAATTTTCTTTTCTACCATGCTTTGAAACACTTTCCATTTCTATATTATTATTGTTCATGTTCGAGCCATATTTGATTGACTGATGTTCTTTGGTAATTTTTTTTTTCGCTTGCTTCTTCTTAATTATGTTAATACTTGAGCCAATCGAGCTGGTCATAACTGGTTGAATGGTTTGAAAATTTATGCTTTCATTTGAAGATGAGTTCAAGTGCTTTTTGGCAATTATTTGAGGTGTTTCTTTCAAAAAGGTATTGTCAAAGTTTTTTTTGCTATTATTTTTTGTTGTTTTTTTTTGCCGTATTTTTATCTGATTAAATGGTCTAACGCAATTCATGAGAGAATTTTTTGAAGCACTTGATGAAAAATAGGTTCTATGCAGTGAGCTGGTCTGCTTCTGTAAATTGTAGTCATTAAAAGAATCAGAGCACTTTTGGCACCTGCAGCGAAAACCAGTGCGATTATCTGTCTTTTCTCCTGGTCCAAATTTTATCTTTGGCATTTTAAAATCAAACTTGTATTGACTAATGTACATTTGACGATTATTCTTTTCTTTTGATACCTGTTGATTTTCTCTTGAGTGGCAACCACTAGTCTCGTATGTTCCACCGAAATTAAGACAAGCTGAAACTCGACTGGAATCGTTGAATTTTTGTCTCATTTTTTGATTGAAAATAATTATTTGATTTCTCAATTGATAAAATGATTACAGATGAATCCATAGAAACTTGAAAATTCAAGAACCAAATATTTTTTGAAAACTTAAATACAGAAATATCTAATCAAGTCATAATTATCAAATAATAATAAATCAATCGTTTTAATGGTTGCTGATTACACGAAATCTTTAGAATTTTTAACCATTTTATTTATAAATAATAGCTTAATGACATCGAGTTGTTTTAGAGTTGGACAAATATTTGGAATATTTGGAATTCCCTTACTTGAAAATTTTGCTGACCAAGACTAAGAAGATGCATGCCAAATCAAAAAATTCTTATTGGCTTTAAAAGCGATATTTTTGGTAAAGAAAAGAGTGAACAGATCAACAAACATTGAGACCGATTAGTGATTTGATGGTGTCCAAAGGCTTGGACAAGGTATCTTGGAATTATCTTAGACTTAAAGGAGTTGTATTTTTTTTGTAAATTTTCAAATAATATTATTTATACAAAAAGTTAGAATTTAAAATTTGTAATACATAGTTTTTATCTTGAGGTAAATTTTAATTTTAATTTTTTAGCTGATTTTAAAAGTCTTAAACAAAGTAAGCTTATTATGTAATGCGATACAAACAATATAGATCATATCTTTAAATATATATATATATGCTTTAAAACCTTTCAACAAGTTAATTAAAGAAATTTACAATTTAGTTAAAAATAAAGAAATTTACAATTTAGTTGATTTCTGAGAATTCAAATTGAATTAAAAGTAAAAAATTACAAAGAAATATTTTTATCTGTATATAATTTACGCATTCTTATAATTTTATTTAAGATTTTTTTTAAATACTGAAATTTAAAATTGAATTTAAATATCAAAGTAATATTAAAAATAAGGAAAAATTTTATAAATTCGTTATTTTACTTTATGATAAAATAATTACCTAAATCTAAATGAAAATAATTAATAAAAAATAGTTGAGAAATGAAAATTTTTAAAATCAAGAAACTTCTAAATCATTTTAATTAAATAGAAAAAAAATATGTTCTTTCAATAAAATGGCTAATACGTTTATATAATTTTGTTTAGACTTTCTTAATAAATTACAGTTTAATATTTTTTTCGAACAATATTATTCTTATAAACTAATTTAATGCTTCAATTGATATTTGTTTTTAATACACATGCCGAAACAAGCTCTAAAATACATCATCACTTTATCAATAAATTATTTTAGACATTTTATCTTACAATTTCGAGCCACATAAAGATATTTCAATTTAAAACTAAATTGTTAGTATGTAAGAAATTTTGTTTAGATTCTATATTATTATTACTTGATGTCATAATTTAGATACAATTTATCTAAAAACTTCCAAGTAGCCTTTAAATTTACTCAATTTTAAATATACTTGCCAAAATAGTTTTAAAATAAAGTTTGAAAGTTTAATTTCATTATTAATATAATAGGTAATATACTTTATTTTGTTCAATTAGAAAAAATATTTTTTAATGGTTTTTTAGTTAAGGTTCATTTTCGGATTTAAAAAATTTTATCTAATATTATTTATTTATCCAAAAATCTATTAATATCTAGAAATCCAATTTTAAACAAATCTGAAAGTATATTTAAAGCAAGAAAAGAGATTAATTTTAACTAATTGAAGATTAAATAAAAAAATTTTCTTAAAAATTTATAATAGATTGAATAGAATTTTTAGGATGGCTAAATTTTGTACAATCGATATGCCTGAATCGGACCAGAATAGACCTGATAATATAGTTCGAAAAATATCCATTTCAGTGAAGGATAAACTATCGCAACCTATCATCAAAGAATTTTACGCCGAAACATTTGGAACATGTCTAATGATTTTAATTGGTTTGAGTGCCATTGCTCAAACTAAATTAAGTTCCATTAGTGATAAATATTTGTCTGATTTACTGTCGCCTAATATCCTAGCGGGTCTCTCGCTGGCTATTGCAATTCTGGTCACCGGAAAAGTAACAAGTAGTAACTAATCACTTTTAGATAGAATTTGATTTATTTTATCTTATAAAGAGGCCCATTTTAATCCAGCAATATCGTTAGCTATGCTATTGACTAAACAAATGAAAGCATTCGAATTTTTTGTATATAGCTTTGCCCAGTTTATAGGAAGCTTTATGGGTGCCGGACTTGTATACTTAACTTATTTTGATGCCATTTCGAATGCTCAAGAAAATGGATCTTTAAGTGACATCTCAGCAATTTTTGTTACCTCACCAAATAATGAATTAAGCCAAGTGGGAATAATTGCTGATCAAATAATTGCAACTGCTGTCTATCTAATTTTAATATTAGCATTTACTGATAGAAAAAATTTTAATTTTTCACCAGAAGGAACAGCTCTGATGGCTGGAGTTGCCCTTTTTAGTATATGCTCAACATTGAGTTACAATACTGGATCACCATTGAACCCTGCTAGAGATTTTTCACCAAGGATTTTTATCAGTTTAGTTACGTGGAATAGCAAGTTATTCTCAAATGCAAATTATTATTTTTGGACTCCTATTATTTGTCCCATGATTGGATCAGCAATCGGGACTGGAATCTATACTCTTATTATTTCAAAAAATTTAAAATAAAATATTTTATTAGATAACTTAAATTAAAACATATATTTTGATATGATGCTTAAAATATTCTACAGATAAACTGAGCTTTTTATTTTTGTTTTTTTTTCTAAATAAAATCACATTTTTTCAATTTTATTAATTAAAAAAGTATCTTGTGATCTCTAAAAATACTCAAAATGTCAAACAACGATGAGGTACCTATCGAAAACGAGTATTCATTGAACTCTCATTTTGATCAATTTCCTTCATCAAATGATAAGTAAAAATTGATCATAAATTATTTGTTATAATTGTCTAATTAAATAATTAAATTCTACGAAGCAAATTCACCAAATTTTTGAAAAAGTACAAGGCAAAGAGTAATCTTACTAAAGAATTTATAGCCGAATTATTGGGAACTAGTATATTGGTTTTTTTTGGATTATGTGCTGGTGCACAATCAAAATTTTTGGCCAAAGATGATCCCAAATCATCTGATTACATTTCACCTCATTTAGCTGGAGGTATTGGTGTTTCACTAGCCATTTTACTTGTTGGAAAAATATCAGGTAAGTTCAAAGAGAATATTTAATTATTCTAAAGTGAAATTTTTTAAAGGAGCTCATCTAAATCCAGCAGTTTCTTTTGGAATGTATTTAACAAGCAGATTGAGATTTGTTCAATTGATAGTGTATATGTTTGCACAATTTCTAGGAGCTTTTATCGGTGCCATATTTGTTTTTGGAATCTACTATGATGCTCTTGGAAATTATGAAAACAAACGCTCTCTAAATACGGCAGAAATTTTCACAACTTTTCCAACTGAAAACATTGGTATTTTGACAACACTGTTTGATCAGATTGTAGGAACAGGATTTTTAATAATGATAATCTTGTCCCTAACAGATAAAAAAAATGTAACTGTGTCTCAAGGTTTTGTAGCTTTGTCGATTGGACTCACGATTTTTGTGCTAGGTTCTACTATGGGATACAACTGTGGCGCTCCAGTAAATCCGGCCAGAGACTTTTCGCCAAGGCTTTTTGTTTACATTTCCGGCTGGGGTAGTAAAGTATTTACAAATAACACATTGTATTTCCTAATTCCAATAATAGGACCTTTTCTAGGTGCATTTTTTGCTTCAACTATTTATATTATACTGATATCAAATAATCTTGACTAATTTTTTGATTTTAAATATTTAATTTTAATAAATTAATAAATATTTTAACTGAATAAATTCTAATTTGAAGCATGAAAGTTAAAAAAATTTTCAAAACAACAAATTACTAAGATAAGATAAAAAGAATAGATACAACTGGTGTAAAAAGACATAATTTCAAGCTGAATTTTATGTTTTAATAGTTTAAAAAAAATTAATGATAATTATTAATGGATATTGTTCAAGGAATTTAGGATGAATAAACCAAAATTTTTTTGACTGATATTCATATATTAAAACAAAAAATTTAAAAAAATATATAAAAATGGTTTAAGCAAAAGTAAAAAAAACTAATTGTCTATTATTATCTTAAAATTATTTCTTGATTTTTTTTAATTATTAATTATCTGTAATTAACTTTAAAAAAATAACATGAGACTATGTGATTTTTTGATTAAAAAAATTCCAAATTCGGACAAACTTTTGATTAGATTTTGCTATGACCATAATTTTCTCCAATAATTTCTGATTTAGCTTTGCATCTGTATGGTAATTAATAAGTTCATTAAAGGCAACAAAGTTAGCATCAAGAATTTTAGCAAGCATTCCAACAAAAACATCTTCAAAAACAAATGGCTTGTTATAAATTGAGGCTTGGTAGAGTCGAATCACCAGATCATTTGTAACCAAATAAACAGTCCCGTGACAGTAAGGATGATATTTATTTTCACTATAATCTTCATAGCTGATGTAAAATTTGGAATAATTCGAACGATTTGGTTTTGGATACTTAATATATTTACCAATAATGGAATTACGGTATCCATTATTTGATATCTCTCTGTCACTAAAATACTTAATTAAACCTTTTGTATTGACGACAACATCATCATCGATTTTCATTGTATATTTTGCTTTGGAGCAAAAATTTGTAACCCATTTAAATCCCATTATGGTCTTAAGAGTCAAATTTCTATAAGAATCTATGAAATTTTCCTGGACAATATCTGAATATTGTTCAAATTCTTTCTTAACTTGCTGGTTAATGGTTTTATTTTGTGGATTTGCCATTAAAAAAACAACTTTGAGATCTTTTTGTAATAATGACCAATGAGCCCACGTTTGTCTGATCAGATTGCGTTGTTCAAATTTTCCTGGCGAAATACAAACTAATGCAATAATTAAGACACCTTCACCATGATTTTGTCCACAAATCTTTAGGCCAGGATTCAAAATGTACTCAAAGTCATGTGGATATATCTGATTCGAGATTTTATGAATAGTTCTTTTTGCTGAATAGTATGACGAGAATGAGTAAAAGTAAAATATTAGATAAAAACCAATACTCCATATCACCAAAATACTTAAAACTAATCTAATTGTTAGTGATTCTGAATTTAAACGTAGCATATCTTACTTCTAATCAGTCTAAATGGCATGGTTTTAATGCTTTTATTAGATAATAATAATTTAATTTTTGTTTCAGATATTTTAATTTAAAAAAATCAACTAATTTAAAAAATATGAATTCTAATTATTTAAATTGAAAAAAGATTTTTAAATAAAATATATTCAATAATCATTTTATGATTCTAATTGCTGATATATAAATGATTCTTTTACTTGAATTTATTTTCCTAATAAAATCCCTATATCTCACTTATTTCCAATTCTAATGTCTTGTAAATTATTTATTTTTGAAGTAAATTTGTGATTATGGTAAATAGAAACTTAGAGAATACCATCTAATTTTTTTTTATTTTACCACTTAAATTTTAAGTTTTTTATTTCCAATTATAAAGAAGAGGGAATCTGTTGTACAGCTGACCCTTTGGAAGTAGACCTAACTTTGGAGGCTTTATTTTTGGATTTTTCTCAATTGGGAGATAAGTCACTTGGTTCTTGGTACCCAGATAGTCAGTAGTTATTAGAGCTTAGTTGTTTTTGTATTTTAGTACAAATAGTCTAATTTAATTAGTCAATTTTTATATTTAAAAAATAAGAATAGTTTTAATTTTGTTAAAGCTGACTGTAATAATCTGTTGGTGATTTTTGAGATCTTAGCTATACAAAATCAGCAACTTCGTAGGCTTTAAGTTAAGACTTTATGGTCACTCTGTTCGAGCTGTTGAATTATGTGATAATATATTTTTTTTTGATAAGTTTAATTCTTTTCATTACATGAGTTCTTGTCAGTTTGATCGGTATATTGTTTTGTTTTAAACAAATCTTTATTTCTCTCATTAAATGAAGTTCCCATTTTCCCATTCATGATTACAATTCATTTCAGATGATTTTAATTTAAATTTTGGCTTAAATTTTGCATTTTTTCAAAAATAATTTTGCTAAAACTAAAACTTAAATTCGCACAAATTTTTACAATTTCAAATGATCAATTTATTATGTACAAACAAATCAATTATAATTTTTAAAAAAATGCAGTTGCAATGTCAAGTTAAATTTTGATAGACCTAGACTGCTCGTAATCTAATATAAAAATCTCTTATTATGAGGAATATGTAATCAAAGTCATGTGGTAAAATTTGGTAAATCTATTTAAAATACAGTTATCGTAGCACCACTAGATCTATCAAATATATCAAAACGATTACTGAATAAATTGCTTCTTCATTTTTCTGCAAATTCGTCCATTCGAATGGATAAAAAATAAAAAAAATTAAAATTTAAAGATTTTTTTAATAAAAAGAATCTCTCTTAGTATTATTGCAAATATTATATTTGTAATATGATAAACTATTACACTTGAAGTGTAAATTATATTAAATCATACTGAAGAAAAATACCAAGAATTTCTATGCAAACATATTCGTCGTATTTCCTTATTATAAACAGTAGAAAATGTAGAAAATAAATATTTTTATGCAAGGTTTGTTCTGGGAAGCCGTGAGGCTAAATAAAAAAAATAATTTTTTGTATGATTTTTATTTAGACAAAAATTTATGAGCAACTAGTCCTTAATAGAAAATTTTTGTCAAAAGATTCCAAAATGAAAAATATCATTCGAAGTTTTGTGCCCAAGAGTTCAGAAGGGCGGATGCTATATCTCGGTATATGGCTGCTGCTTCAAATGTAGTGAACTAAATTCAGTGTACAGTTACATCATCATTAACATCAATAACAGCACTTAATTTAATCATGAATTAAAAACATGATTAAATGATGTAAGTGCCATTCCTTTAGAAGTTGTTTGCTTATTTTGCGCACGGCACTATTTATAGTTATATTTATATTTAGTTTATATACAATTATTTTATTATTAATTTAAAACCCTCCCAATCTAACCAGTTTCAACGTCAAGTTCTCACTCTTGGTAACTACAACCTCTTCAGCGAACGCATCCTTGAAGGCATTAAGCAACTGGACAACGACGTAAACATTGACTATAACCAAGTAGTCGAGTCGCTATTTATATTTAGTTTATATACAATTATTTTATTATTAATTTAAAACCTCATTTTATATTTCTTGTATTTTCCCTTTATTTCTGTATGTAACCATTTGGCTACTTAGAGTGGCCACTTTCTATTATTCATTTAGAAAATAAATTAATAATAAATTTAAACTAATAATAAATTTTTTTGATGACCGAATAAAAAAAGATAAAAAATAAAAAACAAAAAAAAAGTTTTTGTCTTGTTATTTTAAAAAATAATATTAAAATAACTAATTAATTTGTGAGTGTCATCTTTACTACGGACATTGTGGACGAAGGGTTTTGGGTAGGTGGACGAAGTATTGCAAATCTTGGAGGAGAATTGGGAAAGTCCCCATGGAAATAGTTGGAAGACTGATAAGAAACTGCACAGGTGGATTATGGCACTAGTTACGGTCGTCAAGATGCAGTCCGACCAAATCAAGGAATAAAAGACTCAGCTAGAAGAATTCAAGAAGGCGAAAGACAACAGCGGAGCGGGTTGCACAGCGGGAAAAAACCTACGTCTAAGAAGGCATTGGATATGATTGTAGTGGAGTTCACGGACGACGCTGCGAGATTAAAGGCGCTTCGTGATGCTAGGACCCTCAGAGGCACTGAGCACAGGGACGTCAGCAAGCGAGAGAGCATAAACGGGAAATTTCCGCTAAACCAGGTGAGGATACAGCATCAAACCTGATGGTGATCAAAACGCTGGCAAAAAGTTTTATTACAGGATCAGATGGAACGAAATCAAGGAGATCTACTTCGAACATGAGAAAAAGCTTCCTGACCCTGCATGTCCTCGATCCCTCGTCTAAATTCAATATCCTGGACCTCGTTGTCACAAATGATACGGACAGAGTTTCTGGGTTCTACTGAAAAGGACTGTCTGCATGCAACTCTCACCGGAGCTTCGAACTACGGTCCCAACTCCCCTCCCAATCTAACTAGTCTCAACGTCAAGTTCTCACTCTTGGTTACTACAACCTCTTCAGCGAACGCATCCTTGAAGGCATTAAGCAACTGGACAACGACGTAAACATTGACTATAACCAAGTAGTCGAGTCGTATAACTAGTCGCTATACCACTTACAAGCGCCTTTGTCCTAAATAGTCCAGCGATAAGATCAAGCACTTTATCAAAAGGAAGTATAAGCTCAATTGCTTAGTCCGTTCCGCCCCTCGTAATTCAACTCAGAACAGTTTATACTATGGTTTGCAATCAGGTCAAGTCTGCAGTCAGACAGTCTTTACGTAAGTTTGAAGAATCGGTTGTCCGGGCCTTTAAGAGTCAGTCATAACTGCTCTTCAATTACATAAATAGCCGGAAGCAATGAAGGATACCATCAAATGTTTGTTGGATAAGGAAGGTGCCTTTTGCACGGATTGAAGTACGATTTCCTTGACGTCAGTACCCATCAAGTTAATGGAGCGCATGGCAAGAAACGTCGTGATGCATCACATCTATAGCAACAAAGGGATCGTTTCAGAGCAACACGGTTATACACTCCTAAGTGTACTTGTGAATAAAACTGTGGAGGATGTGATGTCGTGATCTCATGCATTCAACAAATGCATCATCCTGTTTGGTAAATTAAAATACAAACGTTTAGCTCAGGATTGGCACTAAAACTTAATATTTCTATTTATATTGTTTTAAATAAAAAACTTTAGAAGAGAGCTCTTTTAATAAAAGATTAAAAAGAAAATTTGTTTCATTCTAAGTGAACATAATAGTCATGAGGAAGTCAGTAGTCATTAATTTACCAGAGACGGTGGACCGCATAAGCGATGGCATCGATAGGAGATTCCATCTCTTAGTGGTCTTCCTCGACTTTGCTAAGGCCTTCGACAGAGTTTGCTACGCGTCATCAAGAGCCAAACTGGTTGCTTGCGGGTTCTGTCCAGGCATTTTCGATTGGGTCAGCAACTTCTTGTCAAGGAGGCAGGAGGGTCGGCACATTCCTCACTGGATTGATGTGTCTAGTTGGGTCCCTCAAGGTAGCGTCCTTGGTCTTGCTTCTGCTTCTGTTCGTCATCTTCATCAATGATATGCCAGCAGTGGTCAGCAAACTGATTGCCACAATACGCAGCACCAGTAACCTATCCACACTGCACGCACTATTGACAAACGCCGACTCCGTCAAAAAGTTCAAGAACGGACACGATGCCTTCCGGTCAAGTCAACTATCCTGAAGATGCGCATTTATTTATAAAATTTTTCTTTTATTTGAACTAAAAATTTAAACAGGATTTCTTTTCTTCAGTATTATCTATGTGTTATTTGCAAGAAGCTACCATAGTTAACCTCCGTAAGCTCGTTTTGCTGTAGCTTTCGAATTGATTCGGGTGACTTTTTGTCGATAAAATATTATAGTATTGGAGGCAGCTAATTTTATTATATGATTACTATTGGAAAAAAATTAAAAAATTTCTAGATTTTTTAAAAGTCGGTTTTTTATTTCTATAATAAAAGATTATTCCAGGATAAAAATTATTTAATTAAAATCTTGCTCTAAAGAAAAAAAATAATTGCGTGATCAATCTGAAGTAAGAATAATTTTCACTTTTTATATTTTTGACTAAATAATTTCCAAATATTAACAAACTTATGAGAAGAATTAGTTAAAATCATTAGATTGTTATTGATCATATTTTTATTGATTTTTAAACGTTGATTGTTATTTATTTTTTGATTTAAACTCACAAATTTGGCACCGATCATTTTAGCAAGCATTCCAACATAAACATCTTCCAGGAAAAAAGGCTTTTTGTACATTGAAGCTTGGTAAAGACGACTCACTAAATCATTAGTAACCAAATAAACTAAGCCATTGCAAAATGGATCATAGAATTTTCCAAAAAATTCTTTATAGCTTATGTAGTATTTTAATGGAACTTGTTTTGGATTCTTGATACATTTACCAATAATGGAATTACGGTATCCATTATTTGATATCTCTCTGTCACTAAAATACTTAATTAAACCTTTTGTATTGACGACAACATCATCATCGATTTTCATTGTATATTTAGCTCTGGAGCAAAAATTTGTAACCCATTTAAATCCCATTATGGTCTTTAGAGTCAAATTTCTATAAGAATCTATGAAATTTTCTTGAACAATATCTGAATATTGTTCAAATTCTTTCTTAACTTGCTGGTTAATGGTTTTATTTTGTGGATTTGCCATTAAAAAAACAACTTTGAGATCTTTTTGTAAGAATGACCTATGAGCCCACGTTTGTCTGATCAGATTGCGTTGTTCAAATTTTCCCGGCGAAATACAAACTAATGCAATAATTAAGACACCTTCACCATGATTTTGTCCACAAATCTTTAGGCCAGGATTCAAAATGTACTCAAAGTCATGTGGATATATCTGATTCGAGATTTTATGAATAGTTCTTTTTGCTGAATAGTATGACGAGAATGAGTAAAAGTAAAATATTAGATAAAAACCAATACTCCATATCACCAAAATACTTAAAACTAATCTAATTGTTAGTGATTCTGAATTTAAACGTAGCATATCTTACTTCTAATCAGTCTAAATGGCATGGTTTTAATGCTTTTATTAGATAATAATAATTTAATTTTTGTTTCAGATATTTTAATTTAAAAAAATCAACTAATTTAAAAAATATGAATCCTAATTATTTAAATTGAAAAAAGATTTTTAAATAAAATATATTCAATAATCATTTTAGACATATCTTCACAACCCTTAACATATTATTTCTTTTTTTTTAAATCTTTTTTAACTTTTATTTGATTTTAATTTAATCTGAAGCAGCTTTTGCTCTATACAGATAAAATGAATAAATTTTTTCAAACTTAATTTGTTTTTGAATGAGGCCATATTTTAAAAATTACAGACTGCCTCCTAAAGTAATCAATGTGGGTTCAAAGAACTATTTTAAGAAAATTGTTGACTAAATCAATTCGTCCTGATATTCAAAAGAGAATGAGCCTCTATCAGAAAGTTACTATAGCGATCTCTAATGGGTTTTCGTATGTTGGGAAAACCCATTATCTTACTTATTTTCAATATTATTATCTCCTTTAAATTTTCTTCATTTACCTTTTGATATTTTTCTTAAATTTTATAATTTAAATAATAATATCAATAATATTGATGATATTAATTTAATCAGGTTTATAATAATTTAAAATTCTTTGTTTGAAGATATGTTCAAAGTGTGTTCAGGTGTTTTTAATGATAAATCTTTTTTTTGTTTTATATATAATATATAGTATCGATAAATTTTTGAGAATTAAATAAATAAGTTTTAAATATTTTTAATGATAAAACAATTTTTTACATCTTTTATTAATTAATTTTTTCTTTTTTAATTAACTAAAGAGTTAAGTTTAAATGAAAGAGAGAAATTTACAGGGTTGTTTTCATGAGTTAGTTTGATTTATTTTTTTGTACATATAATGTGAGGATCTAAAACCCATTGACGTTTTTGGGTCATAGATGAAAATTTTTAGATATGCTTGATCTGAATTGATTAGCTCATTAACTGTTGATTGTATAATGTTTAAATTTTTTCCAATACAATCAAATTTAGTTTAGCATTTTAAATGCCGAAAAAATAATATCTATTTATTATTATTTTTGGTAAACAAAGTCCTAGACTTAAGATAAATAATTTTATTTAAAAAAAAATATATATTTTGTGATAATGCATTAATCTTTCTTATTTACCCAAAAGGATTATATTCTATCTAAAAATAAATTAATAATTTTCAATAACCATTTTAATAAATTTTAAAAATGAATATATTTAATTATTCTAATAAACAAAAATATAGAGTTATTTTCCAATTTTTACTTATATTAGCTTTCTCAGTATTCAATGTAAAATGCAATGAATCTGATGAGAATAAAAATGTCTCTGATCCTTTAAAAGATATCCAATTGTGCGAAGTAAATCAATTCATCGATGACATTAACAGTAATTGTAATCTAACTGCTATTAATTTCACTTTTTATGCTTATTTTACCTTCAAACAATCCAAACGCTCCACTATTTCAACACTAAATCAGCTTGCTGATATATTATCTAATTCTTCATCTTGTGAGGTATCTTATTTAAAGGTAGAATACATTTTAAATAAATAAAAAAAAAATTTGTTCACAACCATATTTTTTAAGTACAATTTTTACTCAGAAAGTCTTCAGAATTTAAAAGACAATTTTGCCATGAAAGATCCAGTTTTTAGAAAGAACTATTCCGCTAGGGTTTATATTTTATCAGATGGGACAAGAAACTATCGTAAAACTCTGGTATATGAGTGCTTGCTACCCAAATCAGATGTCCACTTGAGTCTAAAGCCTCTGGCCCCTCGCTTTAGCCAAACTAGACCATTGACTCTCAACAAAGTAACTGTATCAGCCTTCCATGTCAAAGTAAATCTAAAATCAATCAGTAATATCCATGTAAATCTAAACAACAAAGAAAAAACTACCAAAACATCACAAAAATTTATGATTTTTTATCATTATAAATGCCGAAGTTGTTCAGTTAATATCGATAAGACTACAATAAACGAGAAAGGCTTGCTGGATCCATTTTCATATCGCTCAATAAGATGTCAACTAAGGGTAAAATAAACTTAAATCTTAATTTTTTAATTAAAAGTTTATTTTATAAGCCGAAAAGCTGTGTTTATGAAGGAAAATGTTTTTATGATGACGAAAAAATAGACTCGAGCAATCCGGATAGCGACTATGCATGTAGCCATCCGCTTGAGTTCTACCTTCAAAATCAACTCAACCAAGACTATTATTAATCAAGCTATCATTATTATATATTTTTTAATTGAACAAATTATTTAAAATAAATATTCTATCAAACTCTTTATTTAATTTACTACTATTAGAAACAATAAAAAACTGTGGAGTTGAGGGGGATCGATCCCCTGACCTTCCGCATGCAAAGCGGACGCTCTACCACTGAGCTACAACCCCTCTTAAACCAAAGTATTTATATTTTAATGTGTAATATACAGTTAAATAATCAATCAAGAATAAATTGGCAAAGAAAATTTTAAAAGCTGATTTAATGTTCGTAATGGGGTTGTAGCTCAGTGGTAGAGCGTCCGCTTTGCATGCGGAAGGTCAGGGGATCGATCCCCCTCAACTCCACAATTTTTTTTGCACTTTTTTTTATCTTTAAAAACATGCAACACTTCATTTTAATTTAAACAAATTTTTATTTATAGAAAAAAAGATTTTAATTATAAGTTATTTTTGTGTTCTTCGAATAAATAAAATTAACAGATTGATTGAAATTAAATTTTTTTATAAATTAAATTTAAAACAAAAAAAACTCACTAGAAATAAAAAAAATATATTATAATTTAGGAGCTAAATTTAAAAAATTAGATATTTATTTTAAAAAAAATTCCTAGTAATAATGGTGAAGCAAATTTTACTAATTGTTCTTTAAGTAGATAAAAAATTTTATGGTAATTAACTTAATTCAAAAATTTTTAAAATTTAAAAAAAGAAATTTAATTGACACTTTATGAATAGAGATTAAAATTTATATAACCTAATTTTTTAATCTAAGCATTAAACGTAATGCCTCACCTTCATATTTATTCAACTTTAATTCATTAAAATCTTAAAGTTTACAAAATATTGGAATTGAACCTTGAAGGTAAAATTTAATATTTAATTTTATTGTATAAATAAGAATTTTTTAAAAATCTTAAATTAGAAAACAAAATTTTTTAATTTTTCTTTATTACATTTATAGATTCTAGAATATAATTAGAAAAAAATATTTTCAAACTAATTTTAAAATCAAAAAAGGACAGTTATTATCTTCATATAAAATTTTTTTAGGATTTAAAATAATTTTAAGAAATTTAGCTCCAAAATTAAAATTTTTTTAACAGAATCAATTAAAATTAAGGCGTCTGAATAATATTTAATTTGAATGCATACTCATTAAGTAATTTTGCAGTATTAAATCAGTATTTAACTTGGTTATTTTTTTTAAAGGCGTTTCCTTGACGACTATCAAAAATATTTTCAAATTTTTTCTATAGACCTTCTTTACCAATTTATTCAGCTATTATTTAACCAAACTCGACTCATAACTATTTAACCAGTCTTAGTATCGTCAATTTATTATGTAAATTATTAAAACAGAAATTTAATTTTTTATTTAATTTTAACTGATCCTAGTTGTTCGGAGATATAAACTGGCTTAAACATCGGCGAAAATGAGTTCCTTCTGGGAAACCAAATACTTAAATGCTGAAAAATCGATACAGTTTATTCAAGAGGCTCATGCAGAAGTACTTAAAGGCCTACATGGCGAAATTGAAATTCTACAAAAACAATGCGCCGGTACACCAATCTTTTATCTTCTAAGATCATTCAAAATTTTGTACCTATCTCATTTAGATTATGCTCTCAGATTATCATTACAAGCCGCAACAACAGTAGAAAAAGGTAATTAAAATTTTTCTTTTTCAAGTTTTATTATTGATTAAATATTGAAGAGGAGTATGACAAAAAATTTAAAAAATTAAATGTTGAGTACAAGAAAAGAGATGATTTGATTAATGAACAAAAAAAGTTGATTGAAGAGAGAAATAAAAGTATTAAAACTTTAGAAGAGCGAGTACGAACTTTGGAAAAGAAATATGAAACCGAAATTGCATCCAAAGAGAATGCTATAAAACAATTCAAATTACAGATAGATAGTCAGAGCCTACAAATAGCCAATTTAACCTTTCAATTGCATAATTTAAGAAATAATAAGCAGAACGATGCTAGATCTGAAAATGAGTTAAATTCGAAAAGTTCCAAAAAATTGGTACGCTCCAAAGAAGACTCGAAAGAGAATGAATCAATATCGCAGAATAGCAGGGCTGAAAAAATAGATCAACCACAAGAGTCTCATTTTGTAGGAATACCTGAAACACGCTCTAACTCTACACAATCAAATTCGCCACGTTCCAGATCAATCACTCCTCCAGCTCAGAAAGTTTTACCTCCAGTTATCAAGCGAGTCTCTGAGGTCATTCCGCCACCTGATCCAAAACCATTTCTTTTGTCTGCGGCGAGTACTCTGCATACACGAAGTAGAAAAGATTATCTGCAGCGAAAAGCACTGATATCTCTGCCTCCTATTAAACCATTCGAGTTAAACCATTTGGCTGTTGAGTCTCCTTTAAAAATTGGCCATAAAAATTCCAACTTGGTTCAAAATTGTAATCATGATCAAAACAATGCATCAAGTTAAACAAACAAAATTTGTAAAGAAATATTTTTTCAGACCTGATGTAAATCATTTTTAGATAATTTGTTGTATCAAAAATTTAAATTTTTTTTAGATATTTGATAATATTTTTATATAATTAAAAAAAGTTAAAAAATTTTTCAGCACAAATATTTTTTATTGATGATAAACTTTCATTATTTTATTAAAAATTGGTTTAGATTTTTAGAAATTGAGTTTTTTGAAAAATTGGCCCAGAATTGCTTTGGAAGATGTGATAACATTACGTTTCATAAATTAATTAAAGCAGCTTTGCATTGCTCTGATTGAACTTATGTTCATTTAACAGACAACATTCTTTAAAGTTAATTAAAATATTTTAAAATAGATTTACAATTAGATCAGAAATATTTTAGGTGTAGAATTAATTTAGAGCAGCCATCAATAAAAGGTTATCTCCGTCATTTGTGTTTCATCTTGGGGAAAGCATGGAGTTTCCTCAAAACTTGTCAAATAATTTAAATTGAATAAGCCTATTGATAATTAGTAATTCCTAGTAATTTAAATTTTAAGAGAAATTCAGAAATTAATCAAACTAATTGGAATTTTAAATTGTTAAATTATTGTCTCAAAAGCAATTAGAGTATGTAAAAATTAAACTTAAATATAATACTTTTTGTAATCATAATATATCAGCTAAACTGAAAAAAAATTCTTTATATTTGAATTAATATAAAATATTTATTAAAACTATTATCAATTTGAACTAATTTGAAAATTTTTGTTAAAATTATTCTAAAAATTTAATAAATAGATTTTCATTTTAAATTAATTTTATAAATTATCTAATAACTAGAATGTTTCAAAGTCAATATCTTATCATGTTATTTTTTTTAAACCTGATACATTTTTAATTATCTATTGTTTACTTTAAAATTAGATCATTTTGAAAATGAGAATTCTAATTATCTTTTGTTAAAAATTAAAAAATGCGGTATTTCAAACTTAATGAAAAGCAAAAAATTTATAAAAATTTTATTGCTTTTAATATATGTTTTATACTGGTGTTTGCTTGCTTCGATGTCATTGCAATGATAGCTAGTAATTCTGCTGCTTTTTGTCATCATTATTTAAATTAAAGTTCAAAGGTGTCCTAAACCAAGACGGTAATTTGGGAAATGGAAGTCAAGCTATCATTTATGGCATACAATTTTTGACTGGACTTGTTTGGCCACAGGTTATCATCGAGCTGATTGGATTTAAATTTACTTTGGCACTTGCGCAGACATTTTACTTTTTATTCTTTATTGCCAACACATTTCCTAGTTGGGCTACTCTAGTGCCAGGTCAGTACAGTTTAAGATTCTCTTATGATTAATTAAGATCGTTTTCATATAAAATTTTTCGTTTTTATTATAGGTTCAATCTTTGCTGGATTTGGGAACAGTCTATCATGGCCAACTTTGGGGATTTATTTTACAATTTTGAGCAAAAAATATTCCCAGATAAAAAATATCCCATTCGTAGACGCCCAAACTCTTCTATTCGGAATTTTTGGATTTATATTTTTTTTTAGTAATAAAATAAAATTTTTGTTTAAATAATTTTAACATCAAAGCCAAATTAGATTACATACTTGGCTCAATTTGGATCGGAACAATCTTAGAAATAAAAGATATACCGCTTAATTCTACTTATGATTATTCAACAAGCTGTGGCGTAAATAACTGCCCGTTGACTCCTCTTCCAGAAGCAACATCGAACCCAACTCTATCATCCATTTATGTTTTATGTGGAATAATAAATGGTGCATGTTTATTATCCATCATAATTGGTCTTTTTTTAGTTGATGATCTAAAATATGATGATAATTTGAATTCAATTGAAAGAGGACGCCTGGATTTTAAAAAAATCTGTAAATTAACTTGAAAAATATTCTAAATATAAATCTTAAATTCGAGAAATATATTTAAAGAAAAAAAAGATATAATTTTTTAATTAATTCGATTTTTTAGCCCAAAAATTTGAGGATGAATTTAAAAGTCTTTATGCACTTTCCAAATGTTTAAACATTTGGCTTCTGATGCCAATTGGTATCTATTTAGGCTACGAATTGACATTTATTTGGTTCGAATACCATAGAGTAAAATAATTTTAATAAAAAAATTTATGATAATTAAATTAACTAGAGCTTTGTTTCTTGCCTAACAAATGTTAATTATATTGGCTGGACAAGCATTGTGTACGGAGGTATGGCCTCAATCTTTTCCCTAATATCAAGCAAGCTGATCAAACACATTGGTATGCAAACTATGATGGTCATGATGCTAATGGGAGCATTAATCAATTCAATGTTTATGCTATCATGGACTCCTGATAAACAAGCATCTTATGTTATTTTTTTGATGGCAATCGCATTCGCTTTTACTAACTCTTTGGCAACAGCCCAAGTTCGAGCTGTATTTGGTATTTTTTTTCCAGCCAATACTGCAGCTTACAGCGCTGCAAACATATTTGAAACAATGGGCCTTGTTTTGGGATCAGTTTTATCAATTTATTTTTGTACAGATGTCAAGATATATGGTTATGTGGTCATCTCAGTGCTCGGTATTCTCAGTTATGTTTTCCTTGAAGTTAGAAACAAAAGTGAATTTGCTGAAAATGAGAAAAAAAATGGATTAACCAAGGTTTATGAAATGAATGACATGTCTTATACAGACGTTAAATTTTAATTCTTTCTAATTAGAATTATTTTATTAAACTTAAAAAAAACTTAAAACAAAATTAATTATCTGAGTGAAGAAAGCTAACTAGACTCAATTTCCATATTTGCTTTTTAAAGGAGCATATACTTAAATGATTGTTTTTTTAATTATTTAATTAAAGTGTTTTCTATTATCTTCAAAGATTTTTTGAATAAAAAGTTCTAAATCGATATTTATTGAGTTCATGATATAAGCGAAAATTCATGGTATAATATTTAAAAAAAAGGCTGATTTTTTTATTTATTCTGTTGAAATCGATTGCAAAAATTAATTTGACAACTAAACAATTACATTAATTATTAATTTTATAAACGAACTGAGCCAGCTATTCTTTCTAATTTTTAAATTCGCTTTTATTTGCCTAATTTATTAGAAAAACTTAATATTTAATGATAGTTTAAATATATATTTTTTTAAAGAGAAAGATCCTTTTAGAGATACTCGGATAAGATGGAATTTGTTTGCTGCCTGAATAAGTAGAAAAACCAATTTAGATCATTTGAAAATTAAACGAGGACAAAAAAGGCGTTTAGAATGGTCTTTGAGAACTAATTAGTTTGAAATCGTAATCATTATTTTTAATTGTTACTTATCTGTATTTTCAAGAGGCGTTTACTATTTTTAAACAAGGTCTAAGATATCTAAGATAAATGGAATCAATATTTTTGAAACTAAGATTAAAAAGTATTTTGTATCAAATTTTATAATTTAAATTCTTTGAATATAAGTAAATTTCCGATAATATTTTTCTCCTGGATACATATACGGAAATCAATCAAGACTTAAATAATTAATTAATGTTGTTGAGAAAATAAAAAATCATTCTTAAAACTTTCAAATATTGTGTTATTTCAATATAAAAAATTAAATAAACAAATAAATACCTAGAAAATACTGAAACTCTATAAAATTGACATTAATTAAATAGATAATGTGATTTAGAGAAATAAGATAATCAAATTTATATGCCATTGCTGAAAAATAAATAATCCAAAATTATTTTTTGAATTATCTTTGAAAAAAAGTTTTTTTTTCGGCCATTTTTCCAATTAACAAATAATTTTTGAAGATAATTTTGTTTTTAATTAAGATTAATTATTGTCAAGAGAAAGTATAAGGATGTAGTTGAGAACAAACTTAATCATGAATCGTTCAATTGGTTTACGAATATAAAACAAATTAGTGAAAATATGTAATTTCCGATTTTCCTTAATTAAAAGGGAAAACGAAAACATAACGGATAGGTAGTCGACAAAATTTTCGATCTCTTATTCAGTAATTAAAAAGTTAATTTAAACTTAATTAGTTCGACTCAGTCTGGATTTGAATACCACATAGAATAAGAATGATATATATTTTTGTTCAAAATGTAAATAAGTCAAAACATAGCTAAATTCAAAAATTTTATTACCTTTTTGGAAATTAGCATGAAAACAAACTAGTTTTAGGGTTTTTTAAAATTAAGTATCTGGGGAGTGTAAAAAATTTAAAAATCAAATGAAGAATAAAATGGTAATAGCATATTCGCGTGCTGGTCCATAAATTTTTATAATTTTATCATTTTTGCTAGTATAAATTTAATCTCTTCTTCTTATTCGGATTTTTTTTTAAAAATAAAATCAATAAATTTTTTATAGTTTAATAAGTTTATTGAAAAAATAAATATTATTTCATTTGGATTTTATTAATCAAACAGCCAAAATTTGTAATTTTGGCTTAATTATTAAAAATTGATGCAATTTGTCCTCTTTATTCCAAGGCTAAATAAAAATCAATTATTGATATTATTTTTATGATTAACTTGAGTTATTTTTTCAAATTTGGCAAAAAACACCCGCACATTAGGTGTTAATTTAATATATTCACATGGCGTTTTTTGGCTTGTGTGTCTGATAATCTTAAAAAAAATTAGGCTTATTATTATTGATAAGGTCTTTTTTTCTGTTTTAAAATTTAAAATTAATTATTTTGCCAAGAATAAGAATGTTTACAGCTTTGATAAACCTGAAATTCCAAAATCTGAATAACTAACTTTAAGGCTGCGCAATTAATTTCAGCAAATTTATCAGGCGATATATTCGATTACCTAATTATCCCTAAACAAATACGCTATTTCCAAATTAAAACTATTAAATTTCAATAAAATTCAATATATTTTAATCAAAACTTTCTTATTCTCGTCATAGTTTCCATTAAAACCTTAATTAATATTTAATAATTGTTAAAATAATAAATTGTCACCTACTAAGGTTTGATGTATTATAAAAGAAAGAATCACAAAAACTTTTTTGAAGTACTTTAGAGAGTGAAAATTTCAATTTTAAACAATGCCCAGCACCAAGTTTTTATTCTTAATTATGGTTTTATTTCTGGCGAATGGAATACTTAGCAGTTCCGTAGCTTCTGATGAAGAAACAAATGCATCGTCGCCAAAACTAAGCGACTTAGGCGAAGATGAACTGGAAAATCTAATGGTTGAGAATGAAGATTATTCAGGAGATGATAGCTCTTTTATGTATGAAGATGATGAGAGAAACTTGATGAAAAAGTCGGCTCCCAGACGAATATTCATTGGCAAGAGGCTGTTCCCAAGATTTTTGAGCGATAAACGAAATTTGAGGAGCTTTTCTTCTAATCTAAATGACATTTTGGCCAAAAGAAATGGCCAAATACACCGAATATTTATTGGAAAGCGTGGAAACATCAAGAGAATTTTCATCGGTAAATAGAACAAGTTTTCACATATGATAAGAACAAACAAACTGAGGACTATATTTTAATTTTTAAGTGTTTACTTTATAAAATAATAAAAATAAAAAAAATTTCATGTTTTACTCAACTCCCATAATTTCCCCATGGATCCTAAATTTTTATATAAATAAATTACATTTTTATCTACTAGGAAAAACTTAAATTTCATTTATAGCTTTTTTTAAGCGAATATCAAATTTTATTTTAAAATTTTGCTTAATAATCTGTCAACTTAAAGTTGATTTTGAATTGAGTAAGAATTTGTATTTGATCAAGACAAATCATCATTATTATTACAGAGAAATACATTCATTAGATCAAGTTTAAAGTTAATTATCTTTCATTAAATTTAATATAGTTTAGTAAAATATCGGGAGGATATGTCACTTTTCGTGTAGGCTTATTTAATAAGGCTATTTTTAATGAAATTAATATTAAAGAAAAAATTCACTGTCAAAAAATAAAAAAAATACATTTAGAGATAACCTTAACATCAATTCAACAAAAATTCTTTTAATACATTGTCATTTAATATTAAATTTATTAATTAATGCTAAAATATAAATAAATATTGAATTTTTGATGGCTAAACATTCAATAAGAGGAAAATAAAATTTGATCTTAATAACAAGTATATTTTAGCGTCAGGAATCCTTATAAATAAACAGAAAATCACTGAGATATCGCCAAAATAATATTTTTGAATTTAAAAAAAAATTTTTTTTTTAATTTTTTAGAGATAAAAGCTTTGCAAATTCAGCATGGCGTCAATTCCAATGATAATTTCCATAATTTTGGCTTTGTTTAATTTAATAAATTGTTTGCCGTCATATGAGCATGGTTACTTTCAAGACATTGCTAAACCAATTGAAAAAAAGAACTTTGGCGAAGTTAAAGCTTTGGTCGATGAGAATTTTAACATGGAAGACAATTTAGAAGAACAAGAAAGACTAAGAAGCAAATTAATACATTTATTAATTTATATTTTAGAAAATAAAAACATGGAAGGAAAAAATGAGTCCGACTTGGAAAAAATGCGCAAGATAAGGGAGATTGTAAGCTCTAGATTTGAAAATTTAAATTTTCTGGACAAACTTGACAAACTACGATCAATTGGAAAGCCGTTCAAAAATGAGCACAGACATGTTTTTATAGGAAAATAGAAGCTTCAAGATACAGTGATTTAATTTATTTACAAGAATTGAATATTCTTTGAATCGGATTCATTTATTTATTTTATTTCTATAATGAATAATAAAAGATTATTTTTTAAATTTTATATTAATTTTTTTACTTGTATCTAATTACAGACTGGGTTCAACATTTTAGGAATCAACCCTTAATAACGATCTCTTATAACTTTACATTCAAAATATTATTAAGGTGGTATCTTATTTCATCAGGAAATATTCAAATTTTAGCATTAATGAATCACAAGAAGTTAAAAATAAAACCCTCTTTTATACGATTAGTGGTCCTAGCCATTTGTGGAAAGATTGTTTTGGAAAAGTGACTAATGGCAAAATTTATTTATAAATGGTTAGATAATTGAAAATGTATTACTTACATCATATATCAAATAGATTTTAATTTAATACAGGGATAAAATTTATTAGATTAGACAATTCAGAAATTGAAAAAAATTTAAATTAAATTTAAATCTTAATTAGTATTTGTCAAATTTTTATTATAAATCAAAATTAAAATAATAATTGTTTTAAAGCTGTAAAAAAAGAACGAATTTAAAAGCATTATATTACCAATTGGAAAAATTATTATAACTAGTCAAATTAATTATCTATAAAAAAATTTAATTCATTTGCTTGTTAAAAACCTTTTAGAAATTTATACCATCAATTTAAATTAATTATCATCTTTTATAGTGAAAATTAATATTGTTTTATCAATTAAGTTTTCATTTAAAACACAGGCTTATCATTATTTATTTTAGTGTATCTCAATTCAAATCTTTGACAATCAGTTTTTCGGGTTGTTAAAATTCTAGTCACTCTTAAAATATGAAAAGCCGTAACAAAGTGTTTAGGAGATATTAAAATAAAAAAAATATTATCCAATTTATTTAATGGTGAATTAAATAAAACTAAAAAAATAAATTATTTGTATCAATTAATTAGATCTAGCTTTTAATAAAATACTAATGAAATATTTTTAAAAGATCAAAATATTAATTTTAAAAAATAGAATAAAAAAGTCTGGATCGCTTTCGAAAAATTGATATAAATAAATTAATTTAAAAAATGCACTAATTATCTAAACATTAAAATTGTCTACGTTTGGCGATCCCAATCGATTTGACATATATTGTATTTGCTTAACTCTTCTCTTAAATCTTGGATCTCTCATTTCCAAAGCTTTGAATTGTCTCATCACTCTGGCATCCAAAGATTGCAATGGCTTCAAGAAATTTCTTGGCGAATATTGTGCCGAGCTTTGATTCATGAGTTGGTTAACGTAGTCCTGATTCTGCGAGTAGCGTCTAGCGTTCGGCGACATAAAATTATTGAATGGAACACTTGACATGTTCAAGTGGTTGTGGTTTTGAGTAATATTTGGTGACAGGGCTCTCAAAGGCTTATTCCAATTTTCCATATTGTTTACAGCTGGATGCTCAAAGTAGTCTGGTTGTGGTTCGGGTAAAATGTCCTGATCGTAATCAGGATCTGGTTCAGCCATTTCGTCATCTTCCGAATTTTGACTTTTGTCAATTGTTTGTGCGTCAAAATTTTCATTTTGCTTTTCAAGCTCCATTTCTTTGATTAAATCAACCGCTTCTTGAATAGTTAATCTGCTGTCTCTGTACTTATGATGTTTGCTGAATATTCTGGTACTTGCCAAAATCTCAACAATTGTTCCCCATCGATGAAACAACATGGAAACAAATTGTAAGAAAAGCACAAGAGTAAACAAAATCAAAAAGACTAGACCCAGTATTTGAACTTTTTGATCAGGCTTGTTGTACAAGGCTCCAACAGCCACTTGCATTTTGGGAAAAGCGACAGAAACGTACTCAAATTGGAACTGCATTACGACCCATAAAGCGTTCAGCATGAAAAAAGCAAAACATGAGTTGTTCCTCAATTCTTTCAAATCTTTGGATATACGCTTTTCTTCTTCTTCATCTTTGCTCATCGGATGAAGATATTTGTCAATCAGACCTTGCCAAAATGTCATTTCTTTGGTGTTCAAATAATAGACATCATTTTTTCCAAATGTTTTCATATCTATCCAAGCTGGATTATATAAATAATTACGCGGTATTTCCACTTGAGATTCCAATTCTGTGTTGCTTTCATTTTGACTTTCTCTTAGTTCTGTGTCTCCCATTAGTTTTTCATTATTTGGTGAGTCTAATTGAGCAATTGTGTTTGACGAGAGTGGAACCTTTTTGTCTCCCAAATTCTCCAATTTGTTAACTATCTCAGTCAAAAGTCTTTCTTGTCTATTAACCGATGGCTTCATCAAATTTTGCAAAAATTCAGTTGCATTTTCAAAAACACCTTTTTGGTTCTCAGAGCCCATGATCAAACCCATAATGCCAGAGCGTTTAGGTTTTTTCTTGCTTTCACTTTGTTCATTTTGTTCTTTTTGAGCATTTTTTTTACCTTTTCTCTTGGCAGTCACTTCTCTAGTGCCCCAAGAAACCACATGTAAATTGCATATCGAATAAATTACCAGCAAGACATAACCACCAGGAAGTGTGACCAAGTACAATAGACCATATATCAGATTCATAATCTCCTGTGGATGCAAAAGTCCAGTGACCAAGAACAACAGTATTAAGAAAATGAAAAAGAAAGACGATGCACTTATTTCATCTGAATTGGTAAGTTGAGCAATAGTAGCCACCAATACCATGGTCATTATCATTGAATATATCGATGACATAAGAGCACCTATCATTACTTGAGTATCTGGTTTGGTTTTCAAGCAAATAATTAGATAAAAAATGGCTGGTGCCACGGCAAGGGTATATGATTCAGCAAGAGTAAGTCCGGTAAAAACAGTTCTGAAAGAGCTGGCAACAGTTAAAAGAATTGTGCCAGGTCCCAAAATTGTAGAAGCAAGTAGGAATCCTTGGTAAAGAATGTAGAATAATGACATATTTTCGTTGACCAAAATTGTGTGTCTAGCATCGCGAAGAAGATCCAAAATGTTGGCAATTGTTGAAGGCATCCAACGACGGCGTTGGTTGAAAAATTCCTTAAAAGTCTCCGGGGCATATGTTAACGCATCACTAGCAGCACAATAGTCAACTCTGTATCCTTCCTGTAGCAGCAATGTACACAACCAGCGGTCCTCACCTTGGTCATACTGTACATAATGGCTAGCCTCAGTGGCCTTGTCTGCATATCGTCTCATCACATTGTCGTCCATCAAGGCCGATCCACGGAACAACGAAAAGCAGCCAGGACTGCACAATACACATCCTAGTTTGTGTTCAGCGGCCTTTTGCAGCCAATGGCCTACAGCGTATTCGAACTTTTGATACCATACCATAGGACCAGAACCAATGGGATGAATACGACCACAAGCAGCACCCACTTTGGGATTTTTCCGCATACGATCAACCAACAACAGAACAGCTTCTGGTTTAAAATCAACATCTCCATCCAACGCTAATATGAACGTGTTCTGAGCTATTAATTTTTTGTCCTCAGATATATTCTTGATAAAATCGCCAAAACCACTGAAACCCTGAAACATACTGTACTTTCGGCTGAATTCCTTATTATCTTTTTTTCCAAGTAGTTTATATGATAGTAAATAATACATATACATGACCTTAAGAGTAAAAAATGAACTAACCAATTTGGCTTAAAATTTTGACTCTGTACCTGACTCCATCTTTTACGATGTCGAATCTTGTCCTTATCTTTAACATGGACTATTATTTTATTACCTCCAGGCATAACCCAAACCAATCGACCCCCATACGGAGTTGGAACTTTCACCGGATCTCCCACACTCATTTCAACACCATGCACATAGCTTTAATTATAATTTTTTTTTTAATTTTACTAAATTTAATTCTTTTAAATAAAAAAATTTATATTTATAGATATTATTCCTCTTATTATCTTCTAAATTTTCAAACTAAAAAAAAAACTAATTCATAAAAATAATATTTTTAAAAGCTAAAACTTAATTATTAATAATAATTTTTTAATCAATTTAAAAATGATGTAATTTTTAAAATTTAACTTACACTGCGGCAATATTGACCACAGAGACAAATTGTTGCACAAATCGATTTGGAACCCTTTCACCATCATCATCGTCCTCAAATGCGTCATCAAAGAAAATATGAGTCTCGAACTTATAATAATCAGGATCGTTTATGTTCAACAATTTTTTGGCCATTCTACGCGCATGCTGGTCACGGTCTAGTCTAAAAATTGATTTTAAAAGCTGGGTCATTTCGTTAATTGTTTCATGCCACATGGTTGCGCACAAATAAATCAATGGTGTCGGATGGTTTCCATTTTCTTTGAGCATCTCTGATGATTCGTTTAAGTCTGCGTCAGGTATATTCTCGTCAATACGCCTTCTATTCATCATCAAACATTGATCAAGCAATGCAGAATCATAGGTCGGTTTGGTAAATATTCTCTCATTTTTTGCCAAGCGCTCGATTTTTGGATACCAAATATGTGAGCCAATCCATAGTTGTGAGGCCCAATAGAGCACAAAACCAACCATCACGGTCTCAATCGAGCTTTTTACTTTTCAAAAATTTAATAAAGATAAGAAAAAATTTTTAATTTAATCCTACAATTGAATCCGTCCCAGTAAAAAAACTCTCCAATAAAGCTACCATGCATATTTATATTTTTGTTTCTTAGCTTAATGCTGGATATCATTAAAATTAAGAAGGTGACCGGAGTGGAAAGAGTCAAAGGCAGTGAAAAGCCCAGACCTTGCATCAAAACTTTGCAGGCTATTCGACCAGTATAGAAACAAAAGATGGCTGACAAAGAGTGGATCAAAAATGGCAAATAGAACGGAATTCCAGTGAAAAAAAGGTCAACTCGAGGTATTTCAGGATCCAGCATAGCCAAGTCAGAGAAATTCAATTTTTTATTAAAGTTTAAGTATTCTTTCTGGATGGTTTGTGGCAAAAAGGCATAACTGAAAGCAAATATTAGAATTATTTTAACTGGTGTTATGAAAGCATATAGCTTGGCATTGTATTTTCTGTGCTCGTGGATATTTCTTTGAATGAATAGAATAACCCTGTTTGTGCTGTATCTAACCTCGGTAAAGTTTTCCCAATAGCTGAATGATACCAGAAAAGCACACAAAAAAATGTAGACATAAAACAGGTCGCTTTTTTGAGAGTTGTTTTTCAAAGGATTCACATCAAAATCGGGTGCTGATTTGAATATGAAAATCACTGAAAGTTGACACAAAATGGCAACTATATCGAACAGAACTGTGATGAATTTTTTGAATCTGGTCATTCCACGTTTCGAGGAAAAGAACAACTTCAAAATTGCCGGCACTATGCACAGTGCATTCATTAGAAACAATGCGGTTATATTCTGTACATTGGGAAGAATTTTGAACACAAATAAAGTTGTTCCAAGAGTGTGTGCTGCTTCAGTAAACAAAGTCTATGGATAATATTTTATAAAAAATAAAAATTTTTTTTTTCTAATTTATTAAATGTACCCAAACAAAGAGGAAAAAACTCGGTCTACCACTAGGACTAGCGAAAAGACTGGTTTGTATACTTGAAAAAAAACTTATCAAATATGGCAAGCTGATTGATAAGGCTGTCAAAAATGTCCATCTAGCAATGTATCCATCCGGCTAGAAACAAAATTTTAATATAATTTTTTCAATTTTTTAAATTATATAATATTAACTTGATTTGGCTTTTTGACTGCATTGATCATAGTGAACAGTGACAGTTTGCTTACCACTGAAGAACCAAGTACAACCAAAAAGAAAACAATGTAAGCCAAAAGTTTGAATGCAATTTTGAAGGTCTCAGCTCTTGACTTCAAATGCATTTGCTCTATTTCAAAGTCACGTGATGTTACTCTAGCCACATCCCACCAATATTCCTGTTCCAACTTGGGCTGAATAATGTCAACTTTTTTATTTTCCTGTTGAAGTAGCTTGACCGATTGAGTGTGCCTTAATCGAGGTGTAGTCTTAAAATTTTCCGTCTGATTTAAGGTGTTGTTTGCTTGACTTAGATCTGTATTAATATGCAAGCTTTTTTTTGGCATGTTGTTATTGCTGATATCGTCTACCAAGTCCATTTGGTCTTTTTCAATAAGATCCAGTTCTTCATTTTTTATAAATACCTTGCTAAGACCAATACGGTAGTGACGAAGGCCAATAGATTGTAAAAGCTTTGCACACGCTTCTTTGGCACTCATGTTCTGCTGGTTTATTCCATAAGAACTAGCCAGTTTATCAAATCTTAAATTATAAAAATTAAAATTAATAAATTTTTTTATCTTTATTTTTCTACCGTTTGATAAATGTAAAAAAATCAATTTTGACAGCATAGTTTAATTTTCTCACTCGGGCATACTCAACTAGACCAGTCTCCTTGATTTGTTTGAATGCAATATTGGACACAAATTGGTTGGAAAATACATTTTCATTTGGTTTAATACATCTTAAGGTTTATTTCTTAATTAATAAAAAAACAAAAAAATTTAATTTCTACTTTATAAAATGGGTCTTGGAATTTTCTAGTTTGGAAACAATTTCGTTTAGAGATACATTAAAATAGACCAAATTGGCACTGTTTGCACTATTTTGCTCAATTCTAATGGTGGTGTTTGACTTAACTTTTTCCATCATTCGATTAGCAGCCATTAAACTTTTGTGTTCATCAGTTAATAATTTGGTATTGAAACTTTTGATTGACCTGTTTGATGGTCTGACTCGTATGCTTTTTAAGGAAATAATTTAACAATATTTTATTAAAAAAATTGGATTTTACTTTGAAAAACTTCCATTTGGCGCTGGTAGAGCCATAAATAAATCAGAAATAAAAGTGTCATCACTTTTTTGAAGACATTCAATTATATTTTTGCTCAAAAAATCACGACACTTAATAACCATGTTCTTGGCAGAGTATTTAACCTTTCCAAAAACATGATTGATTCCAAAAGCAGTTGGATTCGATTTATAATTAATATAATCAGAATTATGGCTCAAATAGTCATTAAGTTTTTGAACAAATTCTGTGTCATCGGACAAATTGGATTTGCACTCTTCTTTCAATAGACTAAACAAACCAATTGGTTTCTTGATGGGAAAAAATTAACTTTTTTGTTTAACTGATTAATTTTGTTTAATTTTTTACTTGTAATAATAAGTCACAAATTTTCTTATTATCTTTGAACGAAATTTGCGGATAAGCAAGACCTTCACGCTGATAAGTCATTTGGTCATAGGTGAATGAATGCCTGTAGAAGGCGTTCTGAGTTTCTTCATTCAAAGTGTTGACCATTAGCTGTTCAATGCCATTGTTTTTAAAATTTTCAAATCCAAACATATCCAAAAGTGATATGTTAAAAGTGGACTGATTACTGCTAAATATAAAATGCTTGCTTATATCAAAATTTAAAAATATTTTCTCTTATAGGCACATAAATCCGGATTACCAAATCAAATCCGGGTGTATGACCATTTTTCAAATAAGCCAAAATAAATTCATTACTTTGAATCTTCTAAGTCTAATCTTGAATTAATGTTCTTTATAATCCAACCAAAAAGACGACTATACAAGGTCTTGGCAAGATTATCTCTCATTGACAAAGTATCTTCCAAACTTCTTGGCCACATTTGACTTCCCTCTGCAGAAAATTTCATTTTTTTTTAGTACAAAAAAAGTATATTTTTACTTGAAGTGACTACAACAGTTGATATTAATATTGTAGCCAAATCAGCGTGGTCTACACACAAAAGATCCGAAATTTTTGCCAAAGTTCTCTCATTTTTTATGTAAACTATATCCTGATTTGAATTGGATATGGTCACGAACTCCAAATCAGCTAATAAGATTATAATAGCCAAGACTCGATAAATTGCTTTCAAATCCTTAAATTTAAGATTAAAATATTTTTTAATAAAATCTTTTAAAAAAATACATCATCTTTGAACCCGAAGCTGATCATTCGATCTTTTAAATCATTGAAATTTTCGGTCCATTGTTTCAATTGGTAATTGGTCAAGCCATCTGGTAAAGCAGTTATTCTAAAAAAAATATTTTACTCAAAAATTTTGAAATAAAATCGGTCTACTTGTGCTTTTGGATATTATCTAAATAGAGTCTGTCCATGGTTTGTTTGTCCAGACCTGCTAGCATATAATAAAAGACAAGAAAGTTTCTCTCATTGGTCAGATCAAGTATAACACGAGATTTTTCAAGCAAAAAATCATTTATTTTAGCTTGTTTTTTTAAATTTTTTTTTAATAATTTAGAAACAAACAAAAATCTAAAAATTACCTCCCACTAAAATACCATCTTGATTGTATTTTAGATCAAATATTTTGGCAAAACGCGTCGAGTTTGAATTAAACAGAGTTGGTGCATTGCCAAATGCTTCTACTATTAAAAGTGCCTTTATTTCAAGAGAAAAATATGTAAATATTAATTAATAAATGCTTTAATAAAAATACATGGTGTATTTTAATTCGTAAGCTATCATTTCGGCATGTCATTTTGGTAAAAAAGTCAACTGCATATTTAAATGTTTCTGTTTTACCAGAACCACTTTCTCCATTTAGGACTATAATATTGTCACGCTGTCTTTGAACAGCTGATTTGTAAATTTCAGAGCATAGCCAGTACAAATGAGGGTCCATACAGGATCTACAATTGTTTTCGTAGTATGCTCTTTTAAGTTCGTCTGTGTGCATTGGAATGCGTTCTCGTGGATTTACTGACACCAGCAATTCGCCTACATAGCTCTACGATAAAAATAATTTTATCAATTTAAAACTTAAACATTTTTTTATTAATTACATAAAATTTTCTCATTTCAAATTTAGATTTTATGGCCGAAAGTATTGACTTTTCGTCAATAACTGGCATTAGAGATAAATCATCGCTTAAGAATACATCCGTGGTGTTTAAGTTTGAATTGAACGTGTGCGGTTCAAAGTCTCCTGTTTCATTTTGGGTAAAATTTTGCATTGGTATAAAATTTTTATTAAAAATGGCATTGTTAAAATTAATATTGTCCAAGTTATTGGATGGTGTATTCATGGTATTGTCTATGACTGCTATGTTCTGCGATGCTGAGCGAGCTCTTGGCTCTTGGTTGAACAAATTTTTCATTTCCTTGTTGATTAAATCATTTTTTTGTTCGAGCTGGGACTTGCGTCTTTCCATGTCGGACGATTTTGGAACAAAAAAATAACACTCTATTCCTTGGCAAAACTCGGTTCTTGCTCAAAATCAGTCTACTAAATGAATATTTTTTATTAAGCCAAACCTTTAGCACTAAATTTTAAATAAATGAAAATTAAATAAAGATGCTAGTGAATAAGCATTAAGTAAATCTAAAATTATTTTCAAAGAGACTTTTTTTATTTTAAATTATTGTTGTATAATACAACATTGCTATAATAACTGTGGATTTTTCTAGTCCTTATTAAGATTTTGAATACAAAAAGATTTTTTTACAGATTGGTACATGTAAAAAGTAGATATAGAATCACATCTTTTGATCTTGTTATAAATTGCTTTCAATTTATGGATTGAATACAAGGAGATTTTGATATAATTATAAAATAAAATAACACCATATGGCTGATATATAATTTTTTAAATATAATTTAGATTAAATGGTAATTTTAAAACAAAAAGTTTACCTGATTTATTTATTTATTAAATCTAAAACTATTAAATTAACCAGCCGACAATGATAATACAATAATATTATTAACATATTTGCAAAAGATTTACATTTAATGTTTAGTAATTAAAATGAGTTTATTTTCATCAATATAAAAATATCCCAGATATGTAACGGAAATTGTGTGCTTATTTAATTATCAATATCAAACTATCAATTTTATTTTCAATTTATCAAAATTTAAAATAATTTAAATTCTTTGGTGTATCTTTTCTCATGAATAATAAATTGCAAAAAAACATCCCCAATTTCATTGCTTGTCTCTAGCTCCTATCCGATGTCTTTTCTTATCAAATAAGAGGCAATGGTATATTCTGATTTACACAAAAAGTCTAAGAGTAAAATTCACCAGAACTAACAAAATAAATAAAACATTCTGTAAATTTGGTAATTAAATTCTAAAAAACTTTTTTAACGCTAATAAATGACATTTCCTAATCTGATAAGAAATTTTCATTCAAACATTTTTAAAGAGACCTTGAAGTAAATTAAATAAAATCTTATGTATAATTAAGTTGAGATATGAACTTAATAAAAATTCAAAACTGCGACCCTATCGGGTTAAGCTTTTTCAAATCTTTGGTAGTAAATTAGAATGTTTCTTGAGGCATTTCTGCAGATTAATTTTGAAGTTATTAATTGGTTTGGAATTAAAGATTTACTGAGGTAGCCTATCCGAAGTATTAATCACTCGAATTATTAAGAAATGATATTGTTGCATACAACTTTTCACATCTTCTCTAACAATACATTTGTTATGTTTTCATAAGTTAGTTGTAAGACTGATTAAGAGAAAAATTTATACAATTTACAAAATTAATAATTTCATATCCTTTATTAATTAAATAAACATTTCCATTATTTGCGAGTAGTCAAATTTTTTAAGTGTAGGCATTATTTTTGCGATTCTTCTTTGGACTTTTTCAATAAATGGAAACCATGAACTTATGGCAAACTCTAAATGAGGTCTAACCAGTGCTATGTAGAGCATTCTAAATGTATCAATTATTTGGTTGGTCCACTTTAAGTTATTTTGAATATAATTACTTAGATTTTTTTTAAGAATTCTTTAAGATAAATTCTTTTTACCTTATCTGCTAAAAATGGCATAGTTAAACAAAGGATTTTCTGAACCAAAATGCATTACACTGCATTTTTCGATATTTAAATCCAAAGACCAAGTAAGCGACCAGCCTGAAATTAAGTCTATATCTTTTTTTATAAATTAAGTCTATACCCAACTGAACCCTGAGACAATCCCCTGATTACATCTAACCAACTTGACATGGATGAACCAAAAATGCAAAAATTTGAAATTATGAAACATGCTATTTATATCAAAAATTTAAACTATTTTTACCAAAAAATAAAAAATATCTGAATAAAAATGGCCGAAGAGGAATATGAAGATTTCGAAGAAGAAGAATTAGAAGAAGAGGAAGATTATGTTGAAGATCAAGCTGAACATGAAGCAGAATCAATAGAAATTTTGAAAGGAGAGGAACTTGGTCAAGAGGTGATCAGAGAGAAAAGAATTACTTCTCCATATATGACCAAATATGAAAGAGCGCGTATTTTGGGCACGAGAGCCTTACAAATAAGTATGTGTGCCCCGATAATGGTCGAACTTGAAAATGAGTTTGACCCATTGGAAATAGCAAAGAAAGAACTCAAGGAAAAGAAAATCCCGTTCGTAATCAAGCGAAAATTGCCAGATGGAAGTGCAGAATTGTGGCCAGTAAAAGACCTAATAATAACTGATTTTTAAAAAATTAAGGTTTTAGTTTTAAAAAATATATTTTTAAAATAAACTATTCTTAAAGACAAACAAAAATGCTTTATTTTTTGTTAATCAAATTATGAGTTTTTTAATTTTGGATTAATTTAAAGCACATGTTTAATAAAAAATTATTTTAGAAAAAATAATTATTATATTTGATTCAAAAATAGCTATTAGCTGAGCATGGCTAAAACTAAAACCATAGTAATTGTTGATTCAGCCGGCGGAACCGACGACGAAGGTTTTTCAGATAAAGACCATGGACAAAATGGTTTATACAAAGAGTAGCAACCTAAAATTAATACTTTTCGATTGTAATTTTCTTTACTTTTAAGTAAAAAACCGACAATTAAAGATTTGGATGATTTGAACGGGACAGAAAAAGAAATTTTTTTATTAAAACTTCCCAAAGAAGTAAACTAACTAATAAAGAAAAAAAATTATTTTAGGATAATTAATTTTTATTAGTTAATTAAATATCAAAAAGAACACAAAGATTTAAAAATAAATTTAAATGATATAAAATCTGGAAAAAAATTTTGTATTGTAAGCTTTATAATACAGTTAATATGTGGTAAAAATATTTTCTATGGTTAGGACGGAGTTGAATATGAAGGTATGGTGTTAAAATCTAAAGTGTCATTCAATTGCCTTGGAAAAAAAGAAGACCTATATCAAGCTGGTAAAATTGTCTAATTACATATAATAAAAATTTAATTATTATTTAATGTTTAGTTAATAATTTTAAATACGTGATCCATGTAAACCGATGTATAGATATACCAGAAGTGATTGCACCACCAATAGAAAAAAATAAAGTTCAATTTCCCCAATCTATAGAGAATTATCTCTCAAATAAGCAAAAATCTGAGTCGACTAATCACAAAGCAAAATCTAAGCGTGTAAAAAAAGATTTAGACGAAGAACTAGATAAAATAGATAAGACTTGGAGTAAAAAACTAAAAAAATAAACTATCAAAAAATAAATTTTTTTTATTTAATGATAAATTTATTAGAATTAAAGGATTAGCAGCCTTTGATTAATGAAACAAATTTAATAAATTAAAATTAAATTAGTTTTAGTTTAAAATGGCTGATGACGGCGATTTCGATGACTATGATGATAATGGAGATGAATTTTTTGAAGAAGACGATCAGTTAGATGAAGTTCAAGATGGTCAAGCGGATGGCGAAAAAATAGAACTGCTTCAGCAAGAGGAGGTTGGTCAAGCCGTTGACAAAGATAAGAGAATAACAACACCATTCATGACCAAGTATGAAAGAGCCCGGGTTCTAGGAACCAGAGCATTGCAAATAAGCATGTGTGCTCCGATTATGGTCGAATTGGAAAATGAGACTGACCCACTCCAAATAGCTATGAAAGAATTAAAAGCAAAAAAGATTCCTCTCATTATTCGTAGATATTTGCCTGATGGCAGTTTTGAAGACTGGTCAATTGATGAACTTATAATAAACGACTAGAGATCATTTTACTTTTGTAAAAGTATGTAAATGTAGGCTTTTTTTGAACATTTATCTCTATATAAAATAAAAAATAAAATTTATTACATTTTATTATAACTTAAAAAATATTGTTAAAATTTTAAACTTGTTTTATTAAAATTCCGTATGGTCTAACATAATCTGGTGAGTTGAAAATTCTTAGATCCTGATTTGACTGAGGTATTCTCATTTTAGTTGGATCACCACGACATTGAAGCAGCATTTTATATTTTTTACCATTTAGAGAAAAAGTAGCTGTTTTTTCCTCAGCTAGGTTTGGCTTTGCTGAACATATTATTCCAATTCCACATGGATTATTGCAGTTATCACTTCGCGGATTTGTGTCTTTGGTTTTGGCAAAATTTAAATTATTACTATTTTTCAAATGAGGCCTAAACTTTCCAGTCATGGGATCTATTAGCTTTTGGCTTAGTTCAGTTTTGAGAGGAGAAGTCTTAAAACCAGTAAAGACCACAGCCCATTCATTGCTGTTTCCGTCTTTTGACAGCCAGTTCATATTTTTGAATACCAAACTTATTTTAAGCCCATATCTAATCCACCCATTTGGTGGATAGTAAATTTCACCACCTCTTTTTGAATTCTTTTTTCCTTCAAAAATTCGATCTCCAATCGGGTCCAAAATTATGTTTGGATGTATCAAAAATTTTAATTCTTTGATAACTGGATGAATTTCCAAAAAATTAAATTCTTGACTTTTTGCCACTTCAGGTTTCTTATTCTTTCTCTTTAAGATTAGAAAAATATTCATTAATTATTATATTTCTTTTGAAAGTAAAATTTAAAAAAAGTTGAATTTACTATTTGATTTGAAGGCGCTTGGCATGCATTTTCTAGTACCGGTTCCGATGGTGCCAAGTTTAATTCTTCAATTGGTTTATCATTTCTAAAATTGACTACTGCTTGTAACAAATTAGTCTTGTTAATCAATAAGTTAATTTAAAAATTATTTTTATCTCAAAAATACTTCATCAATGGGTTCAACTATTGATTTTTTTGAAAAAGGAAAGTTTATTGCTAATTTCTAAATTAAATTAATCATTTAAAAAATAATCTAATAATATTTAAAACCTTGTTCTCAACAATTGAATAAATGCCCTGCATTAAATCATTAAATTCTTCAGTCTGACCAAAATTGTCAAAAACATTGGAATTACTTTAGTTATAATTTTTTTTTAAAAAAATCCTGAAATTAGATCAAGCATTACCGGTAAAAGCTACAATATCTTTCCCTCACAAGAACAAATCCAATCGAACCGAGCTCAGGTATTGGAATCTTTTCTATATAAAGTGGTATAATTGGTTTATTGAACGCGTCAGCGTAAATTATTTCCCTCTCACAATTCTTTGACTTTACATAATCCCTGCTAACACAAGCCAAAAGCACATCAGCTTGTTGAATATTAGATGCCAAAGAAGAGTATAAATTCATTCCTGCTTTTATTTTATAAATGTCCATAAAAACTTCCACATTGGTAAAATTAATTAATTCAGAGTATATTTTTTTAACATTTGGCTGAGATTTCCATTGGTAAGATATAAATATTCTAATCTTTGGACATTCTTCTTGATCAATATGTTCCATGTTAATAAAAAATGTTAGTTGCTAGGTAGAAATTTTATTTTGAATTGATAAAAATAAAAAGGTATATAAAAAACTAATATGCAAATCTAATTGCTTTTAGAACCAGTTCCTATTTTTTTTCCCAAAATTTTCAAATAATTAGCAGGCATAATTCCGGCTGTTTTGCCATCTATGGAGCCAAGTAACCATCCACGCAGTTTAGGCTGAAATTCTTTTGGAGCTATAATGATTTTTTGCCCTTTTCGGAAAGATATTTCGTCATTATTTAAAGCATCATAGTCAAACTCTGATGCAGCAATAAAATGGTCTATTTCTCCTCTCATCCATAACGAGTCGTCTTTATTGCTTTCGATAGAGGACAAAATTTTCCATATCAACCATGGACCTCCAAGAACTACTGCCAAAAACATCACCAAAGGCCAATTAGTCGGCCTTTTAGTATTTTCCTTGATAAATCTTTCTGATTCAGTCAAAATTTTAGACTCATTCCAGAGATCTGGCATGTCCTCAGTAATAGGTCTGTTGGTGATCCGATAAGCTGCTAGGCGCAATAAGCGAACACACTTTTTATACAAATATTTAAGGGCTCTTATCACTGCTAGAGCTGATAAAATTCCGGATAAATGTGTCTTGAGTCTGTAAAATTGGTCGGCGACTCCAACAACTGCTCTGAACGAATTGTAGACTGCGTAATAGGTGGATTCAAACATGGCGCTGACTGCCGAAAATGCATGGACAACACTCTCAATTGATTGAAAAGCTCCTCTTGAGTTTTCTTCTGCTGCGCGCAAAAAGCTATTCGACGAGTTAAAACCACCGATTCCATAAGATGCAGAATTAAACGGAGCTGAATAATTGTACGAATTTAGACCAGAATAGGATGAGTATGGTGGATGGTACGAGGGTGGTGAAAAATTAGTTTGTAATGTGTTGGACAATTGTTGGCTTGTTCTGGGAGGTATAGGTGGTGCTGTTTGCTGTAATGGATTAATTGACTGAGTTGTCGGCACGCTATTACTTTCAAAACAATTTATTTTAATTAGATCAATTTTTATATTTTTTTTAATTTTATCATTAATTTTATCACTTCAATGTCGATCAAAAAGTGTTTTTTTAGACACTTAAAATAAATATCAATATCTTTTATGGAATTCTTTTCTAATTATTTTTCAGTCAGCTCATATCATTTTAAAAAAAGATAAAATTTCTATTTAACAACTAAAAGTTTTATCTTAATCTAAAATTAGTTCATCCTAACTAGTCCATAGATATTTTTATTTATTAAAATTATTTAAAATTAATAAATAATTTATCTAATTTTGAATTATTAAATAACAGTTATATTTTTTGTAAAAACTACTAATAAGTGTAATAATCTTACTATTCAAAAATCAAATGTATGAAAAAATTCGCTAAAAAGAAAAGTATGAAAGAAAAGGAATAAAGGTTCCCACGCCAATCACTTATGTAACTTTGGTCAAATTTATCCTTTTATCTGTAAAACATTTAGAAGGCAGGTTAGGCTTGTCTTGACCAAAAGTGTTTGGTTCAAAAATACTTTTTCAAGACCATAAGAAATAGAATCAGCTAAGATGTACTCTTTAGAGTTTTTTTCTTCAGATACTGTGTTTAAATCCTCTTTTAGCATGGTCAATAGGGCAAGCTTACCATTCTGAGACGACCCTAGAAATAATGCAAAGTATTCTTTTCTAGTAAAAAAAATGGAACTTTTTCAATTTAGTTAAAACTAGTTAACGAACCATTGCCAAAATAGTTAAATTGATAGTTATATTGTAAAATTATGAAAATAAAATTCAAGTTTTGATTGAAAAACAACTAAATTATTAGTGAAATTTACTAATTAAAGGTGATATTTGGAAATAATTTTTTATTTTTTTGGTTAATTTGATATTTTAATTAGTTAAAAAAATTTTTTTATCTAGCGGTTTATTTACTTCAATAATTAATTTCAGCAATCACCATTAGATGAAAAAAAATTACTGTCTGTAAAGGTCATTTATCTACTTAATTTACTTATTAAAGCAATTTAAGTTCTAATAAAAGTATATATAAAAATTGTTGCCTTAAAAATAAATTATGTATCCTTTTGAGCTTTATGGCTAAAAAAAAATTGATATCTAATTTCAGTTGAGATATCTTTTGATTACAACAAGTCACTAGAGAGCCAAATTATTATTAATTAAAATAAATTATTATTAAAAAAATTATTGATCTTGTGAATTTGAGGAGATTTTATATCAGAAACGAAATAACTCTAAACAAGTAGTTTAAAATCGGTTTTATTTTCGATGAGTTCAATATTAAGGAAATGCTATAATTATTAATTAGGATTTATTCCAAATTGTTGGCTTTTTAATTTGATATATTGGAAAAACAAAGCTTATTTCCATCACTAAGAGTTGTTGAAAAAAAATCTAACAAATTAATAACCAAATTGATTGAGACCAAAAAACTAATTTAAAAACTAACAATTTTTTTTAACCATAGTTGATTTAGTATCAAAAATATGTTGTTAAAATAAAATTAAACTATCAAATAATTACTTGGTATTCAAATCGACCAATCCATTTGCCATTTGTCTCAAATCATTAAAATCTGCCATATTAAATCGAGACTTGGTAGATTAATTTTTAACCATATATTTTTATTTTTTTGAAAATTTTTTATTTAAATTAAAATTATAAATTGGAATGTATAATGACACATAATTTGTCTTTTAGGAAAAGTTTAAAATTGACAAGCCATTTCAAATATCGATTTGTTCGGATCATTTACCATCCGGTCCTCGATAGGATAATTAAGTTGGCTTAAATTAGTATAAAAAGAAATATCTAATGCCACATTTGGAACAAGTTTCAAAAATCGATATCATTTTCCCAACTCTTGTTAAATTAATTTAACTATTCTTATTGGATTATAAGTTCTAGCTAATCTATTTAGAATTTCAAATTAAAATTAGGAGCATAAATTCTATGATGTTTATAGAGAGGAAAAATATGATCATTGTACACAAAGCTAAAGTTAAATTAAAAATTTAGATTAAATTAGATTTTTGAACAAATTAGAAATGTCCAATTTGGCAACACAGCGAAAATTAGTTGAACAATTGAGAAGAGAAGGCGCCATTGAACGCAAAAAAGTCAGCCAAGTTTGCAAGGAGTTGATCACTTTTTGTGAAGCTCACCAGCAAAGCGATGTGCTCGTTTCTGGCTTCACCAACCAAAAAGAGAATCCTTTTAAGGAAAAGGCCGGTTGTTTGATTATATAGAAGAATATACAGCCAAATGACCCTTGCTTTTGACTTAGGCATGGACAAATCCAATCTTAAAAAATCAATATGTGAAGTTAGCATTTTTTTTTATATAAAAAATTAAATTGTATTAATTAATTTTTTGTGAGAATAAAATTTTTTTGTCTATTTGTTAAATAATTTTTAAATTAAATTACTATCGATGCTGCACCAAAGCTAAAAATTTCCAGGGACATAAATATTATCACTTTTTTTGGAACATTTAACCAAAGCCGATAAAAAAAAAAAAGTAATTTGTTTGAATATACTAACTGGAATTTTTAATATATTAATTTCATAAATTTATTTTGACAAAAATTGAATCTTGATGAATTGTCATCAATAATTCCAAATTTTAATAATAGCTTTATTTTTTTTATTAAAAAGGAAAAATCAATATAATCAGACAAATTCATTATCGTTATGATTCTAGAAGGAATAAAAAATCATTAAATATTCTTATTATTTATTATACGGAAACTAAAGAGCCCAAATGCCTAGATTTATTTTTAAATTTAATTAGCATCTAGAAATTATCATTAAAAATCATAATGATTTTTGGTGAATATCTTTAGGCTAAAGTATTGATTACAAAGAGCTTAAATTAAGACTAAACAGAAAGCGTCTAATTAAGCATCAGTAGATATTTTTTAACAAGCATTAAAATATGCCGTAATAATAAGATGAGAATTAATAAGTATTAAAATATATATAAAAATAATTTGCAATTTTTAAGATAAATTTGAGCTGAGTAATAATACGGAAGAAATATTATGTTAATTTTATATTATTTATATTTGAAAGCATAGAGTTTTGGTATAAGAAAATATTAAAAAATGTTAAGATGAGCTAGATACTATGTGGCATAAAAAAATAATTTTAATAAAAAATGAATCTCTGAATCGATTTTTTTCTCCATAGACAATAATTCTTTCTAGCTTCAAAAAACTAATTTTTATTTTTAATAGTAAACAGGGTTTATCTTGGTCAATATGTCCAATCTAGCTGCACAAAGAAAACTAGTCGAACAACTGCGCAATGAAGCGGCCATTGAGCGCAAAAAAGTCAGTCAGGTATGCAAGGAGTTGATAAGTTTTTGCGAAGCTCACCAAGCAAGTGATGTGCTTGTATCGGGCTTTACGTCCCAAAAGGAGAATCCCTTCAAGGAAAAATCCGGATGTATTGTGGTCTAGCTGGCAACCAATTATTCATTAAAAATGCTTTTTATAATCAATTTGTCATTTATGTTTTATTTAAATCAGAATTTCATCTCAAATGCTTTTGTGTGTGTTTTTATATCTTCTCAAAAGATGCCTAAGATAAATTTAATATTCTAATTAAACTTGAATTACTATAATTATTAAAATCGAGTTCTTTTTATTTGTATTTTAGAATAAATTTTGAGAAAATATAATTTTTTTTCAATTAAAACTCAATTGTCTAAAGTATAGTCTTTAAATCACATGGTTGTAATAGATAATTATTTAAAAAACCCTTAAGACAAAGATTTTTTAAATATAATTTAAATTGGTAATATTTTCGTATATTAATTATTTCTTTTTAAAACATCAATAATTAAATTTTAGTTATTGTTCAAAATTTATACAAAAAAATAGTATTTTTAAAAATCAAAATGAAAAACAATTAAATTAAAATTTGAAATAAAATTAAAAAAATTTTGATTGTGTTAAATCAAAGATTTAAATATTATAAATTATTCTTGCCAATTTATATCTCTTTGGAATAAAATCAATATTTTATTAAAAATCTTAAGCAGATAAATTCCTCTAGATCAATACATAGCAGTCGATTCCACGAGTTTGTTTGACCTTTAACTCCATTAGATTGGAATTATGACTGGTAACATTGTTTTCAAGTATACTCTTTATTAACTGGTTCAATGTATTCCCAAACTCTTCAGTCTTACAATAAAACAGTTAACATTTTTGGTTTATTGGTCATATATATCATAAATGTAATATGGTGCAAAATTGAATATTGGTTAAACTGAGACCAGAGTCGATTGCTGAACGATTGGTCAAATGTCTGAAAAATTCATCATGCTCATTTCTAATAATGGACAAGAAAATATTGAAGATTTAAAACTTTTTTGATTTTAAAAGCTTTTACAAATGGTTTATATACAGCAGAATCTTAAGTAAACTGAATCTACCTGTTTGAATCCCAAAGCCTTAATTTTTGATTTTTTTTTGGGACAAAAACTTTTGAACCAATAGTCGCAACTAATTCATGCATATATGATTTTAAAATTTGTTTAACTTTTTGAGAGTTTATAAAAAAATTTTATGAATTTTGCTAGATATTTTTTAAATTTTTAGATATATTTAAAAATTATTATGACCTAGAAGCATTACATTTGTACTAGAATAAACAAAAGATATATTGAAAACTATTGCTTATGTTTATTTAATCTTTTAAAAACAATTATTAGAATAGATATTTAAAATAATCAAATTTATGAAGATTCATTTTTCTAAATAAATTTAAATTAATGGTCTTCAAATGTTAAAATGTTTGCGAGAAAATTATTTATTGTTTTTGTCACCTTGTTTTTTGTTTAGGATAAAACAATTCCTAAATTAAACTATCTAATGATAATTATTTGGTCATTTAACCAAAATGTTAAATTAAAATTGAGCTTAAACAAAAAATAAATAAATATAACAATTAATATTTTAAATGGATTTAAAATAAGTTGTTTCATAGCAAAATACAACCTTTTATTCACAAGTTGTAAAGATCTCTTGTTTTTTGGCAAAAGAATAATTTATCAAAATGTCCCAACAGAGCGCTTATGAGGTAAAATAACCACAAAAAATTTCCAAAAATTCTCTTTAACTTTCCATAAGAATATATGTGAATATGCCATAGCCAAATTTAGAGAATCTCTTGAGCAAAATGACAACGAATATAATTTTTCGGAAGCTTTTAACTTTCCCCATTGGAAAGAAATTACTCAAAAAGTGTATAATGTTTGGATGAAAAACTATTCAGATAAGCTTAAAATTTATCAAGATGAGAACCAAGTGGAAAATTTGTTCAACACTTTTCGATTGTACATGTTCAAAATAATGTCCAAGCGCTCTGATTACCAAACTTATCGTATCTATATTGAACATGTAATTGATTACTTAATAAATGAGATAAAAATCCATTCATTTGATAATCACCTAGAGCATAAAGAAAACATTGACAATCAAGAAAACAAGCTCTTGCTTAATCCAGTGGTCAAATTAGACCCACTTGGCAAAAAATTTGCTCAGAGCATGAAACCCGATATGAATAAGAAAAAAAGAGATGTATTAAAAAAAATTTATCAATATGAAATTGGTAGTTTAATCAGGGCTCATTCAAAAGAAAGCAACATAAATGATAATTCTACACCGGTAACAGATGCTGCTTTTGAGTTGAGTGCTGAAAATGGATTGGAAGCTTTTGATGATGTCGCCAAATACACAAAACTTTGTGCTACTTGTGGTCATAATATTATCAATATAATAGACACAGATAATGGGAAAATAATCAAAAGATTTAATGATGATTTATTAATGAATCGTATCAAGGAATCGTTTAATTGTTTGGCATGGACAATTTTGAATAATGTCAGTGTTTTAGCCGCGGCTGGCTCACATGGCCAGATAAAAATTATTGTCCCGAAATACTCGTCTTGTTTTTCTCGAATAGATGCCCACTCAATGCCTGTTACTTGTCTCTTATTTCACTATAAATATCCAGATATAATTTTGAGTAAATATCTTTATTTTTTATTTAATTTTATTAATTTTTAACTAAATAATTTATTTTTTAAAATAATATAATAGCTTATAATTAAATAATTAAAAACTGTTTTGGTTGATTATTTTTTATGTTTAATATGAAGGATAACTTTTTAAAAATACCATTATATCTTTTTTACGTCATTTTTCCAAATTAAATATTATCTGTTTGCCAATTTGGTAAATTTTTGAACAAGACCTATTAGTTTGATTCAAATTCATCCGATTTGGTCAAATGATAATTTCCAAGTATATCTCTGCTACGATTTACTGTAGTTTGTTGAGCTTTCTAGTTGAGACTACACTCATATGGCTTGTGAATGGTTTTGGTAGGTTAGTTCTCCTTGGCGCACAAGACAAACAATCAAGATTTTTGGTAACCTATGGTTTATTCAAGAAGTAGCTTTATCATTAATGTAGACAAAAGTTTTTTCTTAGATAGAGAGGGTCTAGCTATCAGATTTTCTGAATTGATCACGAAGCATCATTCATTTAAAGTTGGTAATCAATATCACTATTATTTGGAATATTTATTATACTGAAGTTTCATGAGAATTCTAATCTACTATTAATTAAATAAACTGAACACCGGTTTTTATTAAATTTAATTAGATATTTTATAATTTGAAAATTTTAAATGCAATTAAAATAAAAAAGATATTCATTAACTTTAACATTACCTATTTGGGTAATATGTAATCAATAGTAGACTTATAAATTAGTTAAAATCTTAGTATTTTTGATTATCAGATTAAACAAAACCGTAATGATGACAAATATTAAAAATAAGTCCCATTATATTTACAATAAACTTTATTAACAAGATTAATATTTGATAAATGCTTTTAATTAAAAAAAAATAAACCTGAATTTAATTGACCTACAGGTGCGTCTGATGATAAAACAATCAAAATTTGGAAATTGACTTTTAAAGAAGGATCGAACGACTTGGATTCAGAATGCACTAGCCAGTAATTAAGTTTTTTTTTTAATTATTTAAACTATTTACTTTAATTTGAAAGACTTTTGAACACAATTCAAATTGAACATACAAAATCTAAAAATAATAAAGAGACAATTTATTCATTGTGTTTTTTGCCTAATGATTATTTGGCAATTTCAACTAGCAATAGCATTTATTCCATCAAATTAGATGATAATGTTATTTTTAATCAAGAAAATACCAAATCAATCGAGATGATAGAAGATAAATTGTCTAATGAAGATGCTATAGCATACATGACATCTCATTCAAAAACAAAAGAGTTAGAAATAATCATTTTTTTTCTTTTTAATTATCTTTTTTTTTAGAAATCTTGTCGCACAACATGTTAAAATGATTGGAATATCATCTCAGAACAAAGTTTATGAGGAGTTGATTATTGCAAATAAACTTCTGTTTTTCAATAATTATTTGTGTAATTTTTTCCAAGGGCTATTTATTTATTTACATATTGTTTACTTTAAGTTGCTAATTTACTAAATTCAAACTTAATATATATAATTGAGATATCAAACGAAGAAGAAAATGGTTCACAAGTTTTGGTACTTAAAGTGGTTGGCAACCTGAAGGCAGGTGAAGAAAAAGCATCTGAATTGAACAAAATGAGCTTAATCAAAGATGATACCATTGTTTATTTGATTAAGTCGGCTAGTAATGGTAGTTTTTATTTGATATCTTTGGACGATAGTTTGAAAAATTTTAGCACCATGCAGCGGTATATGATACCTACTGATTATACAATTAAGCCCTACAGTGATCCATGTAGAAAGACCAACATAAAAAATTACGATCTCATGGAAAAACCCTCTGTAATCAGAACTGTATGCAATGGAAATGTCATAGTGTCCACTACAGACCAAAATATGATCGTCACTTGGAAAAAGTCTAAAATGCTTGGTGATGACAACTAATTTTTTTTATGGATATTTTTGATTTAAAACGGTATAATTTTTTTATCTTAAATTAGTAATTGAATAAAGTTTTACGAGTTTAACATTTTCTTAAATATTTAAAAGTTAATTAGATGTTTCTTATAAAAAATTGATACTGAATTGAATATAAATAAAAATTTATAATCAAATGATACAATAAATTCCATTCAAAATAGAAATAATAAATTAGGTTTATAAGTAACTAAGGTGTCTCAAATGAAAGGCTATGATTTTGACAGATGCTGAATTCAAGCTTACAATTCTTTTGAATTCTTTAGAATTTCTTTAGAATAAAATTTTTAATTCGAATGCTAAAAAATTTATAAAATGTCAAATATTTTCACCAGTTTGGTTTATAATAAAGAATATCTAAAAATCATTATATTAATTTTTTTTTTATACTTAATTATTTTTATTCATAATTTTAATTTTCCACTTTTTTAAATGAAAAATAAATCGGTCTAATAAGCTTTAAAAAATTAACACAATTTATATGATTAAAAAAATGGTTAGATTTTTAAGAAGATTTTAAGATTGATAAATGAAGGATTAATATTGATGTGGAAAAATATTGGGTATTTAAGAATAGATCGTTTGAAATTATATGATTTAATACTTTGTGTCAATAGAAAGACTAGAAGGACAAAAACAATTAAAGAATATGGCTCCATAAATGTAATATGGTGCAAAATTGAATATTGGTTAAACTGAGACCAGAGTCGATTGCTGAACGATTGGTCAAATGTCTGAAAAATTCATCATGCTCATTTCTAATAATGGACAAGAAAATAGTGAGGCTTGGAAAATAGTGAAGATTTAAAACTTTTTTGATTTTAAAAGCTTTTACAAATGGTTTATATACAGCAGAATCTTAAGTAAACTGAATCTACCTGTTTGAATCCCAAAGCCTTAATTTTTGGTTTTGATAATTTGTTTTTTTTTTGCAATTCTTATAATTTCAATTAGTCAGTGCGGGAAATTAAAAATTCAATATCGACTAAAGTTGTCACTACTTGGTTTTTTTATTTATAAGAAAATTTTTCAAAAATTAATTTAATCAATTTAAATTTCAATTACGAATAAGAAGAAGAGTAGAGAAAAATAAGAATTGGTATTTTAATGTTACAGTAAATCGATAAGTGTAAATTTATTTTTTGATATTCAACATCAAATAGATGCGGTATCAGTCTGAATTTTTAATAAGTACTGTTATGGTTCCAGGTATAAAGTATTTAAACACATGATATTCTGACGCTACTGGAATCAACTTAATAAAATTCTAAATAAAAGAACCTTGAAAACATAAGATGACAAAATTTAATAATTCAAATCCTTGAAATATTTTCGATAATAATACCTTGAAGATAAAAAAAATCAATCCTCAATTGTCATTCATTTATTTATTTCCCTGATTCTCCATTATTAAAATCAATAGAATATCTTTATTAAATAGTTTTTTTTTATATAAAAATCATTTCAAATATATCAATAATTGACAAACTGAAATACATTTTTTCATTCCGTATTTAAAAATTTGTTACAATATTTTTTTATATTAGTTTAAATGTCTAAACAGGATATATGGCATTTTATCATATAAAAGAAAATTCTCAATTTTTAGAAATAGATAAAAGCATAATTTACCTTTTTTTATTTTCAATATTTCAAAATATAAATGTTCGTTTTTCGATTTGATAGAACTAAATTATTTTTTATCTTATGGAATAAAAAATTGAATTAAATCACTTTATGAAAATAAATTGGAACAATACTTTTTGCCAAATTTAAAAGTACAAATATTTTTTTGGAAATAAATTTTACATAGATCGACAGATAGATAGATAGATAAATTTAAACTAAATGAGAAATTGCAGGTGGCTTTTAGTAAATAGACGTTTCAATGAAGATTATGCAAATCAGTCCTTTTTGAAGAGATAATTTTTTAATTTCCTTTTTAATACTCGAAATTTAGAATTTAGCTTTTTTTTCATATTTTCTGTTCAATCTTTATTGAAATGATTGATTGATACTAATTCTTCTTTTAATCAGCATTAATTATTTATAAGACTCAGAAGCGCATAGAATAATTTCTTTAGATTTATTGCTTAATAGAGAAATAGTTCAAACTATTTTCAAGATATTCGTAATTAAAAAATTATCTTTTGAGTGTAAATTTATTATATGAAGTAATCAAATCGCTTTTTCCTTCCTATTTTTCTTGTCAAGCATTATCAAAGCTCTTATTTCAAATAATTATATCAAGAGAACCACTAATCTAACCAGAAATGGCTTATTAAGGAAATTTTAACTTTAGATTAATCTAAGTATTCTACCATCACACATTTTCCAAATACACACACATCTTAATCCTAATTGACATAATTGCCTATTTGGCATTTGATGTTTAAAATCAAAAATCGTAACCTTTTGGTTAAAAAATTTGGTTAGATAAATCATCAAAAAAACAGCTAGGGATCCAGTGTTTGTTTTAAATAATTAATCCCTTAAGTTTGTAATTAACTTGGAATTTTGGCAAATACATGTTTGCTTTCAATCATTTGATAGATGAATGGGCGAAAAGATGGATCGCTCGTCACCACATAGCTTAATTCTTACTAAAGTCAATCGAGTTTATTTTACTATTTAAGTTTAAAGCATTTTTAATGCGCTTAAGCTAAGTTATTAATCAATAAACCATGTGCTGGTACACATACACAAGTCACATTTTTTATTTTAATTTAATAAAATTACACAATAATGGCTTAAATTACAAACAATTAAAATCTCTTTTTATACACTTTCACGTTGAGAATATTGTTGGTATTTTATCCAACATGATTATCTAATTAATATTTGAACAAATATTTTTTATATATCTAAGTAGAAAAAAATACTGTAAAATTTATTCTAAAGGTTGCATCCAAATGAATCCTTCCCTAAGGTGCCATTTAATGTATGTGATTAGTCTCTCTTATTAATTGATTAGCAACAAAATTTATCTGATCAAATTTTACCGATTCGGCCTGAATGCCTCCAAGGCGATTGTATCAAATTTTTATAAACTCTTTTGGCTATTAATCTAGTATGATATTAGAATGATAAAAAAATAAGCAAATCTAGGAATAAATCAGCTTTGATTGATTCATTTCATTTTTGTTAAATTAATCAATATGAATTCTGCTTAAAGTTTTAGAAGAAAATCGATTTTTAACTACTAGATATTGGTTTTTTTCTTCATATGGTTAGATTTCCAGGTTATTGCCCAAAATTATAATTTTATTTTTTTCCAAATTTTGTCTAAAAGTGTCCGATTTTTCAATAATAAAATTTAAAAGTGAATGGTAAAATTTTGCTAATGGTTTTAATCATTTATGAAGTTTATGTCAAGCGATTGTTTAAAATATTTTAGGAAAATATGTCTTATTTAATACTTTGATTTATCATTAGTTGTCCCAATTTTGTTTAAAAAATTGTAAATTATTTTTTGATGATAAATGCCACACTGATTTCGGCTCTGAATGAGTCGAGTAATTTTTGGATAAGTGACTCCCTAGGCGCAGAATATTACAAAACCATTTAGCATTCATGGCAAAACAAGAATTTTTTTTTGAATGAGTACCAAAGTTTTAATTAATCAAAAAATTAACAAATGTTTTATTTTTCAAAAATTAAAATTTAATTTTTTATGATATAATTGTTACATAATACTTTTATCTTTTGTTTTTTTATTCAATTTAGTGCCAAATAAGCAACGACATCCGTTCATCATTTAATTGTTTTTCCGAAACTTAATTTTAATTTATTTTCCTAAATTGTTATTTCATTAAAATTGAAGAATATTTGATTTTTGATTTGGCAGTTCATTAAAATCACGATATAAATTTATAGCCACAAGTTTACTTGTTTCAAATACAAGCTCGTTTTTATCAAAATTCAATTAGGATTTTTAATTAACTCGTAGCTTAATTTGAATTTTTTCCCTAATTTGAAAAAATCCTGCCAAAATCAGATTACCATTTTAATTTTTGTCAATTTTCATTTGTCTATGATAAAAAGAAATATTATTAAATTACTTACAGTGATGAAAATATAATTTATCTAATTTTTATTTTGTTTAAATCTAGTCTCGGCGGATCAATTTTCAAAAGTTTATCTTTTTTTAAAATAATTGATTTTTTAATTCCCAAGGGTTTTATTAATTTTGCCATTAGTTTAATTTTTAAAATGACGAGGGATTAATTTTTCAATAAAGTCTTGACTAAGTCATTCAGTCAGTCTATTGAGACAAAAGTTCCACAAAAGTTTGATGTTAATCCCTTGGAAAGTCCTCAATTAGCCATTGTTCGCAAGTATTTGGCTGCCTTTAAAAGCTGAATGACCCAAAAGCCAGAAAGCATTTGTTTTGGCTGAGATTTAAGCCCAAAATAGAGAAGATACCATAGCTCAGATAATTAGGTCCGCATAAAATTTTCTATTATATAATAGTTTGATTTAATTACCTAGATTTAGTTTGGATAATTTATCGCTTTATTGTTACATAATTGTTTTTGTTGGCTCAAGTATGGAAGAAAACATAGTGATTAATTTCATTGCCTTTTAATGTTCTTCTCAAGGTGCACAGATTAAGAATTAACCAAAATAAATGTAAGTTAACTAGAATTCGCATTCGGATACCTTAATGGTAAACTGGTGTTTGCCGAATCCATAAATTTTTTATGATATAATCAAAATTGTGTGCAAGCCTCTTAAATTTAAGAAAAAAAAGAAACTTTTTTATTATTTCTTAGAAAAATAATCAAAGATTTTCCAAATCGAAATACTAAAATACCAATTTAGAATAAAATAACAAGGCCTTTTTATCAAAAACTATTTTTGAAGTCAATTTGTTTAAAAATAACTAGTTTTTATGTTCAAAGAGTAAAAAAGGCATACCTAATTGGAACGGATCTACTTCTTGACTAATTTAGTAAATTAATAATTCCTTACTGGGTATATAAATAATGTACAAAATAAATCAGGCAGTGGTATCTTTATTAGACAAAAGCAGAGAAATTATTGCATTTTTTCCATTTGGTTTGAACCAAAATAATCAGCATTCAGGTAAACACGAACTAAAAGAATTTTTTTATTCTTTTTGAGGTTTTCTTTACATTACAACCAAAAGGTAAAAATAAAAAAAATTATCTAAAATTTGAATAAATTCTCCTACAGTTTAAAATGAAGTGCAACTGAGTTATTTTATCTTAAAGTTGATTCATATTCAGTTATCTAAGCAAAAGCCAGGCTCGTTAATTAATAAACTGCGATGAAATTGATAAATTAAAAGCATTCCAGACTATAACTTAACATTGTTTTTATCATAGTTTCTAAAAAACAATATTATTATTTTCATGAAGCATGCAACGCTGGTTTAAATCACGTAAACCGGGCCAGATTAATGAACAAAGCGGCTTCGAGTCAGCCGTGCTAGCGGAAATAATTTGCGAGCATAGTTTTCTAGTTTGTATTAAAGAAATAGTTACCAAAAGGCATAAACAAACAAGGAAGTAGAGTCAGCAATAGAGTATTAAAAAAAAAAAAACATAGTTTTAAATTATGCAATTTAGCTTGGCTTAAGAGGCCTATTTGTATCTAATCAAAAGCTGTTACACCTAAATCTTCAATGCAATTTTTTTTGCTTATCAAATATTTAGATAAGATAAAAGTATGTGGTCAAAGCTCTTGCTTTTAAACTATTCTAAAAATGGTCAAATATTAGCTTTTAGTATGTGGGAAAAATCGCACTTGATTTATTTACGCTGATCAAACATTGGCAGAGTAAACATGGTAGATCGTGACTCGGTTTTATGATAAGATTTGAAATATCGATCGGTCAGCGGTCCAAAAAGCCTGTTCTGTCAATTAATTTGGATATGTATTATTTAGATCTTGATAAATTGTAATTTTAGTTTATTTTTAAGTTGTTTATAGATCGATTTACGGCTGGAATTCTACGAAGCTCTGCTATTCCCATACATGACCTTATTTCAACTCGGTCTACACATTCAAATTTAGGCTGCACTTGATTGCTTAGTTTTGAAATTAGATCTTAATGAGGCTTTTTCGATTTATTTATGAAATTAATTTTAAATCAATTTTATTTGTTTAAGAAGAAAAAAATTCCAATTTATTAACCATTTTTTGTTTAAATTTTTTTTAGATAAGATTTATTAATTTTCAGCTAATCTGTGTGGACACATTCTAAATCAATATTTAATTATTAATTTATAAATTTATTTTTTAAGTTTTGAATAGTTCTTGGATCTGTGGAACTAGGCAAATTGTTTGTTAAATTTTTCAAGTTATTTTTTGTTTAAGCTAAGGATAGAAGTAGCGCTTTTGATAATAGAAAAATTTATTTGGTTAAGAGTTATTTATCAACCACAAATTAGGTTAAACTAGACAAATATTGCCATGATTTTTGGTTTTATTAAAACATGCCAATGTGTGGTATTTTAAGTGATGATTTCCATATTTTAAGATATAAATCAAAATCAGCTATCTCAAATCAAAGATGTTTGACATGAATGAAAAATAAGATTAAAATTAAGTAGATTTTTTTTGAACATTTATTCATAATGTTTATTCTAAATCTGATTAATTAATCCACTAATTTAAATTATTTTTTATGCATGATTTTATTTTAAAATAAATTTATGGCTATTTTGTTTGCTGAAATAAGAATCGGAAGACCAATATTTATGTGGTTTATTTTTTAAGATTAGAAATAGCGACTGATTGTTTGTGAAAAAATGCACTCTACCAACTCATTTGGTCAGGCCTGAGTAAAAAAATTCAATATCTTTATATATTAATTTAAGACTTGAAAACTTTAAATTCGGTCTATTTCATTTAAGTGTATATGCAAATTACCATTTTTTTGACAAATGGCTATCAAATTTAATTTGGACTTTTTTTTAAAGATAATTAAGCAAGTCTTACTAATTTTAAGTATTTAATTAAAAAATTTTATATTTAAATATTTCTTTTGTTTGTGAGCAAAAATTAAAAAAGGTTTTGATTTTTAGTCGGCGTTTTAAATTGAATAAATAATTTAGATTTTAATTTTTTTTATTTACATGACTAGATGATGGTTTAATTGTAAGCTAATTAAAAAAATGTCATATTTCTTAGTTCCGCTATCAGTGCTTCCCGAGGCTTATTGAGCTCTAAACAAATTTATTGAATTTAAGAAAAAATTAATTAAAAGTATGCATTAAAAACATCGGCATTTGTTCAAAATGTGACATGCATCCATTTTAGATTGGTTTTCTTATCGATTTTAGAATTGGAAAAATTCAACTTAGATTAAAGCTCGAATAGCGAGCTACCTGGTCTTATCTCTTGGGCACTGTCCACTTGACAAGAAAGATAAATTATCTTAGCCTCGCCGAAGCAGCATGAATCCGTCTAAACTAAGATAAGATTGGTTTATGACTTTAGCAAAGGCTCAAATCAAACATAAAAAACAAAAGAATGTTGCTTGGTGAAGAGGCCTCTTTAATTGCTAAGAATTTGGCTCAAGATTCTTGAGCAAATCATCAACAATAATTTTTTTTTCAAATCTCATTTCTATTAAAATTATTAAATTACTAAAATAACAAAAGTGCCAAGCTATAAATAAGGCTTAATTTGTAAAACTAGTAGTTGTTAATTTAGTTTTAATATTTATATGGCAACACAACTAAAAAAAAAAAACAAGCTAGAGTAACCATAGGCTAAAATATGAGCATCCCATTACATCCAAATTTGACTATTGTTCTAGAGCTGACCTGGTCATATTAAGAGACAATTTAGCAAAGAAAATTAGGTTAATTTAAAATATCTTTTTTTTTATATAAATATATTTTATTTTTGGCAACTTAAACGGGAAAATGTATACAGTTGTATAATATTGCAGCAAGTTAGATTATTTTTGAATATTTTTAAAATGGCCATTTAGCCTGTCTATTCTAATTTGTAGCCGATTTGTAGATTAAAAGATAAGATTACTATTTTAGTACACCTGATTTCTCAAAAATAAGATAGAAATCTTTTTGAACAAAAAGTTGTTAAACTAAAGCGCTTAGTTTATCGATGAGATATTTATCATGTCTAATTTAATTCAACATATTGTAAAATAATATTTATCTCATATTTAGTTTTATGGTTATATCATATATTTTTTATGACCGTACTATGTCCGATAGCCAGGTTAGTAACTCTATTCTCGCCAAATATTTGCTCCGGGATTAGGCTCGCTCATTCTTTTCACAGCCAAAAATATTTTCAAGCTTTCCAAAGGCTTTTTTCTTAGCTTATATAACTAAAGCCGGCCGAGCGATTGTCTAAACTCTGGCCATTTATCTTCAAATTGTTATCTAGTATTACCTGGCCATAAAAGCCCTAGTAGATTAAAAATATCAACAATAGAACCAAGTCAAAGAGAAATACTTTGTTTGGCCAGAAATTAAAATGGAAAATTTGTGTCCACTTAAGAGCTAAAATTGGTTTCATTTAATTTTCTAGTATTATTTTGAAATAAGGTGGCTTTCCGAATACTTTTTAATCCCAGATTGATTCTAGGATATGAGTACAGAATTAATTGAAGAAAAACATTTTTTCTAGTTTGTTGTTATATAAAAAAAAATAGAGTAAAAAATATTATTTTCTCTATTTTTATTTTCTAATTTAAAGATAAGTTATTTCTCCACTATTTTGGCAATGATGGCTAGAAAAAATCTTTTCTCAACTAATTTCAATTAGCACTCTTTTACGAAAAAAAAAATTAAGAGTCAAAACGTGATAGTTAATTATAAACAAGAGACAAAATATATAATTAAAAATGTTAAAAAATATTATTTTAAAGGAGAGCAGCTAATTTATTTAAGGTAGCCTTTTATAAACTAAATATATATAAAATTTTACCAAAAGCGAAATTTATTTTTTTCTTTAGTTAGAAGCAAATATTTAGATCTAAAAAGTTTGGTATTATATTTTCTTTTAATTTAATTATTAAAAAAATTCCTATTGATTAATTCAAACCGATAATAAAAACTGGCCTATTGCTCCAAGGTTCAATCCTTTCACCAAAATGCATTTATTTTTGAATGCTGTGCTGCGATAAGAACTTCACTCAGATCTAAAAACTAATTCAAAATTTTAAATTATTATTAATTTTTTAATATTTGCTCTAAAAAATATGTTATTGATTAAGGTGATTGGGAACATGCAGCTATCCGGTTTGAACCAACTGACCAAATTCGCGCGTTTGGTTATAAATTAATAAAAATAAAATATTTAAATTAGAGAGGAGAAAAATTTGTTTTTATGGCAGGTCATGAGCCAATTAAGTCCTAAAAAGCAATCAGTTATGTAATAGACTACTCAACTAATGCATTTGAGTAATTTAATATTCTGAATTAATTTGAGTTGTTTTTTTTTTGCAGAATATTAACCAACTCTAAATAATTTGCTTTTTTTTTTATAAATAATAAATAAAGAATAAAAAAAAATTATCTTTTAAACTGATTATAAAACACCTGGTGAACCTAGCGCAACTTTTCACGGTGGCAGCTCGATTAGCCAAATTTTTGTTGTTTGATCAATAGTTAGATAATAATTTTATTTTTATTAAAATATTTTTTTATTTTAGATATATCTGTAATTAGCGGGAAAATGCTTAAAAAATAGCTACCCAATCAATCAATTAAACAATTAATTTTCATAGAGATATTATCCGGAATATAAACTAATCCGTTTTACATTTACCGAGTTATTATTATTATTATTATTTTTAATATGTTGCTTAATAAAGAGGGATCAAGGAGCCCGGCGACGTACAAGAACAATTTGAAGAACAGTTCGCTGTCGTCGTCGGTCTCGTCGGCGTCCTCGGCATCGTCGAGCTTTAAACAAATCTCGCCTAGTCAATTTCCAAGCCAGAAAAGTTCCAAATTGGACTCGGAACCATTTCAGCCGACTTCGTTCTCCTACCATACTTTTAACCTGAACAGAATAAGCTCGTACGACAATGAAAACTTCTACGAACACCCCAACACCAACTGGCAAAAGCACGACACTCTGAGTGAAAAGTCCGAGGAACAGTTCGACAATGTCAACTATTGCCGCAAACGAGCCTCAATAGCTTGTCCAAACTCGAACTGTGAACAAAAACCAAAGCCTAGCTTGCTAGGCCGGGCATTAACCTACTCATCCAAATCCGGTTCCAACTCTTCATTGGCAAAAAATTCCTCTTGGCGAACCAAAATTGGCAAATATTTGTCCTCAACAAACTCAACGCTAAAAAAAAACAAAAAACATGACGAGGACATTTATTCATCTTATCATTTGGCAAGAAAAAACCCCATCCAACTGCCGACCAATTCAAATGTGAACATTTTAGTCTCGTCCTCTTCGTCGTCATCTTCATCCAGCCACATGAGTCCGTCACCAAAGGCCAAAAATTTAACCAGCAGCCTTCAAAAATTAACCATTTCCAATGGATTCAACTCGTTGCGCAAAATGCTCCGCATCAAAAGCTCCAGTAGACAAAACTTGGACTCAATGGAGTCCCAGACCTTGAATAGACAGGCTAAAAAAGGCTCCAAACATATCAAAAAACAACTTTCTTTTAACCAAAATGATTCTATATTGAAAATATTTGGCAAAAAACAGGACGAACCAATTTTGAACTCGACTCGAAATGACCTGTCCTGTTTTAACTCAAACCTAAAGCAATTGAATTGTGTACGCAAAGAGTGCAGCTGTGTGGACACATCAGGTTCGACTTTGTTCAACAATATTCTAAGTTCGTCACCAATAACCATCAAAAATTTTGACCAACCAGAAATAGAAGCCGTACCAGAGGCTATTTCTAGTCCCAATGTGAAAATGTATGACGGCTATAGGTCTTTGATTAAGCAAATAGGAGATTTAGGACTCAGCAAAGAAGAGGACGAGGAGATTAATGAAGAAGATTTGAAATGTGACATGGAAGTGGCTAGTTTTTTCACCAGGACCATCAAATGTCAAGCTGTGAACAATTATTTTTCCACAAATGATTTGGTCAATTATGACTATTTGCAGAGCGAGGTGGAGCCCGATGAAGAGCAAAATCTGGACTTTTTGGTCAAGCAGCTTGTTGCCGAGGCCTCTTTGTCCGATCTTACTTTTGAGCGAAAGATGAACAGTACTGAGCAAAATTATGAGAATTTGGGTTATGAGGACAAGAATTCTTTGGATCTGAGCGAATATGTGGACACGTGTGACTTGCAGAGCTCGTCACCGGAAAGCATCAGTGGCGATTGGATGATAAAGAGTCGCGAAAATAGCCACGGCTGCAGAAAAGAATTGCCTAATTTCTCAAATTCTCTAGGTCACGTGACCAAAGCGCCCATGATAGATCATCTTTATCCGGCTAGTAATCAAAGCAATAGTATTAAAATAGAGAAGAAAATTCGTCTTAACTACAGACGACCGCAAAATGGCTATGCTACCAATGCCAATTATTTTAACTTTGGTACTTTGTGTTAGACTCTTATTTTACAATGTAGGATTTAATGTTTATTTTTTTGTGCAATGCGAACATTTATATTTCTTTTAATTATTTTAATAAACTAAAAATTTATTTATTTAAAATAAAAAAAAAAATAATTTAAATCTAGACTTTTTTATTATTTGAGAAATATTTGTTTTTAATTAGTTTATGGAACTCGAAGTGTAAAACTAGATTTTTAGAGTAAATTGAAAAAATTAAAAAAATTGAAAAAATATGTTTTTGTTGTATCCAAGAATTGTTTTTAAGTCTATCAAATATAAGGTTTATAATGAAACCATTTGAACCGTTCAGATTAGCCGTAAAACTTCATTTTTTTAATTAGTTTGTTAAAACTAATATTTTTTTAATTAAGTAATAAAATAAAAGCAAAAAATAATTCGAAAGAAATTAAATTAGTATAAATAAATATACCAATAATTTTCATAATTAGTCCTAAATATAGAAATAAAATTAATTTATATTACCTTGAATAAATTAATTCGAGAAAAATTATTTTTTTGTTTTGCTTAAAGAATATATTGAAAAAATGTGTAATTAATGAAATTTTATTAAAAAATGCCCGAAATGTTAAGCCTAAAATCTTGTCCACATAAAAAAATTAGACTTAATGAATTTAGCATATTAAATACCTTGAGCAAAGGGGCTGAAATTAGATTAATAATTATTTGAGTTATTTGCCTCTTTAATTAATGTGAAAAATGTCCACCTCGTTGCCTGACAGCGGTTCCAAAGGGTCGTGTTTGTGCGAGGATGCCGAAATGCTGCGCAAGCAACGCGAGGAAATTATTCTTTTGACCAAAGAGCTCAAGAATCAAGAAGACCAAATAGAAGTCTTTCAAGCTAATAATAAAAAGCTCAAAGAAACCATCAAAACCATAAAAGAAGACAAGAACAAGCTTGAGACTGATATTCAGAAAAAAAACACTGAAATAGCCTCCCTCAAAAGTACAGCATACTTTTTGAGCCAATTAATTAGCTAATTTTGTTGATAATTTTTTTTTGTTTGTTTTTAATTAAGATTGTATTGAGGGTTTAAAATGCGAAGCTGAATCATTGAAGACCAAGATTTGCCAAAAAGATTCTTATATTCAAAATCAAGCCAAAAAACATATTTCGTTGAGTGATGAATTAAATAAACTTAAGCAAAAATATGCTGAAAAAGAAAAAACCTCTGAGGTATTCTAATTGTTGAATAGTAGATAAAAATTTTTATAAAAAAATATTTTTTTCCAAAGAAACTTAATTCAGATATTGTAAAATTAAAATCAAATTTTAAAGATCAGCTTAAGCAAAGTGTTGATTTAAGAACTCAAGTGAATGATTTAATCAAAACACTCGAGTCCAAGGTAATTTTTAATATCTATTTTTTTCAAAGTGAATTCATTTTTTTTAAATTAAGATATTTTTTAATAAGATCAAATTTTTCCTGTTGGGAAAAATAAAAACTTTATCTTAGAGTCAATTAGTAAGAATATACAATTACATATGAATTTATAATTTACTAATAGTAATTTTCTTTCATCTTTATTTTAAGATTAGTTTAAAAATTATTTAAATTTTGAAATTTTATCTTCATATTTTACTAAACAGATCAAATTAAAAAATGATAAAATAATCAATTTGTTTGATTCTTTTTTGAAATCTTTTTATTTGTTTAGCAAGCTCAAAGATTAAACTAGATCCTTAAAATAATACCATTTAAATATTTAATAACTTTTATTTATTAAAATTGTTGTCAACCTTAAATTGAATAAAATAAATATTAATTGTCTTTTGTTGTTGTATTTTAGAATGACTTGCTAAAACTTTCGTCAAACCAAATCGAACAATTGGAGAACAATTTGCGCAATGTTTACGGATTTATTTCCAATTATATAAAAAGAAGTGAAGAAAATACCATTACCATTGAACTAAATGATAAAAGTTGCAACAAGTCTGTTAAAGTGTCACCTGATGGAAGCGAACTAAAGCAAAATATATGTCCTGATGAAATGAAGGAAGTTTTCAGCAACCTTTTATCTGATACTTCTAACAAAAGCGAAAAATTACTTGATTTATTGCACTCGGCAAAAGCAGATAAACAAAATAGGACTAGTACACCTGCCGAGTTTTTATAATATTTATTTGTGAAAAAAAATTTAAAAATAAATCTTAAAATTGTCATATTTTTTCATTTAACATTTACCATATAACATAATTAGTGAAAAACGTATTCATTGATTATTCTCATGTTTTAAAATACTTTTATATTATAGGTCTGACTTTTAGAAGAAGACGATCGACCAAAATTATCAAGTTAAATTAGCTCAGCAAAATGTATAACACAGCTTATTATTTTATCATATTTAAGCCCGTACCAGAATTTATATTTAAATATATAAAAATATTATATTTTTTGCAGGATAAGAACCTAATACCGTATTCCCTTGCAAATAAGTGCACCCCTAAGACCCCCTTTTTTAAAGCTAATCAATAGTGGCTTAGTTCTATCTATGTTGCTTTCGTGTAAAGCATGCTTAGATCTTTATAGAATATTTAATTTGAAGAAAATTTTCTGTCATTTAAGGGCTTAAATTCTCCAATAAAGACACGATCTTGGGAGTACTTATTTGCAAGGGTTTACGGTATAATCTTTGAGCTTACTAAACAGATATAGAAAAAAATGCTGAAACAAATTTTCAAAAATAAAATTAACAAAAAAACTTATTTTTTTCAAATGATATTTTTAAACACGAAAAACAAAGTAGTATAAGTAGTTATGAGACTGCATTATAGAAATGTATACTAATCTTTACGGCATTTAGCTCTATTAGAACTGTGGCAGTTTTTCGTTTCTTTTTTTCCAATATCAAACACTTCTCTGTCGATACCCGCTTTAAAACCATTAACTGTCTCTGACTTGGCAACACTTTGCGGTAAAACCTTCCACTTTGAAACCACTCTGTTGGTCAGAAAGTTATATCTTGTTGCAGCTTGTTTGCAAGTTTAACAATATGTTCCTTAAGTCCAGATTCAAACTTGTAGCTAGGATCACACCTTACATTAGGTTAATCTTCTCATGACGATTGACTATTTTGAAAATTTGAATAAGATCCCCTCTAGTTCTATGGTCTTCTAAGCTCATTAAGTCCAAAGCCATCAGCCTTTCTTCTTTCAAACATTGAAGAACATGGACCCTTTCGATGATGTTTATGCCAGCTTTCGTTGAAGGGTTCCAAATACTTACAGGGTATTCAAGATGCGGTCTGATAAGTCTTATGTAAAAAAGTTTCTTTGTCCAAACACTCGAACGCATTCTTGATTTGACCTAACACTCTGTTGGCTTTGCCGCAGATGAACATTGTTTGTTCCATTTTAGGTCATTAGATACAACTACATCAAGGTCCTTTTCTTCAACAGTTTATTTATGAGTCACTGCCCCATCCAAGTTTGGAACTGTATATCTAGTTTTATTCCCATTTTGACCTATATACATTGTACCATTTTGCTGTCCAGTTACTTAATTCAGAGAGGTCATTCTGAAGCTGAGTCGATCCTAATTCATTCTTATTAAAAACTCCCGATATTTTTTAAGTCATCTGCTAATGATTAGATTTATTTATAAAATCGGTGATATAGTTTTAAATATTTATCAAATATTTATCTGCTTTAAATTTTTAAGAGTATTTTGTTTTAGATAGCTTTTTAGTCTATTCGGTGAGCTCAAACTGAAAGAAAAATTTGTTAAGAAAATTTTAAAATTTCATTTTTCCGAATTTTGATTTCTTGCTAATATAAAAAATTTTCGTATTCAAAAACATATATTTGGAATTTCGACAGAGGAAAATAAATAATAAGAAATAAAAAACTAAAAAAATTGTTTATATATCAAAATATTTAACAATATAAATGGAAGATAATTTAAATAATAAATTAAATACAAATCAAGGATCTCTACATCAAATAAAAAATAATCTAGTTATAATCACAACTTTGGATGATCCATGCACCTCACAGCCATATATCAGTAAAGTTTCTAGTCAAGATATGATTTCTTGGGCTAGAGGCAATTGTTCATTTGACTTGATGGAAAAAATACAATTTATTCCAAATAATTTTCCATTTTCAACTGTGAACGACTCAAATTTACAGTCATTTGAGGTAGTTTTACTTATTTTGTAGACTCAAAATATCATATTTTATTTTTAAAGGAATTGGAGCAATATGATAATAAAGAAGATTGCTCTCCCTCAAAGCGAACAAAAACTGATGATGCCATTTCATGTCCCATTTGCCTAAGAGAAAATTCTGATGTAAATTAAACGAATAAAAAAAAAAAACTAAAATATTTTCTTGTTTTGAAGATAAAAAATGAAAATGATAAATTAATAGCAGCAAAATGCGGCCATATCTACTGCGACAAATGTCTATATTTGATCTTTGGAGCAAAGACCGAAATAAATTGTTCGCTTTGCCAAGAAAAGATAACCAGAGAGAGTCTCATCATTTTATTTAGTTAAAAAACTATTTTTGTAAATACAATTTATTAAATTTAATAAAACATTTAATTTATTCTTTTTTTTGTTCATTTATTTTTAAACTGTAAATTGAATTTTGATTCAGATCTGTTTCATTTTCTTTAGTTCGAGTTTTGTCACTCATGGGTCGCTTTGTCAAAGACAAATTACTTGCAGTTTGTCTCACATTACCAAATGAAGACTCGTTCCTTATTGACTTGGAATTTGCCAATTTTGAGTATTCAAGATTATGTTGTAATATTTTAAACTCTTTATTTTTGTCAAAAAGTTTCGAGTACTCCGGAGATTTGCTTGCAAATTGATAAAAATCATCTAAATAATATAATAAAAAAATATTTGTGAATTTCTTTTAAACTAAAAAGTTCTTAAAATTTACCAAAGGTAACAAAATGCTGTTTTTTCTGGTCAATCTTTTCGAACAAAATTCTAATATCTTCTTTTGACATGGAAAAATTTGAAGACAAAATTGACTGAAAATCTTCCAAGTTAACATTATTTTTACCATTTTTATTAAACATCTTAATCATTTTGATTTAAAGAAATAATACTTTTCAAAATTATTTTGGTTACCTCGAAGGCAAGCTTTAGATTTGCCTGGTTGTCTTCGGGACGAGCTATCAGACACAAGCCAATTATAAACTCTCTAAAATCTATCTTTCCGTCTTTATTCTTTTATCATTTTTAATCTATAAGCTTGGTATTTTTCAATTTTAAAATAAATAATACTCGGTCATAAAGTTCAAACACATTGTAAGTATCTGAATTAACTGGAAGTTCTAAATAATTACAAAAATCTTCATAGGTCATTTTGCCGTCATTTTTTCTGGCATATGAAGCAAATTTTTTCAACAACTCTTCACAATTATCAAAATTAATTCTTAATAAAAATATTAATAAATTAATTTCTCCAAAAATTTGTTTATCTACTTAAGTTTTTCTTTAATTTGTACAAACTCGATAATAGCCGACTCGAGTGGTAGATTTAGCTCTCTAGCTCGGCACATAAGCCTACAATCTTCATAAGAATGATTCGTTGTAATCACATTTAAAAATCTTAAAACTATAATTAAAAAAATTCAATTTTTTAATTTAAGTTCATACTCTGCCATTTTGGTTCGTACATTGAAAGCAAATAAGAGCGCATCTTGCTTTTCTCTATCATCTGGCTCATAAATTGGCAAATACTTTATAAAAATAAACTCTCATTTTGTAATAATTCTAATTTAATTAGCTACAAAAGAAGCGAAATTTGAGCAAAATTTATTTAAGATTGATTGATTTAGTTTTTTTTAATTAGCTATAATTATTAATAAAAATTTTATCTTTTTCAATTTTTTTAAAGATTTGCTAAAAAATTAAAAAAAATTTATTTAAGATTTATTTTGATCTTTTGCTAATTACTATTCATTATTCATTTGAATACTAATTTTAAGCTATTCAAATAGAAGTTTTTTAAAATTCAATTTAATTTAAATTAAAATGTAATATGCACCTTTAAAAAAAAATTTATTTTACGAGTTAATTTGATTTTTTTTACTTAAATTAAGTTCATGTATTTTTTTAGAATTTTTTAATTTTTATAAAATTTTATAAATTTTATATTAGTAATTATTATGTCGGAAAAAAAACCCTATTTTTATTATTGTTTTTAAGACTAAGTTGCATAATATTTGTTAAAAATTTTTTTACTTTTTAGAATTAGAATAAGTATAAAGATTACTATTTTAATTTAATATTTAACTCTATCACAATTAGATATGGATAAATCTTACATGAACTTCCATAATGTTGTTAAATTGGCAAAGAGTCAGTAAAGAAACTTTGAAAACGCTTAGACCTTGCCACGTCCATGTGATAGTGTTAATCTTATTTCTATATTTGATGACAACCGGTTGAACGGGCAGCTTGGGTATAAAGGCTCCTTTAAAAAAATTGAAAATTTAATCTACCTTTAATAATTGAGAAACATCTAACCTGGCTTGAAGTTGATCAGACACGATCCATTGGTGGTGGTTCCTTCTGGAAAAATGAGAACTTGAGGCCAGTCACAATTCGGATCAGACCTATCTATTATTGTCTGAATGGTGACCTGTTTGTTGTTCACGTCCTCACGTCTTACCAAAATAGGCTGAACAGCTCGCACAACACGACCCACTATTGGTAAATTTCCATTTTCAGCGCGAGAGATGGCGGTAGGCAAGCCGAGTATGAAAAAAAGAAAAGCATCAAAGTAGCTCGTGTGGGGTGCAGCCACAAATATAGTCGATTCTGTACGGGTGCATCTTTTACCAAACTTTCTTATTGAATGAAAGCCACAACAAAAAGCCAATGCTCTGCCTAGGAATCTGAGAATTCCACGGGCTTTTTTGCGCCAGCCCCGTAACGGATGCTCTTTTAAATCATCCTTACTAACACCCAAAGTCATTACTAAACCAACTATCATGGCAATCGAAAAAATCACAGATAAACAGATGATACGAATCGGCATGAGTAAGAATCCGCCAAGAACTAGCTTTATTTTAGAATGTTTTAGATCGTAATCTTTATTCTCATGACCAAAATTACTTGAAGCCATTGGTACCATTTGAGTTTGGGATCATGGTAAAATGGATTTTTTACCAAAGGCTCTAGCAATGAATTCTCTCGCATTATCTTACTGTATTCGCGTTTTTGGGTCAACGATGAGAAACTCTCGTTCGATACCTTGTTTGTTGAGTTGGCTGTCATATTTTTTATAAAATGGCTAAATTGGTATAATGTTTAGCTTTTTAATTCAGGTTAAAAAAAAAGCATTTCTTAACAAGCTCTATCTTCGTAAATTTGTCAGAATTTGCGGCTTTGGAAATTTTTTAGAATATAATTCAAATTTAGGCTTTAAAATTCAATATAAATTATGATTAATATCTAAATTTATGTTTGAGTGAAAACAATTTATTTATAAAAAAAAATAAAAATATATAAGCCAAACGGTAGTTTAACATTGTTGAAGAAAAAAGCCAAAAATAATCTAAGTGTGCCTTTAATTTGTGTATAAAAATAAGGAACTGATGGCTATTGGGTTCATTGGTTTGTCTTTTGTATCTATTTTTAAACAAGAATTGTCAATGTAATCAAAATTTGTTAGGTGTAAAATTTTAATCAAATTTGAAAGTAAATTAAATAGAAAAATAAAACAAAATTATTAATTATCATTTGTTAAATTGTCCAAATAAAATACAATATAAATATTCTTTTTTTTTGAGAATTTATTATTTAAAAATATTTTTTTGTCACAATAGGTCCCATATTTAAAGAAAAAGAGATTTTTTTGTTCAAGATATATTATAAATTATGAAGAATTTATGCTTAAAACGATGCCGATTCTTGAGCGAACGGTTCGCTTGTTTGAAATAATTTGCTCCAGGAAATAGAATTTATTCTTTGATAAAAGAAATTAAAAAAATATAAATAATAATAATTTTTACCTGATAAGTAATAATGAACATTAGTTTATTTAAATTTAGAGATTAATTTACTACAAAAACATTTTTTGGCTGACCAGGTCAGAAAAATTGATCAAATGTGAGCTTTTCTATTTTTGTTTTTGTAATTTTTTAGATTAATAAAAACAAACTATATATTCTCATGTTTAATATATTTCTTATCCGAATTTTAAATATAGATAAAGACAGCTTGTTATTAGTCTTGATCATGTAGAAAAAAAATTTAAAAAAATTTATTATTAGTCTAATTAAACAAGAATTTATTTAAATCTTTTTTGACAAGACTTGAGTATCAAGTATCAAGCGAGCCAGAATAAATCAGTCAATCAAGCTAAGCCAATTTGAATGAATACCATACGAAATAAAGCTTTTTTAATTTGGATGGTTGGTCATGGGAAAGAGGCTCAAATTTATGGTATTTGACTCTGAGCGCTAATAATGCCACTAATTAAGTTATTACTGTTTCTTGCTAAATAAAAGCCTATTCTAATTCTTGCTTTTCAATAAAATTTAATTTGAGTGCGGGCCCAAAAGGCCAGCAATTCGTTTCACTTGTCACAATATTTATTCATTCGGATATAGGTTAATTATTTTCTTAAAACTATTTCTTTATATCGTCGAACCAAATATAATTCATTATTAGAAAAAAAAAAACCTATTAGGACTGGTAATAAAGGTGGTTGAAATTTTAAAATTCAAATTTAATGAATTTAAACTAATTGCAATTACATAAAATAGGAAGCTTGGAAACAATGATAAACGCGAGCTTGTATCCCATTTCAATCAACAAATAATTACTATGCCTCTCGATTGTTTGAATTGCTTTAATAGTAGATTAGCTTTTTTCTCATAATTTGCCAAAATTTGGGTCAAGCAAAAATACTCAAGTGTAAAAATAATCAAGATATATACTTTTTATTAATTAATTTTTTTCTTTCTTTTTTATTTTTTAATTATTACCAACTTGATTGATCTGCTGGCACAATTTTATTTGTATTTGTATGCGGATATTTTTTTAGCAAACAAAAATTTAAAGTGTAAATTATTTAATTGGAAAAAATTAGTTTCCATGGTTACATGGCTTGATAATTGCAAATCAGAACAAGGAAACTGACTTATTTGCTAATATGATTTTTTTTAATAATACAACTCAAACAATAACAATTGTTAATCTTTTATAATTTTATCGATATTTTCTTAAATGCCAGAAGCTTTTGATTCCAAGTTTTTCAGCTATCTCAGACAGAATTTTTTTGAATTTAGTGAAAAATTCATGTCCCATTGCGGAAGACTTTTTTCTACAATTTATTCTACAATTAAGAAAAAGGGATTAATTTTGGTTTTATTTCTTTTTCTATCAATTATTCAAACTTTTACCTAATTCATAAAAATATTTGTTTGTCAATCATCCATTGAATTGAGCCAAGTTTGCCCAGAGATTAAACTATTGATGAATCGGTGCGTTGCATCGAGCTGATCTCTAGGACAAACAATGTCATCCGAATTAAATAGTAAAAATATTTTGTGTAAATAATAATTTAAGATAATTCTAGATTTTAAGGTGTTTGTGTTCAAATGAAACAGGTGGATAAAAATAGAGTAAATAAATCAAGCATTTTGACGGCATTTACGGATCGTCAAATATTTGAATAAAATCTACAACTATCAATCTTTGACATAAATACGAGATCGTATCTACACTAATTACAAATTCAATTTAGAATTAAATTTAAAATCAATTAAAAACTTGATCTGAATAAGGTGTAGAAATAGAATTAGGGGGTCAATAGCTTTGACCAAATAGCTTAATGGTCTCTTAAAAAGAAGACTCTTTTTAGAATTGTTAAAAAGCTGAATAAACTGTTCGATTTGGGTTAAATTAGCTCAGATCTATTATGATCTTTGTTCATTCAAAATATTTTGGGTATTAAGTTTCAAGAAATTCAAAATGGATAATTTTTAAAAAATTATTTTCAAAACAGGTTTTTTAAAATTTGTTTTAAGAAGTTTTAGTATCCAATTTTGTATAGAATCAAACTAAATTTGTAATAGCCTACCTATATGTAAAAAAAATATATGATTTTATTTATTATGGCTTACGTAATGCTCAAACTCTTACTCAATTTTTGTTGATTTTTTTGATTTATTAAAATTTTAATAAAAATAAGTTTATTTGTTAAGATGAATATTTTTTTAGAATTCACACCGGTCTACCTAAATCAAAAATTTGTTCGAATAAAGAATTTTTATCACTTTTTTTTTAAGGACTAAAATTAGAGGGTCTGAATTTATAAACTTCTTAATTTATTAAATTCAATTAATTTTCTATACAAAAGCAATTACTCAACTTAATAGACCTAAATTTATGACCCTTAAGTTTAATGTTTTATTAAAATAGTCGACACAAATTATTTCAATAGTTAGAAAAAAGACTTTTAAAAAGAATAGTTCATTTTTGTAAAATTTCGTTTTAAATAGTAATTTATTTTATATTTTTGGATATTCAGGCTATTTAAATCAATTTTAGTCAAAAATAATATTTTTTCTATTCTTTGACATTAAACACATTCTTGTCAAAAAGCTAAAAAATAAAGATTTACTAATATTTATACAAGATTTTGTGATTAAAAGTTTAATTTCATTCTATTTAAAAATTAAATCGAAAATACAATTTTTGTAGCTTATCCCTAGTTTATGTAGATTAGTGGTCTTTGTTCGAAAAGATAATCGAAAATTATGTGGATGCAGCTCATTTAAATTAGATTGTTTGCCACTTGTTTTGGTGTATAAGTTACGGAATTTTGAGCAATTTCAAGTTCCAAAGCTATTGAGAGTTTATACGGATTTGGTCCGAACTTTATCTTGCTTCTTTAATTTGAAATTTTTTTAAGTCATCATGATAAACCAAAATTCTAATAAATTAAAACAAAGTAGAAATATTTTCTTTAAAATAAATCTTAATTTATGGTGGTTTTTAGAAAACATATGACCATATTTTCTTAATGAATAAATCAGGGTTTTCTTTGTCATCTATCTCGGACTGTCTTCTTTTAACAATTTAGATTAAGCAAAAATTTTAATTGCTAATCTACTAGGTTATCTAGATTTCGATACCAATAATTTTGAATTAGGTCTTCGAAAAAAAAAATTTCTCTAAAGATAAGATATCACTTTATTTATTTTAAATCAAATAGCCTTTGCTTGAATAATTTAAAAATTTCATGTCACGGAATCTTTATCCTTAAGTCATTTAAGAATGAGTTGTTTTAATATTTAAATTTAAAAAATAAATAAAAAAAATTGTTCAAATGAGTCTAAATTGATTCTATTATATTAAGTCTGCTTTATTTAGAAGATTTTTTAATCCAGCCTAAACTTATCTTACTAAACTTTGCTTATCACTAATAAGATTTAACTATCGAGAAATTTCGAATTGTTTATAAATGATTAATATTTTAATCTAAGTATTTTGAGTATGAATAGTTTTTTAAGGGTAATAATTAATAATTATTTCCAATTAATTTTTAGTGAGCAACATGTCATCTAAAAACTAAAAATAATTTTATAAAAAAATTTATTTAGATTATCATGAATTTAACCTAAATACGGATACAATTTTCAAACCGAACTAGAAATTTTGTTTAAGAAAAATTAATTAAAATTTAGTCAATTTAAACCATGATTAATAGGATACTACCAGTTGTAGTATTATGTATAATACTCTACAATTCTACATTAGCTACAGAACAATCAGTCAACTTGTTGAAAATTAATCGAAATATAGAAACCCATCAGGTAAAGGGTCATCTGAGCCATCCTTACTACGTTGACAATTCAAGTTTATGCCAAATTTTGTTTTATACTGCACTTAAAGTCATTAAAAACTGTTCGAGTCTTAATTTGGCCGGGAGTGATTTGAATTTTTTATCACAGAATACCATGTCAGTAACAGAGCTAATTTTGTCCAACAACAATTTTGAATCAAGTGTGCCATACACCCAAATAAACATGTACGCCACAGTCAGGATACTTGATCTCGGCTACAATCGCCTTAACAATTTCAACACCGAGATAAAGCTAATTGACTGTAATCAAACATGTATCAAATACCTTAAATTTAACCACAATCGCTTCACCAAAATTCCCATTCTGAGCGCAACATGCTCTAACAACTTGATCGGCCTAAACATGTCCTACAACCAAGAAATAACCAACATCGATCAAGATGTTAATATTTTTCCACTAATGCCACATTTGGAATATTTGGACCTTGCCTATTGTAGCATAGAGCACCTCAATGTAAACAATACAAGCATATTTATCAAAATGCCAAATTTGGTGCATTTGAACATGACTGGCAATCGGATCAAAGACATTTATCCGAATCCATTTTTGAGCCTATTGCATCTGCAGTATCTGAGCTTTGATCCAAGCTTGCTGCAGTGTAACAGCTCCATTTTATGGCTTAAATACTATTTACAAATGAATCCGAGGATTCTGGGCATATGGCCGAACGGCACTCTTTCCAGCCTTCCTTACCAGCCTTTTTGCTTTAACATTCTCACCAATCAGTCCCAAAACATAATCACCTCTTCAAACTCAAGCTTTTACACAGGCATTTACTTGACTACCTCCATAGATACCAGGGACATAAGTGTAATGCAGGGCAAGACTTTGGATCTAGACTGTGAAAAATACAGTGTGCCAGCTTCGGATCTATGGTGGACTCTGAATGACCGGGTATTAAGTAAATCTGTCAATGGCGAGTCACCATATGAGTTTATTGAAAATTTTAATCCTATCAATTCTCCAACTTTTTTTAACAAAACAAGTGTTTTGCGCATAAAGAACATAGAAGATAAACTAGCTGGTGTTTATTCATGCAGAGCGTTCTATCTAAATGTTAGTTTGAATAGATTCCATAAGAATATAGCTTCCATTTCGTTTCGTGTAAGAGTGGAGCCTGGTCCGAAAGCAGCTGGCTTTTTGACTGGTGGACAAATAGCAGCCATAGTTGTTGGGTCTGTGGCAGCGTTTTTATTGCTGTGTTTGCTTCTATTTTTGTGTCTATGGTGCTGCTGTTTCAAGAGAGGTATCTGCTGTTGTTGCTGTCCTCGCAAGGATAGATCGGACAAATTTTCCAAAAACACATTGGGCTACTCGAGTACCACAAATTCAAAAAAGCATCTGACTGAATTTAGTTCAGATAATAGGCTAGAAGTGGACGACAATTCGTCCGGTTTCCACGACTTGAGTGACTCGAGGCCCAACTATGTCATAAACACAATCTCTAGTAGAACTGGTCGTGGTCAGTTCGATTCTCTGGGAATCGTTAACAGTTATGAAAAAAGAGATGACATTTTGAATGCAGATGGCACAGTTATGATTGATGAGTATCCTTTGACCAATTTGAATAATAGAGTCAATGTGTATAATGTTCAAAGTAACAACCAATTTAGCACAGATTACCAATCAAGTGACATCAATTCGAACCTATATGCAAACAAAAGCTCCATAAACAACGGCTTTTTGGCTGATGATAGCAATTATGGTCATCGTTTAGAGGCGCCCATGCAGCGCTATGTGGAAACAACTGAGTACAGTTCTAATCATTTTATTTCCGAGAGTGACTATGAGGGCAGAAATGAGTATCGTGATGAGAAAATGGTCAACAAAATTGAATACGATGACCAAGATTACAATCAACAGTATTTTATGCCGGATGAGTATCATAAACAAGTTAATGTCTACAACAAATATGATAGTGATGTTTAAATATGAGTCAAGAGAAAAAGCCGGCTATTTATTTTCATGATCATATATATAATAATAATAAATGTCTATTAGAATAATAATTATATAAAGTTGAATGATTTAAGACATCCAATGGCGAAAACAGTGAATATTTACTTGAGATAAAATATTAAAATATAAAATTAAATTGTGTTTTAATAGTTGTATTTTGTTTAAAATTTGGTCATCATCATTCCATTTTAATTAAAGCATTAAATCACTTTTTTCTATTTGACGGTATTAAGTGTAAAGATTTCTTTATTCGTTATATATTAAAAAATTGTTTTTTTTTTCATTTATAACTTTTAAATTAAAAATTATTCCACTAATTAATTGAATTTTTGAATAAACTTATTTAAAATATAAAACATATTTTTCTTGTAAAAATTTATCAAATAATTATCAAAAAATAAATACCTTTTACTATTCATAATTATATATCTAATCAATTTATCTCTTACTCAACCATCTACTGATCATGCAAACCAAAGCATTGGACTGCAAGAAAGCTCTGTTTTTCGTATCCTTAATAATATTTATAATAATAACAATAAGCAACCAAACTATCTTATATTTTTGTAAATTTCCTTGTATAATGTAATGTGCTGGTTTAATATCAGACGTAAGAAATAAATAAGTTTTTAGAGACAGTCAATATTTACACTTCAAAGTAAGAAAGAATTAGAAGGAACTGAGAGGGGCTTATAATAGAAATTGTTTGTTAAGTAAATTGAAATTTATTATGTTGTTAAATTAAAAATATCTAAATAAAATTTAAAGCGAAATGAATAGACTCATTCCAAACAAGCTGGTACTTATTCAAAAATGATATCTAAAATAAATCCACACAAAGAAGAATCTTTTAGACTTTTAAACATAGGACTTATCAGACCGCATCTTGAATACGCTGAAAGTATTTGGAACCCTTCAACGAAAGCTGGCATAAACATCATCCATGTCCTTCAATGTTTGAAAGAAGAAAGGTTAATGGCTTTAAAGCGGGTATCGACAGAAAAGTGTTGGAAAAAGAAAGAAACAAAATACTACCATAGCTCTAATAGAGCTAAATACCGGAAGGATTAGTATATATTTCTATAATGCAGTCTCATAACTACTAATACCAACAATTTTAATTCAGACTAGTGGTCACTTAAAATAATTAAAAAAAGTTCTTTAAAATATATTAATTTATTTTAGGAAATAATTTTTCCATATTTTTAGAAAAACTTCAGTTGAATCAGTGAGAATAAAAAAATACTTTTTTAAGAAAGAGTATTTATTTTGTTCAATTAGTTTTGTAATTGCAGCTGTTTTGAAGGTTATCTGATTATTGAGAATTTTAAACTCAGCATTTACCATTTTGGCAAGCATGCCAACATAAACGTCCTCAAATATAAATGGCTTTTTGAACATTGAAGCTTGGTAAAGACGGCTCACTAGATCATTTGTGATTAAATAAGCTAAGCCATTACAATAAGGATCAAAATATTTCCCATTAAATTCTTCATAGCTGATATAGAATTTAGATTGATTCGAACGATTTGGCTTTGGAAACTTGATGTATTTACCAATAATGGCATTACGAAATCCTTTTGTCATTTTCTTATCACTAAAATACTTAATTAAACTTTTTGTATTCACCACAACATCATCATCAATTTTAAGTGAATATTTAGCTTTGGAACAAAAATTTGTAACCCATTTAAATCCCATTATGGTCTTTAGAGTCAAATTGTTATAAGAATCTATGAAATTTTCTTGGACAATATCTGAATACTGTTCAAATTCTCTTTTTATTTGCTGATCAATGGTTTTGTTTTGTGGATTTGCGAGTAAAAAAACAACTTTAAGATTTTTTTCAAAAAGTGACTTCTGAGCCCATGTTTGTCTGATTAGGCTGCGTTGGTCAAAATTTTTTGGCGAACTGCACACAAAAGCGATGATTAAAAGTCCATCGCCATGATCTTTGCCACAGATGTTCAGGCCAGGATTCAATATGTAGTCGAAATCATGTGGGTTTATGGTCGATTTTATTCTTTTTGTGACCAAAGACACTGGGTGGTTGTTTTGGTAAGCAGTTTTTTGAGTCAAATATAGATAGCACAATATACTAAATATTATTATAGCATAGAATACTTGTTTATAAAATTAAAAGAATTAAAAAATCAAAAAAATTCAAACTTACCTAAGATAAATTTTCTCATTATTAAAATAAAATTCATTGAGTAGTTTGTGAAAAAAACATAAAAATATCTATTTTCTGCCGGGAAATGAAAATTTGTCCTTTACTTTTTGATAATTTTATTCCAAAAAGTAATTACTCTTTGATTCATTAAATTTTATCATTTCGAAGTTTTGATTTGTTTGTAATTCAAGATTTTTATGTTTATTTTTTTCAAAAAATTGTCAAATCTTAACATAACATATTTTTTCCGACTTGTGATGACATTAAAAAATTTCTGTTGAGCAAAAACTCAAAATTTATGTCCAATTAATTTAATTAATGAAAATAATCGAAAATATTCGAAATTATTTATCATTATATTCTAATAATGGCTGAAAGAGATTATGATTCTATTTTAAGCTAAACAAATTTTCAAAAAATTTAATTTAATTGTTAATTAATGAATAAAAAAAACAAATTTATTTTGGAAAAAATTTTAATTGAAAAATATAAATCAAAGTTTAAATTCTAGTTAATTATAAAAATATTGGCTTCTCGTTCGAATGCCATTCTTAAATTATTCTCTAAAGCATTTTTTTTTACATTTTTCTTTAAAATAAATGAAATTGATTTAAAATAAATGACGATGATAGATAAAAAGCCAATATAAGTAAAAATAAAAGCTGCTATTTGACTCAAATTGAATCTAAAAATTAAAAATATGCTAAAAAAAATGAGCAAAAGTTGATTGCTAGGTGAGTAAAATGAGACAGAAGATAATTTCCTAATAAATATGGTTTCTTTGGAATTTTTAAAAAAGAATATCACTCCAATTATAAATATTAAGATTACCAAGCCTATTAAAAGGCCCATAAAGCACAACAGACTCAACCAGTCTTGTGAATCAACTTGATAATAATTTAAAACTATATTATAGATAACACAACAGGTAAGAAAAATTATATAACCAATAATGGCTTTGTAGGCCGATTTCATATTCGGCTGTTTATCGCCGAAATTAAGTCCTTTGTCATACAAAGCTTTCACCTTAAGCTCGCCCATGTGCTCGGCAAATATCTTGTCTATACTAATCTCGTCCAAATCCTTTTCGGCAGCTAACTCCAAGTCTTCTTTTGGATTATCATTATAAATTTTTGTCTTTGTTTTGGCAACTTGTTGTCGCATCAGGGGATAATTTTCTTTATTAAAAAAAAAAAGCGCTTTTGAAGTATCTGACTCAACGAGAACTTGATACGGAAAATAATTGATCAATAGAACACTACTGATGATAGATAAATTTAAAAACAAAAACGAGATTGTCCAAAATATGAATAAGCCATTTTTTGCCATAAAGCCTATGAGCAAAATTGACACCATATTTAGCACAAATATGGAGTAATATTCGGAATTATTAGTTCGTGGATAAATATATTTAAATATTTTATCTAAATAAGTTTTTTTGTTTATGAATATTTTAGTGCTTTGGTCATCATTTTCCGAACCATGCTGGTCTCCATCTTCTCTAGCAGCACCATCACTAGAAAAAATTGCCAAAATATCGGCCAACATTGATCTACAATATTCGACACTTTGATGAGACATGAAAAAAATGTAAAAACATATGCAAGTAAGGCACAGTTGCTTTATGATATGTTTGCCATGATTTGGATGGTTAAGAAAGCTTTCATAAAATTCAGCACAGCACAAATTTCGGTAAGATGTAAAAATATTTAGTAAAAAGATAAAAATAAGAGATAAGAGTCCTATTGAGACCATTTTAATGGACATTAAAAAATATCCTGGTTTTGTTGGAGAGTTTTGTTTGGTACTGTGTTTTGACAGCTTTTGCTCAAAATCAAATCTCAGCTGATTTAAGAACCCAGACGTAAAAATAGCCAATCCAGTAAATATCTAATTAAAAGTTTATATCTATAGAGATCTAAAGAAATTTTTATCAATACTTACCGATTGGAATGAATTTTTGAAAAATGGTTCACATTTGATTATTAATTTTGAACTGTTTAAATTTAAAGTAAGACTTAAAATTATTGTAACAAGAAAAATAAATAACATTGAGGCTATCACTTTTAAAATTTTTAATATTTTTTTGCTAAATAAATTTTCTAATTTAGATTTTATCAGTATTGATGTAAGAAAGTAAAGTATTGAGATAAATAGCTCCGTAGTGACCATCAATTTGTTTGATTTGAACAGAATGTGTTCGTGATTTGGTGTATGGTCAGCCGAATTTGAGCTTAAATTAGCAACTGAGCATTCATTATGCTGATGGTCTTGGTCCAAAAAATGGAACAAATGTTTGGTTATGTCATCGAAAAACCACTTAATTGTGACACAATGTAAGGCTATTCCATTCAAAATTATAAAAAATGATATCATTATGGCCAAGTTTATTCCAAGAGTTGTTTCTAGGCAGGAAAAAATGGTCGTTTTGGTAGTACAATGCTGGTCCTTGCGGGCATACAAAAAATGCTGAAATTCAAAACGAGCTCTCAACTCAAGCCATGACTGAGCTTTTCAATTAAAAAATTAATTTAATTTTTTAAATTTAGACATTTTACTTGATATTAGGATAAAAATTGTTGAAAATGGTATGGAGATTATTACCGAATATCCACTAATTTGGTTGTATACAAAAGGTATGAGCAAAAAAAGGATAAAAGGTAAACTTTGACCCGTTAGATCTGACACTAACTGAATATTTTGGCGATTGAACATTTAATTTTTATGATTTATTAGATAAATAATTATAAAAATTATAAAAGAAAATTTTATTTAGAAACGTTTTTTAAAAAAGTAATTATTATTTTTTTCTAAGTTGAACATGATTAAGTATTTTTGTTTAATGAGAATTTTAAAATGAGCAATACAGATGCCATTTAGCACAGAAATAACCAAAATTAGTTTTTTGTGTTATTGTTAAACAATTTGTTGCAAAAATAAATAAATTCGATTTTATTTTATATCATAATTAAACTAAATATTGCCCAAATATGTCTAATTTCTTTCCAAATCTGTGTCATAAATTATTAATTTTAAGTAAAATTTAACTTATTATTTAGGTTAAAGCTTATTCAGAAATTAATTTATTTGTAATGATTGAACAACGACTCTTTTATAACAAGTCTAAAAATCAACATGGGCCTTGAGATGTATCCATGAGCTCTGTTTGGCACACATATTCTTTACACTCTGAGAAAGAGTCTAAACCAGACTTCTATCAGACTGAGAAATTCCGTCAAAGTAAAATTTTTGATCAAATTTCTTTTTTCAAATCTGATAAAAATATTTTAAAAAATTTTAAGGAAAAAATGTAATTTGATAAAAAATTTATTTTGCCAAAATTCTTATCGATGTATTTTAATAATAAATTAATAACTAATAATAAATTTTAAAAAAATTAATAATTGAAGGAATAATGACACAACAGCTTCAGCTTCAAAACCTACAGCTCTAAAGTTAGGTGTTCCACAGGGTTCTGTGCTAGGTCCTCTTTTTTTTCTGATTTTTATTAACGATTTTCCTTATCTCTTAAGAAAATTTGAAATAAAAATGTTTGCTGATGACACTACGATTAGTCACTCTGATAAGGACTTAGAAAGTGTTTTAAAAAATTTTTCGGGTACCATCCACAATCTTAGTGATTGGTGTTATTTTAACAAGATTGATATAAATTGGTCATAAAACCTATTGTATGATCGTTTCTAATAAAAAAAGTATTATTCCCGAACTGATTAATATTTGTGGAAATGAAATAAAAGTTGTCAATGAAATTACTCCTTTAGGTTTTAAAATTGATCAAAATCTAAATTTTTCTAATTTTGCATGAAGTATCCCATTAGTTGTGAATAAAAAATTATTCAGTATAAAGAGACTATTCTATCTATCAACTTCTGTAAAAATTAAATTTTTTAAGACCTTTATATTGCCTTATTTTGATTGCTCGACTCTCTTATGCTATTTCTCAAAAGAGGCTATAATTAAACTGGCTAAGTGTTATTATTTATTTATATTTAAACTGTTTAAATTCAAATTTGAATTAAATAATCTTAATGATATTAACAACTTCTAAGAAAAATATGGATTATATGCTTTTCAACATAGAATTCTCAATAGAATCGTATCTTTTGCTTATAATACACTTTATTTTCATTCTTCTACTGAAAATCTAAGGCAAAATTTAAAAAAGAATGACTGGAGAAATTTGAAATATAATTTAAGAAATAGTGAGAATCTTATAGACCAACATCAAAATGAGTAGATGCCGAAAAAGCTTTTGGATTTTTCTACTCAAGACTTATAAATTGCTTTGTGATCAAGAGATCAATGTTGAAATTTACATCATTTAAGCATTCAATTTTCAATAATATCAATTTGATTTTCTCATATTTTGTAAAAAAAATAAAAAAATTTAATTTAAATATTTCGGTGTTTTACTTTTTTAAACAATTTTATAAAATAATTTTATTCATTTTTAACTTGTAAAATTTATTTTATATAACTTAAATAAATGGAGTGTTAATCAGTCTTTATGACAAGGGCACCACCCTGTTGATTTACCTTGAAATTGAATTGAAGGAGTAATGACCCTTCAAGCTAGACAGGGTTTTAAGTCATTTAAAGTCTGTTCTTAATATTTTTGTGATCTAATTTTAGAACTAATGGTGCTTTCCAAATTTGTGAATTTGCTATGCACTCAATTTGTGAACAGGTGATGTTAATTGGGGTAGCTGATTCTTTTATACTCATTAATTTAATTTCGACTCTTATTTGTTTAGAACTCTTGTGGTATTTAAATAAATTAAAATATCAAATTTTTAAATCTGATTTCAAGGATTGCTTGAATGATCTTTATAATTAAAAATTTTTTCCAGGCATTTTTGAATGACCTCCCAAAAATTTCTATCTTATACCAATTTATACGGGATTTTTGAACAGCAGAATTCTGCAATTGATGTAACATTGACTTATTTCAACACATGGGTGTACCATGTTGAAGAAAAATTCATCAAAGGTTTATTAAAGGAATTTTTTGTACCAAATCTCACAAAATTATAGTAAGATAAATATTTTTGTTAATATCTTGAATCAAAACTTAAATTTTTGGTATCCTATTAATAAAAAACCTGGAAATTTTTTAAATTATTTGGTGAACATATTCTTAATTGGACTTTTTCAAGGCAAAGTTCTTTAAATGTTTTAAGATAAAAAATCTTCTTTCAAAGTATCTAATTCTTATATAAAATATACAAAATATTTTGAAAAGCGGAATTTTTATCTTTTATTTTCATAAACATAGAATGAATCATTAACTCTTTTCATCAGCAATCAATAGAATCCTATTTTTATCTGATCATGATAAATCTTCCAATACCACTTCCACTCCCAACTTCATTGCCATAGTCAATCTCTCCTTGTGGTTAATCGTGTGGTGCTTCACTTGGCTCATGGTTTAATACACGTCATTTAGTTAAGAATTCCTTATTTAGATCAATATCTTAAAATACTTAAATAAATATTAAAAAAATTATATTTTGTTTTTCAAAAACTGAAATAAAAAAATTTACCAATGGTCCGAATGAAATCAATTTTTGTATTTTATTCCAATAACAAATTAAGAAAAAATTTAATTAATTTTAAAAACTAACATTCAACTAATTTCAAAAAATTAATTAAATAATTTAATTAGTTAGACTATTTTGAAAAATATTCGTGATCTTAAATGGCTTTTTTTTATTCTATATATTCCTTGAGAACAGTTGGTTATTCGGTAATTTAGATTACCTTTTTTGACATACCTTTATGTTGTATTAGTTTTGCTCTCCTATTCTTTGTAGACATTTATTTGTCTTTTGAAATTCACATGTTTTATCTAAATGATTTTAAAAAAATATTAATTTTTATAAATATTTCAAAATCTGCTGAAATCTAGATAACTTTGGCAAAAACAATAATATCAAATGTTAACATTTGACAAAGAAAATGATATTGTTTAGAAACTATAAATTATTAGTTCAAAAAAATGGTGCAAGATTGCACCAACCAGTCAATTATTTATCTCAAAAGTATGGCTCAACAATAAAATTATTCGGAAGAGAATATCCAACAGATGACTGGACAAATATTAACCAAAGTATCCGAGACAAACTAGATAAAAAGCTTTTGCACCAAAAATATCATCCCCTAAATCATTTGGCAAACAAAATAAAGCATTTCTTTTACAAAACTTATGTGAATAGAAATGGCAATCCATTGTTCACAATATTAGACAATTTTAGTCCAGTTGTCTCTGTTGACCAAAATTTTGATAGGTAATTTCATAGCCTTAATCAAAAAAACCAAGTCTTAAAATTTTCAGCTTATTGACCCCTAAAGATCATGTAAGCCGTTCAAAAAAAGACTGTTTCTATGTTAACAAGGACTATTTGCTAAGAGCTCATACAACTGCCCATGACAATGAGCTGATTAGATCTGGTCTAAATTGCTTTTTGACCTTTGGCGATGTATATAGACGGGATGAAATCGACTCTAAACACTATCCAGTGTTTCACCAGTGCGATGGAGTGCGATTATTTGATAAAAATGAAGTATTAATTTAAAAAATTAAATTATAAATTTTCACATTTTTAAAATGGGAAAAATATTTTCCAGGTTTTCAAAAATGAATCACTTGGAATGGACATATTTGAAGAAAATGATTCTAATCTTATAAGAACCTTGGAAAAGCAAAAAAATTATACTTTAGATGCCAGTAAAATAGTTGAGTATGATCTGAAGAATACTCTTACCAAGCTTGTACAGTTTATTTTTGGAAATAGTAAGAAAAATTAATGGAAAAAAAATTTCCTAATTAAATTAAAAGATAGCAAATTAAACATGAAATGGGTGAGTGCAAATTTTCCATTCACACATCCATCATGGGAGCTTGAAATTGAATATAAAGGAAATTGGTACGAAGTTTTGGTATGAAACAATACTTACAAATGAATTTAAAATTATATTTTATTTTTTGAAAGGGTTGTGGCATTCTGGAGCAAGAAATTTTGACCAAAGGTATCGCTTAAAAGCTTTTAATTTTCGAAATGTTAGCGTTTTCTCTTTGCAGCTGGTGCCCAAAATCACATAGCGTGGGCTTTTGGCCTTGGTCTCGAGAGATGGGCCATGATATTATACGATATTCCAGATATTCGCGTATTTTGGAGCACTGATGAAGGATTTTTGTCCCAATTTAAATACGATGATCCAACTCATACCAAAATTGTTAAATATAAAGTGAGCTATTCTGGGCTAAAGCTCTTATAAAAAATTTAAGATTATCTTTTTTCTATTTGACCAAAAAAACAGCCAATTTTTAAGCTTATAATATTTTTGAAGTTTAAAATGTTAAATTATTGTTAAGAAAATTATTAATATAATTAAATTCAAGCTAAGCTTTATAGATAAATTTATCAGCTGTCAATTGGAAAAAAAATATCTAAAAATAATATGGCTTTGGGACACTAGAATTTATTTTTTCAATTAAGCCGGTCAGTGTGTATCCACCTTGTCCATGTGACATATCGTTTTGGCTGCCCGAAACAACAGACTCTTATGAGTATAACTCGAATGATTTTTATGATTTGGTGCGAGATGTTGGTGGTGATTTGGTCGAGCAGGTTACTCTAATAGATAATTTTGAAAATAAAAAGAAAAAAAAAACTAGCCACTGTTACAGAATAATTTACCGATCGATGGAAAGAACACTTTCCCAGAATGAAGTGAACAGCTTACATAAGAAAATAGAAACTATGGCCAAAGAGCGATTAGGCGTCCAAATAAGATGAAAATCTCCTAGGACAATAATTTATATTTTGGAAAATAAATTTTGATTTTTCTTTTTAAATATATTTGCCTGCCTAATATAATAGAGATAAAATTCTATTTGTCTAATAATTTTAATCAATTAGTTTAATAATTGAATTTAGATTTAGATAAAAAAATGATTACTGATCCAGAGCTAATTAAGCAATTCGAGGACGCCGAGGAAGATAAAGATGAAATCGTGTTTGTTCCATCTGAGTCCAACAATGAAAATGGTTTTGCTGAAGATGACGATGATGAAGAATTTTCTGATTTTGATGAAGATTTCTCTGAAACCAAGGGACCAAATGCTCAGGTATTACCAAAAAATGGTAAAATTTTAATTCAATCATTTTATAATTTTAGAATGCTTCGAATAGATCTGGAAATCGGGCTGCCAAAAAAGCGAATTTTCAGGTAATGAAATTAGTCTTAAAAAAAATAAGTAATTAAATTTATTAAATAATTAAAAAGCCAAATCAAAAAGTTATGGAAAAGTATATAGATAAAATAAATATTGACAAATATGAACCGATTGCCTCTAAATTAAACAACAATCTTGAGATTTCTGAGTAATTTCACAGATATTAATAAAGAAGCTTAATTAAAAATAAAATAAAAGTAAAATACGTGGCAAGGATAAATCGGACAGAGCGACCGTGGAACAAGTTATGGACCCTAGGACTAGGATGATAATTTTTAAAATGATTCAACGAGGTGTTGTGAATGAAGTAAATGGCTGTATATCAACTGGAAAAGAGGCCAATGTGTACCATTCTACGACGAATGATGCCAAGGGAGATTTGGCAGTAAAAGTTTATAAAACCTCTATTTTAACTTTTAAAGACAGAGATAAATATGTCACCGGTGAGTTTAGGTAAATTATTTAAAAATTAAAAATTTAAGTTTAAGTTTTTATTGTTTAAAAAAGATTTCGACATGGTTACTGTAAGCATAATCCAAGAAAAATGGTTCGTACATGGGCAGAAAAAGAGTTTCGAAATTTGACCAGAATTTATCAAGCTGGTATAAAATGTCCAGAACCGATATTTTTGCGAAGTCATGTATTGGTCATGAGGTTTATTGGAGAGGATGGTTTTCCAGCTCCGTTGCTCAAAGACGCCAACATTTCCGAATCTCAGGCTAGAAAATTATACCTTGATAGTGTAAAATTGGTACATCGCATTTTTAACATTGCCAAATTAGTTCATGCTGATTTAAGCGAATTTAATATGCTGTATTATTTTATTTATTTATTTATTTTTTGTTAAATAATGTAAAATTAGTTTTAATATTATTATTCTTTAAAGATTTTTTAAAGAAGATATATTTGTAATTGATGTTTCCCAGAGTGTCGAGCATGACCATCCGCATGCTCTGGAATTTTTGAGAAAAGACTGCTCAAATATTAATGATTTTTTCCGTAAAAAAAATGTACCAGTCTTGACAGTAAAGGAATTGTTTGATTTTGTCACTGATCCAACTATCAATGAGTCAAACATGGGTGATTATTTGGACAAAATGATGGATATAGCCTCAAATAGACAAAATTTGGCAGATACAGAAAAGTTGGATGATGAAGTTTTTAAGCATTCGTACATACCTTACACCATGAATGATGTAGTGGACATAGAACGCGATTTTCGTAGAGCAAAACAAGGCGAGAATTTGATTTACACAACATTGTTGGGTCTGAATCCAGATTTGTCCAAGCCAAGGGACGCACCGGTCATTTTGGAAAAAGAAGAAGAAACAAGACAGGCTAGCCAAAGTGGTGAGTCCAGTGAGGAGGAAAATGAGTCAGAAGAAAGTGAATATTCTGACTCAGAGGCAGAAGATGAGAACGGCATTGCCAAGGTCTGTAAGATAAATAGAGAAATTCACCACAGACCCAGAGATGAATCACCTACAAGCCGAAAGGTTGGCTAACTAATTGTCCCATATTTTTTTGATGATTTTTTTGTCTAGGCTCGAAAAGCTGCTGTAAAAGAAGAAAAGAGAGAAAATAGAAAGACAAAAACTCCCAAGCATTTGAAAAAAAGGGCTGAAAAAATTGCCAAAATAAAAAAACATTCCAAATAAAAATCAAATTTTGGCCTAAATAAATAAAATATAATTAAAATATAATTTTATTTAATTTTTTTGAAATTCTTAAAAATAATTTTAATTAAGCTTCGGTTGTTCGTTTAAGATGGATGTGTTCCAATTTTTTTTCTGGTTCAGTTTGTTGACTTTTATGCTCAATTGGTACACTTCTATACGAACGAGTAAAATCAGCATTCAATGGAGCTTCAATCTTAATCACATTTTTTTCCCGAATACATCTTAATTGATTGAATTCGGTATTTTCGGGAAGAGTGGTTCTCTAAACAAAATTTGGAATAAAAAAATTTCAACTCAAAATAAAAATACTTTATAAAAATAGAACTTGGAATTTTTGTCAGGTTTTTGAACTTTATCTTCTACTCTAAAAACCAAATCTCTGTCTTTGACACTAACACTAGCGTTTTCTGGATCCACATTTTCTGGTAAAACAAATTGCATTTTGACCATTTTAGACCCATTTTTGTCAACAATTTGCGGAAAGAGATCCTGATTGGGACTTTCATTGGTCTCTTTTAAAGGCACCTCAACCACAAGCTTTCCACCAGTAGCCATAAAACTTACCATTTTGTCTTTTTCACAATTATCTGGAAGTTTGAATGTTTTTTTGAATTCACGCACTGAAAAATCTTCTCCCTGCTTGGATTCCTCACGGCCATGAATAATTAATCTATTGTTATCAGTTATTTCGGTGCTAATTGACTTGGGAGAAAAGCCAACACAGTCCAGTGTTATTCGGTATTTTTGCGGAACCTTTGGAAAAAGAGGCATATAATTCAAAAAGTCTGGTCTATTCAGCCACTGCAAATTTCTACTAATCGTATTGTCCAATTCATCAAAAGGATCAAAAAGATCCAATGTGTTGGGACCATGAACTGGTTCTCTGAACCATTGGTCCATATCAAACATAGACCGAGGAAAGAATCGATGCTGTAGCAAAGCCATTTTTATTTAAAAGCTAAATATCGAATGTTTAAATTATTAGTTGTTTGAAAGAATATTTTTATAGATTATGAATTTTATTTTTAGATAAGCTAATAAGGCTATTTTTAGTTAAAAGAAAAAAATCTCAAAAATTTTCTTATCCTCATGAATAGTTTAATTTCTAAAATAATATTTTTTAATAGCAAAAAATTTAGAATGTGATTTAAAAGAATTTAAAGCTTGATAAAGTCAGAAATGGCTACGATTTCCTTTGGTATACACTTTAATTTGTTGATAATTTTTTTAACTGGTATTTTTCAAATTTTTTCTTTTAAAAAGATGATATTACCAAGAAAAATTTTGGTGGCTTGCATATTTGAAAAATTTTATGTATGGAGTCAAGCTATTTATTTCATTAGATAATAATTTACCATAAGGTTGGAAGGCTTTAGTACTTAAACCAATTTCATAGCATATAAATGCTTAGGATAGTTGGAATAAATTGCTAATTTCAGCCTGTCAAGAAAAAATACTCGATGGGATTGACTGGTTTATTAATGAGAAATTGGTACCAGTTGAAAAAATTATTAAATAGGAAAATAAGTTTTTGAACTTTGGCAAAGAAAAAATTCTCTTGGTTTACCATTTTTGATTCCAACAACAAATTGATTTTTAAATAAGATTCTTCTTATTCTAATGGAAACTTAAATGGAACATGAGATCAAATGAAAATTGTTAATAAACCTTATCAGAGCTAATTCTTGGAGCGTATTGATTTGACGAACTAAACTTATGGTAAAATTTTAAATGGCCATGCTCTGAACATAATAATCTAAAAGCAAGACTTTTACCTTTTTTTTACCTTAAAAATTTGGTAAACATTGATGTATAAATTTTGAATAAGACCAACAAAATTTAATCATAAACTTCCATACTTGATGTTTATTCCAATTTTTTTATACTTAAAATACTAAAACTTAATTTAAAAAATGGACATTTAATTGATACGCTACGCCTTATTACCATAGAAAAAGACACTTTTGTACTTTTTTAAGAACATTTATTTTTATCTAATTTAAAATTCGTATAAATTTTAAAAGCCAAAAAAAGCCATCCTCATTAAATCCATCAATGTCACAAGTTCCAAAAATTTCAAATGTACAATGTCTGAAATAATCGAAACTCTATGAACAAAAACAAAAAATCAATTGTAAGAATGCAACACTTTAAGATACAAAAATGATAAGAAGATAATTTTCAGACAGTTGGTCATGACAACAAAGCAAATCGACTGCTAGAATTTGATAAAAACAAAATAAGACAGTCAAAAGCTTTTCAAACACTTTTATTTTTATCTTAAATTTAAAGACATTAAATATTTTTACCAAACAATTCCAAGTTAGATGCTCTAAGCACAATTCTTACGCTATGGCATGTGCAAGAGTTGTCCTTAGACTTGTTGTCTATATAATGGTTGATAGATTTGGCAAAAAAGTAAATGTGATTTTTTTGTAAATTGGTTTTGTATAGTTTATTTTTAAGAGAAAAAGTTAAAAAATTAATTTGGTGAAGCTTTATAATACTAAAATAATAAATCAATAAAAAAAATAAAAATTCTATAAATAATTAAACTTAGATTTATTAGAAATAAAATAGGAGAAAAAATATTTTCCTTGAACATATTGAACGCACCATAATGACACAAATTAAGACATATTTTTCTTTTAATATTCATTTGTTAATAAAAGTAAACTTTATTCCTCAAGTGTCATCAATTTTGGGCAATTTCTTAACAAAATGAATGACGACGACAAGTATCAGCACGAAGCACGGATTGCACTTATACTGATAATTATCTTATTTTTTTTGTTCATCATATCTGTCATCATTACATTAGCACTATGCTACTATTTGTATCGAAAAGCGAACAAGTCATCAATTAAAAATAGACAATACCAGCCAACTATTAAATCATAGATAATTAAACCAATTTTGAATTTTTATTTTTTTTTAATTAATTTAATAAAAAAATTGAATATGTGTAAAAAATTTTTATTCTAAAATAGCATAGCCCATTTCTCTTCATTATTAGCCAAATCAATGTTAAATTGAGCAATCGACCTGTAGTCTTTTATCAAATCTTTACTCATATTAAAATGATAACTATTTTTAATCTTATCATCTAACCGTTCTAGTTTTTCCAAAGAATGGTCAAAATCATTTCTCAAAGTTTCCAATAGTTTTAGAAAAAGTTTTTTCACATTATTAAAATTTTTAATATCATAAAAATTTAAGTCATCGGTAGAAATTTTGGCTTTTTTTGCCTGACTTTGGTTATTAGTCTGATTAAAGCACGAGACCAGGTCCAAAAATTTCAACAAACACCATGAAGGACCCCCTGATCTATCACATGTTAGATCAAATAGCAGTTTTTTTTGAATACTACAGTTCCATATAAAATTCTCTGTGTGGTCATCTACCTGGAATAGGTGTTTCAGTGACTCAAAATCAAATGATATTTTGTCATATATGTTGTTCTCAATGGTAAAGCCGTACTCAATCAAAAGAGTTAAGTTATCATGATGACCATAAGTTATGTACACTTGGTCACCTTTTTTGATGACCAAATCGGCGTTTTCGCTAATCTTTGACCTGAGACCAAATGCCCGAGTCTGCTTGTCGAATAAAGCGTAGGCATTAGGCTCATTTGAATGGTTTAGAAAGTCAAGATAGGGAATTAGACAACATAGATTGTTACGTATTTCTTCACTTGTTTCCATGTATTTTTCATACTCGGACAATGAGTGACATTTGATGGCTCTGTTCAGCTCTCCATCAGCCTCTTTTATTTTACCAAAATATTTGTTTGCTTGGGCTTTTTCGTTTTTGTCGCATATTTCACTCTCTTTGGCGTGAAAACATCGCGAATTCACAGTACAAAATGTCCATCGAAAGTTATCCATGGTAAAATTTTGGCACAAATTTTCAATATCTGTTTCGTTAGACTCAGTTTTGTATTCATGTAAAATTTTTGAAATAAATTTAAATTTTAAATTTAACTTTAGTAAGCGTTTTAGGATTATTTTTTTAAAAAAATTGGGTAAAGAGTCGATCAAAGATTGGTCAAAGTATTCCGGAGTATCATAGGCATGTGGTAGAGATGCAATGAATTGTGAATAAAATGAATTTTGGGAAAATTTTTGCTCCATAATGAACAAATAGAGACCATCTAGACGATTGAGCTTTAAAGTTTGCTCCTTTTGATCATTCCGGACATATTTTTCTGCATACCAGTTTAAAAATTTGACCAAAGAGACACTTTTGAAGGCTTGTCTGTAATTGATTTGAAATTTTTGTGGAAAATCTATGATGTTTGAGTCTGATTGATAGTCTTTTTGGGAGATGACACAGCGTCCTTCGCAACTATTCTCAGACTGTACCAGAGATAAGCTCTTTTCTGATCCAAAATCGACTCCATTTTTTTCTAACCATGTGCAAAGTTCGGATACTATTTGATCAATCCTTAAACAAGCTTATTAAATAATTAATTTTCTATTTAAAATTTTATATTTTCGTACTCACATTTTTTTATTCTAAAATTTAAAAAGTTTTAATTAGAGAAAAAAATAATAATTTTATCATTACGATTGTCATAATAAACTTAAAAATAATTCTTTTTTTATTTTTGATTATTTTAAAAATATTTGTAGTGTTCATAAATAGGATATTTATTAAGTGAGTTAAATTTTTAATTATTTAATTGTTTTTTAAATTAATAAAAAAATATTGGAAAAATATTGGAATTTGGAAAAGACTTGGCGATTTTCCACAGTTTTCAATTAGGCTGTTATTTATTTCTCGAAATTTTGGTGATCTGGTTATCATCTGGATCTGGCTATCATTTATCACTTAAATGATGTCAAAGATTGTATGGCATTTTTTTGGTAATTAAATTGGCATGTAAAAAAACGTAATTAATTAAATTTCATTAACAAATGATAACAGTTTAGTAATTGTTGTTAAGATTATAGTCAATCAACTCCTATAAAATATAAAAATTTTTATTTATAAACATTTTAGATATAATAATATATCAAAAATTCATATGATTATATAAAATATCTATCTAAGTCTCATGAAATCAATTAGCAAGCCTATACGGTATGCCATGAGAATCTTAAATGATTAAATTTTCAGAATTTTTATAAAATTAAAATTAATATTTTCAAATTAAATATTTTTTTATTAACAATAGCAATAGATTGTTTTAAATATTCATAACAACGCTAATATTGTACATGATGTTTATCATTTATAAAGCATAATTTTCTGTTCTTTTTTTCAGCACTACACACCCTAAGCAGCTTTTCTAGCTCGTACAGGCACTTGGAGCTTTCAGCCTCTCTCACAATGTTAATATACTTTTTAAATATAAATTTTTGTTATATAATAAAAACCAAAAATAAAATTTTGATTTTTGTTAAATTTTTTAAATCTTTGGAAACAAAATGAACCGTATATTATCAAAAAAAATAGTAATCATTTTGGTAAAAGTTGGTTAAATTTAAAATACTATTTTTAAAATAGCTCTCCAATGTTTCTCTTGAAACAACCAGACAATTTTCTAGCTCAATTATTTACCATTCAAACAAAGTAAATTTAGATAAGATATGATAAATTTATTTAATATATTATATGCAAATTCAAGTCTGTTTATATTGTGGATGCGGTGCGAACACCAGTTGGTTCGTTTCGGGGCTCACTGGCACCTTTATCAGCCTCCCAACTCGGAGCCCACGCCATCAAGCATTGTCTTGAACGATCTTGTAAGAAAATTAAAACTCCTAGGACAAAAATTATTTTTGTATAAGCGTTTCCATTGAATGAGGTGAACGAAGTTTACATGGGAAATGTGTTGGGTGCAGGCCAGGGCCAGGCACCGGCTACCCAGGCATCAATTTTTGCCGGCTTGCCAAAAACAACCCCAGCGACAACAATTAATAAAGTGTGTGCTTCTGGCATGAAATCAATAATGATAGGAGCCCAATCGATCATGTGTGGACAACAAGATGCGATTGTAGCTGGCGGAATGGAATCCATGTCCAATGTGCCATTTTATCTCAAGCGTGCCGAGCCACCTTACGGCGGAGCTACTCTCATAGATGGTATTGTTTTCGATGGATTGACTGATGTTTATAACAAAATTCACATGGGTGGTTGTGGAGAGAATACAGCCAAAAAATGTCAAGTGTCCCGAGCTGAGCAGGACGAGTTTGCTATCAATAGTTATAAACGCAGTGCCCAAGCATGGAAAAATGGTGTTTTTAACAAGGAAGTAGTTGAAATCACAGTAAAACAAAAAAATAAAGGTAGGAAATTTTTTTTAATTAATTTGATTTTGTTTTCATTTAACTTTAAGAAATTGTGGTCAATGAGGACGAAGAATTTAAAAAAGTTAATTTTGATAAGATACCGTCATTGAGGACTGTATTTCAAAAAGAAAATGGTACCATAACTGCAGCTAATGCAAGTAAACTAAATGATGGTGCAAGTGCTGTTTTGTTGGTGAACGAAGAAACAATTAAAAAGTTTGGTTTGAAGCCTTTGGCAAGAATAGTCGGCTTTGCTGATGCCTCAACTGATCCGATTGATTTTCCTATTGCTCCAGTTTACGCTACTGAAAAAGTATAAATTTATGCTTTTTGGTAAAAAAATCATTTTTTGTTTAACTTTTTTACCAAAGCTTTTCAAAATGACTGGCCTATCTGCCAATGATATTTCTCAATTCGAAATAAACGAAGCGTTTAGTGTTGTTGTTTTGGCAAATATCAAAATGTTGAATTTAGATGCCAGTAAAGTAAACCCGAATGGCGGAGCTGTGTCTTTAGGTCATCCGATTGGAACTAGTGGTGCCAGAATTGTGACTCATTTGGTGCACAGTTTGACTACTGGACAAAAAGGTCTAGCATCGATTTGCAACGGAGGTGGTGGTGCTTCGGCTATCATTATTGAAAAATTATAATTTAGATAATTTAGGAAATTATATTCTTAATTTTTTTTAGTTAATAAAAATGTTAAAATTTTAATTATTTTTAGTTTATTTTTTATTTGTTTAAAATACTGATGTAAAAGATAATGTCAATGATATATCTAAACAAAAGAGTGTTATTTTAGAAGCTAATTAATTAGATATAAATTAATTATATGATTATATGATTTTTGTATTTTTTTTAATGCAAACTTGCTTTTTCTAGTCGATTTCATGGTTCATAATTGCACCTAAATGGTACAGACGTAATCCTATACTTTCTGGATTGCAAAATATTCTTTTTTATAGATATATTTTTATATATAATAAAAAAAGTAAAAATTTATTTCTGTTTTTAAAGCACCAATAAATAAAACTGTAGGGCAAGCAATTCAAAAATCAAAACCCGTTCGCCATGTTAAAAGATATGTATACGAGGATAGGTGGTGCTTCATATTATTTTATAAAAAAATATCTAAAAAAGACATGACAACAGTCTTACTCTTAAAGTTAAAAATAAAGTGTCGTTTCTTTATTTCAATTTAATGAATCGCTACTTTTTCTTTTTGAGATATTTTTCATAGAATCAAACTTTTTATTCGTTTCCAAATTTGAATATTGAAATGAAAGAATAAAAAAATTTTGTTGGTAATTTTAAAAAATTTTATGAAAAAGAAGTGGAATTATTAAATAATTTGAAGCAAACTTTGATTAGTAGAAAAAAATTTTAGTAGTAGTAGTAGTAGTAGTATTTAATGCTATTGAGGAACGATGTTCCTCAAGCAGTGACGACAGTAGACGTCCTGCTATAATAGCCTACGACCAGTTTATTTGCAAAATAAATAAAGAGTTGAGTATGTTTAATAAGGTTTGAGTAATTTGTCTATTCTGTTTTTAAATTTGTTGGTGTTTACAGTAATCTTGGTCTCTAAGTCAAGTGAATTCCAGTATCCGGCTGTACGATTAACGAAAAAGTTGTGACGAACACCACAACTTTTTACCAGCTGCCTCTCGATGGCAAGATGATTAGTTCTGGTACGACCCGCTGGACTGTCCAGTCCATATGATGCCAACATTTGGATGCCATTTATGAAATCTACACGGTCGTGTCCATGCTGAATCTTATGGAGCTGGATGAGATCGCCGCGTATACGTCGGTCTTCAAGTGTCGTCCATCCGAGGGCCTCTCTTCTTTCCACGTACGGCTTCGATTTTAGCTCTGGCACAAGCTTGGAGAACCTCCTCTGGACCTTTTCGAGTACGTCAATGTCACCACGTCGGTACGGGTTCCAGGCTGCTACCGCAAACTCGAGGTGAGGTCGAACGAACGATTTATAGAGCAAGTTCACCGAGAAGATTGAGAAGTGATTAAAGGTGTTTTTGATGCGACATGCCATCATTGTTGCTCTTGCCGCCGCACTTTTAGCTTGCTCACTCGGTTTGAGATCATTAGTGATAATGATACCAAGATCACGTTCTTGCTTGGTCTTTACGAGTACATGGCCTCCTAGATCGTAGTCATTGTACTTGTTTTTGGCACCAAGATGCATAACAACGCATTTTTTTACATTGAAACTTGTTTGCCACATATTTGACCATTCCAACAATTTGTCAAGATCTCTTTGAAGATTATTTATGTCTTCCTCACGTTGGACCACCTTTAAGAGCTTACTATCATCCGCAAAAAGTTTGCAAATAGAGCTGCACACTTCTGGCATGTCATTTATGAAAATGACGAAGAGAAGAGGTCCAAGCACTGACCCTTGGGGAACGCCACTCGTCACCGGTATCCAATTCGACACTACATCCCCAACAACAACCCGCTGTTTTCGATCACTCAAGAAGGCTTTTATCCATTTTAAGATCAGAACGGGAAGACCATACGCAGCCAGTTTGATGAGTAGCAGCTCATGTGACACCTTATCGAACGCCTTCTCAAAATCGAGATAGATGACATCAGTTGGTAACCTACGACTCATGCAATCCGTCAAGAAATCGACTGTCTCAAGTAGATTGGTCACACATGCCCTGTGCGCCACGAAACCGTGCTGCTTCTCAGAGATGAGATTGTGCTTGTCGAGATGCATGACTACGTAGTCCTTAATAAGCGACTCAAGTACCTTGCATGGTACTGACGTGAGTGATACAGGGCGGTAGTTGCTAACTGTGGTCCTAGGACCCTTTTTATGTATTGGTGATACATTTGCCACTTTCCATTCGACCGCTAACGTTGAAGAACGCAACGATTCTACAAAGATGGTCGCAAGTGGTCCGGCCAAGACCTCTGCACACATCTTGAGTGCGTGTGTTGCTACCTGGTCAACACCCGCTGACTTTTCGCTATTCAAGTTTTCTAGCTTAGCCATTACTTTACCCCGTGTCACGATATCCTCAACGACAAATGCTGGATCTGGATAAGCACGCACACCAAAACTCTCTTTGGCTTTTAACACAACTTCTCTTGTCGCTGGCGGATCGAATACTGAGAAGAAGAACTGGTTGAGCATGGTACATATGCCCGCTCTGTCTGTGACAATCATACCGTCTTGATCTTTTAATGCTGCTAAGGTCTCTCTAGGGGCATATCGGCGGTTCATGTATGAGTAGAGTAGCTTCGGGTTCTTTTTTGCATCCTGTACAAGCTTCAACTCATACTCGACGACACTCTTTTTGACTACCACCTTCACCAGCTTACATATCATCTTATGTTTCTTAACTAGCTGCTCGTTGCCTTTTTCGATACTTTTACAAATAAAAAGTCGTCTCTTGCGTCTAACTAGAGCAGCAATATGGCTATTCCACCACGGTGGTTTAACATTAAGTGGTCTTGGCCTGCGTTTCTTGACGAAGCGTTCAGAGGCTAAACCGAAAGCTCCTAGGAACGTTGTGTAGCGGTTTTGGGTCGATTTCGTGCCAAATGCGGCGCTCCAGTCGAATTCTTTTAAGAACTTGTTCATTGATTCGTAATCACCTTTTCTCCAATTGTATCTTCTGCTGTCAAAGGCTTGCGTTCTTTCGACACGTGCCAATAGCCGAAAACGTAAGCTAACGTGGCTTCTTGTGGCACTCGTATCTAGTGGTGGTCCAATCTCTACCTCGGACATTCGATTTGAGTCACTCACAAACACTAAGTCCAGAAGACTACTTAAATGACCACTATTGGCAAAAGTCCTGCTTGTAACCAGTTGCTCAAGACTGGAATAACCAATTGCACTGCTGATGTACGCACTGGTCGATGAATCATTTGCCAAAACTGGTGCGCCAAACTCGTTCCATTCGATGTCCGGCAGATTGAAATCGCCCATCAAAATGACACTCGAGATTGCCTTGCTATTAAGTAAGCGTTTAGCTGTTTCAAGTGAACGTACAATGCCAATATCAATACAACTCGGATCATTGGTCTTGTTCTGCAGTGGTGGTCTATAAATGCAACCAATTAGAAGAGGTTTATCTTCGTTCAAACTGATGGTCACCCATATTTGTTCACAGTCGGTGCCGAGAAATGACTTATTTGATGCTGCGAACGCTTTGAAACAACTATTGACGTAGATACAAACACCACCTCCTCTCTCATCGCCCTTTCGATCAGTTCTAAAGAGCTTGTAACCATCTAACTCTGAAGCTGAGCTTGAATCGAACCAGGTTTCAGTGATACCAATAACATTTGGTTCTAAACTGGCTGCCACTGATTCAAGCAAACTAATCTTGTTGTTGAGGCTGGTGGCATTGGTGTACCAGAAATCTATAGCTCCTTGTTGGTCATGGAAAGATCTGGTGGTCGAAATCTGAGACATAGTGTCTTCATGAGGGATTTGAGATATTGACAGGTTAGAGTCAAACCAACTGTGCGTTAACTGAGATGAAGCTACTGATGAAAATTCCGACACATTCGAGCACCCATAAACTTGGTCACATTCTATTTCAGCAAGCGAACTATCGAGACCACATGAGGCCATAGTCTCTCCACAATTTATTCTTTGCTAACATTGCTCCATTGTGGAGACCACCATTCTGAGCTCACCATTTCGAATGCCCCAAAATCGTTTCTTACCATCATTGCCGGTCTCAAACTTGAGTTCGCGTCCATTTATGATCGCCGATTCTTTCAGTTTTGCATTTCTGGCGTCACGTTCCTCTCGAAGTTTTTTGTCAGCAAAAGATATGTATACGAGGATAGGTGGTGCTTCATATTATTTTATAAAAAAATATCTAAAAAAGACATGACAACAGTCTTACTCTTAAAGTTAAAAATAAAGTGTCGTTTCTTTATTTCAATTTAATGAATCGCTACTTTTTCTTTTTGAGATATTTTTCATAGAATCAAACTTTTTATTCGTTTCCAAATTTGAATATTGAAATGAAAGAATAAAAAAATTTTGTTGGTAATTTTAAAAAATTTTATGAAAAAGAAGTGGAATTATTAAATAATTTGAAGCAAACTTTGATTAGTAGAAAAAAATTTTAATGGATTATTCTCGCTAATTGAATGAAACAATATAACAATCATTAATTATCATTTAAACTTGATTTAATTTCATACTTTCTATTAAGACCATTTTTACAAGCAAGCATAAAAAATTAAAAAATTGGTTTTTCAAAATATTTTACATTGTTCTTCTAGAATTTATTATTAAGAGAAATTATTTTTAAAATTTCTAATTTGTGCAACTAATTTCGTTGCTCATCTCTGAACTTGTTAATTAAATAAATTTTTATTAAAAGTTCACAACAGAGCTCTGAAAGTAGATTATTCTTTGGTAATTTAACCAGGTAAAAAAATTATTTTATTATCTAAATGTTGCCTTTTAAATAGTATAAAATTTTGAATATCAAAATTATTAAAATATTGATAAATGTGTTTTTACAAATAAAAATAAATATCTTAACACAATTCACTGATTTTTCAGGTAGCTTCGAAGGATGGTCACACCAAAGTTATTTATTTAAGCTAATTTTGTACCATTTTTACTTCTAAGTTGGTGAACTGTTTTTCCAAAGGATGCTTGTTTCCGTCTTATTTTTGAGTTTGCATTCAAACGGCAAGTCTTTTATGGTCTTAACTAGTTTATTTGGTCATCTCTGAACACTTTCAATATTTATCTATTTAAAAGATAATTTAGGAAAGGGGAATTTCCAGGGCAGCTCCGAATGGTATAGCCTTCTTTTCAGCTTTTTTTTAGCAATTTTAATTTTACAAAATTTAGATTAATTAAAAAAAAAAGTAAAAAAAAAAAGGAATGTTTTTTATATAATTTGTATTGACATTGTTAAGCAAATTCAGCTATATTCTTGGCACGAAAGATATAATATTGAATGGACTTTAATATTTTGAGTTGTTTCTGTTGGTGTCACGAACCAGATAGTCCTGAACACTTTCAAGTTAGAATGAATTTTAATTGGCATAATGGTCAGTCCTTATAGATGTTATACTATCATTTTTTTGTCACTGGTCAAATCAATTTCTCATAAGAGGATTAAATTTGTCAGTAAAAAAAGTTATTTTTGTCAGCCCCCTTAATATAAATCCTTTTTTAATTATTTAAAAGTTAATTAAATTTTTTTCTAATTTATATTAAAGTAAAAATTTATTAATTAAATTGAAGAATAAATTTTTTAAATGTCTCTTGGTCATCTTTGTCTTTAATCCATTCTTTTCTAAGTTCTTTTTCAATTTCACGTCTTTCTGATTCGAATTTTGAATAAGCCGCTTGGTAAAATCTAACACATTCTTCAAAACTAGTGTTAATGGCAGAAAATTTAAAATCAATTAGGTTTCTAATTTTGTCTGTATTCACAGGTCCTTTGGTCACGCTTGGAAAAGGTTCATAAATGTAGTCGGCACAATTTTCAACAGCTACGCACTTAATTCTTTTGTCCATGCCAGGCTTAATAAATTCAGCAATTAAAGCAAGCACATCATTTATTGACATCGCATGGTCAAAACCCAAATTAATTATTTCATTCTGAATATCTTTTTTTAATAGAATATCAATGACTCTGGCAACATCACGTACAAATACATAGCTTGTCTTTTTGTCATGGTAGAACTTGGAAATTTCGATCTCATGACACTCACCAGGGTTTTTATATTCCAAAAATTCCAAATACATTTGATAAAACCAAAATCGGTTGGTCGAATCTCTTGGACCAATAACGTCTGGCAACCGAAGTATCAAATACGGAACATTATGCTTTAAAAGCTCTTCTTCGCCCCTAATTTGATTAAATTTATTTCCCAAATCAATTGCAAACATGAATTTACTTTAATTTATGGTGACCATAAGAATCCAGTTGCTTAAGCCTTTTTCGTTCTGACTCGGACTTGGGTCGAACAGAGTCGCTTTCATTCAGAGTGAGTTTAGATTGATCCAATTTAATAGAGCAAACCTCGTAGACAGAATCACTAGATATAAGAATGTACATTTTAAACTTGTCTCTTGGTACATCTTTAAAGAAGTTCTTGATAACACTACTTTTGTAGGCACTGAAGTCTATCACAGCTTCGAATTTAAAGTCGTTCTGGCTCAAGTAATGCCACAAGCAGTCTTTAAGAGAGTCTTTTTTTCGGTCACACTTTATGTTTTCTTTAATTCTTGCCTTAATTCGGGATTTAGTGTCCCAATTGCTCCAATTATCTCTATTTACCAACACTAAACTATAATTTTGATTATTGTCGAGTAAGTATTCGACACACTCCGCAGCAATAAATCCATTTCCGCCGAGAACTAAGATTGTTTTAGACATTGTTGGTAAATATTGTATTTTGGTAGAATTTTTTTAATTTTTAAATTAACATAAATTTAGAATTAGATGATAACAAAATCAAAAATTTTAAATTTTTAAATTAATCAAATCTTTCAAATAAATCAGAAATTTTCACTTTTTAATATGATATTTTAAATTGTCTTTAAAATTGTTTAATAGAAAATGTACCAATTTATAATCATTTTTTGGATATGAAAAAAGATACCATTCGAATTTTTAACACTAGAAAGCTCGAGGGGTTTTTAAAACCCTTTTTTAAACAATTTAAACTTGAATATTATCTCAAAGAAACTTACAATTAACTTGTAATTCTTAAATTTTTTAATCATATTTTAAATAAATTTTTTCTATTTCTTTTGATATTTTAATTTGAAATTTTTGTAATAGAGCTTTACTTAAATACAATTTATTCCATTTCTGGAAACTTGAATACCAACTTGAATTCCTTTAATGCTGACATTATTCTTAAATAAAGAGGAAATAACTGAAGAGATTTGAGGGTTAATTGCTTCAAAAAAATATAATCAAATAATTTATTAAATTAGTGTTGGTTTTAGCCAGATGAAACCAATACATGACCGCAAAATTTACGACGAAAACTAATAAACAAGTGAAACAATAACAATACATTTTTATATAAAAAAATTAATTTTTAAATAAAAAGTTATTTAAAACTCTTTTCTAGTATTAATTGAATTTTTAATTTTAAAGTTCATTAAAATTTTTTAATTTTTTAATAAAGATTTAATTATTTTTTGTTTTTCTGACCCTTTTTTGTCGGTCAATTGAACAAAAGGCTATCTTTATTTTACAAAAATACAAGACAAAGCAATAGTTGTAAAATTGAAGTCGCTTAAAAAGGATAATACCAATTCAATCTTATATATACAAGATTTATAGATGATAAATTATTTATTTAAAAAAAAATATAAGTTTATTTGAAATAAACAAATTTAAAATATTTTTCCGGGATTAAGAATATTGTTCGAGTCCAAAGCTCTCTTGATAATTCGCATCGTTTCAATAGGTGATTTACCAAACTGTTCCTCCATGTACTTCATTTTGCCTAGGCCTATGCCATGCTCTCCAGTGCAAGTGCCCTCGACTTTGATCGCATGCCGAACCAGCTTTTCCGAATAGACATTGTATCTCTTCATCTCTTCCTTGTCATTTGTATCCAGAGAAATAAATGTGTGAAAATTACCATCACCAACATGGCCAACAATCACAGTCTTCAAATTCAATTCTTCAATATCTTTTTTAGTTTGAACCAAAACCTCTGGTAATTTAGATATAGGTACACACACATCGGTCGATATAGCCTTAAAGTATTTATTTAAAAAAAATTCTTTTTCCAATCTAAAATGGTACTTTTCGATTTGGATGTATTGATTTGAATGCAAACCAGCTATTGTGTCTAGCATGCCATAATTTTAATCTTTCTTCTGGATCAGTGGCCCAGTTGAATTCTTTGCATTGATTGTCTTTACATATTTCCACTAATAGATAATCAAAATAATAAGATACAATCAAATTTACAACTAAATAGGTTCATACTTGCTGTTTCAGCCTGCTGATCGACAGTTCCTTTGGACCCATGAAACTCTAAAAACAATGTCGGAGTTTCATCCAAGCTCATTTTATTATAAATATTATTTGCCTGGATGCTTTTTTCATCAAGAAATTCTATGAAAAAAACCTATTGATAAAATTTTAAGCCCAAAAATTTTATCTATTCACCTATTCTAGCTATTGGAAGTCCACTTTGCATTATTTCCACAGTGGATTGGACAGCTGAAGCAACATCTGGAAATGGTGCCACAGCACTTAAAATCTAAGCCAATATAAGAAAAAATTTTCTTCTTTTTTTGTTTTATTTTACTGTCTCTGGCTGAGGAAACAACTTAAGAGCAACTTTGGTTATAACACCTAAAGTGCCCTCTGAACCAATCATCAAATTAGTCAAATTGTAGCCAGCTACATTTTTTCTGCTCCGCGCTTTCAAACCAGCCGTGTTTATAATCGTACCATCAGCTAAAACACACTCCAAATTGAGCACATTTTCTCTCATGGTACCAAATCTAACTGCATTTGTACCACTTGCACTAGTCGAGCACATTCCTCCAATACAAGCATCAGCCTTGTATGAAATTTTAAAATCTAATTATCCTGAAATAATCAGCCTACACCAGGGTCTATAGGGAACCAAAGTCCAGTATCTTTCAGGTAGTTATTCAATTGTTTACGTGTGACTCCAGAGTCAACCCAGCAATCAAAGTCTTCCACATTTACTTCCAAAATGTTGTTTAAATACTTAGATGTGTCAATGCTAACACCTCCCTTGATTTTTATATTAATAGATAAACTTGGTTTTAGAATGGATTTACTTTTATTGCATTTATGCCTCCTTCGAAACCACTTCCTGCCCCGTATGGTATCGCAGGGATGCGGTTTTTGTTGCAAAATTCTAAGACTTTTGAAATCTGTTCAGTACTTTGTGGAAAGACAACTAAGTCCGGATGAGCCTCTCTGGTTTAATTAATGGTTAAAGTTTATTTAAACAGTTAGTCTTAAGATGATACTCGTGCAAGGACTCATCTTTTGAGTGATGGGTCCGGATGGCTTCAGATACCGAAAAATTGCCAGGACCTACTATGGAACCTAAGTGTTCAATAGAGGCCGAGTTAAGTGAAGAGTATCTTCTGACCGAGTCCAAGCTTTGTTTAAAAGATTTTAAAAGAAAACGGGACATTTTGCTATAAATATATTAATAAAACAAAATTTAAATTTATATATTTCCCTAATTAAATGATAAATTATTTAGAATATTTTTAAAAATAGAGGGGGCTTTAACAAGAATTTATTTTATAAGTTATAAGTTATATCAGTTTAAAGCTTTTGAATTGCGTTCTTTTAAAACTATTGCACATATTTCTGGCTTAAATTTTGAAAAATAAGCGAACATCTTGCCTGAATTGGAACCAGCAGCGTGTTCTTGCATACCTTTATTTTAATTAGATAAAATTTTGCGCAAACTTTTTCATATATCATGGTTTAGAAACAAAAAAATGCTTACCTAATCTTTCAGCTAAATTTCGAATTCTTTGCATAGATTGTTGAACCATGTCTTGAGCTGAATCCGCATCGAGGAGAATTTCCAATTCAGCCAGTTTGTATCCAAAATCTGTCTCGTCTAGGTCAATGGTTATTCCGTCCAGAGTGAAGGATTTTCTGGTTGTTTTAAAAGAGGCGAATATTTTAAGCCTTAAAATGTTGATAAAATTTTCCAAATTATCAAATTTTGTGTCAAAATTAGAAATTTTTGATAATTTGCCAATGATATCTTGCTGATCAGTAGTTTCAAAGTATTTACAGAAACCAGGGCTATGAGACTCGGTTGGATATTTGAGTTGCCATGATTTTTCTGACCCTTGAATGTGCCGCGAACGCAACCAATAATCTTTTCTTATAAATAAATAGTTATCAGTGTCATAATACTCATCAATTATCTCTATATAATATTTTTCTTTTGAGTTTAAATTTTTCAATCTCTGGTCCAAATCGTCATTATAAAAATACTTTTTTTCGACTTCTAATTTATTTTGATTGCCCATTTAAATAAATTCTATTTGATTTTGATTAAATTAAATTAAAATTTTGAACTATTGCAAATAAAAATTGACAATAATTTTATTTTATTTGTAAAACCAATATTTTCATTAAATATTGATTATATCTTAAATTAGAAAGAAAGAAAAAAGGGCTTTTTTGAATATCATGTATTTGGAAAAAAATTAATAAAATTAGATTTTTTACTTTGGTGACATGGACTGATGAATTTTAAGAAAAAAGTTATCAAAAATAAAGATTTTAGTTTGATGCTTATTATTGTTTTTTCTGGGTCTTTTCCAAAATGTAATCATTTTTTCATGTTGGTTTGGCAAATAAGACTGACCAACTGTAATCTTTTATTATTTAAACAAGAAAAAAAGAGTCATTTAGTATTGGTGTAAATGTTCCACAGGATTTAGAACGCTATGAAAGAATGACATCCTAAGCATTTGTGGATAGTTTTATGTCTTTAAAAAAGCATTTTGTTTAGCCTATTTTGGTCATTTTTTGTTGTACAATTCCTTTTCAAAATCCGAAACAAGGCAAATATTTTTTATCAATTATTAGATATGACCATACTCGGTCAAGACTAGTAGAACAGAACCAATTTTTAAAAAATCGTAATTATCTTAATAATCTTAATTGTATCAACTGACAAAGACTACTAATGGTGTGCAAAAACTCAAATGCACTTGGCTCGAAATAAGTAAAATTTAACTTCTGGTAAATTGCAGAGTTTTCCTAGAAACATACAAGAAACCAGTTTCTTACTTTTTGAAAAAAAATTATGATTTTATAAAAATTTGTTCTGTTCTACTGTACCAAATTTCAAAAGAATTTTTTTTTTTAAAAAATTTAAAAAATTGCTAATTTATTACTTATTAATTAAACAAGAATAACTAAAACTACCAATAAAATGTATGGAAACAGGGAGTCTGACATTTTTGAACGCAAGAAATTTTAAAGAATTTAAAGAGAAGTTTTTACATGGAGCTGCGCTCAATTCGGTAAATTTTTCACCTATTGATATTCCGCACTGAATGTTTTGGACCCTAAAGTTTCAATGCTTTGAGACATTGTTAAACGATGAATTAAACAAAAGAACCAATTTCAGAACCAGTGAATGTTAAGTTTTCCAAATTTGTATAGTTTATACAGAAAATTAAAAATTAAAAATCTATTGGGATTTAAAATTTTTTAAAAATATTTATTGATGAAAATTAATTAATTTCAGAGTAAGTTATAGCTTTGGAAGACCAAAAATCCAACTAATTCTGATTGAAGAAGATTTCAAGGTCTGTCCATATTGTGATAAAATATGGACAATAATTTAAGCTGGCCGAAATTAGAATTTCACAGAGAAATGTGCCCTAAAAAATTAAAAAATGATTAATTTTTTTAAACTTTTTTTCAACTTTGATTTTTCTTTTAAGTATAAAAAGTATTTTTACTCAAGATAAAAAAACGAAATTTAAGATACCGTAAACTCGGGTATATAAACGCAGCGGCTAATCCACAAACAACTTAAAAACGCCATGCGTTTATTCCGTAGAGGACCATGTTTAAAAAAATTAAAAAAAATTGAATTTAATTTTTAGCGTTAAAGGTTGGATTACGGTTTAGTTGCGTGGTAAAGCCCAAACTTTGCACTTTAACAGCAGGTAATCTTCACATATAAACGCGAAAAATCAAAAATTAAATTAAATTAAATTGCGTTTATTAGTAAAACTTTATGTAATTCTTTTTGGCTTTAGCGCATGCTGTTAAATTGCGCGTTTATATGTGAAGATTACCTGCTGTTAAAGTGCAAAGTTTGGGCTTTACCACGCAACTAAACCGTAATCCAACCTTTAACGCTAAAAATTAAATTCAATTTTTTTTAATTTTTTTAAACATGGTCCTCTACGGAATAAACGCATGGCGTTTTTAAGTTGTTTGTGGATTAGCCGCTGCGTTTATATACCCGAGTTTACGGTAACAATAACATAATTATTAATTTTAAAATTAGACTTATTAATACAAAGTATTTTATAATTTTTTATCATTATTTCAATAAATTAAATTGGCTTTAGACATCTAAATATTTATTAAAATTATCTTAAAAATAGATAGGTCTTGCATCAATGGATCGGTTTGTTCGATTCTAATAAGTAATTTTTAATAAATAAAAATAAAATATTCAAAAAAATATACAAATTCTTTATTAGAAGATCAAAATTTTTTTTTGTAAATTTAGAGTAGTTAATTTTCAAATTATAGAAAAAAAAAAGAAAATAATCAAGACAAATATACTTTTCAAATTAAAAAAAATATACTCATATATTAAAATTCAAAGCATACATTTTATAAATGCAATTATACGAATGGACAAGTGCTAATTACTAATTATTAAATGTTTTTAAATTCAAAATAAAGAGTTAAAATTATAGACAGGGTAAAATTTGGTTAAAATTCGATTTATTTTCTGGGCTTTTTGGCGCTCGATGTCGACTTTGAGCTTGGCATGGGCTTTTTGCGCTTTTTGTTGTCGCGGTCACTGTGATCGCTGTCCACTTCGAGGTCAGCACGCCTGGCCTCCTCCTCGAGCTCGGACCAGCTCTTGCCACTGTCTGATTCCGAGCCAGATCCACTGCCACTCTCGGACTCGGACTCTGAATCACCACTCTCACTATACTCTGACTCTGACTCTGACTCGCTCTCATCCTCACTCCCGCTTGGATCATAGGCGTCATCCTCTTCATCAGAAATGTCATCGTCCACCTCTTTGTCCTCTTCATCGCTTTCTGGCTCCAGGAAGCTCCATCCGCCTTGCTCAAAAAAGCCCTCCGGATCATCCGTAATTGTCTTCATAATCTTGGGCCAGTTGAAACTCTGTAGACCCTCTGTGTACTTGATGTCACATGAGTTTAGCCATTCTTTGATTTGGTCAAGTTGATTCATTGGTATGGATGTGATCATGACCACTTTTTTGTTGTAATCCTTGAATATGAAGACCATGTCAAAGTTTTTCAGATGAAAGCTCACACGCTCAAAGTGCACCAGCTCAATTTGGTCAAGTGTGAGAATGAATGGTGGCTGTTCGGTGACGTTTATCAGACATGAAGTGGTCGGCTGTAGAAGCACCATGCTTCGATTGGGTGTGCCATTGAAGCCTAGGTCTCTGAATGGTTTTTCGAATTGAATCTGGTGATTGGTAAGACCTTCGACTTTTTCGATAAAAGATTTAAATGCCATGTTGAGCTTTTTTCTCATTTCTCTTTCGGACTGTTCGGCAATCAGATCATCTCGGTCACCGCCTTTGGTGTGCTTGCCCAAGTCGGTAATGACCTCGCCGACCTCGGTGTAAAATTGGATGTCAATTATTTTCTTTTTGCCATACATGATGGCGTGTTTTAGGTGAAAATGTACCATTATTATGATCTCATGGTCGCATGGCTGAAATATGGCATGCTTAATGTTGTTGTAGAGGACTTCGACTTTTTCGCCGCGTAGCGAAGTGTACAAAAATCCATTGGAATGAGCCTCTAGAGTGCCAGGAGTTCTTTTTTGAGTGGCACTTGGTCTAATGTACAAGTCCTTGAGCTTTGGATTGTTTTTGTTATGGGACAGAATGAGATTGTCTTGTTTTACCATGCCTTCTTTTTCTTTTTCTTCGTGTTCTTTTTCCTTGAACTCTTTCTGCATGTCCTTGATGTACTTGAACGAGAGGCCCAAGTTGGTCGATGGTGCAGATATTTCGCCAGCCTCTTTGATGTTGGTAGCGCGGTAGGTTATCTCTTTTATGTACACACAGTCCTGATTTGGATAGGTGCCCTCGGATGGCGCCGTAGATGGCTTGTTTATGGTCACACCGGGATGGAAGAAATTCAAACGCAAGTAGGTGAAGTCGCCCTCTACAGACGAGCTCAAATTTTTCAATGTGGATATGTGAAATGGTGTTGGAGAGCCAAATATTGGCAATATAATTGTCTCGTGGCCTTTGTCCACATATATTTTGAGTTCTTGTATTTCGGTTTGTCTGTAGGGCAGCTGAGAGGCGTTACGGTATGCCGTAATTGCCTTGCGTACCTTTTCCTTGGTTGCTGGTCCTTTTTGAGAGAGGAGGCGCTCGCGAGCCTCCTCGTTCACACGCTTGGCAAGCTCGCGTTGATGTTCGCGTCTTGCGTGCTCTTGATTGGTGTCCGATCTGGTCTTGGACTGCAAAACTGCGCCACGAGTTGTCCTCGACAATAGGTCGCCAGAGTCGCCGCCTTTTTTGCCACTAGACGCCTTTTCTTCCTCGCTTTCCTCATCGCCTTCTTCATCCTTGATAAATATTCCCACGTTTTCCATCTTCTTTTTCGATTGGGTGAACACAGTGGCCGGCTCGTCCTTATTTACTTGGACAGTGTCGCCAATAAACAAAGCGTACTTTTTGCCCTGGTCCTCTTTGGCGTCTGAATTCTCCAAATCTGATAGACCAATGCTCACTTGAAAGGTCATGCCAGTCTTGGCAGTGTTTACACTTTTGTTTGATATCAGAAAATTTGCCTCGCGGAACTCAATGCCTATCAAGAAGCCAAAATTGGGTGTCAGCTTGTCCACAAGATCGGGCCGCTCTGTTTGGCACTTTTGCTTTATTTTCTCATACAAATCACTTAATTTGACACCATCTCTCAGCAAGTCAATGAGAGTCTCCTCAAGAGTCAGCAAGTATTTGTAGTTGGTTTGCATTTGTTCGCCTGGGTCCACCATCAATGTCCGCACAATGTTCGAACAGTAGTTTTTGTATCTGAAGCCAAGGGCACAAATGATTGTTCCGAAATGCAGGTTGTTCTTGTCACTTGAGGCACTGAATTTTAAACTGTAGTTACCACCACTCTGAATGATCGCTGGATAGCAAATTTCAACAAGCTGCTTGTCACTGTTGGTCACATATCGTGAGTCATTAATTGCTTGCTCGACACCTTCGCTCAGCTTGGCATGCTTTACTTTTTTCTCTCCATCTATAATGTTTATTATCTGGTCCTTCAGGTACTTGCTGAATATTTTGTTTGTTATTTCGGAGGCTTTTTTAACATGGTTAAGCTCGAGCTCGTCTTTTATTGCGAGTATGTTCGAGACGAGCGCGCTAGCGTCGGTCTTATCAAAGCCAGCTTGGTCAAGTGTCTTGTTCCAGTCTTTGAAAAAATCACCGTCAAACTTCTCTTTGGGAAAGACGCCGATTTTTTTACCCTTAAAAATAATAACCATATTATTTTAGTTTAAAGCATTTATTTGGTAAAAAAATGTGACCAATTAATTAAAAAACAATTAAAAAAATTCTATTTTACTTGATGGCTTTTTTTGATGAGTTCAATGGCTTCGCTGAGGAAACTTTTATCTGCATCGTTTTTTTCGCGAGTAATAAATTTAAACCTTGGCAAATGGTCATTTTCTTTGCCACTTTCAATCTTGGCAAATAATTTATTATCAAAATTAAGCTATTAAAATAAAGCTAGCTTACTTGCTTGAAAAATTGGATTTTTTTCGGACTGGCAATGAAGACTACCATTTTTTCGAGGAACAGAATGGCGGTGTCTGTGATCTCGACTCCAAATAGCCACTGCTGAATAGCCGTGGTCTTGTAGTAAGAACTGTCACTGTCGGTGCCTGTTACCACACAGACAGCGTCCACTTTTTCATTATCATTTTTTGTGTTCTACAAAAATTTGATTAATGTCTACCAAGTAACTAAATTGGCGCTGGACTTACTTGCCAATAGTTGTAAAACCGCTTGATGCGCTTATTGAAGGTTTCCTTATCCAAATCTGGCATTTTAAGGATTTTTTATCTGTAATTTTTAGTTTAAGATTTATTTATATATAAATTTAAAACTTTAAGATCAAATTTGGTAGGATTTGATTTTTAATGCAAAATTTATTAATGTGGAATACTTGCATTGGATTTTGGTAAATGCATAAGTAACTAAAAATTGCAAAATTAGTCTCTCAGTTTTACTTGCATGCAAATTGTGTAATTTGACAAAATAATGTAGAAAAAGATTTTAATTTTAAATTTTAAAGTCTATTAACTATTAATCTGTGCATTAATTACACGTGTTGAGATCTAGTTTTTTATTTCAGACCAGACATGAAAAATATTGAATTTTAAATTTTTAACACAATTTTATCAAAAATTAACAATTAAATTTATTTATTGAAATTTAATATTAAAATAATTTACTCGCTGGTTGACACTTCATTTATTTAGATCTTAATTAATTAAATTTATTCTAAAAATATTAAAATAAAGTCAAGTTTGGTAACAAATTTATATAAATTTGATAAAATGTTTTAAATTGAATTATAATTTTTGATAACAAAACTAATTATTAATCTTGAAAAGAAAAATTTACATTCTTCGAAAAAATAGTAAGCTCTTTTTCGACTTTTCCCAAGTCTTTAGTCATTTTTTTTACTCGCTTTATTATTTAAGATAGTTTTATCTAAACATACTCCCCAAAGTTTAATTTAAGATCAGTTTATTTATCTCAAGTCTTTTCAAGAATTCATATTTTCCAAATTGCTGAAAATTCTGAATCAAGTAGAAAAAGTTTGAGAATATTTGGAATTTTCTTCTCACTCATGATTATCTCTTTACTTTTATGCAAATTAAGCCTCATAAATTACCAGAATGGTGGTCATGAATATTCTATACATCATCGCCATATTTTTCAAAGCCTTTAAATTCTAAAAATCAGGTAAGCATCTGTGCAGCAATGGGATCACATAAGAATATTAGGAATAGACTTGCAAAGACTAGGACCGGTAAGGAATCGAACCAACTTCATTTAGAAAAAAAACTAAATCTGTTCAACATTAAGGTCATTTCCAGAATAGCTGAAATGCCTAAATAATTTCCACACTGAAAGTTTTGGAATAGATTGACAAAAGCTTAAGGCGACTAGAACATTTACTTAGAATGAAAGGAACACTTACACCAAATAAAGCCCTTCGATGAAAAGCTCAAAGGCGACATAAGGTAGGATGACCAGCACTAACATCAACAATCACGAAAGAGTTTACCAAAATAAAGATGATATGAGGTGAAGCAAGATTAAAGGCAAAGGATCGAATTAATAAAAATGGACACCATGGCAAACTAAACTCAAAAATAAGCTATCATGCTCAAAAAAAGATTTTCAAGATTGTTTCAATAATTTATTTGATTAATTCGCTGCAAATCATTTTGAATATTATTGTCCATGTTTCTTGGTACCATGTCTGCAGTACGCTGCTTTTTTGGATATTTAAATTTAAAGAACAAGTAAAGGACCAGCTTAAAACAAAAGCAATATCCTTTTGGAGCTAAAGATTATAAAGAAAATTAGGATCTTGTCACCTGACCGGACAAATAATTTAATTAAGACAAGTCATTTTGAAATTCATTAATTACTTAAAGTAATTAAAATTTTTACAACTTTATTTTTGAACGGATTAAACCTTATTATTAATAAATTATAAATTAATAAATCATCATTTAAAAAGATTACTTCAAAAAGTCTTAAACTCTCAATTGGCTTAGTATTTAAGATTATTTTTAGTTTAAATATTTAAAGTAATGTAATCAAAGTGTCAAAACACAATTGAAAAAATTGTTGGACAATTTACCAATTAAATTGTTCAGGCAATTGACATAGTCCGCTCTAGTGATAAGACCCTGTATTTAGATTGACTAATTTTAACTAAAAAATTAATTATAACTAGAAATAAATACTTTAATAAAAAATTATTCTATTTTAATAAAAAAGATCAAAAGACAAAGACTTTAAATTAAAGATAAATGACCGAATTGCCAATATAAAGCCTGCTACGGTTATTAAAAAGTGTTGTATATAAATCGATTATTCAAACAACAAAACATGATATTATTTTAAATTTTATATTAAAACAATCATAGAATTTAACAATATATTAAAATTTTGTAGAATTTTTTCTTCTGATTTAAAAAAAATAAATTTTTAAATCTATTTAAATTAATAATAAGATTTTAGTTAATGAATAAAATTTTAAATTAAGAAATCTTTTTATCATCACATGACAAGGGACTATTTTAAAATAGCTCTACTTAGAACTAGAAAAGTTTTTTAAAAAATTTTTCATAATGAATAGAGCTTATGTGGTATCTAATGACGGTTTAGTTTTTTATGCTGATGCAGATAGCGACTATCTAAATTCGTTGGAGATCAACGAAACAAATGATAAAATAAAAATAAAACGACTGAGCAGTAGTCCTTGGTGTTTGTGGGCCATATCAGCCAATTTAAATCTCTATCTATTTGTTTATATGCTCGATGCACCTTATGAGCATCAAGAAATTACTTATGAAAACCAAGTTTATTTCTATCTTAAAATAAAAATTCCTTAATTTAATATAAAATTTTCCCAGAGGCGATACAATATTCTAAATCCTAGTTCTTATACAGAAAAACTTCTACCAACAGATCGTCCAGGTTTTAGTTCACAAGAAGGCGATTTAAGTTTGCCCAAAGACAAATTTCAGCTTCCTACCAAGAATTGGAACTGGAAAAATGAATGGTCATATGAAAAAAATTCCTCTGATGTAAATAATTATGTAAAAAATATATATTAATTTAAAATAAAAGGGATGGGAGTATGCGATTGATTTTCCTTCAACATATCATCCAAGTCCATCTGTTTATTCGTTTGTCAGAAGGCGCAAATGGACTCGAAACCGGATTTTTGTCACATATAACCAATTTATTAGAGTAAAAATAAATTTCGAAAATTATCTAAAATAATAAAAATTTAAGATTGAAAATCCAACTCCCTCTGAATGCATAATAGACGTGTCCATCGGTGGATGGGTCATTCCTTTTGTTGATAAAGGTTTTCTAAGCGTTTGGATAATTTCAAGCAAGGGCAGGCTTTATTTTAGAAAAAATGTCTCCCACTCAAGCATGGAAGGTGATTCTTGGTTGAACATAAAATTGCCACACAATTTTGAAGCTTTTAGCTGTTCTTGTTCAGCCAATGGAAGCCTGTGGGTAATAGACGACCAAGGAGAGGCACTGTTGAGAACTGGTATCTGCAGAGAGACTCCTTATGGTACTGGCTGGAGTAGTATTGCGCCACCGACTGATGTTGTCGGTATTAAAGAGGTCTCAGCTGGATTGAACTCTGTTTGGTGCATTGATAACCATGGAAAGATATTTTATAGATCGGGAGTATCAATTCGAAAACCTCAAGGTGACAAGTGGGTTTTTATTCCGTCATTTATGTCAAATATTTCTTGCTCATTACAAGACCAGGTATTTTATTAATTATTTTCCTAATTTTACATTCAAATAAATAAAATGTATAATTTTTGGGAAATTTTTTTTTTCCAAAGATCAAACTATCAATACCAAATTCCTATAAATAAAAACATTTTAAAAATAATTTAATTAAATGATCAAAACCATATAGAATTGGTATAATAGATATTAAATATTTAATTTTATCTAAATTTAACTAAAAATGATACATTTTATCATAGAACACGATATAAAAATAAAAAACAAGATTATTTGTTTATTTAAAAATTAAATTTTTTATGAAGATATTTGCAGTAAACTTAATTGAGAATAAAATATTTTTCCGAGATGGAATTGACCAAGAAAACCTGAGCGGCATAGCATGGAAAGAAATAAAGCTAAGCTACCGAATATTGAACCACTATGAGTCACAGCCAAAAACAAGAACAAGCTCTGTTCAAAGTTCACTTAGCGTGGTCCAAAGTCCTAGTCCAATTTTACAGGACACTTTACCTGACCAAAACAGTTCTGATAAAGCAGCTTTCATCGAAAATTCAATATACGAAGAGGAATCAATCTATGACATTGATCCTGGTCACAATAAAATCAACCAAAAACCAAGCGACCAGTCCGAGGAACAGATTGATCTAAACAACTTCCAAATACCAAATAGTGTTAGCGAATTAAGTAAACAAGTAGAGGAAGCTAACGAGCAATTGGAAAAATATATTGATGAATTGATAAAAAAAAATGAAATTGAAGATATATCAAGAGAAGACAAATCACGTAGTCAGTCAATTGTTTCCTTACAGACAAAAGATAACTCTTCCGAAGAATTGAGTTCTACTGTTTCAACCGAGTCGTTGATAAGTAGCCAAATAGTCAGCATAGATTACCATTTTGTCTGTATCAACAGTTTTAGTTTGCAAAAAATTCCAACAAAATGGTATCATTTGGAACCGGCTTCAAACAATAAGCCATTGGAGATAAGCTCTAAATGGAGAGATCATATTTTTAATGAGTTGGTTAAAAGAAACTTGAGAGAGTTTGTAACAATTGACAAAATATCTGTACCATATGCAAATGATACTAGCTGGTCTCGCACTGATCTGGTTCAAATGCTTTATCGAAATAAGCTTGTGCCTTGTATATTAGAGATTATACATAGTGAAAATTTACCAAATAAGATTCTGGTTATTACTATTAAGCAAAAATCTAAAATTATTTGGAAAAAAGAGATAAATTTTTCCAATATTTTATTAATAAAGCCATATATGATCGAGTCTAAGCGTTCAGCTCTTTCGTTTGCCATTTATCTAAATGATAAAGAATTCAGCTCGTTTATTTTTGTGGCATCTTCAAAAAATCAATTAAACAATTGGTTAAATCAAATTTCAATTTATTGTAGTAAAATACATTTTTGTAATTCTTTATCTAATGCATTAAGTCTGGTCACCATTGATGGTTACTCTTATTTTTTATTTTTGAACAACATTTTTAAGCCCATCTATCTAAATCAAATAGATGGTCATTTTAAACAAATTGAAAAGCATTCTAGTGGTGTTACATTTGGTTGTGGAGAAAATGGAAAGCTTTGGATCCTGAACATACAAAATAACCAAGCATTGGATAGTTATAAAGGTAATATTTTAATCTAAATTACAAGCTACTTTAATAAATTAAGATTGAAAAGAAAATTAAAATATTTTAAAAAAATTTGTTTTTATGATTTTATTATTTCTGGCAAACAAATTTAAGTACCATCAAGTTAAAATATGTACGAGGAAACCATTAAAATATATAAGACAAAAGTAATTTACAGATTTGTATTTTTCCAAAGGACCCAATTCTCAAACAGATGAGTTGGAAATATATACTTTTGAAAATCAACGATGGAATATCATTACAGGGGTACTTGGATCCAAAATGGGCTTCACTAAGGTAAGACTTCCAACTGACCGATATCACTGGTCAGATGAAACAGGAAAAATTCAAAGAAGAAAAGAAAAATGTCACTTGCCATCACCGATGTTCGAATGGATATCTAATTGGCAAATAGATTATTCCTTACAACCAGGAGTTGACAAAGACGGTTGGCAATATGCCGTAGACTTTCCTGCATCATACCACGCTGTGTGTAATCAATTGACTCATTTTGTTAGACGACGCAGATGGGTCAGAAAATGCAGAGTAATAAGCAAAGGTCTATGGAAAGAGATAAACCAATTTCACAAACTTAAGTGTATTTCTTTAGATCAAGAAATGAATTCTAAAAAAAATCTCCTTGCCAAAAATGAAATTCTACTATGGGCCACAGATTCATTTGGATGCGTTCTTTCTGCACTAATTGATAGTTCTGATCCATCAATTTTAAAATGGAAATATGTTAATAGCGAAAGTCAATCATTTAGCTATGTGAGCATTGGTCCTGATCTAAAAATTTGGTCAATTGATATGGATGGTAATGTTTATTATCGAGTAGGTGTTTGTAGAGAAAATAACTTCTGTGGAACAAGTTGGAACAAAATTAATTTTGACGAAAAAGAAAGTAATATTGAAAAATTTGAGCAAGTCAGTGTTGGTAAATATTGTGTGTGGATAATTAGTAGAAAGAAGGAAATTTATATAAGGGAGAATATAACCAAATCATTTCCAGAAGGTACCAATTGGCTGAAAATCGACTCTAACTTTAAATATGTGACCGTAAATGCACAAAATCAGGTTTATGCCATTACTAGCGAAACTGCAGCTAAACCGAATATCTTGATGATGCGAAAAAATATAACTAGCTCAAATTTAAAAGGGACCTCTTGGGAACAAGTGATTCCGGTAATTATTTAATTTAAATTAAATTAATATTCAAAAATTTAAAAATATTTCTTTTAAAGATCAATTGTAAAATGATTTCGAATAAAGGGCTTACGATATAATTTTTTATTTCTAATAAATAATTTTTCATAGATCATTTTATTATTCTTTTGAAGCGAATCTAATCCATCTTGCGCGTCCACGTTTCCACAATCCAATAACTGCCATATTGTCGATGAACAGCTTCTTGTTTCGTGGGTACCTATTCTTGAATAGGAATGGTATGAGCGATGCGGCTGCCTCGTTGAAAAGTATGGCTTCTGTCGGGGCTGGAAGTGAAATCTCCTGTTCCGACTTCCTATGAATAGCCCCAAGACCATACTCCGATGCATCTGTATACCAGATGTCGGGATTATCCTTATAACCTATCCTAAAGTTGAATCTAGATACCTTAAGGATTATATCGATGAGCGTCGGGTGATTGGTGTCATCTTAAGGAAAGTATTTACTATCGGCCCTACTCTTCCGGCAAAAGAAAGATAGTAGTTTAAGTAACCCTGACTCTTTGAAGCATTTTACCCTTTGGGTCTGAGGTGAGTAAAGCTTCAGACATGGACCTTACAAATTTGTCTGCCTCGGGAACTCTACTTATTCCTAAACCGTCCCAATCTGTCCCAAGGAACCTAATTCGTTTGACCGGATTTAAGACGGACTTTTTTGAATTTATAACCCAGCCTGCTCTTTTTAGTTTTGCCCTTAATTCCGAGATAAAGACTTGGAGCTTGTCCTTATCCTTATGTGCTATTATAAGGTCATCTAAATGACCGTAAGTATATTTAGTAAAAGACCTAATATACTTGAGCACGCAATTCAACAGCATCTGTTGAATATACGGGGCTATAGAAAGTCCGAAGGGCATACGATCGAATACGTAGAACTTACCGCCGTACCCGAAAGTTGTGATGAATTTAGACTTCGGGTGGACAGGCACGTTAAAAAAGGCCTGTTTAAAGTCGAGCTTGGCGTACCAAAGGTGTCGGCGCCATTTAATGTCCGAACACGCCTGGTACACCGATTTTAACGCGAACTTAGGCGGGTCTAGTATTTTGGTGAGGGCCGAGAAGTCGGCTATTGGTCTCACCTTAGAGCCGGATCTCTCTACCAGGAAAAAGGTACCACAGTATCGATGCGGTTTAGAGTGTTGCACCTCTTCTATTATGTTAGCTTTAAGGAGGCTCTGCAACACTTTGTCCCTTAACGGGTCTGACTTTCCTATCTTAGATCGGAAACCCTTAGTTCTAGCTGATCCCTTATTGACCCAGATTCTGAGTCCATCTTTTAATTTATTAAAAAGGGATCTGGGGACATTGAATTCCTTGGCGAAGGTCCTAACATCTGTTGGAGGAGAAAAGTATAAGTCGGGTTCAATTGCCGGGAGCTTATCCTCTCTAACTTTAAATTGCTGAAACCTGATGCTGAGGTCGCCGGGAGATTTATCGACGGGCGGAGGATTCCCGTTATTATGGTTTGGCGCATCGGAGTTTGGAGGCAACCCTGGTTGCTCCAGTGACCCCTGGTTAGTTTCGTTAGTATTATCTAGGGGGTTGACAAGGTCTTCTTCGTAAAGGGGCTCGTCCTCCTCGAGTTCGCCCCACCCCCCAGATTCGACGAAGAAATATGAGTTGGTTAGATTATCCCAAAAATAATGCCTTGTAATTGGAAGGCCATATTCCCACCTATGGATACGCTGGTATCTCGGGGGATCCGGCAGTTCGGGATTATAAATGTTGTTAGTTAATTGCTGCCGTATCCCTGGTGGGAGATTAGAGAGATTATTGAAATCGGACCCTACTCTTAGAGCTGGGTCCTTTCTTAGGGCGTCCTCGAGATCCTCTTGAAGTAGGCCTCCCTGCCCTTTGGGTGGTGTTTACTACCACTACGTTCTCTCGTTGTGGGATGTAATTTGCTACCGCGACTAGGTCCTTTTCCTCAAAGAATTTTAAGGCCTTATCCCAGCCTATTTTATGGACTACGTAATAGAGGTGTATGCGGTTTCTAACCTTGTTGGCTGCCGAATCTGGGAGTCGATGTAGGAATCGGAAGACGGAGAGATGAGTATCCAGTTCATGGAAATCTCTCGGCTTGAGGAATTTAGACTCTCTGGAAACGAGAGTGTCCTCCAGTTCCTGTGCCATAGCGGCGTAATTAGGTTCCCCTGAAAAACTTAAGGTACTTACCTTAGGGTCCGAAGTTTTGGCTCCGTATTCCATTGTTTCGTCTTTGGTGTGCAGGGAGCTCGACTGGGATAATTCCAAGGCTTTAGTACGTTCGGCCAGGAACTCGACCTGCTTCTGTACTTGGATCATGGCTTCGGACATGGCTTTGATGGCATCGGTTACTTCGCAATTCTGATTCAGTTGAGGCTGTTGTTCCATCCTGGGTATTTCCGGCGAGGATATTTCTAAAGTAAAAGAGTTATTACACTATAGGCACTATAACTATCACTTGTGTTATTTTTATGCAATTTAAAAGCAAAATTTAGGCTTAATTATTTAAATTATTAAGTTTCTTTTATTTTAAAAATTTTTTTATGGAATTTTTATTTGATCTCCCATTTCATATTAATATTTTCTAATCACTTGTAACAAAAAAAATAATGATATTTGTTATTTGTTCTAATTGTGGAAAAGATAAACTTTTTCTATCTTAATAAATATTATTATATATTATTATATTTTTATTTTTGATTTCTATTTATTAAATTTGTTAATTAATAAAGTTAATTTATGCTGGAAAATTTATATTAGGTAAATATAAATATAATATAAATGAAGAGAATTCAATCTAATATGGGTGATTACTTCATGTATAACAATAAGAATAAATGTTTATAATAAATTTTTATTAAAACTATTTTTTTTTGTTTAAGACCTTTTTTTTTCCAAATGAAACTCTTTTAGATTTAGATTGTACTTCCTCTTCTTCATCGTCCTCATCCAAAGTTTCGTAGTCTTCATCGCCATCGTCTTTGGGAAGTTTTTTAAGCTCTTCTTGATTTTCATCTTCCAAATCCTCTTCCTCATCTTCATCATCATCTTCTTCGTCAAAATCTTCATCAAATTCTTCGTCACTTTCATTAGTATTTTTCATGACCAAGCTTGGATCTTCCATAAATTCTTCTTTGGAAAAGCTTCCATTTTCTAGCAATCTCAGCAATTTACCTACAAATAAAAAGATTTCACTTAAAAACAATTTATTAAATATTCTTTATACGTCTCTGTCGTTCAGATAAATGTTTCAATTCTTGATAAAACTCTTCTTCTTTGCGCTGTTTTTCCCTAGGACTCTCGCCAAATCTTTAATTAATGTGCTTAAATGCGCCAATTAAATTAACTAATTATTTACTCTAGATTTTCATTTGGCTTGGAACATTTGGAGCATATTTTGTAAGTTACAGAACAATCTTTGCAAACAATATAATAAGCGTCTTTAACTTTTTTTTCTAGACACTTAACACTTAATAATAATTAATAATTAATTTATTTTGAAATATTTTAAGATAGGGCTTGATACCATTTTTTAGGAGTGGTCAGAAGTTTGTATTTTTTGAACTTTACCTTCCAGTCAATTATTTCCTTACAGTGGTCACAGATACCGTAAAACTCAAGATTGTTTATTTTCTTGGTAGTTAAACTGGTATCATGAAGATCATTTTTGAATGCCTTTGTATTTTTGTGCTTTTGTGGCCTACTTCGACTAGAATTGCCTTTTTGTGTTGACATTTCAAAAAAATTTATCTTAAATTATTCTTTTATTATTTTCTAAAAAATTTTTTCTTGATTTTTGAGTATACGATACCATGCTTTAAATGTTTGGTTAATTTTGAAATATTTTTAACGAAATTAATTAATAAAAATTTTAAATTATTGGACCGAAATTGGAGCCCGACTAGCTCAGTTGGTTAGAGCGTCGTGCTAATAACGCGAAGGTCGTGAGTTCGATCCTCCCGTTGGGCAAATCTTTTTCGGCTTTTTTTGGTGCCATAATAAATACCATTAATTTAACCGATGGAAAAAACTAACCATGTTTTTTTTTTGAAAATTAGTTAGATTTTTCTCAAAGCAGATTTTATCAACTTAGAGTATCAGATATCTACTGAAAAATTATATAATATGATCTATTTGTCAAGCAATGGTTGGTAAAAAATTCTGTTTTTACATTCGCTTAATAAAAATTGTACTAAAAAGGAAACTTTTTCATAAGATTTTTTAACAAGAATTAAATTAAATTCTATGAATTTGATCAAATTAATAATAATTTTCAATAAAAATGGCTAAATAAATTTTTTTAATTAAATTTTTAGTTAATCTAGTATATTTATTAAAGATGAAAAATTTAATCATTTTTTACAATTGCTTTTCCAATATTTTCGCCTCTAAATAAACCATAAAAAGCATCTCTCATTTTATCAAAGCCATGATAAACATGCTCTTTAACTTTAAGTTGGCCATTCTGTATCAATTTATTTATTTCGGTGAATGCTTCTGGCCAGTCGTTCCAATAATCACTTGATCTAAAGTTAATTATTGACAGATTTTTTTCTTTTATTATATGGTCAACGTTTTTTTCATCTAAAAACAAATTTAATAACGAATACAAAATAGATAAAAATTAACATTTTGAAAGGTCTTGGCAACAATATGTCTGGATAGAGCCACAGCTCAGCACTCTTCCTTTACTTTTCATATTATGCTCAATTATAGATGAATAAAATGTTCCACCAACCTTGGAAATTTTTTTTTTCAAATTATTTGTTTTAATTTATATATTTACATTATCAAAATAGATATCAACTCCATCAGGAACAACATTTTTTATTTCTTCATTTATATTGCATGATTTGTAATTGAAGGCATAATCAAAGCCAATTTCTTTGCAAAAGATGGCTTTTTCGTCATTTCCAACTAAGCCAATTACTTTTAATCCTTTTAGTTTAGCCAATTGTCCAACAATAGATCCAACAGCACCAGCAGCACATGATACCACGATTACTTCGTTTTGCGTGGGATTACATTTATTAAGACCGAAGTAAGCCGTGGCCCTTAAGTAAACAATTTTACACTGATTAAACAATTTAATCGTATACCCAGTCATTCCCAAAGCGCCCAAAGTATAAGAAATCGGCGTTTTTCCAAGTTCAAAGCGAATGGGATTCAAATTGTCGCCTTTAGATTTGTATTTGGTAACCCAACCTGCCTGTGACAAAACCATTGTTTCTATTTAAACAGTTTAAAAATTTTTCAAAAAAATTCAACCCGTACCTTTTGGAAAATTTTTGTTCCTCGATTCAATGACTCTTTTTAATTTAATAAAGATCATAATATAATTTTTTGCCTAATTTACTTAGATAACTGTTCTCCGACCATAGTTTGGCCTTCTTTTTTCTTGCAAACTCTTCAAAAATTTTTAATTAATTCAAATTTATCCCATTAATTGTCTTGCCTCATGTAAGGATCTACTGAAAGAAAGACTGCTTCCAAAAGTACCTCTTAAAACGTCTAAAGCTTAAAAAATTATCAAAAATTTAAATTTCCCACCATTTTCTTCAAGTTGTTCAGAAATTTCAAATTCTACCAAACTAAGATTTTCATCGCTTGGCTGTCCACAAAAATCTTTATTCAATGTCCACTTTTTTGCTTTCATTTTAGTTTGAATTTTAGAAATTATATTTTGATTGCTTAATTATTTATATTTATAATGTTTTCTAATCCTAAATTTTGGCCAAGAATTTTTTCCCACCCGATGTATAAATAATTGAAATTCAATTAGATAAAAATAGATAAAAATGTTTTCTACTATAATTAAAATGCAAAATTATGAAATAAAACTGATTTGAAAAATTTAGATAGTTACTGGAATCAAATTCTAAAAGCATACATAACAAAAAATTGAACAAAATAATCATTCCAAATAAAAATAACGTTTGAAGGTCAATTTTTTTATCTACACTTCGTACTTTTTCTTATTTAATTTTTGATGAGAAACCTGATTTTTCTTAAATCCAAAATATGTATAAAGAAAATTTCTAATCGATTAAGTAATACCAAACTAATGAAAGATAAAACCACGTTAAAGATTTTTAAATTGTATGAAAAATGTACACCTCTTGTTTAAAATGGCTTTATCAACAATAAATCAACTAAGGAAGAGTCTAAATAAATTATCATGGGTAAATTTTGCCAATTATTAAGAATTTTCTAATGAAATTGTATGCTTATTCAAAAGAATTGATATTTTTTGCTATTAGTTTTTTCATCTTTTTAAAATTTTAAAACGATTTATTACAAGATAAATTAAGAGGATTAGAAATAAGATAAAATTTTTCTTTATTTTATAACATATAAAAATAAATGAAAAGTGTTCAATTTCCATATAGAAAAGCGTTAAAAATTAAATATGCATAATACTTACTTATGGTTAAGATTACAGCTGAAATTTTTTATTTAAGAATAAAAAAGTATTATTATTATTTATTAGATACAAACTTATATTCTATTTTAGATAATTAAAGGCAATACAGTCAACAGTTCGATGATATGTTTTACAATTAATATGCTTAATTGAGTCAATTGCTGTTTTTGGATCATACTCAGTATAGCTATAAATGTTTTTTTCTAAGTTGGACAATTGTATACACAGAGGTATTTTTTGCTGATTAGTTTCGTACAGATAGGTTAATAGGCTAAGACATGTACTTCATTGTTTATAAGCGTGGAAACCCGGTTCGATTTTGAAACCAGTTTTGTATTAAACCGATTATTACTTGATTAAACAGAGGTATATAAAGAAGATTTTTGAAATATAAATTTTATATCTTTTAAATAAAACAATTAAGAAAAAATTAAATTTTTATATAAAAAATAAAAAAATATATATATTTTTGATTAATTTTATGCTAATCAAAATTGAACCGGTTTCCCAGCTCTAATTGTATGAACTATTTAAAGATAACAATATCTTACAGAGCTCTTATTTTTACTAAGTTCATAATTACTTTGGTTTTTTGAATATAGTTGACAAATTCAACTCACAGTATCGACAATTAGTAAAACAAATACAAGTTGAGTAATTATTTGATTGAATAAGCTGAAAAAAAAATAGTACATTTTTGATTGATGGGCTTCATTCAGTTTATTATACAACACCAGTGCCTTCTATTGACAACCGAGTTATTTTTATAAAAAAAAAGTAAAAAAAGCAATAACCCATCTATTGTGTATATAATCTACTACTTATAAAAACATAAATTTTCATTTCTAGCTATTTTTATCTAATTAAATTTGATTAAAAATTTTGCTAAAACTTTAAAGTGCGCAAATGGCAAGTTAGTTTTGACACGCTCATCTGCATAAATTGCAACTTTCTGCTCTCTCATTAGAATATTTTATTCGCAATGCATGTACAAAGCAAGCATAAAAAGCTATAGAGTCGCACACTAACGCCATAGAGACTATATTTCTATCATTAAATCCAAACCAATTTATTTATTACCTATCAGATAAAATTATTTTGACAGGCAATATCTGGCCCTGGCACACCATGGATGACATGATCGAATTGGAAGACTATTGTGTCTTTTGTTCCAAATATTTGGCCGGAATGCACGACTTTAACAAAAAGATGCACTTCAATACGTGCAAATTGCGCAAGCTATTCGACTCGGTGTCGGACACGAACGACATCGATCAATTTTTCATTGGTGACAACTGCAGCTTTTGCCTCAAGTCGCTCAAAGACTTCAAGTCCGAGTTCAACAAACGCATCCACATCAAATGCTGCAAGATTAAGAAAGAAACGTTTGACCGTCGTGACTCGATTCTGCAGCTGCAGCAGACCGAAGGCCAATCGGCATCGTTAGCCACATCCACACAGTCAAACGAGGCCAACCAGTCGGCCAGTTTGCTGCAGAATTTGACCGAGTCGTGCATATTTTGCACCAAGCCTCTAGGCAACTTGAATTCGTTCAACAGAAAGATGCACATCGAGCACTGCAAGATTCGAAAGTCGCTCGAGGGCAACATACGCTCAGGCGGCAAGAACAAAGACGAAAATATTGTGAAACAAGGCGACATAGGCGACCATTGTGTTTACTGCAACAAATCTTTTGCCAGATTGTCCGATTTTAACCGCCGCCTGCACTCAGAACACTGCAAGTCAAAAAAAAGAAAACTCAAAACACTTAACAATGTGATAAACAGTTCCATTAATTTTAACACTGTGCAGTCCCAGGAGAGCAGCTACGGGCCCAATCTGGACCAGGTACAGAACAGTCTCATCCTGATGGCAAACAACAGCTGCCCCAATACTCCTCTGCGTGGCTCCACCTCTCTGAACATCACATCCGGGTCGGACCAGTCTAGTAGCCAGGATAACTCTCTGTCACAGAGTCAAATAAGTGCCGACACATGCGAGTATTGCGAGTACTGTTCGAGATCGTTGGCCAATTTGAGCAATTTCAACAAGAATATTCACATAGAACAATGCAAGCTTAAGCAGACCAAAAAAACTGCCAGTGGACAAGTAAAACAGTCGAGTAAGCCGCCTAGGAAAAGAGCTAAGATTGACAAAGAAAAAAGTAGTCAAAATAATAAATTGTAAGTTGGTTGCTTTTGTTAGTGGTATTTAATTAATTAATTGAGCAATAAGGCAATTATATCCCCGTGTCCGAAATGAACACACAGTTAGCTCTTATTTATTCAAAGACAAATTTGCTGTCACTACGACACTTTTAAAATTTGAAAAAAAATTTCAATTTTTGTTTACACATTTGTACAATGTTTAAATTTATTATTAATTTAAAAATATGTCCCTTCTTAAATATAACTCTAAACTTATTACCGGTAAATTAAATATTTAGTACTTAATGTCTTGATTAAAGCCTACTTAATTGTACGTGAAAGCCATAAGCATAGCTTGCTGGATAAAAACACTGGACTATAACAAAATAAGATAGAATTTTAATACAAAAAGCTCAAAGCTTCATTCTAGGAAAAAAAATTTTATTATTAACTGATAATTCGAGTTATGCTAATATATTTATTCAGATATTATTCATTTATTTAGATACTTGAGGATATCCTCAGGCAACTCAGATTGGATATTAGTCCTTCTTTTCAGCCTAGCGTTTGAGTTTAATAATAAAATAAAAAAATCTCGAGTATCATAGCACAGTATGATTATAACTAAATAATCTAAGGTAAGATAAAATTAATGAACTTGAGAGTAAAAAGTTAAGTTTTTTGTGATACAGGGTGTTGTAATTTTTGTTTAGAACACATAGTCATTTAAATCTTCTAAGAGTTGCTTTTATGATCTATTCCTTTTTGCAAAAATTTATCTAACAGTAGTTTCGGTCTAGTTGATAGCAAGTCGTTTTTCATGGATGATTTTGAACTTTGTCTTCAATGGGAATATTCAGATAGTAATAGTAATAGTAATAGTATTCTGCGATAACAGGCCATAGGCTTTTAACTGAGCCTGATTTGCATCAAGCTATAGCTATATTTATTTTAATAAATTAAAGTTAATAAAGTGTAAAGTTAAATAGTTATTTTTAAAATAGTTAAATAAAGATTACAAAAGTTTGAAATAATAATTTTTTAATTAATCTCTTATTAAGGCTTTTTTAGCTTTTTTTTAGGCTTTATTCGTGCGACGGAATATTTTGAATGTGCGTTTAAATTTTTTTTATGTGTGGTAGTTAGGCACACCCTTTATTTAAAACTATATTTATAAATTACTTTCAAAAATTTAACATGGTTGTACTGGACAAAAATTCAAAACCCGTTCACCATGTTAGAAGATATGCATCCTAGAATAGGTAATACTTCACATTATTTTATAAAAAAAGACTAAAGTCTTAATCTTTCAGCTAAAAATAATATCAATTGAATGAAGCGCTAATTTTTCTTTTCGTGATACTTTTCATATAATCATACTTTTTATTCATTTCCAAATTTTAATATTGAAATGGAAGAATATAAAAATCTTGTTAACTATGAAAATTTATAATTTATTTTTGCCAAATTAATACGTAATTAAAAAATAATTGAATAAATATTAAAATAAAAAAATAAAAATGTTAGTCGACTTTAGCTGAATCGACTCACAACACTAAATAATATTGTACATTTCGAGTGTGTGATTGATATGCTATTTTGTAAATGCTTTATTTAAAAAATAAGTAATAATAATCATCGAAATCTATTAAGAGTCAAGTTTTATTTAAAGTCTGGTTCTGTCACTTTATAACAATAATATTAGCAGAAATTTATTTTTCCCTTATTATTTTTTCTCTTTCTGTTTTCTCTATGAGAGTCAGTAAACGTCCAATCCAGTCTAGCTAAAGTAGCTCTGAATTTTTTATCCGTTTTTGTCCTTTGGTCTTTTTCTCTTGTAGCACAATTTTTTTAATAAGCTAAATTAGCTAAAGCATTAAAGAATAAAAAAATTTAATCTAATGGCTATATTTTCCTTTTAAGCTGTACTTCCCAGATGCTGACACATTTAGACTTGGGAGCATCAAGCGACCTAGCTGCCGCGTCAAGCCGGAACTCAAATCCAAACTTATCAATTTCAAACAGTACAAACTCTAATTCCGATCAGGCAATTACTCCAAGCAGTCAATTGAGCCACCAGTTTAATCATTCAAACGCAGCTACAATCATAAGTCTAGATAACAACACACTACATCAACTAAGTATTGCTGCCAGTCAAAATGGTCAAAATTTGCTCAATGGGGGAACGCATACTTTACAAATAACGCTGGATCCGAACACAAACCAAATCTACATTTGAATAAAATACGAATTGATATTACGTAGAATAATTTATAAGTAATTCGTTTTGGTTGATTTATCGTTTTGTAAATTTTTTTTCTGACTAAAATAAAATTACTTTGAAATATATGGAATAATACTTAAGTCTTATTTTTTTTAAATTATTTTAAAGCCCGAACCAGTTTTCGGAGCCAAGGGCTACTTATTTTATTGTTACGATCTGCAATTAAATTATTGTTATGTTTTTCGTTTTTTTTTTTTACTCAATATCAAAGTTTAAAAAATACTTCAAGAATTTAAATAAAGAGAATTTTATAAAAAAATTAAATTTTTTATTTTTTAATGCAGAGCTCAAAACTGGTGAAAAAATACCAAATGTCCAACTATTGTGTGTGATTACTTTATTCTATTAATCTAATGAGAAAAAAATAAAACCAAAACTAGTTCTGTAAATACAACATGGTGCAAAATTCTAGGAAAACTGTGACAGTTGTAGCCATCACTGTTGCACCATGTATTAACAGAACCAGTTTTTAGCTTTTTTTCAAATAACTATCTTGTTATGTTTTATTTTACCAAATTTCACTAGGCCATTTTTTTTGCTCTGGTACTTTTTCTAGTAGAATTGTTAGTTGATCGATTGAGATATCATTTCCAAGAGCTTGATTAATCAAAAATATTAAAAATAACTCTTTTATATTAAGAATATTTATTAAAATAAGTGTTTAAAAATCAGTAAACAATGTATACAAATCTTCATTGGATCTTTGGAATTTCATTTGCCATATCTGCACGCTTTCTTCTGCCTCTTTTTCTGTTTACATATGGAAACTCATCTGATACGAATTTTAATGGACTTAGAGTGATGATTTGGTATAATTTACTTTTTTTTAAGTTTAATACTCCTTTTTTGGGGATTTTTTATTTTAATTTTTGAGAAAAATAAAAACCTTAAAATCTTATTATTATTTTTGATCAAATTTACCTTAACTTTAATTTTTTATAGTTAAAAAGATAAAGTTTAGTGAAAAAAATATTCAAGATTATAATTAATTAAAAATTAGGATCTCTTAATCACAAAGCTAATTTCAAAATCTAGGATGGAATTAGGTTTTTTCGTTTTTTGATATTTTGCCAATGGTTCAAAAAAATTCTTAGTCTCAATTTTCAATTGAGTTATAATTATAAAAATTTTATAAAAAATTAGATCTTGATCAATTTTTAAAACCTGGGAAACTTTATTAAATTTGCTACTTTTTACTTTTTATTCTTTTATTAATGTTTGAGTAAATGAAAAACATATTTTTGTCAAAAAATTTATTATTTACATTTAATAAATTGGAATGTTCCTGAGTATTTTTGAATATGATAAAAAATTTGAATTTATAAAAAAGCTAAAAAACTTAGACCAATTGATAAAATGGGAAAAAAATGTATTTTTCCAAGTCTGGATGACCTATTGCAGCCATCGGTAGTGCATGTGTACAGACAGGAATAGTAAATTCGAGAGTCCTGAGGTAGATTTATCTCATTGCAAGAGTTGTCCATGTGTCTTGAGCTACAGAATCGTCTTGTTCCTACAATAGCGCCGTACATGCCAGTCGTTTTGACGCAAAAGGCCGCATTTTGGACATGGTCACAGCTTTCGGGTAGAATGTCCTCTCGTTCCCAAGATTCTGGACAGTATTCGTCCACACTACTGTCGCACTGATAGCATAAAAGCGCTTCAACAAATTAATTAATTTACCAATAATAAAACTAGGTGATAAATTTACCATTTGTTGATTTGATCATTGCCACTATAGCTGCTGTAAATAGCAAAAATTTATATAAAAAATAATTCATTCTAAAGATTAAAAATTTTAATTTTAAATTTAATTAACTCTTGATTAAATTAATAGATAAAAATCAAGCAAATATTAATTTATTTTTTTAAAAAAGAAAAAAAATTTGCCAACAAAAATGTCATTAAATATACACATAAATGAACATATAGATATAAAATCTAGTTGTCTATTTCTGGACTATTTTGATCTGACTCTTCGTTTACCACTTGAATTAGGTCCTTGCGAATTGGCGTTTTTTTGGAATCTAGTTTAAGTTTTTTTATTTTGCTGGTATCTTTGACCTTAAATCCCAAATTGAGATCGTCAATAGAGTTGACCGAAGAGTCGGATCCAGACTCGTTTTCTTCACCACTTTCTTCACTCTCTTCCTGTTCATCAGAGTCAGAACCAGAATCAGATTGTGCCACAAGGGCCAGGTTCATTTCGATATGCTCATCTTCCTCGTCAACATTTTCAATATTAACCTTATCTGGATCTTCCTTACACTCTTCAAGTAACTTATCTGTTGACTGCTTTAACATTGGCAAAAAGTCTCTAACTTTACTTAAAGTTGAGCTGGCTTTGAACCGTTTTGTCTCCAATTTATTGATTAAAAATGGTTTATATTTTTCTGCATTATTCACCTCTAGCCATGCTCTCTTTTCCGGAGACTTGGTCGCACTGCTCGATTTAGACTCTTGGCCAGTCTCTTCGGAATTAAGCTCTACATTTGCCTCATTTGACATATTTTACTTTAAAATGTAAAAAGTATATGCAAAAAAAGAAAATAAGAAAAATTATTATTTTTATTTTTTACCTTTATGAACGGTCAGTCCACTAACCTATTTTTATTAATTTTCAATTTGGATTATTAGAATTTAAAAATTCTAATAAATTTATTCGAATTTAAGTTTCTTTTTTGTATAGACATAAAAATTGTCTTCGTTTCTGGATCAAAATTTTATCCTAGATCTAAAAATATATTTGATTGATATTTTTACTCTTTTCCAAATTGAGAAATAAAAGTTCATTTCTTTTAGTCTAAATACCGTTGGTTTTTTTTGCCTATTTTTTCCAGACAAAATTGGTTACCAAAATTACCAAAATTGGTGCATTAAAAAATCGCAAACATTTGAAATTCAATCAATGGAATAATATTATTTATTTTGAGTAAAAAAATCTATATCAAATATTAGCTAATTAAATAGGATATCTATAAATATTTCTTTATTAATTACATCATAAATTTAACATTTGTTAGCTATCAATAATCATCAAATAATCCAGCTTCATTATCTTCATTACTCTGCAAATTAGCAAATTGCCTTTATTTCAATTAATTTAAATAGGAATATTATTTTAATTAAAATAAAAATTATTAAAAATATTCTTTTTTGATAAACTATTTATATTTTGTTGAAGTAATATTTTTTTAGTCTTAAATTAAAAATCAATATTAAACTTTTCGTTTGTTTCAGAGTATTTCATTTCAACACAATTATTTAAAATTAATTTTTGTAAATTTTTTAAATTTGTCGCCAAATTAATTAGCGCCCTTTACCAGTGTAAAGTATAAAAAAAGCAAAGACTCTGCTCACTATAGGAATGAACACTTCGGCGTCATCACTGGATCATATTAATAGATTAATTAAGAATGCAGGATTTAAGTTTATCTTAAGCTATTTAGTTGTGTTTATGGGCCTGATGCTGATTTACATATTAATAATATTAATCAAACACAAATTATTTGATTTCTTTATACGAATTTTTGTTGCTGCAACCAAAAACAACAAAAAATAATAGAATGATAAACACCATGGTTTACAATATAAACAAAATTTAATAAGAATTTTGTTGATTAATTTTATTTTATTCTTCAAATAGTATTTAGGAAGTTTTTAGAAGAAATAATTGCCTATCATCCTAATAAGCTATTTTAATTTTATTGTTAAAATTAGGCATTCAATAAAACAGCTATTTATTGGCATTATATATTTTTTATATTTAATCGAATTCTTTTAATCTTGTTTTTATGACTTTTAAATGTCTGTTTTCAATTAGATATTTCTGAATAAAATTGTTTAACAAGTTATTTTTGTTCGATCATTGGAATCCTAAATTCGAAGCTAATTAATTTAATTCAGACTAACATTTCTATGGATTTAATTTATTAGCGTATATAATATTAAATTTTAAAACTAATTTTTTAGAGTTTTAAAAGCTTTTGCCACTCATGTCGAAATAATCAAGTCAATCTAATAAGGTAAGTCTAATGATTCTATTACATGTATTATATTTGACTAATTCAGCAATTTTTTCAAAATTTATCTGGATTATTTCAATAAACACTGCTAGGATCTAGAAAAAAAAATTTTTTTAAAGATTATTTTATTCATTTGATAATGATATTTATGACAAAATATTCATTTTGTGATTATTTCGCAATATTTTCAAAATTCTATCAAAAACACATTGACAAAAAAATGTCTAAAAAGCATCTTTTATTAATTTTCCATTGCCAAAGCCTCAATTCATTGCTGTTAAGTTATATGAAGCTTAACATGGATGAATTTCTTGAAACATAAAAATTTCCAAATATTTGTGTGTTAACAGAGCTCTGAATTTTGCCATCGCATTCGTAAATATCTATCTAATAATACTTTAGTTAGTTAATAAATAGTTATTGCTGTGATATTCTTACAACGACAATTTTTTTAAAAAGAAAACATGTCGGGTTGTCACTGAACTTGGTATGAATGACAAAGATAAAAGAACTCTACTAGTTTATACTGGATTTATATAAAACTGTTTTCTTCTTTTTAATAGTTTATTATAAAATCTTTATAGATTAAATTTATTATAAAATCTTAATCAACAAAGTTAAGTAAGCTTAGAAACCAATATAGTACTACATTTACACTAAATTTGGGAATTGGTCTGTTCTTGAACATAGAAACATAAGTTTTATGTGTTAAAATTATTTAGCTAAACTTCATATACATTTCAATCAAACCTCCTCTCACTTAGTTTGGTCCATCGTCAGCAATCGCATTTCAAAGTCTATGCTTTTCAAAATCAAAGGTATTCTGTAGCTCATTCCTGCACTTGCATTCACTGCACACTCTAGGTATGGTCCACCCAATAGAGGTATACAATTTTGTCCTTAAGTTTTCTTCTCTACTAACAAATGTATGCTCAAGCATTCCTGTTATCTAGTTTGCTTTTGCAAGCGCACTTATTAGCTGAGCAGTCCACTTTAAATCAGATGATACCACTACATCCAAATCTGTCTCGAAACTAGTAACCTCTAGTGCTACATCTGTGATGTCCTCACATCGCGTAGCAAGCACTTCATTTTATTTAAATAGAGGATTCACAAACTTACGTTTTTACGTTTTTAAATTTCATCGCAGATTTTTTATTCTTTTAACATTTCAAAGCTTTATTTTTAAACTTTTGAAAAATGATTGTAATTTCTAAAAATGCAATCAAATTTAATTGCGTATCTAAAAATGTTTGAGAAAGATTGAGCGCTTGAAATTTGATCAAAAATTTTACTTTGCTAAATACAACAACTTTGAAGCTGGCTTGTGAAAAATCAAACATATATTAATAGTCAATTATTAATAGTTAAAATTTTATTTTTTATTAATTTTTCGTTTTTAATGAAAATTTAAATCCTAAAAATTAAGGTATTTTAAATTTCGAAAGAATTTATCATTTTTTTGTAAATTATAATAAACTTAAAAATAAAAAAAATTTAGTCAAGGCACAATTTTGACTTAAAACTGTGACTCATAAACAAGTCTGGTCTTTATATCTTTTATTACACAACAAAATCTCCACTCTTTTCATCACTATGAGCTCTGTACTCATGCTTCTCATTAAGTCTATCAAGGCTTTACAATTTTTACCACACAATCCCATGCCCCGCAATTGTATCCATTCACAAATCTGTAACTTCATTTCTTCATTAATTTGATTGACAATAGCCAAGAATTTTGAGTCATTAGTATACATCTGAATCTTATTCGAACCAAAATCAAGGTTATTTATGTAAATAATGGTAAGTATGGACCAAGAACAGACCCTTTAGAACCGCAGACCACTCGGATACAGAATTTCCAAGTACAACACGCTGCGTTCTGTTACTCAGAAAATCTTGAAACCAATTAACCATCTGTTTACTCAGTCCATAGGCACAGAAGGCGTTTATGTGGTCATTTATCAACAGCCTTAGAAAAGTCATGTATTTGATGGACTAAACTTTATCATTTGTTATATTTGAGCATCTTCCTTAAGCTATACTCATTTGATTGAATTCAGAATATAACCTGGAAGCTCGCATTCCATCAGGCCTCGTAAATGTCAAAAAGCTTTTTTAATTCTTTTATGTTTTCTCATTTATGTTCTGGCAAAACATAAAAGGAACTGTAAAACATATATAAAAATAGGCTTATTTTATGTTATTTTATTATTGAATTGCTTATCTATTTTTCAATTATACATAGGTTTTTTCTCAAAATTTTTCATATCATATCCCAGTTTACCTTTCAATAGTTTATTTATTGGTTTTTAAAAGGCTTGAGCTTAGCTCTTTTACCTTCTGTTTAATTTTTTTTTATAAATAAATCAAGTAAAATTGAGTTTAGTAATCAATACAAGTTAATAAAATAAATTTTTCTTCTTTTTTTTATTTGATAATTTTGGATAAAACAATTAAAATAAAAATTAACAGTCGTTTAAATTAGCTCAGTTGAATTTAAGGAATAATGTAAAGCATTTTCAGTTTACCTTTCTACTATTAGAGATAATAAAAGTAATCAATTTATTTTCCGAAAATCGGAATTTTTATATGTTTTTAATCTAAATTATTACAATTTTGTTTGTGTAGTCTTTGTAGTAAATTTTAATTAAAAAAAAACGCTTAGTTCGGAAATGAAAAGTCTTCCTGCCTTAATCCAGGTAATCAATTAAATTTTTAAGCAATTACGACTTATTTATTAAATCATTCTAAATTTGCATGACATTTCTTATTTTTTTGTTTGGTAATTTAAGTCTTTTCAATACACTTTTAAATTAGAAATTTTTAAGTATATTTAATAAATTACTTCGAGTGCTTGATAATTTTAAGTGTGGAACTATTTTTCTAATCAAAAATTGATCTTCAAAGACTTTTTTTCCCAAATATTTCATGTCAAAATTTCCTTCCTTGAATATCAAAAAAAATAGATTTATCAAATATTTAAAAGGTGTTTATGCCTGAAAATATTGGTGATAAAATTTCTCAGAAATTATTCAATTTTACTTTTACATAATTAAATCTCAACAAAAGCTCATTTTGTTTAATACAATGATAGGCAAATTTCCTCAGATCACACACTGATTATTTTAAGAATATATTACCTTTATTTAGATACATCTAAAATAATTAAACATAATGAAACCTCCTGATGCTTGCCGTATTCATTCTTAAAAATGAATGCAGGAAGTAAATTTCTATCAATTGTAATGTTCAACATGTCAAATATAAACCAATATTCCAGACACAAGACATTTGGTACACTGGTCACTAATAACTCTCTCAGTGCTTACTCTAATAGCTCCCATAGTGTCTCCAATAGTGGGAATTACTACGTAGCAGGAGTCGTGTTCATGGTGGCAGTGATAATTCTTTTGCTCTATGTAAATTTTTACTATGAAAATTGTCTGACAGATACATGTGAAGATATTTCCAAATTTTCAATGTGCTCATGGGTAAAAATTTTCTTGGTGTACGAAGATGGCCATCAAAATCAAAATAATGCCAGAAATATTCCAAGTCCAAAGTCCAAACACATTTCATTCAGTCCAACATCTGTCTAGCACTTTTTTTTCCAAATAAGATAAGCCTAATAAAATTAAAATAAAATATCCAAAATTGACTAAAATTTAGACACTCCAAACTTTTACTTATTGTTTTTCCAAAGGCTGTTATTTTGAATATCCTTTTAATTAGTCAACTAAACGATAATCGGAGCTGATTCTGTTCTGCATCGGATTGACATTTCCTCTAACAGGAAAAACTTAGTCTTATAAAAATTTATTTATAGACAAAAAAATGTTTGTCATATTTGTTGTATTTTATGATGTTAAATAAACTTTTGATAAATCTTAGTTTGGTTCTTCTACTTTACCTATTGTGGATAAATAAAATTACAATCTGAATGGTAAAAAATAATAAAAAGCCTATGAGTTTATAAGTTTTTAAAGAATATTGATAGAATAATGGTTTTAGATTTTTTGATAACAAAAATCAAATTATCTTTTGAGCTAACACAATTAATTATTGATAAATTTTTTTATCATTAAAAGCAAATAAAGAATCTTAAAACATGATCCAACTGGTATAATTTTTTTCCATTCCTTTAGAACTAATTTTCAAAACCAAATTCTAATTAATAATTATTTAAAATGTAATTTTTAAAGAAAATATTTGAATTCGTGATTTGTTAAGATTTTGAAAAACTATATAAGTTCTGGAAAACATTTTCAAAATTAATCCTTTTAATTCAAAGACTTAATTAAATGAAATAATTAATTTAATCTCTTTCAAGTAATCATTAAATTTTACAAAAAAAATTAAATTAATCAAAATCAAAACAGTTTATATATATTGATCCAGAATTTTTTAATTTCCCCAAAGATCACATTGTAATGAGCCAATTTTCAGATAAATTATTCACAACCAGTGACTTTTCTATTTGAAACAAGATAAGTCAAAACTTTAAATAATAAATTGGTTTCTTAATAAACGATTAAATTACATTTTTCTAAAACCAATTTATTTATCTCTATAAATGTCACATTTAAGCCGCATCTTTTTTCCAAAAGAGAATTTTATTTTTTAATTCTAAGACTATGCCAGTTTAATAACTGGAGGCATCAAGTATTTTTAAGATACAAGTCAATTAATTTTTAATTAATTCAAAATAAGATAAACGTTTGTTTCAATAGCTTTAAGAAATTTTAAGCGTTCAATTCTCCAAATATTTTAGTTTTTGTAAAACATTTTAAATTTTGGCCTATTAGTAATTTTTTTCTTCATTTAACAGCGCTATTTCCGGATAATTTTAATTAATTTTTACAATCTTAAACAAAATTATATTTAAAAATTTCTTTAAGTTTATGGACAACACTTAGAAATGACCAACTTGAGTGACAATTTTTCAGTTTTGGTATTTAATGCCAGCAAATCTGTTCGATTTAATAGAAGTTTGTTAAATATGGTCCATAATGTGACAAAGGTGCTGCTTAACGACGATAGAGCTGGAAGAGATCACTCTGAAATGGAGCCATCTGGCGGAAATTATTATTTTGGAGGTGTATTCTTTATGGTATCTGTTCTAGGACTTCTGATGTATGTAAACTTTTATTATGACAATTGTTGTACCCAAACATGTGTGGACATTTCCAAATGGAAGATTTGCTGTTGTGTGAGATATTTTTTTAAAAAGAAGATATTTAGATCAAATAGAAATAGGAGGTCCAGAGCCTCAAAATCATCCGATAACAAAACTAAAGTGCCCAAATCTCCAACTCAAACTACACTAAGTATTGAAAAAATTTAGATTTATTTTTGTGTATAAATTAAAACTTGTTAATAAATTTGAAATAATATTTCTTTAATTCAAAGAATTCAATCTATTTGACTAATCTATTATTTTACTAATTAGTTAATTATTTGTTTACTATATCAAACATTTAAACTTAAAATAAAAAAATACTTAATTAATTTTTGAATTTATCTATAACATTTTCAATTTTTAATTATTTAATATAGAAATAAATTATTTTCTTCACTTTTTGATATTGGAAATTTTTATTTTGGACTATTATTTTAAGTGATTATAATATAAAATAAACAAAAAAATTCAAGTATTTAACTGTGTATTACACAATTTGGGGCTGGTTTGTACATGTCTAATTAGCTTTAAGGAACCAGCAGAGTACCACAAGATTGAGTCTTAGGATCTCTTTTATATTTCACATGTACTGGTGATCTTTCGATTAGATTGACAAATAAATGTAAGAAATATTCTAAAGATAAAAAGACTTTGGCCAATGATAAGAAGTACAAGCTTCAATTTTCAATTAATAAAAGATAAAGATTGATTTTTTACTCTGTTTCAGTCTGTTTTCATGTTGACTTGTATACAAATTTTTTAAAAATAATTAATACATAAACAAAGAATTTAAAAATGCCACTCTTGAAAAAGATGTGAACATTCAAAATGATTGATATATTTGACATATTTTTAAGTACTTATCTAAATAGTTTAAGTCTATAGGAATATATAATTAAATTAATCTTTTAATAATTGGAAAAACAAATAATTTTTAATAAAAAGAATTAAAAAAAAGAATTTAAAAATGCAACTCTTGAAAAAGATGTGGACATTGGTATTCAAGAGAGTCCTAACAGGTTCTAAAGAGATAAAATGACCACTCGAAATCATCAAAATTTCAAGTATTTGATCCAACTATTTTAAGTAATAAATTGGTTAATGAAAATAAAAAAGATAGTGAATAGGTGAAAAATGGCTTGGGAAACAGTGGAATTTATTGCCACAGCATAAAAAAAACTCGACTCAATAGGTTCCCAGTTTTTAAATTAAAAACTAAATTTCAATATTATGAAATATAGCTATAAAATTTTTTAACAATATTAATATGATAATGTTCATCAATTTTATGATTCCTAAATTAATTTTTCTCGTGACCAATCTAACAATGTGAGAAGATAAAGAATTGCGATAAAGAATCTAGTATTGTACAAAATTAACTTTTGATCCTCCGTAATTACTTAACTTATATTCGTTTATTTAAAAAATTTATTTTTTTTTATTATTTATTAACCATTTGTATGATAAAAGGATACTAAAAAAATACATTTAGAGTGTAGACCTTATCTAAGGTTCGTGAAAAATAACTTGGAAAACAGTCCAATTTACTGTCTGTCATAAATTCAGAAAGCCTGACCAGATAGAATCAAAGTATCTACCACTCTCTTACTCAACTAAGTTTATCAATTAAATAATTTTTTTCTACTTTATCATACTTATTATTAAATCCAAACATATCAAAATAATAAAAATAATGATACACAAAAATAATACATTTTTCCACTTGTTAAATTATATTAAAAGACTCATTAAAATCGATATATACACACATATATGCATATTGTATTTGTCAAATAGTAATATTTCTACAAATAAGTTGAACAGAACTTCTCATACTTAATTTACATATTATCAATTTAAAATAATAAAATCATAGTTAAAGATAATAGAGGTATAGACAATGAATTGTTTTTATTATTTAATACTTTTTGTAATTTTTATACTTTACGGTTTACTTATGATTTCAATTAACAAATATTTCAATTATTTATTTTAATTTTTAACTGGCCTTTTAAAGTTTTACCTATCCCAAAATTTGACTTTTAAAGATTTGATGAAAATGTGAAAAATAACTTGGGAAACAGTCCAATTTGCTGTCTGACATAGAATCAAAAAAACTTGACCTAATAGAATCCAATCACAGTATCTATCACTCTTACTCCTAAGTTCGATTTTAAATAATAATTAAATTTCATCATTATTTAATTATAAAACCTTTAAAATAAATTTTTTGATAATGATCTCTAAAATGCATGCTAATTAATTTTAAATCATAAAATAAATTCTTCCAATATAGGTTTTACATCTTGACTATAATTCTCTTCATAATATATATTATCTAAACTCAACTACTATTCAACTAATCTTCAAAATAACCCTCATATAAAAGTTCTGGTTTAAGTTTGTACCAAACTTAAATGAATGACTTAAAAAAAGAGCTTGGTTACACGTTTAATTTTAATGAAAGAGATAAGAGATAATTAATCCTTTTCTTAGTTAAATTGGTCATTTATTTTATGTAATAAATTTTCTAGCTAGTTTCACCATTTTGCTCAAAATTTAGAATGAGTTGAAATTAATTTCATGATGCAAAATATGAGCGGAGCCAATGGTCCTTACACAACCATCATCATGATTTCAAGTAAATAAAATTTCTAATACAAAGCATCAAATACTTTTTGCCAAATTCGTGGTACAGCACTTTGCCAAAATTTGAAAAGGGTGACTAAATAAGAAGTGTTCAAGATCACGAACAAGTGAGCCTTTGATCTGGTCACGTTCAGGCAACCACCAAGTCTAAGACAAATGCAAAACGCTCTATCAAAGTTAATCCATGTGTCAAAGTTGGTAGTATCTAATACATATTGCCTCTAATTTACTAATTGTCAAATCTACTTTAGAAAAAAATAATCCTCAATTCATATTAGAGACATAAAGCTTAAATTTTTGTTTTTATTTACAATTAACTTTTGATCAAAATCGGCCTAATTAGCTTTAACAAGACAAGACTTGGGAAAATACAAACAATTAGGCAAATAACTCTAGCCATTTCAAATAGGTGACAAGACAAAAATAGTCTAGGTCTGGGGTGTCCTTAGTACTAAAACACATTTTGAATTTTATCTCTAATTTTTTATCTATTTTTCTATCTATCTAAGTTAAACCAATGTTAATTTACAAGCAAATATTTTCCGTTCTATTTGTCTCTAGTTCCCTAATTATTTATCTACGGATTTGAACGCTTTTGAGTGACCGGGACTTAGCAATTTTTCCTATCAGATGACTACGACTTATCAATGTCTAATCTTTTTTAATTAATCCATTATAACTATTTCGTAGTCATTGTTCTAAATTATTTTTTAATGGGTTTTTTATTTTACCAAAATTAATAATGACAGATTTTCAAAGTTTTCTGTTCCAAAATATGCAAATGATCGGCCTGGAAGAGGAGGAGGACGAGCGCAAAGTGGCCAAGTCGACGGCCTCCTCTGCATCGTCAAACAGCTCCCAGTCGATGGCCAAGCACTCGCCAGATGGCAAAATATTCAAAGCATTTGGCAGCATATCGGGCTCGACCACAGAGACCTACCTGTCCAACTTGAACATGAACCGCAAGGACTTGGCCACCAACAAGGACACACAATTGGTAAACGACCAAGACCCGTACGACCTGAATAGCCAGGAGCCAAAGTTTGCCAAAAAGAAGTCGCTCACCAGCTCGTTTGAGTCCTTTCCGGACCCGCCCGCTGAAAGTCTGGAGTTCTTTGCCAAAAAGGACCAAATGTTCGAGTCCAAGGTGATGGACTTGGACATGAACTATGTGGTCGGCAACGAGGCCGACGAGGAGCCCAAGTCCGACTCGAAAAGCCTCTCCTCACCAGAGTCCCATGTCAAATTCAGCTTCAAGTCAAGCACCCCTGTGATCACCTCTCAGGACAAAAAATACGACTCGTCCAGCCAGAGCGAGCGCGAGGTCAAGTCTCCTAAATTGGCGCGCAAAAAAAGCAATCGCACCAATTACAGAAAATTTTCGCCATGCAGGTCCATTTTTGACAAGAAGACCATGTCCAAAGCCTCGCTTAACTCGTTCAACGAGGACGAATCCTTGGCCAAAAGCAACTATAGACTCAATAGGTCATCCAGAGATGACCTATGCAATTCCAACTACATTGTCAGCTCGAGAATTTTCGACAGGAAAAAATTCAACACTGACCATAAGTCAAACACGTCCAGCGAGTCCGAATTGAATGTCAATTCGTCACTCGAGTCCGTGCTAATGGAGCCCTATTTGGTCAAGTTTGAAGAAGAGCTGATCAAAAATTCCAAGTCAGAGGTAATCAAAGACTTGTCCAGTTTGACCCAATCGCTTGCATTCGATCAGCCGACTTCCCGCGGCCAAAAGAACCTATTTCAAAAGTACTTCAAAGAAATAAAGAATTTGACTTTGAAGAAAAAGGCCAGTCCGGTCAAGAGGGCCGTGGATGGCGACTTTTTCAAAAAAGATGACCTAATGGAAGAGCTTGTTTATGATGAACAAGAAGAGGAGGAGGAGATTTTGGAGAGAAAAGAAAGCAACCAATATCTGGACAAAGAAAATTTGAAAGTTGTTTCCAAGGCTCAAATTCCGTGGCAGAATTTGGACGAAGAATCATCCAATCAGTTGTTAGACATGGTTATTGGCAATCTTAATCAAACAGTGATGTCTGACGATTTGCCATTAATGTACTCGAAAAAAGGCAATAGGATAAGCAAGAATCAGGTGAAGAGATGGTTCGATTTGTTGGAAAAGCTTGTCCAAGGTGAGGTGTGCAAAAGTGGTGAGGCTGAGCCAAACTCGGCCAAGTCTAGGCTCTACTCGAGCAAGCAGTTCTTGATTAACAAGAAGCGGCAGTTTATGCAAAAGGTTAGCAAAAAAAGGTCCAAGACTCCAAATCTGGACATTTCCCACTCGGCCTCGGACATTTCCAAGACAACAAGCAGGCTTTATGCCAATGTTATGCCGCCCAAAGGCGACAAGAGCCCTAGAAGAGCCAAGGCCAAAGAGGAGCAGAACTATGAGAATGAGAACTACAAAAAAAAGAACAAGTCGCCGCGCAAGACCAACCCGGACCATTTTTACAACGAGATAACCGACTTGGAACAGCGTCAAGCGGTCATTAAGCACAGAAACAGGGAAAAAGAGCGCGTCGACCGCACCACTCACCCAGAAAGTCGACACTTGTCCAAGAAAAACTCGGAACTATTGCAGCAAATTTACGACTATACCCAAGAGTCGACACACGACTCGACCTCCAACATGATATTCAAAAGAAACATTGCTGCCATAGCTAAGCTAAAAAGTCCAGAGAGAAAAATATTGTACAATGAATGGTTTACCATTTTGAAGCGGATGGAAAAAGACCCCAAATTTGACCTGGAAACATTGGTCAGAACTCGCGGCAGATTCACCGATAATGACAAAATAAGCTATAGGACAAAATTGATGGAAAAGAGTGACAAGATGCGGACTGCGCGCTCCGAACCTAATTTCAGTACCATGTTCAGTAATCGGGTGAGTCGGGCCCGCAATGGAGTGAATACAACACCAGCGGTCAAGGCGCACAGGGACTCGGATCCTCTCGGCTCAAAGAACAACCCCAACCCAAAGCCGGCCAAAAACGAGCCCAGCTTACAAAATGCTCTCAAGCTCACTTTGGAAAAAAGTGACATTAATAAGATCAAAGACTTGTTGAAAAAAAAGGACAAAAGTTTGAAAACTGATTTGACCAATTTAAAAGAGAAGACCAACATGAGAAAAATGCAACACAAGGCTCAATTGGGTAACTATTTTTTGCTTTTAGTTTTTAATTGAGATTAAAACATTTCCTTTAAAAAATAGATGCATTTTTGTTTTGTTTTTTTTTTTATTTTATTAAAGTATAAATGTATTTTTATAAAAATTTATCTATATTTATAAAATTAACTATAACTATAATACTATAATATTATCGAAATCTAGTCCTAAAATGGCTTTTTTAAATTAATAGCCTTACATTTGTTACATTTGGTCAATAAGTTATTTAGTGACAATGTATTTAGTGAACATTGTCACCAAATATTAATTGTTCTCTCATCCATTTTATAATTTGGTACATATACAGGTTAACTAGAATACTTAAATACTTAAATTAACTAGATATTTAGACCATGAAGAAAGGTGTTTAAAAATGGGTTTAACTAGCCTAAAATTGAGAAGAATTAGAGGTGATTTAATCCAAAAATACAAAGAACTTCATAAAATGGATAGTATAAACTGGTATAATATGCCAATTGTATCTAATAGAAATGAAAAACAAGATAATTATATCAAAGAATTAGTAAAATCAAATTAGTAAAATCAAATCATCAAGCTTTTTCAACAACAAAATAGTCAATGTTTGGAACAAATTACCAAGTGAATTAAAAAACGCAGTCACTTAATTTATTCAAAAACGTTATTGATAAAAATAATGTTTTAACTGCTTTAGCTAATATTAATTAGCAACGTGTTTTTCAATATCAGTGCAGTCCATCTATCTATCTATCTATCTATATATAGAATTAGGAGTAGTGGTACTAATGAATACTGGCTCTTATTGAGTTAGACGCCTTTGAAACTATGGTAATAATTGTTTCCTAAACCATTTGATTTATTAATTAGATTTAAATATTATAGAGATTTTTCTGTACTTTATGGTAATTTTACTTTATTTTTGTCTCGTTTTTTTTTATTAAATTTGTTATCTTTTATAATTTGTAGTGAATTTAATCTTTATTTAAAAAATCTAACAGTGGTTTAAAGATTCGGTTTGGCGTAGATTAGAGAATTATTAGTAAAAATTAAAGTAAATAATTGAATTATTTGTTAATGAAAATCTTAAATATACCATAAAGTAGAAAAAGTAAAAAAAGTATTAAATAATAAAAACAATTCATTGTCTATACCTCTATTATCTTTAACTATGATTTTATTATTTTAAATTGATAATATGTAAATTAAGTATGAGAAGTTCTGTTCAACTTATTTGTAGAAATATTACTATTTGACAAATACAATATGCATATATGTGTGTATATATCGATTTTAATGAGTCTTTTAAAGCAAAGTAAAATTTTTGATCAAATTTCAAGCGCTCAATCTTGCTCAAACATTTTTAGATGCGCAATTAAATTTCATCGCTGATTTTTTATTCTTTTAACAATTCAGAGCTTTATTTTCAAACTTTTGGAAAAAAGGATTGTAATTTCTAAAAATGCAATGAAATTTAATTGCGCATCTAAAAATGTTTGAGCAAGACTGAGCGCCTGAAATTTGATCAAAAATTTTACTTTGCTGTCTTTTAATATAATTTAACAAGTGGAAAAATGTATTATTTTTGTGTATCATTATTTTTATTATTTTGATATGTTTGGATTTAATAATAAGTATGATAAAGTAGAAAAAAATTATTTAATTGATAAACTTAGTTGAGTAAGAGAGTGGTAGATACTTTGATTCTATCTGGTCAGGTTTTTCTGAATTTATGACAGACAGTAAATTGGACTGTTTTCCAAGTTATTTTTCACGAACCTTAAAAAAGGTCTACACTCTAAATGTATTTTTTTATTATCCTTTTATCATACAAATGGTTAATAAATAATAAAAAAAAATAAATTTTTTAAATAAACCAATATAAGTTAAGTAATTACGGAGGATCAAAAGTTAATTTTGTACAATACTAGATTCTTTATCGCAATTCTTTATCTTCTCACATTGTTAGATTGGTCACGAGAAAAATTAATTTAGGAATCATAAAATTGATGAGCATTATCATATAAATATTGTTAAAAATTTTATAGCTATTTTTTATTTAGAAATTTAGTTTTTAATTTAAAAACTGGGAACCTATTGAGTCGAGTTTTTTTTATGCTGTGGCAATAAATTCGATTGTTTCCCAAGCCATTTTTCACCTATTCACTATCTTTTTTATTTTCATTAACCAATTTATTACTTAAAATAGTTGGATCAAATATTTGAAATGTTGAAAATCTTTTCGAGTGGTCATTTTATCTCTTTAGAACCTGTTAGGACCCTCTCCATATCTGAAATGTCTTTCTCAAGAAATGAACACCAAACTTTATATGAGGTTTAATCATTTCTTTATAAAGCATTTCCTTAACTGGTACATTATACTTTTTGGCTAGTCCATTCCAATCCATTTTGAATACTTATCCATATCTTTTTCAAGAGTTGTATTTGTTTACTCATTTACTAATATATTAATGATTTGTAAAAAATTTGTGACCAAATTTGTTCAACTCTTCCAATTAAGTAGACAATTTTAATAAACAATTTTAAATTATTGTCAAGAAATTACAGGCTATAATACAGTATGATAACAATATTAAATTAATTCAATTAAAAATTTAAGCTCAATTTTTGTTTTTGATCTCTTTATTTCTTTTTAGTTTTAAGATTGTGCTGAAATCATTTTTGAGTGTATCTAATTCTATTTCTATAGGCTCTTTCTGAACACATATTTGTATTCATAGATGCAAAATAAAACTATAAAAATAAATTTTTTATTTTATTTGTTTATTTAAGAGGTCTGGTTTAATTTAGCTACAATAATAAATGGTAAAAACCAAAGAAACGCGTTATGAAACCATTAAAACCAAAGAATGAAATAATTTTCTTTTTTGAAAATTATCTGTTTTTCCAATTACTTAAAAGATTAATGTCTATTTAATTATATATTCCTATAGACTTAAACTATTTAGATAAGTATTTAAAAATATGTCAAATATATCAATCATTTTGAAAGTTAACAACAGATAACACCGTGTCCGAAGATAAAAATTGTGATACTTTAAACCAAATTTTAATTTTTCAAATTATCTAAAAATATAAACTTGACATTAGGAACATTCTAAATCTTATGAAATAATAATCAAGATACAAAACTAGCCGCGCTTTTTTTACCAATTAACCAATGCTTTAATTGTCTAGATTTTAGTGATTATATTTCTCTAAGCTCTTGATAAATTTTGTCATTTAAAATCTAATATTTAAAATTATTGGTATTAAAGCTAATTTTTTAAGCCAGCCAAAAGCAACAAAAGCAACTCTTAGCTACACATGCTATCATTAGTGAAGAGTTTGACGAAGATGACCAAGATAATCTAAAGATTAGCCTAAATAGTCAAATAAATAAAAGAACGACTAGCTCATCATCCAATTTGAGAAAAAATAGATCAAGAAACACATCCAACATGGACGAGTCAAATGTTGCTGGAAACTTGGTGCCAGACGAGGCCGACACTGCTTCAATAGACCAAAAACAAGAGTCCAAGCTAATAGCAAGATGCAAAAAGATGTACACAGGCTCTGAGACTGCCAAGGCTCTGACCGAAGTCACCAAAATGGTCAAGGGCTTAAAAATTGGCAATAAGCTCAAAAATTTTACCAATTCATCATCGAAATTCATCCACAAGGCGATCCATCATGGCAACGAGGATCCGAATGAGAGCATCGGATCGGACAGAGTCACTAGTGGTCATCGCAAAAAAAATTTATCTATAAACTCTGAAACAGGGTCTCAGGTCTCGATGAGCTTTTCGTCAAGCAATGTGTCTGAGGAAGAGGCTCCGAGGCGGCCAAACCGACGCAGCGAGCATCACAGCGACGAGAGAGACCATCGCTCTTCCTCGAGACATGTTGAAAAAAAAACTCGTTCAAAAGAAAGACTATCAACTGGAAACCATTCTAGAGTTCCTTCATCACCTGCGCGACCACCGCCGCCCAAGCGGCCTCCGCCACCGAGGCCATTCAGCCCAGCAACCAGTTGTTCTAGTATTTCAACAAATGTCAAAAAATCCACGAGACACCGCGATTTTCAAGATGAGAGTTTTTGTCCTTCTCCACCACCGAGCTCGAAACGATCGACACATCAACCGCCAAGACCAAAGCCTCCATCCAATTTGCCACCGCGACCGCCAAAATCAAAACACAGAAATGAAGAATCGTTTGATGAGCATTCCATTGAAGATGATCGCCACCGAAGACACAAATCGGACAAAAACGATGAAAAATACAAGCAAAAGCGAAACACAAACTCCAATTCTCGCCAAGATTCCAAAGACCACAAGGACCCAAGAAGAAATACACCGAGAAATTCAACTCCCGTACGATCACCAATTATGACCAGAGAGCACAAGTCAAAATCGAATGCTCGCAAAGAAGTCTCCCGTAGATAAACATCTAGTTCCAAATTCTATTTTTATTTTTTTTTTTTTGATTAATTTAATAAAGTATAATTAATTTTTTTAGATTTATTAAGAATTAAAAAATAATAAATTTTAAACTTCTATTTTTATTTTAATATTTTGAAAAATAAGCTTTTAAATTGGATGAATCAATTCAATAAAACAAATTCGGTCAAGTTCTTCAAAGTCTGTCATCAGAAAATCAGACACAACTAGTTAGATTATTTCTTTATTTAAATTTTATTAATTTTTGACAAACAAAAATTTTTTTTTTAATTTATTGTCCAAATATTGGGTCATATTTTTGGTATAAGATTTTTGGAAAAAATTTAAGACCAAATTTTTATTTTATTTTACCGTAAAATTCAATCAAAAAAATTCGCCCCATTCACACATTAAATAATTACCCCATCTTACTTTATTTAAACAAACATTTTTCAAATTTTTCATTTGATGAGTCTTTAATGAATTTTAAATGAAATCTAGTGAAATTTGAGTTGTAAGTAGAAAGTAAAAAGATCAATTTATTTCTTGACAATGAATAATAAAAAATTATCAAATTTTATTTCTTTTTTTGATTTTGTCACAAACTCATTTTAAACATTAATATAAATAATTAAGCTTGAAAATAAATAGTTACCAAATCTAATAAAAAATAGATACTTGAAAATAAGCTAAAAAATGCCGCCAGATATTTAAATTAAACAAAATAAGTTAATTTTTAGTCTGGCGAATAATTTTATTAGCCACTTCTCTTCCAGTAATGTAGGCTCCATGGACCGTGCCCATATACTTGTAATTTGTAGCTTCACCACAAAAAAATAGTGAATTTTTCTTAAAGAATTTATTTTATTTAAATCCTTAATTTAATTAAAATTCTTTTTACCAATGGTTTATGCAATTCCTTGACATCTTTTAAACTTGATCCAGTCTTTACATAGCTGTATGAGCCCAAAGCGTATTTGTCCTGATTCCACTTAGATCTAAATGAGAGAAAAGTAGTCATATTTTTTATCTTCAAATAATACTTGAGACTTACCTGAGCACTCTTTTAGGTTTTGGTAAATTTAGATGCGGAAAGCATTTGTGAAACAGCTCATTAATTACCTCAATAAGACACTCTTCTTCTAAATCTTCAATAAAAAGAGCGTCTTTTCCAACCACAAAGCATACCAGAACATTTGACAGGTTTGGTAGTACTTCAAAATTATCCAATGCTCTGTAGAATTTATTTTCCTTTTGGTATAAAAATTAAATGTCATTCGTTGCCTTTAATTAGCAGAAGAATTACTTCAAGTTTCCATTTTTTGTCACAGTCCAAATTAAATTGGATATCATCACGCCATAAGATTCTTAAACCCTCGTAATTTTTGTTAAATAGTGGCTTATCAAAGCAAATCAGCAATTTATCAACCAAGCCAAAGCCAATATTTTCGATGGCTTTAATTTTTTCCAGAGGTAGACTAGGACTAAATAGATTATGATGATGCTTTTTCAGATAACCAATTGAGCATGAATTGACCACAAAATCACAAGTTAAAGTTATCTTATTTTTGTTCAATTGATCAAAGCAGGTTACTTTAAGAGGAGATTCGGACCAGTCAATATTAGTGACCAAGTGGTTAAAGAGAATGTTGGCAGTCGGGATCTGAGCATAGAAATACTCAATTAGCTTAAGATAGCCATATTTGAGCCTTGTGTACTGCTCGCCATCAAAATATTCATGCTCGTTCCAGCCTATTGCGTTTAGCCGCCTTAAATCATCACAGGCATTATCAACTTTTTCCTCATTACACCGTGATCTATAAATTGATTTTACAACTTCTATATCTATATTTTGATTTGATTTGAGTTTTTTAAAAATTTTTATAAAACCATCATCTAACAAAGAGCCTTAATATTTATTAATTAACTAGAATAATCTTATTAATTTGGAAAAGTTACCCATATTTTCATCCGAGCCCTCCTCAAGCTCATTTTCGATCAAGTCTTCCAAATTGTCAAATATGTTCTCTATTTTGTCGAATATCTTTTCGACAAAATTTTCCTCATATTGTGCTCCATCTTGGCTTGCATAGTGTACTGACCCCTCTACTACTTAAAATATTAGATATTAATTATCCAACACTTTCAAAATATTTATTTATAATTAAATTTTCAATAAAAAATATGTGAACAAATAATTTTTTAGAATTTTTCATATTGATAATTGACTTGTGTAATTAAATTTAAAATTATCTCTTTACTAAATACATCTAATTATTCAAAAATTAACCATGTTATTTTAAAAAATAATTTAAATTATTAATTTTTAAAAATATCATATCTAAAGAATGCAGCGTAGGAAGTGATCTATTATTTTTATTAGCATTTTTATAGATATTGATATCAGTTTTTTAAGAAGTTTTTTCAGATATCTCGACAATAATCGAAAAAATCAAGGAAACCAAATTAATATGTTTAATTAATTGAAATTAAATAATAAATTTTTAATTTATTTAAAACATTTGGTACTTTTTCGGTCATCCAATAAGTCCAAAGATTTTGACAGCTCGAAGATGGGATTTTTCTTGGTGCCATGGATCCATTGAGCTCCTAATTCAACAAAACTGTTATCTAAATTTAAAAATCTTTAGTCGTTTGTTATTATTAAAAGATAAAAAGTAGTAAATTACCATAGGAAATTGTGTTAATGCGTCCACCGATGCGATTGCTGGCCTCGATCAGCTTAAAATCGCTAATACCTGCTTCGATCAGCTTTAAGCATGCAGATAAGCCAGACATGCCAGCTCCAATAACCACAACTCTGCTATTTTCCATTATTTTTTTTAATCTTAAATAAAAGCAGAAAATTATGCTTATATATGATTTTAAATTAAAAGTTTGTCATTCAGCCTGATATAATAATAAAAATAACATTTTCTATTAATGTCACTAGTTCATGATTTTCTAATTTGACAAAATTAAAAATCACTCAAATCGAAACAAAACGCATTTATAGAATAATTATAAATTAATTTTGATATTAAAAACCTTCATTATTTAATACATTTTGATAAAACGTAGCAAATTATATAATTGCCCGAAAATTCAATAATTTTGCCTGTGCACAAAATTTTCTTCCCATGGCTGAAATTAAAATTAATTAAAATAAATCATCATTTAGGAATACAAAGGAAATGCATCCAAACACTTTTCTAAATTAATTAAACTAAATTTTACTTTTAACATCTTATCAAAACAAAGAGTAAAAGATAAAAAATGAAATATCAGTCTTGTAATGATTAGACAAAATTCAAATGAGTATATTTATTTAATCTTATTAGAATATTAGCGACAAGCTCGGGCGGATACGACACTATTCTGGATAAATAATAAAAGCCTAAGCATCCTTAATTAATTATTGAGTAACTGAATTATTTTTCTTTTAAAAGCTTTTTTAAATAAATTTTTTATTCTAAAATAAAAAGCATTTATTAAAATGCTTAATTCGTTTTTTTATTGAATTAAGTCAACATTTTTTGAGTTTAATTAAAATTTTATTCTTTAAATTATCTTTATTGATTTTATTTTTATATTATTATTCGTGGTTGATGCTAGTCAGAATGGTGGCGGCTTGATCATATCCAGATATGTAGGCTCCGTGCACTGTGCCCACATGCTTGTAAATAGTCGCTTCACCAGCGAAATAGAGTCTATCCTGGACACTGGCAGCCAGTGCGTCCATATGGTCTATTGTGGAGCCAATTTTTAGGTAAGAATACGAGCCTCTTGCGAATGCACTGCTCGACCACCTTGATCTAGAAATAAAGTAGTTTTCTTGGAACATTTTTCTAAATTTATGCTTCAAATAAACCTCATTATTTTGACAGGTCTTGGCAAATTTACGTCTGGGAAGCATTTTTCTATCAGTTCCGAAACTACATCTAGGATACAATTATCTTCCAATTTTTCTATATATTCCGAATATTTACCAACTGTAAAGCCCAAGAGGACATTATTGTGATTTGGCAATTTCTCAAAATTGTCAAATGCTCTACAAAAATCTAAACTCTATTGCATATTTTTTAATAAAATTAAAAAAATTTATAACAACATTTAACTAAATAAATATTTACATCCAAATTCCATTTTTTTTTCGAATTTTCTAGCTTAAAATCAACATTTTCTTTCCAAATAATTTGAAAACCTTGAAATTCTGGCTCAAATCCTTGGTCGAAAACAACAAATACTTTATTCAAACAACCGTAGCCAAGACAATTGATGGCGTCTATCTTTTCAGATGGCAAATTTGGTCTAAACAATACAGAATGGTTATGCTTCAAGCAGCCCAGACTTATAGTGCACAAAACAGCCTCACAAGTCCATTTAACCCTCTTATTTTCTTTGCCATCATATGCAGTAATGGTCACTTGATCATCGGACCATTCAATTTTTTCAACCACATGATTCAGCTTTAGCTGACTAGTGGACAATTTAGAGGCCAAATGATCTACAATTTTGGAATAGCCATATTTGTTGTTTGTAAACAAGTTTCCTCCTAAAGTTTCAAAATTGTTCCAACCATTGGCACTTACATCGTGCAGATCAGCACATGAATTCTCAAATCTTTCTGCATTGAAAGCTGACCAAAATATACTTTTTATCAGTGAATTCGATTCAGACTCATGATTGCTTTCAATTTCCGGATACGCTTCATCAAGTAGGCCACCTTGAGTTAAAACCTAATTAATACTAATTAAGACATTAAAATTAGTGGTTGTGGTTTACCAATGCTTTGGCTTTGGTTGTTTTCGTCGATTCTTTCGCCAAGATTTTCCAGCACTCCTTTAGCTTCATCTATGATTGATTCTACCAAGTTTTCGTCCAATCTTTGACCATCTTGGGTCGAGTAATACATTTGATCGGCTTTGTCTAAACAGCGTTGGTATTAGATAGATTTTTTTAAAATTTTCATACCAATTGATTCGTCAATGGCATTCAAAGACTTGGCAATGTCATAAACTGGATTATTTTCGGTTCCGTGCATCCATTGAGCACCAATTTCAATAAAGCTTTGTTCTTTACATCAATTATTTAACTATTTAAATTTTATTTTAAGACTTTACGGAAGGGTAGAGTTTTGATTCTTCCTCCTGTTGTACTTCCGGCCTCAAATAATAAAATATTTATTAATTTTATTAGTAACATACACGTTTAATATACTTCGAGGATGACAAAATTGTCAAAACTTTTTTCAAGAAAATAATTGCCAGCTGCGAGACCAGCGACTCCAGCTCCAATAATTACCACTTTTTTGTTCATTTTAAAAACTAATTTAAGTATTTTTAAAAAGGTATGAAATGAAAACTAATTTCAAATTAAATCAAATTGATTTAATTCCAAGTTTATAAAAGAGAGTAATTTTTTTTCGAAATTATGATAAATTTAGTTTTTTAACTTAATTTAAAAGAAAAAAAAACTTTTTTTTATTGAAATATTTTATAAGGATTTAGAATATTCGTATTAATTTATTACGAAAAATAAGTCTTACATTATTTAGATTATTTTTACGTCATTTGGTATAAAACCTAGAAAAAAAATCAAAACTATTGCCTAGCGATTTTATTTTGACAATTAACATTATTAAATTTTATATATTTTATTTATTTTAATCTTTTCTTTTTTATATAAAGAAAAATAAATTTTATTAATCAAGTCTTTATTAATTAAATAGCTTAAAAACACTTAAAAATGGCTGTTTTTTAAAATAACTTTAAAAAAAAACTTTATCCAGAAGAGTTTTAAGAGTTTAAATTTTCAAAAGCTGTCGCTGTAGTCCGCGGTGAGCATTTGGTACAAAAATTTGTCTTGTAGGCATCCGCTGATGAATTCTTGTTCAGATATGACACCATTTTTATCAATGTCCATTTTTAGGAATATCTGTTCGGTTCTTACTGCCGGGTTCTCTGCGGACAATTCTTTCAAATTGCTGGCTTTGTGTCCATTTCCGTTCTTTTTTTCGCCACCATTTGCCGAGTTGATTAAAGATGCATTTTGGCCATCGCCTTGTCTAGAACTAATACCAATCAGGTCGTATATTGACTGAATTATTTGCAGCATTTCGTTTTTGTCTATTTCTCCATTACCATCCACGTCATACATTTTAAAAGCCCACTTGAGCTTCTTTTCCGGGTCGCCCTTAGCTGTTATGTTTATAGCCATCAAAAATTCTCTTTATAAATACAAAACAAAATTAGGAACTTAAAGCTTAAACTCTTCAAAAAGTACTTAAAATCGATTTTGCCACTATTGTCCACATCAAATGTGCGGAAGATGTGAGTGCAAAATTTCTGAGCATTTCCCTGTGGAAACAATTGTTGATAGACCTCGATGAACTTGGACTTAGACAACTCTCCAGATGGACAATCAACAATGAAGCCAGAGTACCAAATTTCTATCTGTTGCTTGGTAAATTCTGTATTCTCAATCAAAAATAAGAGATCGGCTTTGGGTATTTTGTGACTGCTGGCAAAACATCCCATTTTCTCGTCTAATGTCGAAATTTTTTTCGTTTATCTTCTTCGTTTGTCAAACAAGCATAATCCAGGTTTGAGCCCTTCAATTTTTGATATGATAATTGATTTTTTGTCTATTTGTATCAACTGCGCAAATGAATTAAATTATTGATTTAAATAAAAATGTATAATTAAAATGTTTATTTTCTAAATTGAGTATGAAAAGGTGGACTTAAAAAAAACAATTGCCTATTTAATAATTTTATATGAAATTCTAGAATACTCAAATGTCACCGAGCAAAAATCAATCGAAAAACAATATCTTATATAATTTGTAATCTAATATCTATCAGTGTCGTTTTATCTAAATCTTGATACTAACAAAAATATGCTTTCTTAAAATAGCAGATAATTAAATGACAAATAATTTATTTATTTAATACAGGTTGTTTAAATAACATAATAAAATATTATAAAAATTATAAAAAAAAATAATCTAATTCTTAAATTAAGTTTTATTTTTGAAGTTAAACTAAACGTAGCTAAAATATGTAGACAATGTAATAAGTTAAATTTCCGCAATAGTTTTTTTTTAATAAACCAAAGCTAAAAAGCATTTAAAGAAAAAATGTCAATAAATTATTAATGCAAAATCTAAAAAGGAAATTGGATGAGTTGAAAAACATTAAATAATTAAATACCCCAACAACAACCAAAAATCCTATATTCTCTCCAAATTGAATAAAATTTCCAGAATCGTTTTAATTTCAATTAGACAAATGATAAATGCGTCAATTATAAAATAAAAAAAGATAGGCAAAAATGTCATTAATGAATAAGCAAATTTGAAAAAATCGCTTTATCTACTTTTTAACTATTTGAATAAAATATTTATAAAATTTATTTTATTTTTTGATCAATTAAATAAATATTTTGGAAAATTATTCTTTGCTCCTCAAGTTTCTCATTAAGCCTTTATCATCTAAAATGGTAGGCTAGAAAGCCTAATTGGATGGCAGGGGAATTGCTTAATCCAAGTCTCATTTGTCTAAAGACTTAAACTAAAACTTAGACTAATCAGCTCTTGGGAGAATTGGAGCCGCTTACGGAACCATTAATGTCTCATTACTATTCCAACTTTTAATGAGATAAAGCCATCCTTGGCTGAGTCTTGTGGATCAACGGGTGCAAGCCCCAGCGATTTGTGTTATTTTTTTCCATTTTAAAAGTTTATTTATTTTTTTCATATTTGGTGACAATTTTATTTGGTCTGAAAGTACACAATCTTGAATTATTTAAGTAAAGAATTCCTAATTCCTAATGAGCTAATTAAATATGCTAGAAGAAATCTTTCTTATCAAGTCTTAAAATCATTCCGCTATGTGACTTTTAAAATAATGCTCACTGCAAATATTACGCAATTTTTTCATCAAGTTTTTCATTAAAAGATAAAAAATTGGAAAAATTGTTATTCTCATAAAGTGAACAAGAATTTTAAGTATAATAGATAAATTTAAAAGTCAATGATAAATAAAAAAAGAATGACTCAAATCCTAATATTTGTCGTTTGTTAAAATAAATGCTTCCGCAAACTGAATTTTAGTCTAATTTTCTTTTTTACATAAAAATAACTAATTAATCAAAAGATTTTTTAAAAAAATGTTTTTTTTTTATCAGTAAATAAAAAACTAGAGCTTGAAATTTAAATTTAGACAACTCTGCATTAGAAAAGAAATTACCAAATTTATAGGAACATGAGAAAAATAATGTTTTTTTTTTTTATTTAAAAAAAATCATCATTTGACTGAGTATTTATTTAATTATACTTGAAGATTATTTTACCTCTTATATACACAAAAATGAAAGTAATTATACACTTAAATAACTAGATAATAATACTTAAAGAAGACTTTTAAAATATTAAAATTTATTAATTAAAAATAATAATTTTTTAATGAAATATTGATAAAAAAATTAATTTTTTGACAAATGATAATCAACCCAATCTTTTAGGTAATTTTTTTTTAATATGTAAAAGTTTTCCTTTGGCATATAATTATTAGCGTTTTTGTGTTAGTCAGAGGTAAAATGATTTTCAAAACTAATTAAAATATCTCCTATCATAAGATTAATCAGAAACTAAAATCTGGAGATATTTATTTAATTTTCTTTCTTGTCTTTGGGATTTTTTGTGGCTCTTCCAATTTTTACACTCGAAACGCATGACCTTTCTCTGTGCAAAATATTTAAAAAATTCTTAAATCGGGAATTTTTTTCCTAATTATTTTATTTTATTGTATTATAAAACATTTGATTAAGAAAACTTTTCTAATTGAACTTAAGCGGCTTGGTGTCAATGGAATGAGTCCGCTCTTAGTTACTAAAATTTGAGCGAATTACCAGTTGTCCATAACAAGATTTTAATATTAGTCAGGTGGCATGGTTCTTGGAACTGAATTTCTATAGATGCTTCATTTTTGGTCAAAGTTTTGGTCAAAAACAAGGACTTTAAATTTTTATCTATTTATGATCAATGCAATGTTGCCATAGATGGTTTCCTTTGTGAGTCAATTTTGCAAGTCAAACTTGCTTTTTCAATCAGCTTTTTCGATCAAGTAGGACACCGATGGTCTTAAAATTTGACCAATTTTATTTTAAGGCTTGATTTTTGTTTCCTTGCTAAAGCACTTTTATTTCGAGTCTGGCAAATGGTCTTTTTTTTGTTGAAGATTGGAAAAATTTAAAAATGAAATCATTGAATTAAAAAAAGACAAAATCTTTATAGCATGATTTTTTATCTTAATTCAAAAAATGTTTAAATAAATACTTTTCTGCTCTCAATTAATAATTACATTTTTTAAAAATTTCAATTATTAATTAAAACTTAAATAATCAAATTTTAAAAAGTTTTTATTTAATAATTTTCTTTCAAATTTTAATAAAATTCTAGATCTAAGTAAATAATGTATTTATGAGATAAAAGTTCTGCCATATTATTGTTATGTGCATTTTATTCATCAATATATAAATAAAAATGTATTAATAGTTATAGGTAATGATGAAATTTTATACCATTTTTTCAATCCAAGTTGAGATTTACATAAAACTTTTTTTTTATAAATTCAGAATTGTGCATGAAACTTGGTCATGGTCAAAATTGGTTTAAAAATATATCTGCATTAAGTTTTCAAAATAATAATAGATAAAACTGAGTCATGTTCTAATATTTAGTGATCTTAACACCACAAGACTCAATAAGTTAAGTAAAGTCTATTTTTTAAAATTTCAAACTCTTTATTATCAACAAAGACTTAAAATTTCTGTCTTATTACTTTGATCTTGGTGGTAAATTTTTCCGAAAAACTTTCTGGTTCTTATATTATCAAATAAACTGCATTCAATAAAACAAAGTTATCAAAATTTTTCAAATTTTTTATTTTAAGATAAAAAAAAATATTAGTTAAATTTAAAATTTTAATAATCGATTCGAATAAAGAGTTGGTTAAAAATGAATAAAATTTTGATTAAAATAAAAACTATTTAGCTGTAGCTGATTTAATGACAGGCTTTGGAGTACTGGTCAATTCACAAATTCTATTCCTAATAGATCTAATTGTATTCATGGGCTGATCCCAATCGGTCTCTGTCAAGAGAGCAATGCACTCGGCGTTGTCATCATCGCTTTCAAACAACTCAGGCAAATTAATCAAGGCCTCGAACAACTTGGAGGCTGTCGCCTTACGTATACGCGAATACTGATGACATAATTGGATCATAAGTCTTATCATGCAGTTTTTTCTTATCTTTTCATCATCAAACTGAAGCATGTCACAAAAAAAGTCAGTGTAGGAAATCAATCGTTGCATATCCTTGGTAGCTTTGACATTTTCCAAGAAAGTATTTAAAAATTCAAGCGGATAATTTTTATCCATGTTCAAAACTGGATTGGAAAAAAAATCATTTTGAACAAGTAAATCGACAGTTTTGATTAGGCTGCTTGACAAGCGGTCACCTTTGAGATAGGCCCGACACAAAGCCAGCAACTTCTCAATCACTTCCTTAAAATCTTGCTCATTTTCTTCTTCTATTTGCTTTAATTGTTTAATAAATGAACTAGTCGCTGACTTGACCACTGATTCTGTCAAAGATCCAATGCTGTATACAAAACCAGTTAGTAGATTTGTCTGAAATTGTTTAAAATTGAGAAATTTGACAAACATTGGCATCGATACATAGGCCAAATTCCAATCTACTCTGTCACATTCTTTTTTAACAAACACCTGTTTTAACTTTATGGCTATCTCTGAATTTAATTCTAGATTAGGATTGAACAAAATTGTGCAAAAAGTTTTGCCAGCAATGCATCTAATTCGGTCAATTCTTTCCACGGCTTGCTGCATCAAACCACCAAGAATTCTTTCCACCAATTTATTATCTTTTATCAAGCCTAAATTTAGCTTTAAACTTAGAGAGAGAATGAATTCCAAAGCCTCCATGGAACTCTCTCTCACCTTGGAACCGGTGTCACCTTTTGAATCATTGGAATAGTCGTCCAGTCCAGTCAAAAAGCATTCAAAAACCTCTTCAAAATCTGATTCATTCAAGTTGAACTTTTTCAAATCTCCACCATTGGAAATCAATTTGAACAAACAGGTTAAGCTCTTGATGGCATCTCGGCGAGCCTGAACCCATGTTGACTCAGCCTCGATTGATTTAATCACACTCTTGGCTTGTACTCCACTAACAAGATCATCAATAGCGCCCGAGCCACATTTGCTAGCTGTAATTAATGTGGACGAAATTTTCCTAAAATTGTCATTTTTGGCAAGAAAAAAAGCGGGCAGATGACCCAAAGCGAAACAATATCCAGAACGAACATAGTCTTTGGATGTTTGGCGCAGTTTTTTTATGAACAAATCAACCAATTTGGATTCATTTTGGTGATAAGGTGCTAAATCACAGTAAAATGGCAATGTTTCGGCAGCAGCATATTGAACACTCTCCTTGTTATGCTCAATGCATTGGACCAAAAAATTTTCACACTCATCAATAAAGGTGTCATCAAGCTTAAACTGTTTGTGCAGGTGCTTGCATAGGGAGAATTTTTTGACAAAAAAACACACTGCCGGACGCATGTGCTCGCCACCCGAGCCCCTAAAGTACTTTTCGTCAAAAATCTGCTTTAGAACTTGCCTTAAATTTTGGATAAAATCTTGGTTAAAATATTTCTCTTGCAGGTTGTCTTGTCCAGAGCTGACCAAATCATTCAATGCATAGATTAGCTGGGCCAGTGAAAAAAGTGCCCCGTGTCTAGTGTTCAAATCGATGCTTGACGAGTGCTTAATCAAGATTGGAACGACCACAAAAGCCATGTAGTCCGGACACAACGAAGTCAGTTTGGAGAAAGTCTGTGCTGTGAGCTCGCGAATGGACTGGTCCCAATGGTTGAATTTATGCTCTAATAAATGGTCAATTAATTGTTGTCTATATTCATCGAAGCTGGCGATGTAAATTGCCAAATCTAAGAAACAGTTGTGGATTTGTCCAACAGCGTAGTAGTCGCATTTTGTCAGAATATCGATTCCATGCGGAAATTGGCCCTGTCGACCAACATTTTCTACAAAATGTAAAAATAATTTAAAATAGCAAAATTTATTATTTTTTTAATTATTAATAAAAATATTTTTTATTTTATTTTAAGTCTTTATCTAAAATTTAATTACAGTTTTTATAAATATTAATCATAGAGGCTTGGTTTGTTTTAAGATTTTAAAATTGGATATTTAAAATAAAATTTAAATTAAATGATGAAAAAATATTATTTAATTAAAAACAAAGCAGTTTTTAAATTAAAAAAAATCTAAATAAAGATAAAATATCTTGCCAATTCGACTTAAATTTTAACTAAACCAACTAAAATAAAATTATAATTTAAAATCTTGGCTTGACTGATAAAAAAATTGTGTAACTGGACAAAAATATGATTAATACAACTAAATTTATTCTATCTTATATTAAAAAGAATTTTTTTAACAGATTATCTAAAATCTAAACAGATAATAAATTACCTTGAAATGCAGCCGAGGCAGCTCGTCTACAATTTACTTCACGGTCAAACACTGAGACTATCAAGAGAGCGCCGGCTATCTGATTCACATAAGGCTCAATTACATCAGGCTCGAACGCCCTAGCCATGGACCAGCACACATAACAAGCGGCATCTCTTACGTTTCTGCCTAAGGAATAATTGCCCAATTTTTTGTCAAAAATCAAAGCTTTTAAAATGATTGGAACCACTGATTTTAATTGTTGTGGCAGTAGAAGACCACGACGGCCAAGTTCGGCAATGGCAAGACATCCTCCGTGCCATGCTGAATCATCTTCTGCATAGTTAAACAATTCAAGTAAAGATTGGAGAATATCATCCGCATTTTCTTGAGATAGCCGATTGGTTATACGACCAATGCCTTTGGCTGATGACCAACGAACAATAGTGTCCTGATCTTTCAACCCAGATAATAGTTGTTCAATTATTTCCTCAATTTCACCGGGAATTTCTTCTTCATCTTCATTGACATCTTGAGCTGTGGTAGTTGGAATGTTCGTGACTGCTTTAACATTGTTAACCAAGCTACGGGATCCGCGTTCATATCTCCATTTGGCAATTTTTACCTTAAAAAATGTCATCCCTACACGCTGAATTATCTTTATGTAATTTTTTCGAACTAGAGCTAATGTAGATTTTAGTAGATTAAGCTCTACGATACTTTTCAAAGTTGGTAATGTGTATCGTAGTAAATCCTCGCGTTTGCCATTTTTGTATAAGTTGGCAATGCATTTAAGAGTTCCCAGTAGTTTAAAATTGTTGCCAGATTTTGCCGATTCTTTCATATGCTGAATCATTTGGTCGAAAAAATCAGGAAGAACTTTGCTTTGAAGATCTCGACGTGACATGAATTTGGACAAAAGCAGTGCGCATGCATCTTGGCATTTATCGCTCACAAATAAATACGGCTTAAATAACAATATTAATTATTTTCCCTGATTAAAATAGAATAAAAATTTTTAAAAAAAATATATTAATTTATTAATTACATTTATTATAACTATAAATTATTATTTTTTTCTTCTTAATTAAATTAAATTATTCTTCGGTCAACATGGCCCAAAATTTATATTTTATTAGAAAATTTATTTAATGATATTTTTGTAATTTTTATTTAAAGATAATTTTAAAAATATAACATAAAAAATTGCTTACAATTGTTATTTTGAGAAACCGGTTTAAGATAGACTCTGCTTGATTTTCGTTGGCATCAAATCTATCCAAATCAAATGGTACTATACAAATTATTGAAAGCCATAGAAGCAAAATAAATCTCGTTTCCCATGAATCAAAACTGAGTGGATCTTGGCTCTCCAAAAGTTTTAACACCGGTTCGAAATCAGTTATTTCGTGTGGTAAATATTGGACAATGCGTTTGTATCCCCTCATTTTGGCCAGACAATGTAGGTATTTGAATGATTGGTCAATCAAAAGTTTAGATGGACTGTCTTTTTGAATCTCTTGCTTAACAGTGTTGATAATTTTATCAATTATTTCACCAAGGAAAGGGTCAATGAGATGGGGTTGCTCTTGGTAAGTATCGCAAATGAATCTAAATTGCTCATATGAGCGCTCACGGCTCCTTAACTCTTTGACATTTTCGGACAAGTTATCCAACAGTTTTTTAACATGGTCATGCTCCTTGAACTCGTAGAAGTGGGTTTTCTTGTTGGTGCAGCGCCTGTCTTCCTCATCAATTATGTCACCATTTTTATTCCTAATTGGATGTGTCATTTTTTTCAATAAATTAATCAGTAACTAAGCTATTTTTGAGTTATAATTTGAAAATTTTTTTGATTTTATTTATTTTTTATTGCACATAAATCAGCATTTTTGCTCAGCTATTTGTACATTAATGGTAAAAGTCTAGACCCGAATTAATTCTAAACTAAATTTTAGTTCTGAAATATTACTTTACCATGGATCTTTCAGGTAATTAAGAATTAATAAGAAATTTGAGTTTTTTGAATCTTTCACATTCTTAGACCTGGATACTCGAAAAGAAAGGCCCGATCTGAAACAATCGGTCAAAAAACACATTCAGCTCAAAATAAAGTCTTCTAGTAACCTGATATTTCCATCCATTTCCTCTAATACTCCAACCAACACTACCTCGACTCATTTTGAACCAGATGATAAAAATTTTAACTCCAACAATTTAACCTCTAATTTAAATTGGTCTTATAATGTAATTTTGATTTTTTAAATTTGGTTTTTACCAATTTTAAAACATAACTTTTTCAAAACAGATAAACAAAATTGGCCAAAAAATACTTGACCAAAAGTTGAATGTTTGTATTTCATGTTCCTTGCCAATACTGGTGTACGCCCGCTTGCTGCCATGCAAGCATGTTATATGCTTCGATTGTGCTACCAAAATTTCTCCAAAAATTTGCTTAAGGTACACCCTTGATGAATTTAAATATAAATTAGTGATAAAATGTTACATTTTTAGACAATCATGTCAGGAAAGTGTTGAAAGAATCGAAAAAGTAAATGCCGGACGAATATTTGTTTGCAGTTTTGACCAAGACTTGCAGCAACTGGACAACGAATCCGAAAATTATGTTCAATTGTATGAAAAATCCCGATGTGGCCGAAGCTACATGTCCCAAAGAGATTTGGATGCACATGTCAATCACAGACATTCGCCAAATATAATAATGGAATAATCAATTTACCAAAATTCATCGTGAAATGTGAAAAATAATGTTTAAAGCTGCTTTTTGGCTTTTATTGTTTGGTAAAGCAAGGTGTCGTTGATGGACTGTTATATAATAATTTTAATAAACTTAAGTTAAAAAAGTTTAAATTTTTTTATTCCAAAAGGGGTAAAAGCCTTTATAACCAACTAGAAAAGTCCAATTATAGCTAGACTAATTAGTTTCTGATTATTTAGAATGGAACTTAAAGAGCTAACTAAGGACAAAATTTTATTTTTTGACAAAAAAGAGCTAAGTGGTCCACTAAGTGAAAAATCAAGGTACATTGAGCATTTGGCAGATAACGATCCGGACCAGCCAGGTTGGATTGTGTAAATTTTTGAAAATTTTAATTAAATTAAATCAAAGGAGTTATATTGCCAAATGGAAGTATTAACTGGGGTTGTCCGTGTCTTGGAACTGCCAGCATCGGACCGTGTTCTATGCTCTTTCGAAACGCTTTTAAATGTTTTCATTTTAGTGAAGCTAAAATAAAAGGAAGTGACTGTTTGGCCGAATTTGAAAAGCTACAAAATTGTATGAAAAAATATCCAAAACTTTATAAATAAATAATTTTTAAGATAAATATTTTATTTTATAATGACTTAGATTCATAAATAAAAAATAAATATTCAATGTTGGTGAAACTCGCACTTTTTGCTTGGGTCATCTGGTTTTTCGACTTGATTCTCTTTCAAAAGATTTGGATTTTCGGCTACCATTTTTTCCCATTGCTCAGGTGTCAAACATTTTTGTGTCAATGCATGAATTTCGGACATTTCTTCCTTTAAAATTTCATTCACAAGTCTTTATAGAATAATTTATTTTAAAATCAGACCATCAAAGTAAAAACCACCTTTGTCTTTGAAGAAGACCCTTTCCCTCGAACTCCTTGGACACAACGAACACATTGTATTTAAAGCCACATCCATCAGAAAAGTCTTCTACTTTCTAAATTTAATATTTTCTGATCTAATTACTATTTTTTAGTTTTATTCCATTAATTTACCATAAAAATTGGACTCAAATTTTCTCTGAGTTTGTTTTCTACGTGACTTTGTAAAACTGGCATTTTTCTAATAAAAGTCTTTAAAAAAGAACATAATTTTTATCAATCATCACAATTTTTTTCACAAGAAGAATTTTTAATTGGTAAAAATTTTCCATTTTTTGAAGATTTTAATAAAATTTCTTGGTTAATTGAAAATATTGTCAAGTTTTAAGGGTATCTATTCCCTTCTTTAATTTATTAAATTTTTTTATTCTAATATACAAATTTTTATTAATAAAAAGTTTAATAAACATAAAAATAAAGCAGGTCAAAGCAAATTTTAGCCAAGACTCTCGATTAATTAATCTTAAAAATAATTCGAGAAGACAATTAAACCTGTAACAACGACAACCAAATTAAAAAAAAACAGCCTTAATTGTCCATGATGGAGCTACTCTCGAATTAATTAAGAATTAAGTCAATCTAAGCTTGGCTTTATCAGCTAAAATACAGTTTTGGTAAAAACTTTGGCATTTTAACTTCATAAAAAAAATTCTGTTTTGAAAAACTTTATTTTTATCTTTAATTAAACTACCACAATTCTCCATCGGTTTCTTTGGCAGGCACTTCAATGATTCGTGGCTTGTCAATAATTCTAGCAGTTCTGTTTCCTTTTTCAACAATGCCAATAATCCATGCTTGAAAACCCTCTTGATTTTGGATATCTTTACAATACGCAGCTGCTTGCTCTCTTGGCAAAGCAACCAGCAGTCCACCTGAAGTTTCAGCTGAAGTTCCCTGTACAAGATTAAACATATTGTTACACGCTTTGCTTATGCCAGTCATTTTGGCAATAATCGGCAAATTATGAATGACAAAACTGACTTCACTTTTTTGGTGCTTAGCCAAATTTTGTGCATGTCCCAATAGGCCGAATCCAGTGACATCGGTGGCCGCATGCGCGTTATACTTGTGCATTAGCTGGGCTGCTATGCGGTTAAGTCTGGTCATTGAGCTCATGGCTCTTAAATAAGCCTTGCGAACTTCTTCCTCGCTCACAACTAATTTTATTTTGTTCCATCTCTCCGGGTTATCAAGCCATTGATGAGCATTTACGGCCACTTGAGTTCCCAGTGGCTTGGTAAGGACTAGAACGTCGCTTATCATGGCATTATCTGGTGAAATAAACTCTTGATTTGAGCAAATAGAGGTAGCTACACCTCCAATGATTAGCCATGGATTGAACACTGTCTGGCCACCATTTACCGAGGTTCCCGCCTCTTCTGCACAATCCTTGAATCCTTGGATCATTCTAGGCATTATCAAGTCCCGTTCTTTGTCATCGAACTTTGTGGTCACGCTCAAAAGCATGAGCATGTTGTCCACTTCGGTAACCCCCATTGCATACAAATCACTGAGAACATTGGCACAAGCTATTTTGCCCATTGTGTAAGGATCTTCTATCAGAGGATAAAAAAAGTCTGTAGTTTGGATCAAGTTGAGTCCTGAATGTCGAAGAGGAATGACACAAGAGTCCAGCCCTATTCCAAACGAGGCTTGTGGATGGGGTGAAAAATTAGCTATTTGGTTGTCGTTTGTTTGTTGTGGTGTTGGCTTTGGTGTTGAGTGAAGTCCCTCCAAGAGCTTTAGTAAAACTGCTTGAGGGACCTTACACCCTCATCCTTTGAGATCTGAAAATTTGGTTAGTCGCCAACCCGAATCAAGTCCATGTTCTTCTGGAACAAATGGTTTCCTCAAATCTTCTTCGCTATTAAGCGACATTTGATTAAAAAACTAAAATTCTTATTTATTTATTTAATAAGATATTTTGGCACCAAAATTAAAATTAAATTAATTTAGTAATTTAATTAAGAAATCTGAAAACAAGGTAAATTATTTCGTTAGAAACCTATTTAAAGATAAAGTTATAAAAAAAAATTTTTGCACAGTCAACATTTCAAAGTGAATTTTTAAAAGAATTTTTAAAATTTATCAAAATTGGTTCAGACTTTATTATTGTCTGGTACAACTTTTAATTATAAACTTTAAAAAAAATTAATAATTTCAAAAATATCATATTTTATTAAATACATTTATTGACAAACAAAGATAAGATAAAAAATACTAAAATATTTAAAATTTTGGCCTATTTGGAAAAACTTTACCACAGTCTTTTTGTTTGGCTTGTTTTTCATTTTTGCAAACATTCTCATTTTTTTTCCTAATTAAATGTAACAAAATTAAAAATGATATAATTAAAATTCCAATAAAAGACACACAAAACAATTTAGTGAAAGTAAATTTCTTAGGGCTTATCAATGTGGACAAAGAGTGGGAATAATTTTCTAAATAAATGTCTGGTTTATGGGGAAGTTTGAAGTTTCTGTTGAGTAAACTGGATATTTCTTCATCATTTGATTGAAAATTTCCCTCATTTAATACTTTTGTATCTATTAAATCACCATTGGCGGGCCATTTAACCAAAATCTGGCGAAAATATTCTCCAAGTGTGGTGTTAGATGTTAGCACCAAGTCAGATGAGTCACTGATCTTATTGTTTGAGTTGTTGGTTGATTTTAATTTCTGCAGACTTGATATTGAATAGTCCAAAAGCTTTTCTAGCAAAGAACTGAAATTCATTTTGACCGAAAATTAATTTTTTCAATTGGTACAGATAAATATTAAAATATATATCCAGGTCACTTGATGAATATTTTTGGCCTATTATTTTTTTATCTCATAGGAAATAAAATCGATCAAATGACCATTTGCAAGCATTCCTATGCTAAGATTAAACTTTTTTAAAAATTGGCTCAAAATTACCTTAACAATTGTGGTAACCATAACCAACAGCCATTTTAATTTTAAAATTTTGATTTATTAAATCTTTGAAAATTAAAATTCGGTTTATTAATTAATGTTAATATTTTTTTAAATACTGTAAATAAATTTAAATTAATAATTTTAATAATTAATGAAAAATTAAACCAATTTTATATTTTTTTTTAAAATTCTAGTGAGATAAATTGGCAAAAGTTAAACAAATCTACCATTTAAGAAGCAAGATTAGTAATTTTTGGTCAAATTTTTTGATAAGAAAGTTAATAAAAATTTGAAAAAAAAAGTGAATTAAATTAATATTAAGATAAAATCAAGAACACACGATTTTGCTCTTATACAATTCAAACACATTCTAGAAGCACTCTACTTTAAGTTTTAGCTCGAATTTTTCTAAATTGGAAAAATGATAAAGCCAGAAGACGTGCCAAGCTTAAATGATGGCGAACTAATGAAAGTACTTAAGCAAGCTGGGCTTAACAAAGGTCCCATAACTTCCACTACTCGGTCGTTGTATGAAAAAAAACTAATGAAATTTTTACAGCAATCTAAATTGCCAGAGAACATGGCTCCCATGAAGGCTCATGCAGAAAAAACTTTAGATAAAACAAAACCCAATTCGGTTGAACCATTAAAAGAATCAAACAAAAAAGACTCTGTACACACAAACTCACCAATGCAGGCTGAAAAAAAGCCTAAACAGAACAGACCAATTCGTACTCTAATTCAGCCAGATGATGAACCAGTTGGTCGCACATCAAATCATAAAATGAATCAAAATCAGATGCCTGATTTGGCAAAGCGAAGCGATTACGGGACCAAACTTGAACTTTATGGCAAGAAAATTGAACCAGCTCAAGAAAAGATAATCTATCCGAGCGTGAGCCAAAAAAGTCAATCCGTTTACACTCCTCCATTGGATATGCAAAGAAATAGAAATCCTCCCGAAACACTAGTATTGAAAGGCCGATCTGAGACAAATTCAAATTGCTTGCTGGACAAATGGGAAAAAAAAGATCCAAGATCTGCTTCAACAAAATTTGCCAATAGCACTTTGCCACTGGAATTTAAGCTAATCAACAATGAGGAAAAGAACACAAGTCTGTCGGAAAGGTATATTAAAGAAGATAGACCGTTCTTGGGCTTCATCAGAACCGATCGTCATGCAACACAAACAGATTATTTGCTCAATAAACGCAGCATTGTTAAGATTGATCAATCCATTCCAATGAGACAATTGAACAAGTCGCCCGAGTTTAATTCACAACCTTTGGTAGATCTAAGTCCACAACTTGAGCTGAAAGCAAAAAATGAAACTGACCAAGTCTCTTCTTCTATAACAGTTACTAAATTGAAGCAAGATCAAAAGGAACATTCGGACTGGATAAGAGAAAATTTTAAATATCTATTATCAGTCTTTTTGATAACAATTATTGTATATTATTGCTTGCAGGCTACTGAAGAAGATAATATAGTACTCTAAAAAATATTGAAAAGTTTATAATTGAGAATTTTGTGTAAATTTTTTCTAAATTAGGTTTATTTTTCTACATAGTTCATTATTACTTTATTTATATAAATAAATATTTTGATTAAATACAAATTTTTACTTCAATTTAAATAGTTTTACTTGGTCTTGGTCTTGAACCATATCTTGTACTAAAGTTTAATTGGCATGCCAAAAAGTGAAATTCATATAATTTGTCTGTGTTATGGGATATCCATCTTACCAAACTTATCCTCAGAAAGTCAAACAAGAGACATGGAATTTTATAAAAAAATTCTAAATCAACACTGATTATATTATAAATAATATAGCTAATTACTTGCTTAATATTTGATAAAAATTAATAAAATATGATTCCAGGAGTAGATTTTTGCTCCAATCTATTATTAGATCTTCTTGTGCCATACCGGATTCATTAGCCAACTGTTGAAAATTCCTTTAGGTTGAAAACTATCAAAATCTTCCGTTTGTTTGAGTGCAAAAACCTTTGTTTTATTTTTATCTATCTAGCCTTTGAATTATTTCTCTCCAAGAGTAACTTTAGATATTCTTTAGGTCTTCAGGGACACCAGGGCTTTAATTGCCATTAGATGCTATCGAAATCCAGTTATTTTTAAAAATTATCATATGCTGGTACTGATTTAGCTATTAATGGATAATTGACTTGTTTTAATCAAATAGCCATACCAACTACATGCTAAAACTAGTGCATTTTCCCAATCTTGGCAATTCCATATTGAATGACTCTGCAAAATCCACATTAAGGGAAATATTTGGTTCTAAACTTAACCTTAGATGGAAAGACTACCCAGTTACACATCAGTGGCTAACTGTAGTAATTAGATAATAAGTAATTTTAAAAAATGAAAGTGATTTGAAAACTCTCTGATCAAAGGCGATCTGACCATTTCGGATCGTGGACCTTAGAACGTTCTACATTGGAACATGAAATGACTAAGATTTTATCCTGCTTTTCGATCATGGTAGTGGTCAAATTCTTTCAAATAGGTCAAAGTAATGTTATGAAAAGAAAAATGACTCAAATTTGGCTAATTTTTGGTCTAATGAAAAAAAAAATCTTTTTTTGGCAAGATTTATATATTAAAAAATAAAATTAATTTAATCAATCAATTGAAAAAATACAAAAATTATTACCAGTTAAAACATGGTCAATTAGAGAATCAAATAAATAATTTATTAGCTTGATTTTCTAAAATTATTTAATATATTTTAGTAGTAATAATTTATTTTATTGATAAATTTTGAAAAAAAAAATGATATTTTTAGTTTGGCTTTTTTTCATAAAAGTTTAACATTTTTTTAAAAATTAATTTTTAGGCTTTTTTGCTTTTTAAATTCTAAAATCTAGCTAACCACATACGACCTCTAGTTCTATTGTAGTCTGGCAGTTGTTCTACTGGACCAACAGCCGAAATCGCTGGACATTGGTCATAAATATATTTCATAGCTACTTTACGGATAACATTTGCATTAACTGCATCAATGCGATCTTCCAATTCAGCCAATGGCAAACGTCTGTTGTAGACCAGTAATTGGCGACCTATTTCTTCACATATTGGAGTCGATCCGTCCAACTGAAGTAAAATGTTAGTTCTTAACAAATTTTTGGCTCGGTTAACTTCAGCTTCGGTAACACTGGTACATAATCTCATCCTTGATTAAATCTTAAACTTAGCTATCTCTTAAATATCTGCTATAATTACCATTCTTCCTGCAAAGATATCATGAAGTCGTCTATTTTCAATCTGTCGGTAACAAAGTATACACCCCATAGACCAGTGTCAGCGTAGCATGTGTTAAAAGCCTGGAAACTATGGCAAAGATTGTACTTAGCACTGCTTTGAGCTAATCGACTGCCAATGTTACCTCCACTTCCCATTGATCTAAAACAAATAAAAATAATTTTGATTTAAATAATTTTTTTTTCAATTTTATAACCTGTCCCAGCTTCCCAACATGGTACTGGCTACCATTAAAGGAATGGTGTCGGCATCAGACCACGAAGTACCCTCGACACTGATAGCAATATGAGCCAGTCTCATATCATCATCTCTAACTCTTATTTCACTACCTGTGAATCTGCAAGGCTCCAATCCTTGGACTTGTGTATTGGTATCGGCCTTTAGTGAGCCAAAGTGCTGTTCGGCAAGCTTAACCAATTCGTCATGGTTGACACCACCGGCCGCAGCCAGTACCATTCTAGAGGGCTTATAGTGAGTGTTAATGTAGTCACGCAAGTCTTTGGCAGTAATTGATTGTATGTTCTCAGTAGGTCCAAGAATGGTGCGACCCAATGGAGTTCCTTGATAGGCTGTAGCGTGCAAGTGGTCGAATACAACCTCTTGTAAATTGGTCTCGACTTCTTGCATCTCTCTCAAAATAACTCCTCTTTCCCTTTCGATCTCAGCTTCACCCAATGTGCTGTTCTGCAAAATATCCGACAGAATATCAACTGCCTTTGGCAAATCTTTGCTAAACGCCTTTGCATAATAGACTGTCTGTTCTCTTGATGTATAAGCGTTCAAGTGAGCACCCATATTTTCAACTTCCAGTTCCAAGTCAGTCTGGGTCCTTCGTTTAGTTCCCTGATTGGAAAAAAGAGCAATTTTTTTCTTCATAATTAACTTATTTTTGGAAATTAATCTTTACTTTAAATGCCATATGTTCCAAAAAATGGGCAGTGCCGTTTGTTTTTTCTGTTTCGAAGCGACTTCCAGCATCGATCCAGATTCCGACCTTTGGCAATTTTTAAATCTAATCTCTCTTTTAAAGATTAAAATTACAGTGCATGTCGGAAAACCGTAGTCTTCGGTGGCCACTCTCAAGCCATTTGAAAGAGTGGTTACTCTGGTCTCTGGCATAGTGTTTGCCAAGTGTTCATAACTTTGCGAATTTGCTAATCTTGATGGCAAGATTAACTTAATTAAATTAATTTTAGCTGATTAAGGCTTTTTTTATGTTATAAAAAATTTTACATTTTTTTTGAAATTTTTTGTTAATTTGCCCAAGTTTCGGACTGTAAAAGCCATCTTGAAATAGTTAGTAGCTATTTAAATCTATTGGAATTAATTTTAAACCATTAATAAATTATAAATGTCCAAGAAAGAAGCTGCAAAATAATTGGTAACTTTTTTACCAAAACTTGAATAAAACTTATTTTTTTAATATTAAATTGTTATATGTTCATGAACTGCAGTATTTTCATGAGTCTTTGTTACATACGCTTTTTGAACGCAGTTTTTTTTGCTTATACCAAGCATATATTTCTTTAATTTAGACCCTAATTGGAATATTTATAAAGAAAGCTTTACATAATTGCAGTTGGTGCAAAACTTTGTTTATCTTTGTGATTGAATAGAATTCCGTAATATTACCGGCTTTTTAAATTATTTTATTATAAAAAAAGCAATCAACTATTTTCCTTCTTTATTGAATTTTTTTATATAAAATTAGATAGAAAAGAAATATTTAAATAAATAAATGGTAAAAGTTTTTTCAGAGCCTCAAACCAGTAAACCAGCATTTAATCCACTTTAGTAAACTTTAGGAATTTTTGGACACTGGCTGATCAGCTGGATTTACATAGATTGGTGAAGTCGCTACTAATTTAGGCTCTAGTAGTTTAAATTTCAGCATTTATATACAAATAATTTTTGTTTATATAGGGACTAATGAAATGCCATTCGATCCTGATGATGTACCAGGTCATTATTTGCCTCAAAATTCAGATAAAAATAGCCAAAGTAATGCTTTATTTTGATCGAATAAGAATTTTCTATATTTATTGAAATTATTTAAGACAGATTAATTTATACTTTATAATTTACCAAAGTTGACATGAAAGATGGTAAATATGCTTTTTCACCTATTTTAAGAAATTATTGAAAAATCTATCTGAATTAAATGTATTAAACCACATCTTGTCATTAAACAGGTCTCAATTTGGAGAAAAAATAAAATTTTTAAATTACTTCACAAATTTCTTTTATTATTTATTTTTATCAATTAATAAATAGAGATAATCTCGTTTATTATCTATTGACATATATTTTTTTCCATTTTTATTGGTATGATGAATCAGATTGTTTATAAGCCAGAATATACATTAAACAATTGACCGATATGGCTTTGTCATTCTAGATTTCCTCATTAATTGTCTATAAATAAATATATAATTATGTTCAGTAAAGAATTTTAAGGTAGATAAACAAAAGTTTTTTTTTTGTTTTATTCAAATTAATTTGTAAGTAAAATTTACTTAAAGTTTATTTATAATTTAGTTCATACGTAGGTTGAATCAGAAAATTTAAAAGTACATAATTTCAACCTATTTTCATTCAATATAAAAATTGTGATTAGCTGTGGACTTATGATTTTTAACAAATGATAACAGAAACCAAAAGCTACCTTTTAGTTTATTCAAAAATCCAAGTAGTTTTTAGGTGACCATATGCTGCTTTATTTTAATGATATGCCAATAGTCTGAGAATACCAATAAGAGCCAAATTATTGCACGAAATTGAGATGGCAAACAATTTCACCTAAGAAGCCTCGAATATGTTTCGAAAATGTTAAAGGAATTTTTGAACAGGTTTCCATTGTTAATGGAACGAAAAAAATTATTCTGTCTGAAAATAAAATATGCTTTTTAAGTTTCATTTGTAGCTGTTTTGGTAAAACCAAAGAGTTCTAGTAATTTTAAGAAAAAATAGACTTTGGATTTTTTAAATAGTGTATACTTGATAAGACATTTTTATATTTGACATACCTAATTTAAGCAAAGATTATTATTATTACAACAACAAGTAAGAAAAAATCTATCCAAACATCTAAAGAAAAATTAATTAAACAAAAGTTTTTTAATCAAATTTTATTATTATTTTCCTTGTTTATTCAAAATTTAAACTTCGCTCTAAGTTAATTATCGCCAATAATAGGAAATTCCTATTAAAAAACTATTTCAAAAAATCCTAGCAACTGACACACATTTTGCTAATTATCAATTCAAAATGAGCTTTTTAAAATTAACTTTAAAAATCAAAATTACAAAAAAGTAAATATTTATTTAAAATTTTACTTTTTAAATACTAAGAATTAAAAACAAAACAAAAAAAAACTTAAAAAAATAGTCAAAAACAATTAGAATATCTTATTCTAATTTTTTTTATTTACCATCTTCTGAGAAACTTTATTTGGAGCTCTGTACCTCAAATGCTTCGAAAGCTTAATACTTTTGTCATTTATAAATGAATAGCGTTTGTAAATATCCTCTTTGGCAAGCTCTAGCTGCTTTGGCTCGCTCAAGTTAAAGCGTTTTATCAAAAAACTCGGAGTTAGATAATTATTAGATTTTTTCACAGGCTCAAAATTTACATTTGCATTAATATTCTCTTTTTCCAACAAATCTATCTCTTCGGTGCTATAGCCCCTAAAGATCAAGTCTGAAATTCTGGTGCGATGAGAAGTGCAGTCACTTTTGGGATCGAACAAAGAAATCTTTCTTGAACGTGGCTCTCTTTGTGTATACATTGAGAAGCTAGAGCCCGTTCGGGTCGAAAAGCTAAGCTTGGTGCTTGGACGGCTTTTTTTGGTCACTCCATCTGCGTCATGAATCGCCGGAAGTGTCAAATCAGAACCTTTTGGTGCAAATTTGGCCGTGTTTTGAACAGCATTAGCTGTCAAAGATTGGTTTCTTTTCATCTTTGGTTTCAATATAGTTTTTTTGTCTATTTTATTTTCAAGCACTTTTTCTTCCACATTCAACTCAGGGTGGCTTATTCTGGTCACTTGAGGCTGCTCTTCTATATACAAATCGTACTGTTTTGAATATTTGATCAAATTATCAGTCAATAGGCTGTTTATTATTTCCTTGTAGGCCGGCGAGTGCTTCGATTTTAGAGCCATTTTGGCCTCTTGGGTTTTGAGTCGATTGACTATTTCGTTTATATGGTATTGGTTCATTGAGTTGTCTATGTCCAAATCTCTGCTTTTGTTATTTCGATAGGTGTCTGTCTGCATGTAGTTTAGGTCATTGTAGCTCGAGGAAAAGCTCGCCGTTGACGAAGAGGCTCTGGTTTCGTTTATGTCAATGGAAGATTGGATTTCTTGAAAGTCGGGCGCCATCTTTGCGCCAGTCTTTTGTTTAAATTTTGAATTTTGTAGTTTTTGCTTTAACTCCGAGCTTTGGACCATGGTAGTCATTTTCGATTTCTAAATGAGCCATTTTTTTAATTTTAATTTAAATAAAAAAAAAATTCTTATTTATGTTTCGTAATATTTGTTTAAAATAGAAAGCTGAACCTTTTTATTTAATTATTAGACTCGGTTCTTAAGCTTTTTGAAAATAGTTTCCAAGTTATTTTGATATTTAAATTTGGGCTTTGGATCCATGCTGATGGCATACATTAGACTACATTCGGAAAAATTATTTTCATCCGAATTAATCAAAATTAAATTAAACAATTAGACCCTAAATAATTAAAAAAGTTGTTTGGAAACCTTAAATTTTGAACTAATGTATTTGAATAAATTTTTTTTTATGCTATAAATAATTTTTTTCATAAATATTTCCGACTTTTTCTTATTGATTAATGAATTAAAATAATTGTTTATCAAGGTGTTTATATTTTTAGATTAAATTCTTCATCAACTGGACTATTTCAAGTTTTGCCAATTTCACATGAATATTTTTAGCTGTAAAAATAAACATCTTGTTAAAATGCCTCTTTATTTTTAATCATTGTGATTAAGCGTTCCTAATGCTTTTAATAGGCAATTTATTGCCTAATCCTTTAAACAATCATCTAATCTACCGAATTAAAAGTAACTAGTACCAATCTTGTTATGTACCAGAATGGAAATATGATTTATTTTACAAATTTTTTGTTTAGTTTAAAAAAAAATTGATAAATTTTTAATAAATTTTACAACAAATTTAAATAAAGAGCTGACGTTAGTTAAACTAATGAGCTAATCTCATTACTATGATAAAATTTAACATTTTAGAAGAAATCAAAATTTGTTTACTTTAGAAAATACTGTAAAAATATTGACTTAATTGCCAAAGCAAATTAAGCTTAAGCACCAGCGACACTTAAATAGAGTAATAATGAGCTCGTTAATTCCATTTTGGTTTAACATAAATAAACTTTTATTTAAGCTCAAAGAAATTTGTTATTCGGTTAAAGTTTTTTAACTCTGAGTGGCCGCATTGAATGATTCTGAATAGCATCATGCTTGGAAAGATAAAACCTAGATTTCCTAAGTTTCTTGGCGTAATAAGTAAAAAGTTAGGATCCAGAATTCAAAAATAATTTCTTAATATCCTATTTAATATTTTTTTGATATTAATTTAATCTTAATTGTGTTATTTTTGAGATTTTTCTGATTATTTTTTTAATTTTTTAAAAGCAGAATGATGAAATAATGATTTTGCTGATTAAACCAAAAGTTAAATCTTTTCATATTTTTAATTTCTTTTTTTAAAAAAGAATTTTTCCAATTTAATAAAGATATTGCATTTTTTATTAATTGATATTTAATGAAAAATATTTCATTTTTAATTTTTAATACCATATAAAATATATTAAATAAAAACAAAAAAAATATGTTTGTTGATTTCTCTCTCTATTTGTTTGCTTAGCCAACATTGTTTTGCCTTATTTAACTTTTTCAGCTAAAATTAGTTACACAATTCTCGCTTTAATTAATTAGACTGTAAGTTTTTTTTCAATTTAATTGAAGATATTATACCATTTAGTAGACAACTTACAAGGAATATTTTTAAATAATGCTGATACCAACTCTCCTATCCATAAAAACTTTACAAACCATTTTACCAAATTGATACCTAAACAATGAGAAAGCAAATTCCAGATACATTATTAATTAAAAAAAACAATGAAAAAAATATTTATCTTATTCTAAAATAAATATATTTATATTAGAAATAAACTTTTAAATTAAATATTGTTTAATTTTAATTTAATTTAAAAGTTCCAATAAAAATAGTAATCTGATGTGAGTCAATTTTAAGAATAAATTTTTTTGTTTTTTTACAAACATTTATTAACATTAAACAATTCAAAAAATTAATTTTTTTAGACAAATTTCTAAAGCTTTTTCTAAATCCTATTGCAAGAGATAAATTGGCTGAGTTGCCAGCAGTTGATGTGGAGGTCTAATAGGTACTAGGCCAGGCTGGTTCGGCTGCAAGCTATCTATTGACAAAGAGCCCTCTAATCTGAAGGCTAGCTGTAAAAAAAATTGCTTGGAAATCGGGTTCCAATGAGTCCAGAATTTATTCTCATTCTTGTCGACTTCTCTACTTGGAACCTTGAATGCAATTGTTTCATAAGGCTCAGCTGCAAACAACAAATACTGCCATTTTTTGTCTGGTGCTTCTATGTGCTGTTCATAGGCAGACATAAACCTGTGCCTTGGTATTATGCCCTCAGCTATCTCAGGGTAATCAATTTGAAATAGCAAACTTTGCTGTTTGGTATCCGGGTCTCTCTGTTTGGTTACTTTGTAGCCAGGTCTACCAATTTTGACAAATTTTTTTATATCAACATTTTGTTTAGCAGATGACATTGGAGCAGAAGGTGCATCGGCAAGCTCCTTAGCAGCTCGACGTGCCAAGTTGGCTTGATGCTTTTTTCCTTGCGTATGAGCCAGATAGCTTCCTTCATTGTTGTGCAAGGTTAGGCAAAGCTTACACTCAAATGTACCCAAGTGATTTTTGATAAAATATGGATCCTTGAATATGTCGATGGTTTCCAAAGCCAGCTGTCTCAAGCGCTCACGTCTGTCTCTGTTTGTCTCTGAAGCTGAGGCCACACCACCTCCGCCAGTCTTGGCGCCGGCTAAAAATAAAGTTTAATACTTACAATTTGCTGTGATCAAGTAAAATTTACGTCTATGCTGGTAATCCATTGTTGAATTCTTTCCAGTGGTTCAATTTAAAATATTATTTTGTTCTAATCTATTGCTATATATTTAAATTAATTAATTTGTGCATATTTTGAAATTATATATTTTGACATATCTTTGTTAAATTTTGTACTAGGATGGGAAAACATACCAAAGATCCAATTCTTAAGATTTTCTTTAAAGCTTTTACAAAATTTCTGTTTATATTTTAATTTTTTTAATTAAATTTTATGATAGTTACAAATAATGACTATAAAAATTACAAAATTCTCATAAAAATTTAATATTCAATTTCTAATAATTAATAAAGGATAAATTCAAAATGTCTTGCATCCGGAACTGTTTTATCTTTCTCTAAATCTGAATGATAATTTTAAAAAATCTCAGAATAAATTAATAATTCATAAAATCATTTCACTGTGGATTATATATTTTTATTTTTGGATACAAAAATTTATTATTAATTAATATACAATTTAAGTAAAATTAGATATTTAAATGAGTAAACATTTATTTAGCTCTGTATAGCTAAATTAATTAAGTTTCTTACTGGAAATGTATAAAAATTTTTTTATTCATTTTGGGGGCAAAAAATGTCAAATTTATAATTCAATTTTTATTTTAAATAATTAGAATAATCTACACAATTATTAATTTAAATACATTTCTAATATTTTCAGTAATAAATAAATTTAGCTTACAAAAATATTTCGTTGATAATACCTCAATTTCCTGGAGGAAGAGAGTAAATTTTTTTATATGCTAAGACTTTAAACTGATAATTAATTAGTATACTAATCAACGTGTTATTTTTGAATTATTTTTAAATATATTTAATTTAAGGACAATAAAAACATAGTTGTTTGTGATAACCTTTTTAAACTTATTTTATATCAAGAATAATTAGTTTTTCCTTTAATGATGCAATGAATGTTAAAACAAATTTTTGCATTTTGCATATTTTTAATTTTGAAATTTGAGATAAATTAATAATTAAGAGAAATAATAAAAAAAAAACTTCCATTTTTCAAATTATTTGAAGTGCCGGTTTTGTCTTTGGGAAAAAATTAGCATAAATTCATAGCAAAAGGAATTATATTTTGTTATTCTTTTATTTGAATGAATTTATTTTTTATAATACTTTATAAATATGATTAAATATTTAAATTAGTCACTAAAAATTTAACTTTAGAAAACACAAGATGCTTCCCGAAACCCAAAAGCTCTTTTTGGAAGACTGTTTGGACGATGCTCCACAAGTAAGAACAAAGTAGAGCTAGTTAAATAAATCTCATTTTTGGTCTCGATTTAGACCCGAGCGATGGTCGACTTGTTCGAAAGAGATGCTCAAATGCTTAAAAAGTTCAGCAAAGCATTTGCCAGCAGTTGCCAAAAAGTCCTCAATGCTCAGGTGGCAATGATAAGTGCCACGCAAGAGATGTCCTATTATTTGAGACTTTACGGAATGCAGAATTTTCCTCTAGAGCCCTCGGTTGATCAAGGCGAAGGCCAAAATCAACCAGAAAGCGGCTCTATATCTTCCAATTTGAACCAATTCGCCAATTATGTTGATGAAGTAAAAAAAAAGTCTTTCCCAAACCTCCTGTATTCAATCTTATCTTAAAGATATCAACTTGCTTTCAAGTTTTTGTCACCCAACTCAATGATGCCATGATTTATCCATTGAGCAAGTTTATAGACAACGAATTTGATGGTAATGCGTTTGGTGATCTATCTACAAAATAGTTGATTTTTTTAGAACTTACAAGCTCACAGAAAATGTACCAAATTTCGAGCGAGGAAGACGAAGCTGCCAGACAAAAATACCTAAAAATTCCAAACCGAAAAGAGTATGAACAACAGCGCATCCAAGCTAATGAAGAATGCTTTGCTTTTAGGAAAAAATTTCATGAAGTATTTAAGTTTAAAATACAATAGCATATCTATTTTATGATAAGATAATAAAAATTTAAGAGTGCATTAAACTACTTTTCTTCTCTAAACTCATTACAATTCAAAAGACAGTACATGTTCATGGAACCAATGATGTCTTTTGTCCACACAATGAAATTGTTTTTCAAAATGGGCTTCGAGACGTTCAGTCCTGATTCAGCTTCCAAAATAGACGAGTTTCTAAATAAGATAAGTTCCCAAATTTGTGAGTAAGTGTATTATCAAAAAATAATTATAATTTTGTTAAAAAATAAATTTTTTTTTGTAAGTGTAAAAGTAAAACAAATGGAAAGCATGGAAAAAACAAATAATTTGATTGACTTACTCCAGCAGGATGGTTCTATCTATTATGCTGAAAGACCAGATGACCATGCAAATAAAAATTTAAAAAATTCAAACATTCTACAAAAATCCGGCTATCTAAATTTAAAATCGTAATCGTAACATATATTTAAATTTAATTTTTAATAATTATTTTTTGTCAAGAAAATTTCCATTTATTTCCAAATGGGACAGAGCTTTCTACTTTATTCAAAATGGATTTTTGATGCACCAACAAAAATCAGAAATAGCCGGCTCGGCCTTTTTGGAACTTAAGTCCGACCTAGCTGTTTCAGCCTGTGAAATTGACGAGCGTCAATTCACTTTCCAAATTAGTTCCCAATTTCCCAAAAAGATATTCTACTTACAGGCAAATAGCCTCCAAGATAGAGATGAAGTAAATAAAATATTTAAATAAGAATAAAAATTTTTTGATAATAATTTCTTTCCCATGTCAAGTGGATTTATATTTTAGAGAATGCCATAAAAACAGACAATAAAATAAAGCTAGAAAGTCACATGAACAACTTAAAGCTGAATAATCCATCTCTTTTGGAACAATTGGCAGGTAAGGCAGGCTTTAACTTGTTGAAAAAGCCCGAAATAAGGTTTGAGCTGGACAGAGAACTGATGAGACAAAACCGCCAAAATTTAGACTTGGACGATGCTCAAACTTACAAGGTAAGATTCTTGGGTTCCATGGATGTAAAATCTGACAAGGGAAATCAATACATTAGTGAAACAATTGGTAAAGTAATGTCGGCCAGAGCCGAGCAAAACAACTATAGCCTCAGTGAGTTCGATATGGCAATAAACACCAAACATGTTAGTTTGCTCAAGATGGCACAATCGACAGAGGAGACATCGAGCAAGCTGAACAATATAGATGATTTGCTAAGCGCTATATTTAAGCTTGATAACATTGGATTTTGGGCTTCGTATCCCGAAAATGACCGATTATTTGGTTTGATCGTCAAAGACCGTGGTCAAGTTTTGAGGTTGTCATGCCATGTTTTTGAGAGCGATGTCTCTTCAAAGATAATATGCCAGGGCATTACAGATAATGTACAAAAGGCCTTCAAAGAATTAGTTGTAAGATTTTGAGTCTAATTTATTCAATTTGTGGATATAGATAAATAAATTTATTAAGGAAACGAACAGATCAGATCACTTGAAGGTGATAAAAAAGCGCGAAAAAGAAATCTTGTTGGCAAATATTGACAAATTACCAAATAAACAAGATAATGAAGATGGTGGTGAAAACAATGATCAAGATAGAAATGAATTGATGAATGTTGCTGAGTTGGCGTTTAGTTCACCAAATCCAAATTTTATAGTCCTAGATAGAGATATTTTGGAATGTGCTGACGAAAATGGTCAAGATAAAACAGATGAGAAAGCAGACCAAGATTTAAAGACAAATACTGAATCTGAAGCTTAATTTATTCGTTTATAAATTTTTAGTTGTTTTGATTATTTTATTTTATTAAGTTAATTTTTTTTACTTTTAAACTCATAGATAAAAGAACTAAAATTATTATCTAGCTTTTTACTTAAACAAATATTTCAACTGGGGATTAAAATTTGTATTTATTAGCTTTCTTTATTTAACTTTTATAAAGCTAAAATATTAATACTTACTAAATTAAGTTTTATCTTAGCTCAAGTTTAATAAAAAAATGTTTTGATTTTATTTTGTTATTAATTTGATTTAAAATTTAAACAAAAAAATAATGAGAATTTTAAAAATTAGTCAAATAAAGAGGGATTGATTTAGTTATGTGTTTTTAACGCTGACAACAGTCTATTTGCCACTCTTTCCTTCAAAACATTTTATAATGACCAAATGTTTGATATTTGGTAAAATATTTGCAATTTCCATCTAAATCACCAAAACATTTGGACTTATAATAGGAATCTGATAATTTGGTCAGACGTTTATAATTGATACAAGTTAATTTTAAAGGACGATGATAAAAAAATAAAAATTTAAATTATAAAAATAAATTTTTTTGTAAATTTAATGACAACTGGCTTGTTCATTTGGCTATTTAGCTGACCACTAATCTAAAATGAGACCAAAAAGTAGTACAGACAAATGCTATTTTGGATCAACTCAAGCAAGCGTTCGAGTGTTGGTCAACAAATACTTTCATGCGGCTTTATTTACCTTCGTAAGGTTTCAATAATAATTTGGAGTACCAATTTTAAACCCATATGCAAAAAGACTAAAAAATGATATTAAATAACAATTAAATAAATTTTTTTTTCTAGCTTTGAATTAGTTTATTAGCAATTTCTTGTATATTCGTTACTTTAATTTTGTTTTAATTTAACATATTCTATTCTATTTTAAAATAATTACTAAATAGAAAAGATTAAAATTTAGCTCAAAATAATTAGAAATGTTAATTGAAGGCATTGATGATTCGGTTTTTTGTTTTACTTTTCTTTTAGCAGTACTTATTTTTTATCTTTTATTTAAATATTTAAAGTAATAAAAAAAGTCAATTTAAATAACCAGGCTTAAATAATGAGTTTTAGAGGCAATTTTTTCCAAGTGGTACAGCTCAATCCGCGAATTCACCAAGACTCGATCAATGATGTAAATCAGACCAGAGAAAGCCTTCTAAACAATCGTAACAGAGATGACGCTTATAATCAATCAAACTCCCATCTTAACTGCCCTATATGTTTGACTGATTCAAATTTACCAATCGAGACCAGCTGTGGGCATATTTTTTGTGGTATGTGACTAAATTTTGATTATTAAAAATCTTAAATTCTTTATAAAAAAAAGCTAATTGTATCATACAGTATCAGAGGATTTCTAATTCATTTAGAATTAATTGTCCAATGTGTCGCCAACAGGTTAGTTATCTATTGCGTTTATACTCAAGAGAAGAGCAGGAAAGAAATCAAGAACAGTTTGGTGAAGTGTTTGCCATGATTGGCAGTTACAATAGAAGATTTGGTGGTCAGCCTAGATCTGTAATTAGATTCTTTATTCAATTAAAAAAATTAATAAATTTTGTCTTTAGCTAATTGATTACATTTATGATGTACCTATATTATTTAGACATTTAATGAACGAATTGTTCTCATTTGATGGAATAAGTCTCTGGTATCGAATGAGAATCATATTTTTTATCCTGGTTGCTTTTTGTTATTTTCTATCACCTTTGGATATTATACCAGAAGCTTTATTTGGTATATTTGGTTTCTTAGATGATCTTTTTGTTCTGCTGATAATTGCTATTTATGTTAGCACAATCTACAGACAATTTGTGGCTAATCGAGGCTAAAAAATCAGGAGTATATTTTTATATTTAAAATATTCTAATTTTTATTTAATTAGAGATTTTTAGCTAGGTTATTCAGATAGAAAAATAATCTTGACTTATAAATTTATCAGTTGTTTTTTGTTTTTTTGCTCCTACTCCATCCATCAAATCTGTAAATTAAATTTCTAATTTATTTTTTTTAAATAAAATTTTAAAACTATAAACATAATTTTTTAATAATTTATCTAATGGGTGGTATTATCTTTAATGATTGTTTTAATAATCTCTTCCGAAATTAACCAGAGCTAAAAAAGAAGATAGCTTTAAAGTTCTATTTGGTACACCACTTAAATAGAATTTTTATGTTAAAAAATTTTAAAAGTTCGGTGGTGTTCCCAAGGTCTTAGGTACATGTTTGTTTCCAAAATTTGAATTAAACCAAAAAAAAACATCGAAAAAGTATCAGAAAAGGTTCAGGGTATATTTAATAAAATTGGTTAGCCAAAAATAGTGACCAAATCAAGAATCAAAAATTTTGGATCCAATCATGCAGGTGTTCGAGTGTTGGTCAATAAATACTTTCAAGCGGTTTTATCAATTAGATTTAAAATAAATATTCAAGAACTCGAAGGAATGGGTCCAAACTAAAAATAAAGATTGTGGGAAACAGTGTTCATCAACATAATAAATAATGACTGGAACAAGCTTGATAAGAGTAACAGAAGCCAAGAGAACCAGAATTTGCAAAATTTTAGCTTTCCAATTCGATTCAACATTTAGAATTGTTCGAAAATAATCCTTTAAAAAAGCTTAAATTTATCAAAAATTACTTAATTAAAATTTGAAAATTTTTAATTTTTTAACTTGGTAGTAGTAAATATTTCATAAGCCATTTTTTTTTGCTACAAAGAAAAACTATATTTGAAATGATCTTAAAACATTTAAGCTAGAAAACTTTTCAAATTTAATAAAAAAAATTAAAAAACTAATCAGCTTACAATTAGCTAAAATGAACAAAAGCCTAAAGAGTATTGAAAATAATGAAGAATCTTTTAAAGATTCGAAACAGGTAAATAATATCTATTAAAATCTAAATTAATAAATTGGCAAATAAATAGAAACAGAAGCAAATAACTTTGTTCGATATGCACTCAAAGGGCAAATTCTCAATCAGTTCTGATAATGACTTGTCACCAAAACCCATCACAAAAAAAGGCTTAAAATCTGAAGATGATGATGTTGTCTTGTTGAATGAAAACGAAGAGAACGTCCAAATAAAAAACTCGGCAAAAAAGTCTTTACATTAAATACTATCATTTGTTATTTTATAATTTTTTTTATCTATAGAATTAAGAGAAAAAAAGAACTAAATAATTCTAAGATAAACAATTTTTTTACCAAGTCAGAAGAATTGGTTACCAATAAACCAACAGAGCAGACTAGTGTTGTAAAATCAAAACCGGCCAATTCTAGTGCCACATCGGACAAAAAATTTAAAAAAATTACTTCACTGGTAAAAGAAATTGGCACTTTGGCCTTAGAGAACTCGGCATCAAACTTGGAAAATCACATGTTCGGTGAAGTGGCTGTTATAATCGAATTATATAATTTATTAGTTGATATTTTCAATAAAATCATTAATAAATCTAAAAGAGGCAAAAAAAAGCCATCTTACAAAGACTTGGACCTACTAAAAATTGACTTGGACCAATTTATTTTGGTATTTAATTTCTATTCGGCCGAAGGAAAGGCCTATTTTGTCAAAATTATTCAAAATATTTTAAAAATTTTCATATTTCATGAAAAAATTTTTGGCGTAAGTTTACAATTAAGGATTAATTAATTAAAATATTAATTAAAATTTAAAAGTATCGCTTTCCATTCAATTTTTTCTTTGACAATCTAACTTTTGATCCATGCTTTCTTCAAGAATTGACCAGATACATTCTGAATATAGTCACGCCTCAGATAGACTACTTTGAAATCAATTCGGAAGTTGAACTTTTATATTCACAAGAAAAATTGGTAAACAAAGACAAGATTAAAATCACATATTAAAAAAAATTATCCATTTAGTTAAACAGCTTTCCGTTGATCAAAGAATTGGCAACTAATTATAGCGAAGAGCCATTTGGCGACTTTGGCTCCAAGTCAAAATTGGAACTCATGAGATTGCTATGCGAAAATTTGCTCTTGACCAAACTATTTGAAGATTTTAAGATTTCTTTGGAAGAGGACATTGAGAAAAACAAGATCAAACTTAAAGAATATAAGAATGAAATATCTGACCTATTTGTAAGTAAAGATTCTGACAGTGGCAAAAAAGTTGGCAATCCGATCAAAATGGCAAAAAGAATTCAGTAATTTTAAGAACTATTTTTATTAGATTTTAGACTAAAAGAACATAAATAAGGTCTAGGCCTGCAGTTAAAGGAAAACTTACCAAATATGAAAAACTGAATACCAGAATAAAGGTGTTAGATTCTGAATTTTAATCAAACTTTTTAATTAATTTTTATAATCTAGAACCAGATTAGTCTTGCTGAGAAAATAAATCGGCTAGAACCTATTGGAATTGTCGATAACAATGTCTATTTTTGGACTTTTTCATTTATCAAAGGTGTTGTGGTTGAGATAAAGAACAAGAATGAAAAAAATGAGTAAAATAGTGTAAATAATAATATTTTATTTTGTTTAAAATGTTTTGACCAAACAAGATGGTATATACTGGATAAAAGAGAGAGTATCCAATCTGTGATAGCTTTTCTAAAAAAAGGCCTCATTTGTCCAAAACTTTGCTCCGAGTTGAAGACTATTTTGGCCAATTTGGATGATGGGAAAAAAAAAGATAATGATAATCCGGAAGATGGATCGGAAGAAAGTGAGTCCGAGGAAGAGAAAGTTGAGAAAAAATACTCTCTAAGAAACGCAAATAAGTCGATTTCAAAAGCTGAATCGAATGAAGAGGAAGACTCGGACGATGACCAGCTAGAGACTTATCTAAGCTCTTTAGATGCCAAGACTCGGATGCAATTTATGAAAAAATTAGCAACAGTGAGTGCCAAATTTGATTGGATTCAGTTCAATGATTCTACATATTCAATTGAAACCCTTTGGAAAGCAAGAGTTTTTCTAATTTAAAAATTTTGGTCATTTAAAATTTGATTATTTAGTATCTGAGCCAACAAGTTGCCAAAGCCCACTATTATGGCATAACAAATGTAACTGTATTCAGCCAGATAACTAGTATACTTAGAGCATACTCAAATGAAAGTCAATTTATGCCTAAATTTGATATAATTGTATTTTATTTAAAGTTATTAATGAAATGAAATTAATTTAAAAAATTTGTAGAAAAAAGCCCTAAATGAATTTACAGAATTGATAGGCCATCAACATATCAAAAGCCTTTTGCTAAAGAATGGAAGTAAGTTATCAACATTTAAAAAATTGCCACTAATCTAAAAAATTTTCTCAGGAATTTTACCAAATGGCAAAAAGATATTGGATGTATTGAAAGAGTATTTGCTTAGTTGCCAAAGTCTATCTTCCTTGTATCTAATAACATATTTTTTTATGAACTCTGTCAAATGGACAAATTTTAGACCAATGAAGGTAAATTTTTGGAAAATGGCTCATTTATTCTATTGACAGTTTATCAAAGCCATGTTCTGTGTGCAAAGAAAAGTATGAAAGCCAAGATTATGAAAAATTTATAAATGAAAAGATATTCAGCACCGAGGACCTCACTGATATGGGCTATTTTACTTGTTTGAGATGTCTTATGCCAACACATAAGAAATGCGATGCATTAAGAGAAGATAGAATACAATTTGTGTGTAAGGACTGCATTGAGAAAGTAAAATTTGGAAACTTTTGTGGTCGATTAATACTTTTTGTTAGTCCAAAGTATTTGATTATGCGCCAGAAGTAGACGAAGACAACGAAATAGAAATACCAAGTCCTGAAAAGGTGGTTAAAGGCGGGAAAATGCTCAGAAATAGAAAAAAGTTTTTGTTCATTTAAAAATCTTTTAATTAAATAAAATTGAAATTTTTTTAGAGTAAATTATAAAAATGATACAAAAAAAGAACATCATGCTGATGATAATGATGATGATGATTCTAGAGATGCTTCAGCCAATTTTAGTTCATCTCTGAGAGAAAGACGTTCTGGAAAAGTAATTGACACAGCATCACGATCTAGTGGTCGCTTAAGGAACACAGCTCGCAAAAATTATTCAGATAATTAAATCTAGTGAAAATAATACTAAACTTTGATAAAAATTTTTCTTAATTTTTGTAGATAGTTCATTTCAAAAATAAAATATATTCCTCTTTTTAAAATGTATCTCACTGATATTTATAGATATTATTACATATTTTACGTCATTGTCAACTAAGATAATAGTCCCTTTGCTGTAACATTTTTACTTCTTGGCCAATTATAGATTACCAACTATGCAGATGGCTTTTCAAAAAATAAAATTTAAATAATTAGATAATTATTGTTTACTGAACCAGGATGGATTTTTATTCTTTCAAAAACATAATTTTATTCAATTAGATACCATTTGGCATCTATTCCAAGGTATTCTAATTTGAATATTTTTAACAAGACTTGTCAAAAAATTTCCTTAAAAAATACTTTATTAAAACTTGTATATTTCTTAATTGAAGAAAAAGTTTTTGATTAGTTGGACATTCTTTTTTAGAGCCTAGAGCCTTTTTTTCCAATAAATCTTTAACAAATATCAGAAAAAAAGTCAAGAATTACAAACAAGTTATATAAATCTTAAAAATAAAATAAACTTTTATTAGGAAAAAATTATTATAAATAGCTTTATTTTGTTTCCTGAAATAGTGGTTTAGAGAAATTCATTCGAGAAAAAGTTATCTTTCTTTTATGAGATTAATTCCAGGAATTTAAAAACCATTAATCTTTCTTATAATACCATAAAACTCTTCCATAATAATGTAAAATTAATGTAATAATAAAAATATAGATTATTTAAATTAATAAAAATTATTGGTATCAGGGTTAAATATAAAATATTATGGGTGAGAACGGAATCAAGTCCTTCCTTTCTTAAATCCTTAATATGGGAAGTATTAAATTCAATATTGTTTAGCCACATTTGGGAAAAAGAGTTCTTAATGGAAGAAACTGGTGTCTCAATTCCGTTCCAAGAACCAATGTTGACAGCTTAGTGCAGAGTGTCCCTAGCCACCACACACTCAAGTATGACCAACAAACATTCGATTCGTGATGAGAAATCTTAAAGTTTTTTGTTCGCCCTCTGGTTATGCTTGTACCATTTGAGTATAGCCTTATTGAGTCATTTAATCAGTCAATAAAACTCGATTTTACAAATAGAAGAAAGCTTAGCTTATTGAAATTTTTAGATTATTTACGGTATCTGACCTAATACTGTTAAATTAATCTTGACGAATTTAGTATTTCTGTACCAACTGTTACTAGAGCTATTTCAAAACCAAAAAATTTTTTTTTTTAAAATTAATGAATTTAATACAGTTGAGTCTTAATTGTTTGATTATTAGGAAAAATATTTTGTAAACATAAATAACCTGTAAATAATAAATCTAAAATGGGGGATTTATTTTTTTTCTTTTAAATTAAAAACACATCTAATGTGTGTTTTTCAAGTTAATTAATTTCAAACAGATAAATAAGTTTAAAAGAAAAAGAATTTATTAGTTTTGTAATAATTGAATAAATACAATTGATCAAGGATTAGATAAATAATTTAAAAATAAAAAAAAATTTAAGAATTTGGTATACTGGTCTAAATGAATAAAAAATCATTTTTTTGCAGCTGGAAAATAAACATTGGAATTGGTCACAATTCCTCCATTTACATATTTTAAATCTGCTCTCTTTGGCTGAGTGGCATTTGTGGTCTTCTCTTCGTGGTTTTCTCTTTCTCTTACGGGCTGTTCTCTTTCTCTCGAGCTGTTCAAAGAGCTTATATTGCCTGAGCTATTGTTGCAGCGGCGCATTCTTCGCCTAACACAAGGTCGAGTGTAATAGCGAACATTTGGTTGCTTAGGCTGAAAGTCATGCTCCACTTTGGAAGAGGAACAGCTTGGCGAGGATAAAGCTGATGACGAGCTGCCTGTATTGGACCTGTCATTCATTGAAGATATTCCAGATGAAACACTTACATCTCTGACATTTTCTGACAAACATATGCTACCATCTGCTATTGTCGATTGTCTAACCCGCGCTCGCGGGATTCCATAATGGAAAAATGTGGAAAATTTAAGACTTGAGTCATCTTTGGACCATTTGGCAATCAAATACAAAATAAGCATTTCTTTCAAGCGATTTTGCATGTCATTAAAGCCCAGCAAATTTTCAAAAGGCCCTTCAATTTTTTTGTTTTTGTGCCAAAAGTGTTTTCTTTCTTTTTTCTCATGCGAAAAAGTTGAGTTAAAAATATCCGGGTTCTCGATTAAAATGGTATTCATTTTGGTTCGGTACTGGGCCCAAGTGTGTATGGCTTCATGGGCTTCGCACTGCTTGATATGTAGAAATTTTCCATTTTCTTTAAAAATCAAGTGATCCAAGTTCAATATTTGACTATTTAAGAACGGTTGAATGAATTGTTTGAGCTCTTCAAAGTTTGATTTTTGCCAATCTATGGTACCAAGAAGGCGGAATGCCAAATTTTCGGCAAATGAAATTTTGTTGGTCGAAGCGGATTGATTCATTTGTAATAAACGATTAATGAATCCTTTGAACTTATTCAATTCGACATTCGCTTCGTTCAGGAAGTTTTCGTTCTGTGGAATGTCAAATTTGGATAAGTTTCCCATGCTTGGAATGGGGTCTTCGGCAATCAGGTTCGGGACACTCATAAATTCACCTTTTCGATACATTTTTTAAAAATTATTTAAAATTTTTGCTACTTAATCTTAGATAGTGATGATTTTTTGAACATATAAGTTGAATATTTCAAAACTATATGAAAATTAAGACTGTTTTTTAATTAAAAGTTAAATGCATTAATAGAAAAATGCACATATGATAGTCACTTCCTTCATAATCAAATGATGTGCTTTAGTTGTGGCTTTATATTAATGTTAAATTGTATAAAATCATATTTTATCTAACTGGGTCCAAAAAACATATTAGGGACCAAGAGAAAATAAATACAGATAAATTATTATTTAATAAATTAAATTGACTAGAAATATTTAAAAAAATAAAATGCAATTTGAACTAAGTAATTTTTGCCAAAGGATAAAACTAATCAAATGGTGTTAACCTTTCTAGGACAAAGAATCGAATTATAAAAAAAATAAATAAACCTATTTTAAAAAAAAATTTGAAAATAAAATTTTGTTATGAATAAAAAATTGTATAGAGTAGAAACTCATGTAATGATACTGAAAATTGGTCAAATAAATACCAAAAATGAGACATTTTATGCAGAGTTTTTCATCGAAACAAAATGGACTGACCGAGTCGAGTCGATAGACTCGGCAAAAAGTTTCAAATATGACCCTTTGAAGCATTTTAATCCCAATATTGTGCTAAACAACTGTCTGGGCGAGCCATACCAAGACATATCTTACAATAGCAAAGTGCTAGAGAGCAAAAGAACCACAAGACTTATGGAAATAGTCGAGAGACGCAAAGTGCAGGGAAAATTTTGGCAAAAATTTGATTTCAAAAAGTTTCCACTTGATGTCCAGACATTGACATTGGACATTTCCTCATCGAATCCATCATCTAAGATTCAATTTATTGAATCGAAGAATAAATTCAATTTTTTGAGCCCTAATGCCTTTATGGACACACAAGAATGGCAAATATACAACCACATACAAACAAACAGCTCGATTAAGAAAAGCGAGTTCTCCTCGGATGAATATTCCGCATTTTCCATTCAAATAAATGTTTGCCGAATGCCATCCTATTATCTTTACAATGCTTTTTTTCTTGTTTTCATGATTACTTCAACACTTTTTACCAAATTCACTTTAAAATGTGATTTTTTATTTGCCAGATTAAAAATTAGTACAGCAATACTTTTAACCTTATTTACCTTTAAAATAGCTATAACAAGAGATATTCCCCAAATCTCATACCTGACATCCTTGGATAAATACATATTATTCTCAATTATATTCACAGTTGGTCAGTGTATTTATGACAGTATAATTGCCTCCAACACATTGCCACTGTGCGCTCATCCATTCAGGACCTACGACATTTATGCCCTTATTGGATCAGGCTCGTTGTTTATTCTGGTTAATTTCATTCTTATTATTTGGATAGCAGTAATTGCTTTGAGAAATAGATATGATAAATTCAAGCACACTAAAGAATCAAGTGACATAAACACCAAGCGTTTGTACCAGATATACAACCAAGATATTCAAACGATTAATTCAGTAACTGAAGACTTTTATGATGAATCAGTTATCGAAGCTTTTTCTGAAAACTTAAAGGAAATAAGATTTTAATTTTTGTTTTTTAATATTAAGAATAATATTTATTTTATTTTTCAAATAAAAATATTTAATCTTTTATTAAATTATTAAAAATACTATTTTATTCTTAACTTATTTAAACATTTAATTTAAAACAAGCCAAATTTGATCTTAATTTTCACATTGATTGAATTTTTATATATCCTTATACTTATCTCTAAAAATTATTTATTCATTAAGAATTTACATTTAAAGATGATTGTTTTATTATTAATTAAAAAATTTTAAATATTTATTTTTAGTTTAATTCTTTTATAAAATGAAGCTGTAGGCTGAATTGAATCTTTAATTCTTTAAGATAATAAATTAGCTAGTGCAATCCTATCTACAGTAAAAATAAATAATTATTTAATTTAAATATTCAAAACTTAACATAAAAACTAAAATTTGATATGAATCAGTTTTTAAAATCTCAAAAATCTCAATCTAAAGTGTCAGGTATGGAAAAGTCAGGCATTCCTTGAAAAAGATTTAGTTTAGATAAAGTAAAAGATTGATCAAGCGAATTCAACGAACATTTTACAATTCTATCTTTTTTACTATGCGATGATGCACTGATTAATTTTTTGATAGATATGATCATGTTATTGAAGAAAATCATAATGATCTTTTAGGTTCTCTGGGAACAGAATAAAAGACCTTTCTTTTATTTTAATAATTTTATTTATTATATATTTTTCTTACTCTCTTTTGAAATTAAATTGTTAAATATATTGATATGTTATGCTACTAGATTTAGATATTTTCCATTCATTGGTCTTAGTTATTTATTAGTCTTTCCAAATAAAATGGTTGTATAGAGAGGGTTGGAATAACATCCGATTACTTCAATTGTATTTAATGTAATAAAGCTCTTTTTCAACATATTTAGATAAAGGTGTATGCAACCATATTCTTTTCGAGTACTTGACAATTGGAAAAATGATAAATCTACTTAAAACTTAAATCAATTTTTGTAAACAGATCAAAAAAGATTATTTCAAGATATAGTTTGGCTAAATTTTGCTCAAAAAGACTAATTTACTTTTTTAGTCCCTATCAGTTTTTTGTTGTTAGATTTAAAATTTTTGCTTTGATTACCAGAAAAAAAAGCATTCTTAAAAGACATTGTCCAGAGGGAAACCTTTTTTATATCTGACTGTTATTAAACACAATTTTGGTGAATGGAAATTAATACAAATTAAATAATGACTTGCCAAAGTATTTGAATAAAAGTATATTGGGTTCATTTCTGGGTTTCAATTTAAAAATCAACCAAAATATGTTCACTTTGGAAAGACAATTATAAGTCTTCGAAAAGTAATTTAGGAAAGAAGTTTGCTTTTACTATTATTATCAAGTTTTTTTAACAATTAATTAGAAAATATCTATAAAAAATAAATTTTATGATTAGTCCAGAATTAGCTTTTAAAGAATTATCAAAATATAAAAGAAGTTCAACAGAATTTAAAATTGTTTTAAATCTAAAGGAAAGCAAAAAGGGATTATTATTAGGGATGAAAAATATACTTTAAATTTATCTAATTTAAATAAAAGATATAACATTTCAAGGATATTGACAATTATTCTTATTGTTGGACAAAATTTATAAAATAAATTTTAAAATTTTGGATATTCAAATTTCACTAAGAATCGTTTCTCAAATTGAGTTGATTGAGAAATATAAGAAAAAAAAACAAATTGTTAAATGATGCTACATAAACTTTATAGAGTAGAAACTCATGTAATGATACTGAAAATTGGTCAAATAAATACCAAAAATGAGACATTTTATGCAGAGTTTTTCATCGAAACAAAATGGACTGACCGAGTCGAGTCGATAGACTCGGCAAAAAGTTTCAAATATGACCCTTTGAAGCATTTTAATCCCAATATTGTGCTAAACAACTGTCTGGGCGAGCCATACCAAGACATATCTTACAATAGCAAAGTGCTAGAGAGCAAAAGAACCACAAGACTTATGGAAATAGTCGAGAGACGCAAAGTGCAGGGAAAATTTTGGCAAAAATTTGATTTCAAAAAGTTTCCACTTGATGTCCAGACATTGACATTGGACATTTCCTCATCGAATCCATCATCTAAGATTCAATTTATTGAATCGAAGAATAAGTTCAATTTTTTGAGCCCTAATGCCTTTATGGACACACAAGAATGGCAAATATACAACCACATACAAACAAACAGCTCGATTAAGAAAAGCGAGTTCTCCTCGGATGAATATTCCGCATTTTCAATTCAAATAAATGTTTGCCGAATGCCATCCTATTATCTTTACAATGCTTTTTTTCTTGTTTTCATGATTACTTCAACACTTTTTACCAAATTTGCTGGAGGCTGTCACTTAATCGATTTAAGGCTTTTAACTGATACAACTGTGGTCTTTACCCTAATTACTTTTAAATGGGTTGTGTCCGAAGATATTCCTCAAATCTCATACCTGACATCCTTAGATAAATACATATTATTCTCAATTATATTCACAGTTGGTCAGTGTATTTATGACAGTATAATTGCCTCCAACACATTGCCTCTGTGCGCTCATCCATTCAGGACCTACGACATATATGCCCTTATTGGATCAGGCTCGTTGTTTATTCTGGTTAATTTCATTCTTATTATTTGGATAGCAGTAATTGCTTTGAGAAATAGATATGATAAATACAAGCACACCAAAGAATCAAGTGACATTAACACCAAGCGTTTGTACCAGATATACAACCAGGATATTCCGACTATCAATACCGATATTAGGGATTCTGAGGACTCAATGAGCGAGGATTCCAAAAGTTCCGACACTAGTTCTATTCAGTCTCAAACATTTACACTTTAGTTTATTTACTCATATTTTATATTTTATTTTTAAAAATTATATACATATTTATTTTTTACCAATAACAAATTATGGTTATATTTGATTCAGTGTCTGGAGAGGCAGTAATTATTTTTGTGTCATCAATATTCATAAAATTAATTTTGTTAGGATTTCGATGCAATGTATTGAGTAGTTTGCCATTCTTAAATTTTTTTATAAATAAATATTTTAATTTTTTTTTATTTAAACTACCTTGTAATCCCAAATAAGAATTCGTTTAGCATCTCCACCTGTTACCAATTTATAATCATCCATAAAGCAAAATCTTACTATTCCCAGGTGACCAGTTAGTTTGTGCAAGAGGTCGCCTTGAAAATTCCAAATTATTACCACCGAATCAGCTCCAGTTGATGCAATGTAATCGTCATAAAAATCTATTGAATAAACATCTGATGAATGTCCCTTTAGATCAATGCAATTGACTTGGTCGATCATAAGACGATCTTTAGACTTGGGTCCTGTTAAAATTGAGTATGTCCATATCTTTAGAGTCGAATCTGCGCTTCCGGAAATTAGGCACGAATAGTCTTTGACTTTTAGGCAGTTTATTACTTTAAAATAATTTATTATTTAATTTTTTAATTTGTAAAGAAAGGTACCTTCTTGATGGCCAGCTAATTCGGCCAGTTTAGTTCCGTGGTTCAAATCCCAAATAGTTATCAAATTATCCCATCCTCCAGTTACCAAAATATCTCTATAGCAACTTAAACACTGGTAAAAACTATATTTTCTGTTATAAGATAAGATCACCAATAACTAACTTCAATGTCATCTGAATGACCTCTTAAAATTGATAATAATTTTCCATTATTAAGACACCATATTCGAATTGAACTTAAATTTAAATTTAATTTAAAATGTATTTATTTATAATATCGAATTTTTTTGACTTTGCTGAGAGATAATCAAAATAATATTTTGAATTTTATAAAGAAAAATTTTTTAACTGAATGGAAAAAATGGTTCATAGAAATTATTGGATCAGGAATACCAATAAGTATCAATTGTATACAGAGAAACACATACAGACCATACTTTGATCTTGCATGGAATACCACAGAAGATTGTTACCCTAATAAAACTCTTCTATGAGATTCTGGGAAAAGGAGAAACTAAAAGCTAAAAAGTATTGGTTTGAACAACGCTGGACCAACCGGGCTAGAAATAAATGAGGCCAAAACGAAAGTCATGAGCAAAAACACCAAATTGAATGCTCCAAACACCATGGATGGTACATACATTGAGTGTGTGAGTGAATTCACTTACTTAAGAGTCATAATTGAATTAATGAGAACGCATTAAAGCATTAAGAAAAGATTTGCAAAAGCAAAGCCAGACCCAAACCATAATGGAAATAAAAGTTCTACAGCAAGGAAACAAAAATCAAGATACATCTACGGAAGTTAATGCTAGATAGTGTCTTAGTTGGATAGAAAAAGCCTGAACAACTTCAACACTGGGAGCTTGAGAAGGATTCTTGAGGTACTTGTGGTAGATTGCCTTAAAAATTTTCCAATGATGAGCTATACAGAAGATCGAAGTGAGAACCACTGGGCCAATGTATCAAGAATAAAAGACTGCGAGGATATGAACTTAGAATGAAAATATATGTCAATTCGATTTTAGTTTGCCAATAAGTCAGATTTTAATTCTCATCATCTTTTATAAAAGATAAGATTTTGAGCATTTTCTTAAAACAAGGTGTTAATTATTTTCAGTAACTAACTTATGTCTACAATGAGATTAAACTTCTACCATAAATTTTTAACCATTTTACCTGTCAGAATAAACAGCAATTACTTTTTGACCAGATATTAACAACTTATCAACTCCAATTTCAGAATTAGTATTATAGCTCAAAATCAGCTGAAGATCTCCATTAATCAAATCAAATATTTTTATATTTCCATCGTCTCCTCCTATAATGACATATTCTTCCTAAAATTTTATTTCGATTAAAATTAATTAAAACAAAGATAAATTCACAATTACATAAATTTTTAAACAATTGACGGAGTTTGTTTTTGATTTGAAGCAATTTAAAAGCTCCATGTCATGAATTGACCATACTTTAATCAAATTGTCATCACTACTTCCACTGACAATAACTCTACCTAAACTCTTAAGATTATTTAATCAATTTTATTATCTAACTTTACGCAAAATTAAAATTTAAAAAGCGTAAAGTATTCAAATTTTGCCTACGATTTGAGTCAAAAGCTGAAATTTTTCCTTTATGGGCCTTAATGACCGGTGCGACAAAATAGATTCCCATTCTCCAATTTTTAATCAAATGTCGCGATCTGTCAAAAATTTGACGCCATTTGCACTGGGGTTCCAAAATTGTACCAAATTCTAAAGTAGAAAAGTTTAAAAGAAGCCTTCATTGATGGACGGGGTAACCTCTTGGAGAAAAAACTGGAGAAGTTGTGGTTGTTTTCGAAGGAATAGATGGATGAGACTCAGTGTCCAGAAGAACGTCATATTTAAGAAAACCATTTAGTTCACAAAGTTTGTACCATAATTTGTTCTGATTGGATAGACTACGCCAATTAGAACAACATGCGCCAAAATATGCCAAAGACTTGGCGTCAAGGTTGAGCAAAATTTTCTCTGTGATTAGCTCCGATTTGGCTAAAAGCTCATTAATTTCCATTTTATGCTATTTTTAAAATTTTTAAGCCTATTCGGTTCAAAATTTATAAACTTAATACTAACTATGGAAACCAAAAATAAGAGTCTTTAGATTTTTATTAATTTATTTCAAATAATTTTTAACTTTTTTTCTAGAAATGTGCTCCATTGTATTTGGCCGCGCGATGTACAAGCTTTTTCAAGCCTGTATAATAATGTTCATCTGAGTCTATTGTTTTCCACTCATAATTATCATTTTCTTTAAATAATTAAATAAGTTTTTCATTTTTAAACCAAGTCTTAAAAGCTCACTATTAAATTGTAGATTGTCTAAAAGTTCATTTTCATCATGAAAATTAAAACATTGGGTTTCTATCCATGCATTGTCTTGAAAAAAAGACCAAATTTAATTAAAAATTGCCTAATAATGATCACTGATTTACCAGTGTTTCTTTTATCATCTAAATAGCCTTGGTAAATATTTTTAGCGCTTAAGAGAATTTTTTCAATGGTGTCATCTTTAATATTGGGAAAAATTTTCCCAAGTTTTCTAGCACAAACATCATACATTCGATCAGTGCCGAATGTATATGAGCTCTTAAACGAAAAGACTTAATAAATTAGATATTATAAATATTTTTAATACATTTGGCAAAAAATATCCTTCAGCACCATATGAATTTATTGCTTTTGCATCAGTGCATTTAAAAACTATAGTTTCTAGCACTGGCCTCATATCTTTGGTATGCAAACAAGCACAATATTTGGCATTTTTTTTCCATCTTTTTCAATTATATAAAAAAAAACTCAAAAGTTTTTATGTCTTTTACCTTGTTATGACCAAATGTACCAAATGATTGACTCCCCATTTTTCTACGAAAAGGAAAATAAAAAATTGCATTCGCCATTACTTATTTACCAAGAACTCCTCGTCCTCTCAAGCCTGTCGGACCACATGGATTAAATATGTGTTTGAATCCTTCCTTGGTATGCATGCAAACAATATTGGTGTAGAAGCTTCTTCTAGACATGTCCTCAAATGATACTTTGTAGCTAATAATTTTTAAAAACTAGTAATTTAAGCAGCTAGTTAAATTACCATTCAGGAGTGTCCGAATTGGGACCAATTGGTGAATCAAAATAAGGAGTGTTATCGATATAGTCTTGTTGGTAAAAAATGGCTAATTTGTTTTCGCAAAACCATTTTTTTGGAAGATCTTTGGTTAGTCTTTTTTTCTATAGAAAATTCAACAGCCTTAATTTTAATTAAAATTTAATAAAAATTAAAAAGTACAGATAATAAATCATCTTCTAGGTCAAAATTTAAGCTTGATGGCTTGGGTGGCTCAGGTTTGATGAAAAAAATATAATCCGCTTATAATAAAAATTATACAATTTTATTAAAAAATATTCCAAAGGGACAAACTTGTCTTTAGTTTGCTATAATCTGAAGGAAAATAATACAAAGCATCCATAATTTAGGAAATTTTTAATTATTTTATTTCTTGGAAGAATAAATTTTTAAAAAATATATTTATTTTTTAACTATGGTTTCTTTTTAAATTGTATCTAATTGACTCTTAGATTCAGAATTTTAGACAAAATTTGATTGTAAAAAGGTTCTTAATAAACTAAAATCAACCAATATATAATATAGAAATAGATAACAAAACTTGTAATATAATTAACTGATATTTTGAATTATTTACTTATGAAAAGTACTGAATCAACTTCATCAAGTGACTATCAAAGTGAGTCGAAATTTATTTTGTAATTAATTAATTTTATTCATTTAATTAAACAAACCGCCTCTCAGAAACTCCAGACCGTCATTTCAAATGTTGTTCGTCAGCTTGCAATTATCCTATCTTTTATCCGTCAAAGGAAAAAAAGATACAAGTTAATAACCAATAAACATTTATTAAAAACTATTTAATTTAATTTTAGAGACCTATTTTGGTAAAATTTATGAAACCAACTGATGAAATCTGCTCGTATTTAAAATCAGAGTGTGTTTTGAATATTGATAAAATTTTGCCTGTTCAAAACATAGTCAATAAACCATTTGGAGACCCACTCGATGTGTAATAACTAATTTTTATTTTATTTTAAAAACAATTTTCTATTAGTTCCGATATTGATTTTGATGAACCACAAAGATTAAGCTTTCACCAGAGATTTTTTTTTAAATATGGAAAGAAAGACATGCGTTATCCATTTAATCCAGTAGGAATAACTGGCATTCATGGCAAAGGCATTCTAGGTTAGTTAAGCCAAAATTAAAGGAAAATCCTAAAATGGAATGAATTTTTTTAGGCTATTGGGGCGCTAACCATAAAATAGAGTTGCTGATTACAAGACCCAATTTTGGCTCGGGTAATAAAAATTATGAAATAATTCTAATGAAAAATGTTGACGGATCTAATTATCTTCTTCCTGGAGTAAATTTAAATTTAATTTAAATGGTATTTTTTTTATCAAAAATTTTCAGCTATTTACTGAGCATAGCAGTGAATTAAGTGAGTCTATAATTGAGGAGTTTGCCAAAGAAATTTGCCAAAAGTCTCCCATGCAGCAAAACCTAAGCCAGATTTTGAGAAAAAAACCTGATTGCGTAAAAATTTATTAAATATAATTGTTTAACAATTATCTTATTTTTATATTTGTTCAGATTTATCAAGGTTACATTGACGACCCTCGCAATACAGGTAAAAATTTCAAAACAAGAAAATATATTGAACAAATTTTATTAAAAGACAATGCCTGGATTGAATCTAGCATATTTCATGTCAATCTTGACCAGTCGTTTAGTGAATTAACACTACAAAATAGTAAGTTGATAAAAAAATAAATAAAATTTTATAATTGTCGTGCCAGATACAAACTTTAGATGGCAATCACTTTCAGAAAGTCAAAATTTGTACTCGGACTATAATGCTATATTCAGATTAGTGGCTCAAAAATTAGAATTAAAGGATAAATCATTTTAAAATAATTTTTTATCTTGCTAAACCGACATAAAAGCAGATCATTTTATAAATATTTTTTAAATATTTTTAGTTTATAGTCTAATAATTCATTAATTTGACAGACTTAATTTAAAAGATCAGAAAATTTTTTACAAAATAAAAGTTTGTTTCCAAGGAAAATTGATTAGATTTTTTTTTTCTAAATTTACCAATTTAATTTGTCTTCTAATAAAATTATTAATTCATTTCAATTTTACTATTTTCCATTGATTTAGCAAAAATTATTTAAATCAAAAAATAACTATCAATTTTATTTAATTTAGTTTATTTGATATTTTTTTACGAATCTAAATTTGAGTCATCTAGTTTAATTTAAATTAATTTAATTGTAAATCTGATATAAACTTTGAATTTCTTGAAAAAAATTGTTCCTTTAAATGGCAATTTGTTGATTTATCTAAGAAATTTAATCTTGATAAACAATCTCAACCGGCTGTCACATTAGAATTTTAATTTAAAGTGCTATTTAAGTAGGAATCAATATCTTTATTTAACAAATAAGTCCGTCAGTATTTGTCTACTAATGCCATTTAGGAATAATCTAAAAAGTTTTCTATAATAAACTCTGTCAACCAAAGCCAGGTGCTGGATCTAATTAATTTTATATATCTTTATATTTGATTATTTTTTGTCGTATTTTCCCTAAACAATACGCAAGAATAAAAAATTGAGAATTTTTTTAGTATAATTTTTGTCATGTTTTTTTATCATGCAAATTGATAGAGTTCACTAAAAAGTAGTGTTGTAAAAAGAATAATTTAAATTGATTTTCGAATAGTTAAATTAATCAATATCTGAATTTTAAAAAGATTTAAAATAAGCTTTGGCTAAGATAATTCAAACATTTATTCAAATTTGATTTGAAATTTTTTAAATAAGTAAATAAATTGTAAAATTAAGATAAACTTACAAAAAATATTCTTTTTGGAACAGTGTGAAGTATTTCATTGATTATTTATTTTTACAAAGACTAATAAATATTTAAATATTAGTAATGTCAGAGAATTTAGATTAGCATTATTTTTCAAATTTTTAATTAAATATAATTTTCGTTCCAGGTTTATTTTTTTTAAATTTAAGTCCAAATAAATCGAATAAATTGCTTAAATTGTCAATTTGATTTACAACATTACTAAAAAGGTAAAAGTCTGGCACTCACAAAGCGAATCCTCTGACAGAACAGTCTGAGCTTCGTAGAGGAATAAAAAGATCTAGTTGTCCCTCTTTCTCATAACCTGAAATTCTCGAAACATATAAAAATCCTGACCAACAAAGCAATTGCAGTTGTAGAGAGCGTTCAGGTAATGGACAATCTAAATTTTAAGACACCAATTTGTGCATATGTAAGACTTGGAACCTGGATCATAGGTAGAGTATTGGATCTACCTGCACCCCACGACCTACTACACCATGTACTACACATTTTTCCAATCAGGCCCTGCTAGAGGAATCACAGGGCACCTCAGAAGAATATCTAGTCAAGCATCATCCAACTGCTAAATGATAACCAACTTTTGCCAAATTGTGAAAAGATAAGATCGTCATTAGGTGAGCTGTAGCAGCCGTTTCCATTAAATTTGTCTAAAGACTCTTTGAAACAAGCAGTTGATTTAGTTTTAACCACATCTTCTGGCAATCTATTCCAATATGGAACAATCCTGTTTGAGAAAAAAACATATTTCTTAGAGTCACAGGTATTTTTGTCGCCCTCTCTTGTACCTTCTCTAACGCATGAACATCTTTTTTTATATTTGGATTCCAAACCTCCACTGTACAGATCGAATTTTAATACAAAATATATTACTTAACGGGTGTTTAAAAAATCTCGGTGCTTTTTTTTAAATTGAAAAAAAAAATAAGTTGCGGTAGACCGATCTCCATAAAATTTTACACAGGGGTGCTTTGGGCTATATAGTATAAAAATACATGGTCAGCTTTTCAGTTAAAGCCTTCCTGAAATAGGCAGTCATATAACCTTGAACTTCCTCAAATCCTCAAAATGTCCTCTAGTCTTTCGATTTTCAAAATGTATTTTTAAATATTGTAGAATAGAAAATTCAATGAGGATTACAACGATATATAGATTATGTCTGTACGATGTTCTGTTCAAAAGTTATGGTCAAAAAGCTCTTAATATTACCTTAATTTCCTGGGGGTGAAAAAAAGGGTAATTTCACTTTATTAGCAATAACTTTTGAACGCAATAAGCTATCCTTTTAAAATTTCAAACTTAAGTAAAAATGAAACTAAGTAATAAAATAAAATTTAAATCAAGTTCATCTATATATCTCTTCCCCTTTTAGACCTATTTTTGTCCAAAATGTTCGTGGTATAATTTAAACTAGAAAAAATTAAAGAATAAAGTTTATGGTCCAATTTATATGTGGTCAATTGAAAGTTAAAAGAAAAAGCTTTAAAATTATATATAATATTAAGTTATGGCACTTTTGGTTTTTTAATAGATTTTATTTGAAAAATTTTATTTCTTTACTTTTTTCTATTTCAAGCAGTAAGTCCCTTTAAAGAAGAATAATATTATTTTTTATTAATGTGAACAAAGAGTTGAAGCAATATTGCAATATAAACATAGAAAGACAATCTTTGTGTAAAATTTATGAGAGTAAACAAGTATATCAGTCGCCCAGAATTTATTGAAGAAATAAAATCTGGGATTGAAAAAGTTCCAATAGAAGAAATTGAAAGCGCTTATAATTCCTTTACAAAACCTTCCTTCCTTTTCAACGGGTTAGGCAAGTCGAAATTTCGAAAGGGACTTACTGCTTGAAATAGAAAAAAGTAAAGAAATAAAATTTTTCAAATAAAATCTATTAAAAAACCAAAAGTGCCATAACTTAATATTATATATAATTTTAAAGCTTATTCTTTTAACTTTCAATTGACCATATATAAATTGGACCATAAACTTTATTCTTTAATTTTTTCTAGTTTTTTAGTTTAAAATTTAATAAAAAAAGTATAACTGGCATTTAAAGGATAATTTAAAGTAGAATGAATGGAATACTGTTTTATGAGATTATTGAATTTCTTTTGCCATCTGATCTTGCTTTGATTTATTCGAAAAATATTTTAATTATAGCCTGTTTGATCTCTCTTCAATTATTTCTAATTTTAAGTTTTATGAATCGTATTGATTGAAGTTTAGATTGGGAAGTATTTGATTAATTTAAAAAATTTATTTTTGATTTTTTTAGATAGATAGGATAAATAGAGAATCAGATTTAGTTGAGGTTTTTATTTTTCTAATAAAATATGTTTAATGAGACCTAATCTCATTTTTTTTAATTGTTAAGTTAGTTTTGTAATGAATAGTTGAACCAAGAAATACCAAATTCCTTTAGGTTGTTAAAAAACACTACTATTAAATAGTATCTAGGTTTAAATAAGCAAAATTTTACTTTTTATCATTGTTTATATTTAAACTTATCTTAATAAAATTTTTTAGACATTACTTCCCAAATAAATTAGACATACTCATTTCCAGACACCTATTTGTGCGTTTAAATTTGTTAACTAATCATTAAATAATTAACTTTACAGTCACGAACCATGTTAAATAAGTTGGAAATTTTTCTATTTAACATTTGAAAAAAATAACAGTAATAAACAACTAGAAGAAAATGAGTTTAAACTTCTCTTTCCGAATCCTTCTAGATTAAAAATATTGTGAAAATTTTAATATTTTAGCATTTCTGGTGAAAAAAATGAAGTCGATTGACGTCATTAGCTTTAAATTAAGAACGAAATTTTGTTCAAATCAAAATTTAATAATTGATTACATCACTTTTAAAAGGAAAACTAGTAAGCAAAGCAATTCAGTTAAATTTCTAGCTAAGGGGGGACGCCTTTAATAAAATTTCATCTTCAAAATCATTATCTTGTCATTTAAATTCTTAGTCATAGTTTATCTAGTTGCCTAGCTACATTAAAGCTATATTTTATACTCATAGCTAATACATAATTACCAAATTAATTTTGGACAAATTAGGATATTAATAGTCAACGCTCCAGTCTCACGAAAATTTTACGGAAGCTAATAAATTTGGTTGATTTAATTTGGTCAATGGCCATCTTTCCCAAAAATTGTTCCAGTCAAAAAGTTATTAGACAAATTTTTTATTCAAATGGATCAGATTTTTGGTTTTTTCCAATTTTGAAAAAACTATCATCCTGATAATAACTTAGTATTAGAAATTTAGCTCTATTTACTCTATTAATTAAATTCAAGTTTTTTCCTGAAAAAAATAAATTTATCGTTTTACTTAATAGAAAAAATCTATAAAACAAATGAAGTTTTTTATGCAATTATTTTAGTTTTTGTTTTGTTAATTAAAAAAAAAGAGATAAAAGTGAACCGAACAATAAAGTTAACAAAAATGGCACTTTCCGCAGTTAAACCTCGGACTCACGTCATTTGTCGCTCCACAGATCCATCCAATTTGGTTTCATATCAAGTGGACATAAATGAAAAGAGCATCAAAAGACCAGTAGTTCCAGAGAGCATGGTTTCTTGGAAAGTGGATTATCGAGATTACGCCCCAATAAAGTATACCTCTCCAATTGTCTTGAAAAACCCTTTCTGGGCAGATCCGGTTGTGCCTAAGTAACACCTTTCTGGGACCAAACTTATAGATACCAATTAAATTAATTAATTAATAAATTTAGCCCAGATACCCATTGGAATAGTATAGACAAGCAAATAGACCGACGCAGCCATTTAGGGCCCTACCATATTGTACAGGGCTTACCGAGAAATCCGATTGGGAGAACCGGAATCGAAGGAAGAGGGCTCTTAGGTTAAATTTTGCATTTAAGTTTGAATTATTTATCTAAAATTATTGGTTTTAGGCAAATGGGGACCTAACCATGCTGCTGATCCAATTGTTACACGGTAAGTACTTTAAGAAAGTGAAAAAGATTTCACTATTTGAAACATCAAAGGTGGAAATTGAGTCCAAAAGGTGAAGTGGAAAAAAATCCTACGACAAATAAACCAATATTGCAGTTTGTCGCTGTGGAAAGGAAAGACACTAGGGAATGGGCTATACCAGGAGTGAGTATTTGAAAAGTACCAAGAAAATTTAGCTTAACGCATTTGTTAGGGAATGTGTGATCCTGGAGAGAAAATTTCCCAAACCCTAAAGCGAGAATTCATGGAAGAAGCTCTGAATTCGCATAGTTTGAGTGAAGACGAACGGCAAAAGTATCATAAGAAATTGAACCATTTATTTCAAAATGGTACAGAGATATACAAAGGTTATGTGGATGATCCCAGAAATACTGACAATGCTTGGATGGAAACGATAGCTGTCAATTTTCATGATAGTAACAACTTGTTTCGTGATCTAAATCTAACAGCTGGTGACGATGCTGGCAAAGTGTGTTGGATGGACATAAACTCAGGTCTTAAACTTTATGCAAGTCATTCGGAATTTGTTCACCAAGTTGCTCTACTTCACAACGCCGACTGGTAGTTTGTTATATGATTCGTGTTTTCTAATGTTTTCTAATTTAATTTAAATTATTTTTGTCATTTATTAATTTTTAATAAAATATAATTAATTTCTCTAGGGTAATTTTTCAATTGATTAAGATTTTAGTGTATATTGATATTATGATAGTGTTTGTAATTAGATCTGATTTTTAGAGAGATGAAAAATAAAAAATTGAGTCGAATAGGCTCATTTTTTATTAGAATGTGCCAAATTCCTGGGAAACTTTAAGTAAATAATTTGAATCTTGCAAAAGTTTAAAAAATTTAATCGAAATAAATAAATATATTTGATTTTTTTATATCAAAAAAATTGTTATTTGTTAATTAATTATTAAAAGTGTTCCAGCAAATAAATTCGATTTTATTCCTTTTTTGTTCACTGGCACATACTTTTTAAAATTAACTAATAAAATCAACACATTCGGATTGTTAATATCATAAGATAGAAAATATTCAAAAAATAAAATTTATTTAATATATTATTCTATTTTAGCAAAAGTTATAATTATTTTAAAATAAAGTTAAGTATAAATCAAGCACCTAAAACAAATTTTCTATTTTAAAAATCAATCGGGTCTTGAGAAAAATCCTGAAAAAAAAGGGTCCTAAGAAGAACTGTTTACCAATGAGCATTGTGCAATTGGGCTGCTTTTTGAACAAATTTTTTGTGACTTGCATACAGTTTCAGTTTTTGGTCAATGTCCATCCAAGTAACACTACCAGCGTCATCTCCAGCACTCAGCGTAAACTCTTTGAATACAGTATCATTTTCATCATGAAAATTATACGCTATGGTTTCCATCCAAGCATTGTCTGTGTTCCTTGGATCATCGACATAACCACGGAATATCTATTAATAAATTTAATTTCATTCAATGGCTAACAGTTACAAAATACTTCGACTCCATTTTCGAAAAGATGGTTGAGATGACTCTCAATTTGTTCACGTGATGCTGAATTTTTGCCAAGACAATCAGTAGCCTCTTCCATGAACTCTCGCTTTAGCGTTTGGGAAATTTTTTCACCTGGATCACACATGCCCTGGCAATAAATCCAATCTTGGAAATTTGTTTTAATGGAAAGAGAAACAAAAGTACCCCTGGAATAGCCCACTCGTTTGTGTCCAAACGCCGAATGGAAACAAACTGCAAAATTGGCTTTTTTGTTTCCGCATCAAAGACTTTATTTCCTTGTTCGTCCCGTTTCCATCTGCACATAATAGCTTTAGTTATACTCATTTTCTAACTTTTAAGTTTACCTAGTGACCACTGGATCAGCAGCATGATTAGGTCCCCATTTTCCGAGCTGACCTCTGCCACAAACCCCCGTCCTGCCGCTGGGATTTATCGGAATGCCGTCAATTAGTTCATAAGGACCCATGTGACTGCGTCTATCCGTATTGCCATCAATCATGTTCCAATTTTTTATGTCCAGTGGATTTTGAGCATCCGCCCAGACTGGTTTATCTCTGAGCAACTTTGGCGCAGTATAGTCCACTGGCTTGTATTGCGACCAGTTTACCGACCAGCACACCTTCTCATTTGGAACATATGGTCTCTTTTTCAAAAGATAACTTTTTTTTTAAGATAAATTTTAAACTTGATTACATAAATTATCTCTGACGACTTCAAGTTGTCAATTTTGCTCTGGTAACTTATTAGCTTGTATGGATCAGTGCTCCGACACGATTTGTGGTACTTTAAATCTGTGTTAATAGTGGTGTATTTGTTGGATACAAAATAGTTGACAAATGTATTCAAAATGCTTAGTAGAATACCCATTTTAATAAAATAAAACTCAATTCGAAAATAAATTAGAAAATTATTTCTCCGATTTTATTAGATTTTAAAGGTTTTGTTTCTGCTATGGCAAATAAAGACTATAATAATAATTTATTTTTAAATTTAAAAATTTTGACATAAACTTGAATTGAATTAAAAATCTTTGGATTTAATAGGATCAAAAAATCAAAAAATTTTGTTTGAGTTAATTAGCCTAATTAATTTATTCGATTTGAAAAAAAAAATAATAATAAGGTTATATGGCTAAAAAGACATGTATGTATTTTCGACTTTAAAGTTTATAAATATTTATCTAGTAAAATTGGAAAAGTAATTAAAGTGTATAAAAAAAGAACAGGTGATCAGAATTTTAAATTAATAAATTTTGCCTCTTTTATTAAAATAAACTTTTCTAGACCAGTTAGACATGTTAGGCAATTTATTACAAAATCGATTTTTATGAAATAAATATCAAATTTTATTTTTAGTTTATCAAAAAAATTAATAAAATATAAATTTGAGAAAAAAAAAAAAAGAGAAAAGAAAAATCAATATTTTTACAAGCTTTCTTAACTAAAATTAAATTAAACACAAAAACTTTGTCAAAAAAGTTGAATCAAGCTTGCTTTGCCAAGTGTTCCAACACGAATTAGATTTACACAATTTACTCGTCTACTGCATTGACCGCATAGTTTTTTTTTATTTTGAGCAATTCTTTTAAACCCTGGTTCTCTACCTCCAGCATTGCCAAGCGTTCTTCGTAAGCACTAGCATTCTTCTCATCTAATTCTATCGATTTCTGCATTACCTCAGTCATTTCAGATATTTGAGAAATTTTATCCTGCAAAGTCTACGAGATAAAATAGATAAATTAATTTGTTCAAAAAAAAAACTTAATTCATTTACCTGTGATAGAGCTGACTTGAAAAAGTTTTCGCACAATTCTTGCTCTTTTTTAAGCTGAACCAGCTTTAGCATCTGTTCTCTATACTTGGTCATAATAAACTCCAGCACGCTCTGGTGCTCTTTTAAAGATTCCTTTAATTCTTCATTTTCTTGTTGTAATAATCTTTTGTCATTTTAAAATTAGGCAACTAAATTGACAACTATTAATTATTACTTAATAACTTTGTTTTCTTTCTGAATACTAGATAGGACCGCTACTTTGGATCTGTGGTTACCTTTTTCATTCAAAGTAATCAGTTCGTTTTCCAGCTTTAAAAAAAATAAGATAATAATTTATCTATGATTGCTGGCATTATAATACTTGTTGGATGGCATCGACTTTTTTAGCCAAAGCGTTTGACTGTATGACAACTTGGTCGACGCTTTTTTCCCTTTCTTTAAGCCTCATAACCAATTCTTTGGCATCGTTAACCAATTGACCCATTGAAACGCTCATTTTTTTCCAACTCAAACTACTTTAAGACTATGAAAAAAAATTATTATTTTTTATTTTTGTGAATTAATCTTAGTTTTTATAAATTAATTATCAAAATATCTAATTTGCATATTTTTGTGCAGAAACCAGCAATTTTATTTAACTTTTGTTTAGGTATAAATTGATTATTCTTAAAGGAAAAGTACATTTCAAACTATTTATTCTTTCTTATCAATTATTGAAATTTAAATTATATTTTTCAATTATTTATTAAGTTTGTCTTATTTGAAAGCTTGGTAATTTTTATCTCAAATCTTAAAATAAAAATCATAAAATGTTTTTTTATCATTATTTAAGTTTTAATTAATTCATTTATATTTGTTAAATAATAGTAAAAAATCGATAAAAAAATTTACTTTTTTTTTAATAGATACATTCTTTTCGAACTAATAAAACTAAAAAATGTTCTCAAATTTTTGTTTTTTTTCCATTAAAAATACTAATCAACTCTTCAATTTGAATTAATTTTTATAGACTATTTTTACCTTTTAACTTATTTTTAATTAAGAAAGAGGAAGTATAAATCAAAATCAAAAAACATAAATCATAAATGTAAAATGGAGCTTATTTTCTTTTTTTAATTTAATTTAATTTTTTTTTCTATTGATTATAATAAAATAATTCACCATATAATTAATTATTTCTAAATTAAATTATCAAATTTTATTCAAATAATTTAATAAAATTAAATCAAAATATTTAAAAAAATTAATACAAAAAGTGTCGATCAGAGTTTTTTAAAAAGTTCGTCACCAACGCTTCTTGTCTGAATCTTAAGCACTTCTGACTTGTGTCTAAGTATTATTTTGGGAATGAACTTTCCGACAAAGTCGTGACCCACTTCGAACTGTGACCTCTTGGGATCAAAGCTGCTATCTGGCTTACGTCTTATCCAAAAAAACAGTCTTAACTCATTCAAAGCCATGTTTTTGTTTCCTTTGTATTCACTGCAGGCCGACACATACATTCCGTACATTGCCGAGGCTTTGATCGGCAAGAGACTGGCTTTTGGATCAAAAAATTTGGCTTCACCACTTCCTCCAGTTATAAATATGTAGGAAGAATTTGGTGTTTCGGATAACATTTTTGAAAATGTTTTATAAACAACAAAATGTGGTAGGGTCAATTCTCTCATTCCATTCAAGTAATTATCAACAGTGAGGGTGCTTAGCGGACCATCGGCGCGCCATCCCCCCATACTAGCTACAAGATGGTTCAATTGGCCGTCAGTGCTTAGAATTTTGTCTTTTAATCTTAGACAATCGGTTTCATTTGCCAAATCAGCTACTTGAAAAGCTAAATTGGAATGAAATTGTTCTGGAACGGTTTTTTTCAGCTCGTCAAACCGAGATTCATTTCTTGCAGCCACCCAAACTTTGGCACCATTTTGAGCCAACGATCCCACTATTCCAGAACCTACAATGCCACAGCCTCCTGCTACAAACGTTACTAAATCTAAAATCAAACTCTCATTTTAAAATAATGGCATCTTTGGTGAAAAAGTTACTTTTAAGAGACATTTCTTTATTTTTTTTTTGAATTTTAATTTAAGATTTTTTTCCATATATAATATTATTTATTTTCAAAATTAAGTAACATATACGCTTTAGTTTATGTACAAAAAACATGATTGGAAAATGTTTGAATTATATAATAATTGATATAAGTTACAAAATAAAGTTATCATAAATTTTTTCTTTGGAATTTATCAATCAGTTTCAATTGTATTTTATTAAAAAAAAAATTTAAAAAAATCAATAATAAGTTAACTTTAAATGCTTTAAAATAGATTTAATAAATCTCAACCAAGATTAATTAAATTTAATACCAGAAAATAATAGAATTAAATTCGATAAAAATATAATATGAAGATAATCAAAAATTTTCTATACAAATACCTAGTAAAGATTTTTGAGGATAACTTTTTCATTAATATTCCCAAATAAAATTTAAATAAAAATTTTATTCAAAGAAAAAAAAAACAATCAAAACAGAAAAAAATTATTTTTTTTATCTATAATTATATTTGTATATATTATCATGCTTTTGGTGTCTTTTATCATCATGAGTTTTACTCAATTCTCTTCTTTTTGAGCTCGATCTGGAAATGGAACGTGATCTGGACCTTTTTCTAGATCTGGAGCTCGACCTCGATCGCCTACTTATTGTCTTAGATGATTTACCATCACGACCATTTCTTCGCGAATAAACATCTTGTTTTACACATTGTGTCATTTCTGATTTCTTTGGCTCTTTTTTTGGTGACAAAATTTTCTTAGGCTCTTTACAATTATTCACACTTGTATAATTTGCAGATTGTTCTTGTCCATTTTTCAAATCAAATTGAATCAAATCTGCTACAAGATTATCATTCAAATCTTCATATAAATCATCACTAACAGGTGCTGTTACATTCTCCTTATTCTCGGTCTCAAATCCGTATAATTCCATCATTAGATCATCATTTTTGTCACTGTAGCTCACTAGTTTACTATTTTCAGTCTTTTTCTTTATCTTTTTTGGCTTCTTGTCTTTATAGCCATATCTATTATTACAAAAATCATAATTCATCAGCATGTGCATATCACTAATCAAGTTGCGCTTAGACAGCAAAGACAAAGTATCCGAATTCGAATTTTGTTTCAGCTTATCTAGTTTCATACCATTACGCTTTGCCATCTTGGACTCCAAAGCTGTATTTCTATTTACTCTTTTAATTACAGTCCATTCTTCAATAGAGTTAAAATCCTCATGAACTAAAGACTCATGTCTATGCAGTTGGACAAGTTTAAAATTGGTCAAGTCAAATGGTTCGAGCTCAGGATGGGGTTTGGACCTGTTTATCTTGAGACCTTTATTTTCGATTGTGTATTGGTATTTTTTGGTACCATTTTCTGGTTTAGTTTTTGTGCAGTCATTTAGAATTTTTTGTAATCTATTGAATGTATTAGACTCGACCTTGTTGATGGGCTTTTGACACAGACTTTTGACAGGTTGGTTCAACTGGTCCTTTTTTATTTCGAGTTGGTGCTTATCTTGTTGTTTTAAATCACCTGAACATTTTTCACATTTAAATTTTTTTTTAATTTTTAAAAGGGTTTCTTCCGAATTAGATAACAGTTTGAGCCTTATAAATTTAATTTATTTATTCAAAAATCTATTAAAAATTTTATTATACAATTCTTCCAATTTAAAAAGCTGCTTCCGCTTAAGGTCGATAAAATTTTCCAATTTTTGCTTGTCACAGCTGATTTGGTCCAAATTTATATTCAGTTTATCAACAATTGAATTCTCCTCATTTAATTTAGGTGCCGGACTTAAATTTTTAAGGATTTCATTTATAAAATCCATTTTTAAAAGAGATTTTTTTTGTGGTATAATTTATTATTTAGAATAAAATTATAAAAATTTTTAATTTTTTTTCTTATACATGGTCTGTATACACAGTCCAGGTTCTATTCTCATCAGAGGCGAAATTTTTTAAATTAAAAACTTATTTAAAAAAAAAATTCTAAGCTCTTATTTATCTTCAACCTTCACTTTTTTTTAATTTTTAAAATTTTCTTAGATCTGTACGTTCATTGATATAATCTTAAAAGATTGAAAATTTTAATTTTTTTAAATTTTTATCTGCTTAAAAAAAATGAACTTCATTTTGTTTATTATCATTTTTGGTGTTTTAAAATTTGCCAGAGCCGAAGACAGTAAATTAATCAAAAAATGCCAATCAAGGTAATAAGATACATTTTAAGACTGCTTATCTCCGTGGGAAAAATTGGATGACAACATATGTCTTCTTCTAAATTCTCATATTAAGACATGGATTCATGCTAAAATGTCATGCAACTTCTATGGAGGCGAGCTTCTTTACATCGAAAATGAGGATGAAGAAAATAAAATAAATGGTTTCTCTTATCTTGTCTTGATTATGAAATATCTAATCTTACATTTAAATTCCACTTAAGACTTCATCGACAATCTTCTCCGATACCGATTTAATCTAAAGCCATTTGCTTGGCTCGGAGCTGTCAAAAAGTCAGATAATTGGGTGTGGTACCATTCCAATCAATCGGTATTTTTTTCTTCACCAAGCCGAGCAGATATAAATTATTTATTGCTTAGGTAATATTCAACAAATGGATCGAAAGCCCTAACTCAAACCAATATATGAACTGCGCATGCTTTAGCCTTAAGGAAAAGAACTGGCGACCATGTGACTGTAACATAAAGCAGCATTTCATATGCCGGAAAGCAGATAAATCAAAAAGTATTAATTAATTTACAATGAGTTTATTACAAGTACTTTAAAGGTGAAATAATAGCGGTAACAAAGTCTAAGGAAACAAATTCACCTTTGGTAATGGAAACGCAAAATTTGGTAGAAAGCGATTTAGAAATTTCAAAAAATGAATTAACTCCGGATGAAAAATCTATTATTGTTAGCTCTTTGATACTAATGAATGACGAAGATACCCAGCAGGCAGATTTGCATGGTAAAATTTAATAATTATAATTTTTCAATAAGAGATGTGGTTTAATCAGTAAAAATATTTATTAAATTTACATGCAATTAGACGATTTTTATTTGGAAAAAATCAATAATAAAAATGGATCAATATTGCGCAATATGCATAATATGTCTGTGAATTATTTCATTTAATAAAAACTAATATCTATCTTGGTGAATTATTAAAGCATTATTTATTTTTTTCTATTTTTGTTTAAGCAACAAAGCCCAAATTGTTGGTGCAGGATGACATAAATATTTTGGAAAATATGAAAAAAAATTCCGGTTTCATACGCGATCCAAATTTGTTTGTGAACATTTACAGAACTAAAGTGCTGAAGAATTCGATAATATTCACTTTGTATGATTGTAAGTATGGCTTTGGATACTACGCCGTTGACAGTGATTGTACCAAGTATAAAATATGCGAAAATTGGGACAATAAATATGCCATTTTGACATTGAATAAATGTGTTAATGGCAAAGTGTTTAGCTTTGAGCAACTTGAATGTGTCATACCGTCAAAGAGCTTTTGTGACCAGAGCGCTTTTGTGCCGGTCTAAAAATTGTCCATTTAAAATGATAACTTTAAGGCTGATGAAGAAAAAAATCTAAAAATACCAAAAGAGTGTCCAAACTTGCTGAATTTTATTGATGTTTTTTATTTGTTTTTTAGTATTTATGTAATTTAGTGTCTAGACTCAATTTTATTTTATTTTTATATTTTTAGATTAAATATTTACTTTGTTTGATCAATTAATTTTAAAATGAGTACAAACAAGGCCAAATGAACGGCTAAATTTAAATCAAAATATTACTAATGTTAAAATGATAATTGAAAAAAGTGCTTAAGAAGTAATCTGGAGTAATTAGTTTTAAAAATGAAGATTACTAAAATTCAAATATTACCAAGATTATCTTAAGTTTTAGATTTTCGGAATCGTAAATTAATTAAATTAGATGAAAATAACAAAAAAGTTTAAGATTTTAAAAAAAAAGAATATAAATAAGACACCTAGATCTGTTCCAAGAGCAGAACCTTGATAAAAAATTTAAAATTAAAAAGAATTAGCCAAGCAGAAAGCCAATTTTGGAATAAATTTCAATTATTTTATCCTAAAATACTTGTTAAGTACCTTGTTTTTAATGAGTTTTTATTTTATCGAAAAATAATAGAATTTATTCATTTATTTTAATTAAATTTCATTCGCAGGTATTAAGATTATTTTTTAGTCTAATATATAATAATCAGGAAAAAGTCACCTGTAATTGTTTGAGAATATGATAAATCATAGAACATCTAGACACATTTAAAGCCATTTGGTGCATTTTAATTTCATAATTTAAAAAATCTGGTAAATAATTTATTATTTATTTATTTATTTGTATATCTGCATCGAGCTAAGGCTCCTTCAGATTAAAAAAAAAACAAAATAAAATAAAATAGAAGAAAATTAAAATTAAATATATTGAAATAAAGAATAACACGGTAGATATTTTTAAAAGTCGGATTTGTCAGGGAAAAAAGAAGAAATAGTAAGGTAGCAATTACACAATGGAGTTGGTAAATAATTTCCAAAATTATATTATTTAAATGCTCAATAGTAATTAAATGAATGAAAGAGGTAAACAATGATGGTAATTATGAGCTAATTCAAAATGATGTGAAAATCGATCAACGATTATGAAGGGTATATCAACAAAACAATTAAAAATAAAAGATTATAAAATTTAGTTTAATTTAAAATGAATTAATTATCAAAATTCCAAGAAAAAAGTGTTTAGTTGATACAAGTAGATAATTGTGAGTGAAAATCGAAAATAAAATAAAATTTAAAATAATTGTAATTGTAAGTTAATTAAATTCAGAAATAAATTAATTGATTATTTGCCAAAGATAAAAATACTTCAAGAATTCAAGATAGGTGAGCTGTAAAACTAGTTATCTAAATAAAATTAATAGAATCTAAATATTTTCCCATCTCAAACTAAACAAAAATTTATCAACAATTATTTTTATTGAATAATTTATTAAATAAAAGTTTTACATCAAGTGTTTGTGTGGGTTTCGTCATCTTTTAGTTTGGCTTTTTTTATTATTAATAATTTATGCTGTGTGTGTTAGAGGCGTTGAGTTGTTTGGCAAATATGCATTAAATGTAAATACCAACTAGATTGTCTATACAAATAAAAGAATTGATTTATAACTCGTAAGTTGTCTGGCTTTGATGAGATCATATTTAAAAGTCGGCGTTAAACAGCCTTTTAGACAAATAAATGTAATTCTCAGACTAATACATTACTCTAAATTAACAAATTTATATATTAATTTAAATATATGAAAAACACTCATCTAGTCTATAATATAAATAAAGCTACCTGACAAAGCCGATAGAAAAGTCATGTGACAGTTTTGAGGGTTTTGATTCAAGACAGATTTAAGCAAATTAATTACATCAAATCGATATTTTACCTCAGAGAGAGATCCAGGCCATGCTTGGTAAAGAATAGATCTAATTTAAAAAAAAGACTTAATAGGAGAAAAGAAATAAAAAATTTTGTTATTTTTTTATTTTTGAAGCAGACTCGATTTTAGGGTTTTCTTGTTTCCAGAGTCGATATTACCACCAGGCTTTTCTATCCACCAAAATAAGCCTCAATCAAGACTCATTTCTAATTTAAGAACCAACTCGTATGAAAAAATAAAATATACATACGCACACAACATAATAAAGCCAAATTAAATTGAAATAGTCTAGACTAGTCTAACTTGGCTATATAGACTTGATAAAAAATAAATATTTAAACTTATTATTTGCACGATTAAGCAACATTAAGAGTTTTTTGGTAATATAAAATTGGTTTCGATAATTTTATTCAGTATTAAATAACCAAATTTGCCAATATTTTTTTATGATATTGGCAAATTTGCATTAAGTATCAACCAAATTACATTGAACTATTTTTTCTAAATTAGACACGCTTCATAATTGTATAATGACTTTTATTTTTCATTATAGGAAATAAAGTTAAGCAATATAAAAATTAAAAATCTTATTTTATTTTAAATGATTATTTTTCTTTTTCAGATTTAATAACGCGCTTCATGATATATATAGTAATATCAAAAAACTTTCGTTACTAAATAAAATGAAAAGAAAATTGAATTCGAATAGAAGTTGGTTTGATGCAATGGTTTAAAAAATAAAAAGCTATAAATTAAGGAGAAAAATCTTTCAATTAGAATCTCTGGTTTATGATTTGAAAAAGAAAAAAACAAACCAAGCTCTGAAATTACCTAATGAACCTTAAAAAGACAAAAAACTTATGGAACTTACCAAAGATGCAGGTCCAAGAGTGCATAATTTTATCTAATAGGACTCATGAGTTATCATAAAATGATATGAGCTCATGCAAATTTAAATTATAATTTCAAGTTGCAATAGAGTCTAGACTTTATGTTAATTAGAAAAAATAGACTTTTTATTTTTTCCAAAAAGAAAACTAAAAAAAAAGCTCTTAAATAGTGTCTTTAATTTTCCAAAGTATCAGTGGTCAAAGGAAATGGTGGCAATGCTAATAAAATTGGCAAAGACTTTTTAACCATTTCCCACAGTCATTTTCTTTCCAATTGATAAAAAATTTTTCTATTAACATTAATTCTTTTATTCATAAATCCAAAGAGAGTAAAAAAAAGTATTTTTCTCCAGTTTTAGATGATAGAATGCCAAATAACTCGAACGATCAGTCAGATTCGTTTGTGTCCAAAGACGCCGAGGAAACAGTGTCTTTACCAGAGACTATTTACCACTCAAATCAATCAGAAAAGCTGAAATCGTACTCTCTTTCGTCCAATGATGACCATTTGTACATAGATACCAAATGCAAATGCCCCGCACATGACCAAAATAGGATAAAGTTCTATAATCGACCGAGATCTCAACCAAATAGGTGCATTTGCACCAGCCAACGATTCTATAACTGTAATTACTGTACCAGCAGTTTCCCGATAAGTGTAAGACGTTCCAAAGACGGCGAGGAAACCGACTACTCGGACAGACTTAAACAGGCCTACGACGACAAAACAGAGTCCAGCAGTGGCTCACAATCGCCCAAAGTCAACCTCAGACCATCTCCATTTCCCGTTTCGTCACATTTATTAGCCCTGCTTACACTCACCAGTCCGTCGAATAAATTCATGCCACCGCCGAACAAAACTATTGCCAATGTTGTTGGTAAAACCAAGGACAGAGAACCCGAGTTGCTTGTCTGCGAGTAGCAATCAATCTTTATATGTCTAGCTAGTTTTAAATATTTTTTAATTTAATTACTTCGCTCCGTTGAATTTTTCTTCATGTTTTTTATCTTTGTTTATCATGTAATTTAAATGTCTAGGCTCAAAATTTATTTTGTTTCTTTTTATTATTTTTCAAATATTTATTTAATACTAAAAATGTTTTTTTAGGATTTTTATTTAAAAGATATTTATTAGTCAAGTAATTAATAAATATATTGGAGGAAAATTAATTATTTTTTTCATTTTTTAACAATCAATTAAATTAATTATTAAAATTTTGCTTATTAGTTTAATTTAATATTAATTGGTAAGAAAGAAGATATATCTAGCAGTTGTTTAATCTATTTGGTAACAAAAGAATTTTCCAAATTAAACTAGTTCAGTTTTTAGAATAAATTAGCACAGATCTACAATTTCTTTACATAAAGGCTTATGTTCACAAGAAATAATAACTTATCAACAAGCTTTTTTTTGTATAGATAATTCTTTTTTAGCATTAAAAAATAAAGTTGTTTAACTTGTCCTCTGTTAATAATTCAAATCTTATTTAATTAAATTATTACCTTTTTAAGCTAATAAGCGTTTGTATTACTTAAATTAGTCTCAATCTTAAAATCAGGTTTAAAAATTAATTTTTAAAACTTTTCCAATTATTTTACTATTTGACGTCAATGATTTAAAATAATCCTTGTTAAAAATCTAAGCTTTTTTTTGAAATAAGATATTCTTTTTAAAAAGAAAATATTATATTATTTCCAGATTTTATGTCATTTTTTGTTACGTATAAAACATTAACTGCTGTCTAGATGGTTCAATGAAAAATATCCTACAAAGGAATTTATTTATCTTAAATTTCAAATATAAATTAAATCATTTTAAGCAATTTTAGATTTAAAATTGTCTTTATTTAAAATTTAGCTGACAATATTGATTTTGGTGAAAAAATCTTTTATTAGTTAGAATAATAAATAATGCAAAAATTGAAATATTTCTCATTTCAGACAATAAAAAAATGTATCAAAAAGTCAATCAGTAAATTAGTCTAATGAACAAGGATGTTGATTGACGTAAAAACTCAACTAGAAATTTAAAATGACGTTTTTAAAATTCTTTTAAATTTTGTTTTTGTTTGTTGATGTCGGCTTAAAAAAATTCAAGTCACTAGATTAGGCGATGAATTAAATTTAAAAATTTTAATTCTCTTATAATTTAATTTATCTATTTATTTGAAAAATCAATAAAAAAAAATAAAATTTTTATATAGATAAGGTCTTATTGCATGATTGTTAATAAAAAATAAAATAAATGATTAATTTAGAGAGAATTTTCATTAAATTTTTATATTAAATGTCATGAGAATTTAGTTAATGATAGAGAGTACATAAAAACAACTAGAGATGATGTAATCAAAAATTTTATCTAAATTTGAAAAAAAAAATTTAACTTCAATAAGTAAAAAAATGAGGCTTGGGTTTATTTATTAAAATGGGTAAATATAAGGTAAATATAAAGAAACTATTTGTTTATTTTAGCAAGTTTGTATTATTTATATATTTTATCATTAATTATTAAATTCAAAAAGCAAAAAAATGCTTATTTAAGACAAGAAAGGAATTATGAGTGTACCATAGAACATCTAGACACATTTAAAGCCATTTGGTGCATTTTAATTTCTTAGTTTAAAAAATCTGGTAAATAATTTCCAAAATTATATTATTTAAATGCTCAATAGTAATTATGTGAATGAAAGAGGTAAACAATGATGGTAATTATGAGCTAATTCAAAATGATGTGAAAATCGATCAACGATTATGAAGGGAATATCAACAAAACAATTAAAAATAAAAGATTATAAAATTTAGTTTAATTTAAAATGAAAAAATTATCAAAATTCCTAGAAAAAAGTGTTAAGTTGATACGAGTAGATAATTGTGAGTGTAAATCGAAAATAAAATAAAATTTAAAATAATTGTAATTGTAAGTTAATTAAATTCAGAAATAAATTAATTGATTATTTGCCAAAGATAAAAATACTTCAAGAATTCAAGATAGGTGAGCTGTAAAACTAGTTATCTAAATAAAATTAATAGAATCTAAATATTTTCCCATCTCAAACTAAACAAAAATTTATCAACAATTATTTTTATTGAATAATTTATTGAATAAAAGTTTTACATCAAGTGTTTGTGTGGGTTTCGTCATCTTTTAGTTTGGCTTTTTTTATTATTAATAATTTATGCTGTGTGTGTTAGAGGCGTTGAGTTGTTTGGCAAATATGCATTAAATGTAAATACCAACTAGATTGTCTATACAAATAGAATAATTGATTTATAACTCGTAAGTTGTCTGGCTTTGATGAGATCATATTTAAAAGTCGGCGTTAAACAGCCTTTTAGACAAATAAATGTAATTCTCAGACTAATACATTACTCTAAATTAACAAATTTATATATTAATTTAAATATATGTAAAACACTCATCTAGTCTATAATATAAATAAAGCTACCTGACAAAGCCGATAGAAAAGTCATGTGACAGCTTTGAGGGTTTTAATTCAAGACAGATTTAAGCAAATTAATTACATCAAATCGATATTTTAACTCAGAGAGAGAGAGGAAGAAATCCAGGCCATTCTTGGTAAAGAATAGATCTAATTTTAAAAAAGACTTAATAGGAGAAAAGAAATAAAAAAATTCTGTTATTTTTTCATTTTTGAAGCAGACTCGATTTTAGGCTTTTCTTGTTTCCAGAGTCGATATTACCACCAGGCTTTTCTATCCACCAAAATAAGCCTCAATCAAGACTCATTTCTAATTTCAGAACCAACTCGTATGAAAAAATAAAATATACATACGCACACAACATAATAAAGCCAAATTAAATTGAAATAGTCTAGACTAGTCTAACTTGGCTATATAGACTTGATAAAAAATAAATATTTAAACTTATTATTTGCACGATTAAGCAACATTTTGTTTCTGATATTTTATTATTAAATGACGGTTCTTAATAAGGAAGACGCCAAAATACCATTTTAAACTAATTTCTTTTTTTTAACTGCATTACATACATAAGGCTTTAAAATTTTTATTATTATTAAGATCAATTAATTTTTTATTTTTTCGACATTTTTTTCTCAAACTCAGGGTAGACTTTTTAAATAGATGAGTTTAAAAAAGTTTAAAATAAATAGGAAATTATTTTTTAAAATTTTATATTTTGTCAAAAGAGGAATTAAAAGTTTTTCGTTTTTTGCCAAATTAAATACGAATTTTTTTAAATTTGTTTTTTAATATTTCACTAAAATAACATTATTAAAAACTAACAATTTAATTATTAATTTTCTTAATTCAGCTAAATGCGCAATAATTCGCTCATTAGTTATCATAAAATGATATGAGCTCATGCAAATTTAAATTATAATTTCAAGTTGCAATAGAGTCTAGACTTTATGTTAATTAGAAAAAATAGACTTTTTATTTTTTCCAAAAAGAAAACTAAAAAAAAAGCTCTTAAATAGTGTCTTTAATTTTCCAAAGTATCAGTGGTCAAAGGAAATGGTGGCAATGCTATTAAAATTGGCAAAGACTTTTTAACCATTTACCACAGTCATTTTCTTTCCAATTGATAAAAAATTTTTCTATTAACATTAATTCTTTTATTCATAAATCCAAAGAGAGTAAAAAAAGTATTTTTCTCCAGTTTTAGATGATAGAATGCCAAATAACTCGAACGATCAGTCAGATTCGTTTGTGTCCAAAGACGCCGAGGAAACAGTGTCTTTACCAGAGACTATTTACCACTCAAATCAATCAGAAAAGCTGAAATCGTACTCTCTTTCGTCCAATGATGACCATTTGTACATAGATACAAAATGCAAATGCCCCGCACATGACCAAAATAGGATAAAGTTCTATAATCGACCGAGATCTCAACCAAATAGGTGCATTTGCACCAGCCAACGATTCTATAACTGTAATTACTGTACCAGCAGTTTCCCGATAAGTGTCAGACGTTCCAAAGACGGCGAGGAAACCGACTACTCGGACAGACTTAAACAGACCTACGACGACAAAACAGAGTCCAGCAGTGGCTCACAATCGCCCAAAGTCAACCTCAGACCATCTCCATTTCCCGTTTCGTCACATTTATTAGCCCTGCTTACACTCACCAGTCCGTCGAATAAATTCATGCCACCGCCGAACAAAACTATTGCCAATGTTGTTGGTAAAACCAAGGACAGAGAACCCGAGTTGCTTGTCTGCGAGTAGCAATCAAGTCTGTTTTAGATTTACTTTGTTTTTTGTTAACAGACTCATTTTTTTATCCAAGTAAATTAATTATTTTATTTATAAATTTTAAAAATTACATTATATCTTTAAAAATTTTTTTTAAATTGTTCTTATTTTTATTTATAAATAATAATTATCAATTAAATAAACTTTCTTTAATTATAATTTAATTATTTTCTTAATATTATTTTATTAATTTCCATAAATTTTTCGCACCAGTTGCTCATGCAAGATCTGGTAAAAAAATTTTACCTGCCACTTTTCCATCATCACTTCCAAGCCGTATGTTTCTAAAGCTTTTTTTTCATCTCCAAAACATTTTTTATTTTTTTTCTATTTTTTGATAAGATTCCCTCTTAAATTTAGCTCTTTTATGTCTTTAAAAAAAAAGCTAAAAATAAATTTAAACTTTTATTTTTTTTTTCTATTTTTTTTGCTAAAATTTATTGTATTTCTCTTTATAAAATTAATGAAGTCTTAAGTTGTTTGAGAGTTTTTTTGAGAATCTAAATTATTTTAAAACGAACTTTTATTTATCTTAGCGGTATTTGGCTTAAGCTTTAAAAAAAAATGTTAAAAAATATTTATTAAAAATTTAATTAAAGTGGAATTTAATTTTTCTAGAATCAGTTACTTAATGTAAAAACAAATAATATCAAAACTTAAATTGTATATTATTTAATTCTCATTTATTCACAATTCTTTTAAAGTCAGTTTTTTTATATTTTCCTGATTGTAGAGTTTTTTTAGTTCAAAATAGTTTTGACTCTTTAAATGACCATTGCAAAACTCAGCAAAAAAGACTTAAAGCACTCTTTAATTAAAAAAATTTAATAAGCATTCTTTTATGGTCACCATTGAATGCTTAACCAAATTCCTTTTACCTTAAAAACTTAACCAAAATGGAATGGATGCACAATTATTCATAATGTTCGATAATAATTTAATATGACTTGGTCAACACAATGATCATTAAATTTTGAAATTTAGAAAAAGATAAATAACTTTATTTGGTGACAATTTTTTGCCAAATAAAATACCAATGACAAATAAAAGCTTTCAAAACTCTAATTATAAAATAATAATTGTTAACTTTTGATCAAAATAGATTAATAAAAGCATAAAAACTAACTAAATATAAAATATTTTTTTTGATTGATGTATGCCCGATAGCCTCGGACAAAACCGACTCATCTAAATATGATAAAAATTTGATTTTAAGTTATTTTAATCTAAAAACAATCTCCCAATTAGTAATATGATAAAAAAGGACCGATATTTGCCGCAAAATTCCTCACTTTTCCCTCCAACTAAAAACATAAACAAACAAAAAATATCAAAATTCTGATATTTACAAATTTAATCAGCCCTATAAACTTAGATGTTTTTATATTCAAACGATATGCACATTTTAGATAAAATAAATCATATTAATTAGTTTTATTTTGGAGCAAACTTTTATAGAGCTGAATTCTAATTATCGATCTGAAAAGCCTCGGAGCATTTATTGGCAAAACAAAAATATGACCGAATTTAGAGCCTATCTTTAAAATCAAATATTCATTTCTGATATCATTTTGAGCAATCTCTCCAGATCAAATTTGCTCCAACTTGAAGCCCTCAATTTACCATTTAAATTATATATACTTTTTTTTAATAAAAGTTTATTTTTAATTTATTCTAATCAATTTATATCAACATATAAAATCGATTTAGAAAAAAAGTTTATATCGGTTTAAGCCATTTAAATAAATATTCATTTAAAAAAAATAAGAAGCAAAGCTCATTTATTTAGTCAAGTAAGAGCAAGGCTAAAAATTAGATCTTATTAAGGCAAAGCTGAATATACAAACTAATAGAGAAAGGGCCGTATTTGTCCAAGCTCTAAATTTAATTATGAAAATGAAATTTTAAATTTCAAACTGACCACACGATCAATTGAAAATAAGGTCGAACGAAACTTAATATTTATTCAGTTGTCTTTTAAACATGTTCTAAAATTCCTTCATTATTTTGGCCTAATTGGCTCATCACATCCAGCTTAATGGTTCTCCAAAGCTCTCATTGATAAATCACTTTTTAAACTTGATACTCGCTAATGAACAATTAATTTAAGAGATAATTAATAAGAATTATTAAGAAAAAAGTCTAAGCAAGAGTCAAGCTAAACAAATTGGGAGACACTTAGGTTTTTAATATAAATAGTATTCTACAATTTAATTAGGTATTAAGCAATTTTAATTTAAACCCAAATTGGTATTTATGTTGGTCATTAGTTATGTGACCGAATAGCAAATATTTTCAAGCATAATTTTGGCGTCATGTGGCGGAAATCTAGCTTGAAAACCAAACACTACACACTATACGCGCAATCGGCTACAATTTTCGTAGACTAGTAGGCAAACATTAGTTTTATTTGCGTTATAACTCAAGGACAATACCAAACAACTGGTATGCAGTTCATGACTAAGAAAGAGCACTTGTCAGCTTTGTTTTATTTTTTGTAAAAAATATATTAAATTTCTTGTTTTTTTTCTTTAATATAATTTTGTAGATTTTATTTCCAGATCATAAATATTAATCTTTCTGAGAAACAAAAATATCATGACCAAGATTAAGTTTTTGTTTTTGTTGTTATTGTCAGTGATACGAGAAATCAAGGGTCTTTGAATGAATGAGATAAGCGCATTAAAATGCCTTCCATAATCCAAAATGACAAAGAGCCGTGATTTCTGGCCATTTGAACGAAACCACTTGAGATCAGTTGGTTTATCTATGCTGTTTTGTAGAAAGGGGGCAGGGAAAAAAAGTTTATTATTTTTATAGACAAAAAATGATAAGAAAATGGAATAAATTAATTCTGTTAAAAAGCCCAAGTTCGATAGTTCATTCAAAAAAAATAACAAAAAAATCAATTTTTTCCCCAATATCGATCGACTGATCGGGAATTTATAATAATTTTTTATATCAAGTTAGCCTGTGTATAGAATATTTAATATATTTGAATCAATAAATCAAATCGTTCAAGCATGCCAGTCCAGCGCAGGCCATCTTCAAATAATTTTCTTTCATTTGTAGAAGATCCAGCGTTGCCACAGAAACCACCACCAATATTTTTGAATTAGTGGACCCGCTGCGCTCTACAATAGGCCAACTTTTAATAGTTATTCTATTAATCCAGCCATAAGCCTTTTTTTTGTCTAACTTGTTTGCCAATTTGGTAGTTTTGCTACAATTTTGTTTATACAACTTGCATAAACTAATCAAATAAAGCTAATCTTGGTTCGAATAAAGCAAATATTTGAATTATATTTTAAGTCTTTGTTTCTAAAATTTAGATAAATGTAAATTATGGGGTTAGTGTACCAACTTCCAAAAATAAAGACCTTTGTTAATTAAATTTTAAATAGGGGTTATTGTGCATTTAAGTATTTATATAACTTTTTTTTATTTATTTTTTTTTCGTATTTTAAAAAATAAAAATGTTGATTTTATAAGTTTTGATGAGCTTTTTTATCACTAAGCCCGGTTTTAGCGGCTTATGAAGAGCGTTCATAGTAATTATAGAAAAAAACAAGAGAAAAAGTATTTGATAATTATTTGTTGAATAAATAACAAATGTGCTAGAACTCGTTTGACTAGCGATAATAAAAGATAAGTTTTATTTTTTGCTATAATTTAAATGTTATAATAGATTTTTTTGAATTTATTTATTAAATAATTTCCATCTTGGTGCACGGTTTGAAGTCAAATCTTTAAAATTTAGGCCCATTTTAACAATGGCATTAAATTATATATTAATTTTTGTCTCCAAAACTATCAAAGAGTAAAATATTAGCTTTTGGCTTTAAACTAATCCGAATCAGTGCACTCATTTTTCCTAGATTATTTAAGCTAGGTAATTTTTGTACCTTTTATGAAAATAAAAGCGGAATATGAGATCAAGATAGTAATTTTCACAATAATCTCTGAATCCAAATTGCCTCAATACCAAGTTGGATAGAGTATGATAAAAATAAAATTTATAAAATAAAATTATAATTTGCTAAAGAGTCGCAAATGGATAATTTTAATTGTCTTAAAAATAAGAGTTAGATTCAAGTAAGGCTAGAAAGCCATTTTAGAAAATCAGGTTTTTTTTCATTTTTAAGGCAAATTGAGCAGAAATTTGTTAAATTATTTTTATTTTAAATTTGGCTTTTTTGCTCAAGACTAATTTAAATTAAAGTTGGAATATGTTTTATTCAAGAGTGGCAACAACCAGTTAACAAAACAGATTAAGAGCTCATTGTAGCTCACTCGAGAATAAAATAAAATTTAGAAAATAATTATTCAAATATTTGCTTGGTAAAATTCGATTAAGAGAATATGCTTGTTGGCAATGCATAGGGCTTTCTAAATTAGTAATTAAAATTTAAAATACTTTCTAAATGTCAGTTTAGATAGGAGAATTTAATTAGCTATCATATGATCACGGTAAACCCTATCTATTTTTTTTTGGTGAGATAAAATTGGTCATAAATTTCATAACTTGTTCTAGTGATATTTATCACTTGTGTTAGTCTTCCGTATCGGTTTCAAGCCGAACTGGGTCAGCCATATAAACCAATTATTTAACTATTTTAATTTTTTGAAGAAAAAATTATGCTAAATTAAAATCAACTAATATTTTAATTTAAATTTTTAAAATAGAATTAATTTAGAAAAAAAAATCGATTTTTGTATAATCTAAAATTCACTTTTAAAATCAAATATTATTAAGTTAGACAGGTATTTAAGTAATTCGAATAACTTGATATTTAATTGAACTAGCAAACGAAATGAAAAAATTTGTCATAAATTTTATTTTTTAAATTTATTATTAAAATTAATTATTTTTTTTCTAAAGTGATTAATAACCATTTTTTATTTTTAAACAAATTTACTTTAGGGCAAGCTCAAGTCAACAAATGTTGAAAATTATTAATTTAATCCAATGAATAATTTGGTGCAAATATTTGCTTATGTAACCAAATAAGTAAGCAAGTAAGTTTATACCATAATGAATAAGATTAATGTCTACAGTGACATTTTAAAATGACCTAAGAAATTTAAAACTTAAACAAATCTACGCATTTAAAACAAGATAGATAGAGAAAAAGATGCAATAATGATCATAAAGTTTCTTTTTAGATAAAATAACTTGTATGATCTTTATTGGGCTAGACAATTAAGGGTTTGACCATAAGCTTGACCAAAGGTGCCTCAAATTAGCTAATTGCGGACAACACCAATAATCGCCTTATAACAAGAGCTTTATTAAGACGCATAAAATTGAATAAAAAGTTTTCTAAAGCGACTGATCTTGATTGCCTTAGCATAATATTTTCTCTTTAATCTCAGGTATAATTCACTCTTACCTTTTTATTTAAAATATGAATCTCAGTAGTTAATTTTTTTTATATTTCAAAGCTAATTAAAGAACTTTTTGTGTTAAAAAAAATAAGAAAAATTTGTACGAATTCATTTATTTATTTTAAGCGACTAGACGAATCACAGGTATCAGTATTTTCAGCTTTCGGTGTTCCAGTGCCGGATCTAAGTGCTTATCCTAAGTTGTTTTTCAAAACAGCCTAATAAATCCACTCAAGCTAAATTAATTCTGGCACTAATTAATTTTTTAAATCAAAAGATAGAAATCTAAATATTTGAATTAAGTTTTTCTTTTTTTCTAAATTTAATTTTCAAAAAAATAATAAACTTAGATTATTAACAAACTAAAATTAACCATTTAAAAAATAATTAACAAGTTAATATGTTGGTAAAGTTTTACTAATCAATGGTATAATTGCGCTAAAAGTAAAAAAAAATAATCATTTAAGTTAAATTTTTACTAACTGAAGGTCTTTCGAAGCTTCCATTTATGGTCTGATAAGAGCAAATAATTTTAGCGTGCTTTAATTAATGAGAAATTTCTAATTGATAAAATTTAGCTTCATTTTGGCCAGCTAATTAAATTTACAATATTTATCTTTAATTTTTTCAAACAGAAAAACAATTAATTAATTGCATAACGTAAACTAAACAATAAATTAACTAGCAATTAAAGCTTAAAATTGGCAATTAAAATCCTCAGTCAAATTAAGCAACTTTTTGTCAAATTGAAAAATTAAAATTTTTAAATCACTTAGTCTAAAAGAGAACAATATTTGCCAAACATAATAAATCTAAGCATAAATAATACAATTTTAATACATATATATATATATATGTTTATTAATTTATAATTTTAAGACTTTTTTATTTTTTATGTGTTTTTGAATAGACAAGACGGGTGCTGGGCATCCATGTTTACTAATGCCAAATATTTAGCATACTTTAGACTATTTGTTTACAAGCAAAAATTTTAATTAAGATTTAATTTTAGAACTATATCTCAATCGATTTGTACATAGATAAGGATTTAAGAGCTTAGCAAACTCTTCGAAACAAGACCAGTCTTAATCTAATCTAGTACTGGTCAGCATTAAATATTTGTAAAATAGCTCAGCTTAAAATTTATTTCTTCCTTCCTTTACTTTTAAAAGGTGTTTTTCCTGTATAAACTATTTTAAATATATTTTAGATCTATTATCATTTTATTTGTTTAAATCGAGATATAAACTAAAAGTTTTCTTGGTGTCCATCAATTGTGTGTATTTTCCAAGCAGCAAAAATTGATTTAATTAAAAGCATAGCGAACGGCGTAGGCGCAAGCGTAGCCTCGACCAGCATTAAACCAACCAAGCACAATACGAGCTCGAACAGTTCTGGCTCGAGTCACAATACAAGCCTGAACAACGATGCTATGATGAACAACCAACAGCACACTACCACTAATTATGTATTCAATGGAAACGGCACCACAAGCAGTGCCGGCAGCTCCAGTAGCTACGAAACCAACGAGAACAACCACGGTCTTTACAATCCTCAAATACAAGGGCTTAATTCAAAAATGTCCAATCTCAGCATGGCTAGCATAAACAGTGCCAATACCAATTTTATGATGAGCATTTTGCTCAATAATGTAGAAGACTCGGCCTTCAGCGATCTTGGCAAAGACGAACTAAACCTCTTAATGAACGAAGCCATAGTATGTTAACTTAATAATTAAATTTAATAAAAAATTATAAATTTTTTAAAAATATTTATTTTAATTATTATTATTTAATTTATAAATTTTTGTTTAATTCAGAGTCATATGGATTTGCCGCCTGATAAGCTAAAGATTGTGAAAATGCTTCCGGATGAGAAAAAGATCCAAGTGCTGCGCAGTCTTAGATTTGTGAACGAGAAACAACCACCTGATTATTACATCCAAGCTTTAAAGACCTATATAGATGTGATCAACAACCAAAAATCGCATCGCAGGTCCAAAACGCCAATTATGGAGACTTCCACCGAGCTGATTAAGAACCTAGAAGTTTCGCTTAGGACCAACCGAATTGAATGGGTGCACAAATTTCTAGATCCGCCATTGAATGGTCTTGATGTCCTAATCGAATATTTACAATCGACTCTTAACTTTATGAGAGAATGTGAGCGATTTATCTTGGACCCTTTAAGTGAAAACATATCCGGAAATCAGACACTCAACTCAAATGTTCTAAGTTCTTATTCGAGTTCGGCATTTGGAAGTAATAGAACAAATGGCAGCAATCGTACCATTTTGAATGGCATTGTCAATGGCAATGGCAGTTCTATGTCCACGCTGACCAGGGCGCCCACTTCGCTCAGCTCGATTGCTTCGCTTGAGAGACGACATTCGCGCCTTCAAAAAGATACCAGAAAAAGAATGAATCGAGTCAAGATTGGAGAGGCCGCCGATGACATACATGAATGTGTCAGATGTCTTAGGGCCATCATGAACCATCAGGTAAATCTATCTCTCATCTAATCTGTATCTATTTAATTAAAACCTGTAGAAAAATTTTAATGGTAATTTTTTCTTAATTATGCTTTTGGCATATCTAAAGATTGCTGTCTAAGTGGTAGATTTGGGTCTTGGTAGACATTGGTTAATCATTTTAATTTAAACTACCCCGGAATGCCCAGCAGGGTTTTTTTTTATTTTATCCAAATATATTTTATAATCATTTATAATCAAATTTTGTAAAGATTTGAAACCCTAGTTGAGAATAAAATGATAAATATTGGTTTATCATTTTGAGGCTCATTTTATTGTGAGCTTTTTTGCCAAATTTTCAAACTTTTTCTTCAGCTCTATTTTGAAATATCAAATTTTTCATATATCTAATTAATTTATTAATTTTAATATTAAAGATAAAATTTTGCTATAAAATTAATCAAGTATTTTTTGATTGATTTATGTTTATTGTGACTAGCTCACTTGGCTACTGCGAAACTGATGATCCCTTTGATCCCAAAGCTGGTTAATTAGACTCATTTTCAGATGAAGCTTTCATAAATTCTTCTTTTATGTCAAGATAATATTCCTCAAGTTCAACCAGGAGATTAATGTTTTGTCTAGCTTTGGCTTTGGAAAGTGTACCATTAAGAATAATTAATTAAGAATTTAGAAGATAGTTTATATTTTGTTTAGATTTTTATTTAACAACACAATAAATTAATCTAAATGGTTTAATTTTTTTGGTGTATTTTATTATTAATTTAGGTCTAACCGGTTCCTGCCATTTGTCTATATTTATAATAGAATATTAATCTAAAACGACGGTGCATTTGTTTACCGTAGAAAATTTATTGTACTTTTATCTATATTTACAATTAGAATGGTCATATTTTATTTGCTCAAATGGATTAACTCTAGTCTAATTAATTTTTTTGTTTAAATTTTGAGTAACTTTTAGCCTTATAAAAATTAGAATTCAAATTTAAGTAGACTTTTTAATAGTCAAACTTAATTAAGCAAAAAATAAACTTGTTGACATTAATATGTAATTTATTTTTTATCCTATCTAGTCGAATTGGTAAGGTCTTTATTCTGCAAAAAAAAGAAAACAACTTAAGTTATGATTTATGATAAATGGTTATTTTATTTATTTCCACATAAAAAATTAAATTATGGTCCTAAAATCATTTAATCTGTCATTAAAATTTCGTATTTTTTTTACAAAATTATAATAAAATAAAAATAAAAAAATAAAATAAACTCTTTTTAAGTATGGCTTTCATATGATTATTGGACATAAAGAGGCCATAAACTCGATAGCGCTAAGCTTGAAGCACAAAGAGTACAGAACCAAATCATTGGTATTGGAGCTATTGGCAGCCGTTTGCCTAGTAGACGGTGGACACAGCATTGTCCTTCGGGCTTTTGACAACTTCAAAGACGTATACAAAGAAATGTATAGATTCGAGACATTGATGAACTACTTCAGACGCGATTCCAATGATGCTGACTTTAACATTGACTTTATGGTGGCTTGCATGCAATTCATAAACATAATTGTCCATTCGACACAGAACATGAACTTCCGGGTGCATCTACAACACGAATTCACCCAACTTGGTCTTGACGACTATTTGGAAAATAAGCTAAGATACAATGAAAGTGACCGATTGCAGGTGCAGATACAGGCCTATTTGGACAATCAGTTTGATGTCCAGCAATTGCTAGAGGACGCCGAAGCCAAGGCCGAAGCTTTGGTAGAAATCGACAAGCTCAAAGACGAGTTGTCCATTGAAAAAGAAAAGTACAACAAGTCCCAAGACGATGCTTTGAACAGAATAAGCGAGCTACAGAACGAGTTGTCAATGACCAGACAACAATTGGACTTGATAACAAAAGAAAAAGAGGACATGAACATTACCATCAGTACACTTAAGCGGAACCAATTGGCTCAGCTGCAGAAACAGCACCAAGAGTTTATGAATAGCTGTAACAAGACATTCGATTCGAGCATTGATTCACCTTCGACTCAATCGCTTTCTCCAGCTCCGCCACCACCACCACCTCCGCCTCCGTTGTCTTTGTCAACTCCGGGTGCACCACCACCGCCGCCTCCACCCCCTCCTCCACCACTCTTAGGCTCGCACAAGATACCACCAGCACCTGGCATGGCCGAACCACCTATTCCAAGTAAATTGACACTCTATTTTCCTATCAACAATAAACTTAATTTTTTTTTAGCCATGACCATTAAGAGGAAAATTGAGACCAAATACCGCTTGCCAAATTTGAATTGGATAGCTCTCAAGCCCCAACAGGTCAAAGGAACAATTTTCTGCGAGTTGGATGACGAAAAGCTGCTCAAAGTTATCGATTTTGATACTTTTGAGGAGTTGTTCAAGACTGGTCCATCTGCTAATTCAGCCATGTCCAACTCAAAGCTCGAGTCGCCCAATGCAATCAAGAAGTTAATTAAGAAGAACGAAAACTTGACACTTTTGGAAGCGCAGAGACAACGAAATTTGGCAATTTCGAGACGGAAAATTGAAATGGGAATCGCTCAAATTACCAAGGCAATTAACAAGTATTTAAGCTTAATTATTATCTTTTAGATTAGATTTTAAATGTTATGCTTTTTTTTTTCTAAAAGTTTGGATTTGAACTGTTTACCAATAGACCAAGTCGAAATACTTCAGCATTTTATTCCAACTGATATTGAGGTAAGTTTGTCTGTAATTCATTTATCGTTTTATATATTTATTTAATTAAATAAAAGAATTTAATTTAGTTTTAAAATTTTAATTATTTAAAATATACAATTTTTTTTATAAGCTTAAAGCATTCAGTTCTTATACTGAAAGTGGTAAAGATATAAAATTATTGTCCGAAGAAGATCAATTTTTGTTTGCGGTAAAAAAAAAATTTAATATTAAAAAAAATATTTAATTAATTAATTTAAACAAAAACAGCTGAGCAAAGTAGATCGTCTAACTCAGAAATTGAACATCATGAGCTTTGTTGCCAATTTTTCTGACACCTACAAGAACCTTTTGCCACAAATAAACGCAGTTAGCTCTGCCTCGCTGAGCATAAAGCAGAGCAAGAAGCTAAAAAAGCTTCTCGAAGTTGTTCTAGCATTTGGCAATTATATGAACAGCAGCAAGAGGGGTCCCGTATACGGCTTCAAACTCCAAAGCTTAGAATCTGTAATTTATCTTTTAATATATTAATTTTTTTTGTCTAATTAATTAATTTAGCTTTTGGAAACAAAAACCCACGACAAAAAGCAAACTCTTTTGCATTTCATAGTTCAGACATTGAGCGAGAAGTTTCCCGAGTTGAAAAATTTCGACTCAGAGCTTATGTTTATAGACAAAGCAGCCATGGGTATAAAAAAAACTTTGTCTTATCTAATTTTGAATTTTTATTGATTAAATTTGGCCAATTTAAGTGTCATTGGAGAATGTCCAGTTTGACATGAACGAGCTGGCCAAGGGAATGAAAAACACCAAAAAAGAGTACGAAATTAGACTCGAGTCCAAGACAGACACCCATGTATTGAAAGAATTTTTGTCCAAAGCTGAACAACAGCATAACGAGTTGACAAACAAGTACAAGCTTTCCCAAGACCAGTTTAATCAATGTGTAGAATACTTTGGCGAAACACCAAGATCACAATCGCCCAATACCTTCTTTTCCACATTTGTCAAATTTCTCAAGGCTTTTAATGTAAAGATTTAAGATTTTAATTAAATATTTTAATTGTATTTTGAAATTAATTTAGCAAGCTAAAATTGATAACGAGCTCAGAGCTAAGCAGGAAATTGAACAGGCCGCTGCTGCCGCAAACACAAACGGACCATCTCCAAGTCATTCCAAAGTATCCAGACAGCAAATTACGGTAAGCTTTGGCAAAGCGATTTGAATCGAGTTTAATTAAATGACCAATTTTCAGAATAATGACATGATCAAGGAGCTTAAGAAAAGAAATCCGGTCAATGGTGGACCAAGAGTGCGACCACAGCCCAAAAAAGAGATAAACATAGAAGATTTGATTGAAGAGATAAACAGAGGCTATGTGACTGCTGATGCTGAGCGACGCAAAAGACAAAGAACCCAAGAGATAAAGAAAGAATTTGTCAAAACAACACCAATACAAATAATTTAATAAAGCCGATTTGACTTAAATGTATTTTAGACTAATAGGGAATAAGTTTTGTAAATAAACAATAACTTTTTAAAAGTTAGCTTAATATAGCGGATTCGGAATTTATTCGGTAAATGTATAGAAATCGGTTGAATGTTTTTTTTTTTTGCTTTTTATCTTGTCAAATTCGATAATTATTCCTGAGCTTATTTTTTTTACATCGGGCTCATTAAGCTTTCTGTTTTTGATTTTTATTTTGGTGAGTTGAACATTTGAAATTTTAATTTAATTTTTTTAATTTAATTTAATTTGAAGTTTAAAGTTATCTTTTTTTTTTCTTTTATCTAGATGTGTGTGTGTCAAAATTATAATTGTAGGTTTTTTCTTTCAAAAATAGGAATATTGATAATACTAGTTTATATTAAGTAAAACAATTATTAAATTATATTGATTGATATTTTGTAATTATTATTTTTGCTTTTGAATCAAGTTTAAATAATATTAAAATATTCGAATAAATAATTTAAAAAAAGTTTCATTCATTTTTTTATATTGAATTTATCTCAATTGAATAGTCATCAATTTTTATCATGTAGTTTTTTAATCTTTAACTTTGTTGAAAAAAATGATCTTTTAATGAACATTAATTTTAAGGGCTAAAAAGGAGGCACCTAATTAGGATAAATGAATTCTTTATTCAAAGAAAGGACAAAATTTTCTTTGGAATATTTTGGCAAGTATCTTAAGCTCTGGTTTAATGGTAGTCTTTTAAAAGAGAACAATTATTATATTTTGTTAGATAAATATTTTCTTTGGCGTTTAGATCAAATGAAAATTTTTAAATGTCTCCAATGATAAATATTTGAGATTTAATACTATTAATGACAAAAAAGCTCTTGAAAACAGCATGTTTTTTAAACTAACGAAAAGACAGGTTTCATAACATTATTCTTAAAATAAATTATTCATTTAGTAAAACTTTTTGTTAAACAATCTAAATCAATCAACATGAATTTTTCGACATTAAATCACTAAATATAACTATTTATTTTCCAACATAATAATTATTGTGTTATAAAGTTTTTAAAATCATGTAATTCTAATATTACAATTTAAATAAAATGTAAATATGATACAAAAATAAAAATATAAATTTAATATTTAAATAAAAAAAACTTATTTATAATTAAGTTAAACAATTAACCAAAAATATAAATTTATATGATTTAAGATCTTCGCAATATTTTAGACAATAAACAATGAAAACCATTTTTAAAATCATTATTAAACAAATAAAAAAATACAAAATTAGATGAGTGAAATGAAAATAAGACAAAATTGCCAAATAAAAGATAAATCATGTACGAATCATTGCTTATGAAAATAAATAGAATGGGCGCTAGTGAATTTGGCAAATTACCAATTAGATAAAATGAGCCGAATATTAAAGTCATGACTGTAAATTTATATTCAGATGTCGTGTTGGAGTTTTTAATTTTGTTCTGGTTTGAGCTATTTGATGAACCTAAAAATAACTTATAAATAAAAGAAAAATTATTTTTAAAAAATTTTTTGCTTACTTTTTTCAACAGAAGTACCAAATTTTCTTATTCTGCTTTTTAAATAGTGCCTCAATTTAATGGTAATAATTAAATTTAAAAAAAACAATATTATCATTAGGATAAATCCTCTGGCCAAATTGATTACAAAAAGCACAACTTTAACCCACTCAATCAGACTAAAATCCAATGGTTCAACTGAATAAATGTCCATTTGATATTGCCACAACTTGCTGGTACTATTTAATTCTGGAATTAGAATTCCTATTTTTCTAACATACCTTGTCATTGCATAATTGGGTATATTTGCCAATGTGGTAATTAGAATAGCAAGCAAAATTTTCACCCTAAAAGTAACCGAGTCTGCCTGGAGTGACCGGCTCGAAAATGACATTATTCTGTTGTAGCAAATTAAAAGATTTATAAGCAAAACAAGCATTAACAACACGTTTCCCAAGTACAAATAAAAGTACAGTTCGTAGAATTTAGAAATATATGTGTATCCATAGGGACAAAAGCGTCCGCAGCGGAATATTGCCAAGAATATGGAGAGTAGAAGGAAAAAGAAATCTGACACCGAGATAGACAGCATTAATTTGTAGAGCTCAGCTTTGCAGCGTAGTCGGACTAGGATGATTATTGAGAAAAAATTCAAAACTATTCCAATAAAGCAAACTAAAGGCAGGACATAAACATTGACCAAATCGATGGTTTCTTCGGATAGTTCGTCCAATGAACGAAAAATTTTCAGTTCTGACTGCTTGTTATTGCTTGATAGATTCATCTATTTCTTTAAAATAAATAAAAATATAGTCAAATTTGACGACATTATTTAAAGTGAAAAAACAAGTGATTGACATTTTTTTTAATAAAAGAATATTGGGCGAATTTCATTTAAATTTTTGTGTCTTTTGATCATAAATAATTAGAGCTAATTTTAAAATGAGTTTAAAAAGTCTGTTTAGAAATGGTAAATGTGTCTAATTTAAATTAAGGAAACAAATTCTCTAAAGAAAAGTTTTAAATTTTGTTTCTCAAATTGATAGAGCATTCAATAAATGATAATTAAAATTATTTCTGAGAAAAAAAATGCATATATCAAATGTCTCTAAACAGAGAATATTTAATTATTAAATAAAAAGTCCTAACAGTGATTAGGTAAATAGATATTTGGAAAATTTTCTATAATTTTAATTAACTATAATTATCAAAACTTTTTCCTCATGGCAAAAGAAATCGATATTTGTCAAGTTTATTTAAGCAAAGTTATTTTATTCTAAGCTAATAGTTCTTTTTTCCAAATTAAATAAAATTTTAATGAGGTGTTTTTTTATTTTCTTTTACTTTTCCCCAATTGATTTCCTTTTACTTGGCATTTATTTCTTATAATTTTAGTTGCCAGGCCTACATATGACGCACTAAAATCTAGAATTGGTTAATTTGTTAGTCAAGCATTATTCAGAGATAATTAGAGTTATTTTTTAAATATTAAGCATCTTTACATTTTAATTTTTCCTATGATGGTATGATGATATAAATTTTTTTTTTTTTTTAAATAATTAACTATTCCTTTTATTGACAATTTTGTCAATTACTAAAATTATCCTAATTATCTAGACATAATCAGTGATAAATATTTAAGTCAATCAAGTGTCTATTTAAAAAACACCAAAAGTTTTAGACTTTAAAAAATTTTTTTTGTTTTAATTTTATTTGTTTAATAATTGTACAAAATTTCATAAACATGTAAGGCTGTCAACTTTTCCAAAAGTTACAGCTATACAACTTTGTGGTTATTTAAAAACTGTTTAAACCCAGAACTAACTCTATATTAATTAAAACAATAAAATTATAAAAAATAAAAAATACTTTTTAAATAGAAAAAAGAATAATTTAAAAAATAAACATTTTATCTATCCAAGAGTTTCATCTTGGTTTGTTTTTGAGTATTGCACATTCTTTTTGGATCTAAGCTTGTTCGATGGTTGACTAGTGAGGCCTTTAGTTCGCGATTGGTACAGATCCATTAAATACTTTTTGTAAATACTAAAGATAAATAATACTGTCATGGTAAAAGTGAATATTGAGCATAAGACAATAAAAATTGTCCGAGGCTTAAGTCTTAGAGGACCTTGGCAAAAATGGTTAAATTTTTCATTCATTTTAACAAAGTTAATATTACAATCTGCTTCATCTAGACCATTATAGATGCAGTGAACTTCTTCGTCACATACCAAACTCTTATCTATACACATTTGAATTACATTGGTACTTCTATTACCAGCGTCTTCTAAACCATAACATTTAAAGTCACAATTTAAGTTTTCATACATCGTTTCATATATCTTTTTGCTATCTATTAAATGCTTGCTATCATCTAAACTAGCATAGGCTATTTGTTCCCTGTAATTTTTTTCTATTATCTCATTTTTGTATGTTGGCAAATTAATGGAGAAAAAGTTATACTTTATTCCGAAATGAAATCTTTTTATTTTATCTGATTTTATTTCGACTAATAGATTGTTGAAAAAGTTGGTTCTATTGAATCTTTTCTTAGAAGGATTCAGCTTATTTGATATTTCGCTGGTCAAAAAGCAAATTTTGTTCTTTGAATTGAAGCAGTTGAAGCTTGAATTGGCTATAGATTGTTCAAAAAATTCAGCTATTATTAAATTTTCATTTTTGTGCTGACCGCTTGGACAAAGACGGATGAATGGTGATGGACGATTGTGGTAAAAGTGTTTAATATTCAAATCTCGATTTAGTAGACTAAAATTTGAATACAGTTTAATGCTGTTGTGGTCACAATCTCCATATAAAAGCAAGTCAGCAAATTCAATATGGATAAAATTATTTTTTGGCGCAATTATATTAAATTTACAGTTGAAATTAAGATTATCAAAGAGAACTAGCTTTAGATTGTCTATTTCACGCTGTAGTTGGGTTTCAGTCGATTGGTAAAATTGAAGATTGTCATGGTAGTTAAACTCTGATTTAGATCTGTTTAAAAATTCCAACAATTCTGCTTGAATTCCTTAATTTTTTTTTTATTAGAAGAATTTTTTTCAAAAATTAATAATTTAATTTTTAAAATATGCAGTTAGAATGATATTATATTTTTTTTAATAAATACTAGATTAATATTATAAATTTATACATACCTAAACTATAGTCATTTTTGAAGCTAAGCTTGGCTTTTGACTTGGTCTTGAAATCTTTGACCAAAGCTTGTTCGCAATTTCTATCCTTAAACTCGTACTCTATTTCGAATTGGTTCCATTTTAGATCATTGGCATTGTTATCCAGAACCATGTTATACTCTATTTCAATCGAGTCATACTTGGACACATAATAAAGGCTCATGTTGGATGTTCTTTTACATAAACAGAGTTTAATATCTAAATTATTGTCAAAGTAATCTGCATCAAAATAATCTGAGATGTCATTGTAGGCAAAATTGGACCAGCTATTCTTGGGCTCTTTTAGAATTATTTTTTTTCTAATTTGAGAACAGCTCTCAAATTGAGATCTTGTTAGTTGGTCATTTATGCTGGTAAAATAGACATTTTCACAGCTATTATCGCTCAAAGAACCATCATCAAAATTAATAGAGTTAAAACGAACCACAATGTACTGATTGGGTCTGGCCACCAAGCGGTACCTACACTTCAAAAAAGGCTCACTTGTTTTGTAGAAAATGCTTGCTTTTGGATTTGAAATAAATCCTTTTGTTCCAATACCAGAATCTACATTTAAATCGTAGACAAAGTCACATAAAGTGTCATTTTTATAATTTGACCAGTCAAAGTTTAAATATTCATAGCTTAACTTAAAATCGGTAAATTTTCTTTCCATGGGCGCCACTTTGCTAAAATAAGTAACCATCAAGTCCTTATTGGTGTCTATATCAGACAATTTAATTAAAAAATATTTCACTGTTAATTGATTGAATATGGATTTATTACAAAATTTCATTAATTCAAATTTAATATTCTCATTTGGCTTTAATGAACCAATAGATAAATAATTATCCTCACATGTATCTTTGACTGGCTCAAATTTGTCCAAATTAATGGCAATAGTGTTGTACATTGAGCTTTTAATTATGTAGTTGAGAGTAAAATGTTTAGGCTGGTACTGATTAATATTAAACAAATAGCTTATTTTAAATTGGGTGTCTTTTTTTTCTTGATAAATTTGGTCAGCATGATTTTGATCTAGCTCAATGGTACAAGATGCCATATCAGAATCACATTTGCTTATCTGTAGGAACTCGACTAATCTAAATGAGTTCAATTCAGCTTGGTCCTTAAAGTCAATTGTGTTGAAAGAGTCGAATTTTTGCAAATAGTTTTTGTCAGTAAGAGCGTAAAATAGAAAGCCTGAATTGGCAAAGATACCATCTATCGAGCTAACAAATTCGATTATGGCTGTTGGTTTTGAAGTGACTATTTTCGGTAAACGACCCATGCCGCATACTTTTTCCATCAGAATCCAGTTATTCAATGATTGGTTGTTGACCAAATAGACATTTAAATAGTCTGCACAGTTATCTGAGTGCCTAGGACCTGGATCACAGAAAAAGCTGGTTATGGGTTGGTTGTCCATTGTATCATAATGACAAATATTTGAGTCTATTTGAATATTGTCATTAAAAATAATTATTTTTTCACCTGGTTTATTTTTAATGTTAAAATGACACTGTTTGTTTCTTAGATAGATCCCTGGATAGCCTTCGCTTGGTATTAAACACGCGTCGACTGAGTCTGTGGAACAACTATCAAATGTCTGAGAACATGTATTTTTGTTTGACTTTTGACCATAATTAAATTCTGACAGATCAAAAGTGCTCTGTTTGCCAGTTTGGTGAAATTTTAATTTTGAAAAAAGCAGAGGATCAAGCGAATCTTTGGTAAAAAATGATATTTCCAATTCAAACGAGTCCTGGTTGCTGGTATCTTTGTTTAAATTGAAATATTTTATTCTTGTCACTTGTCTAAATGAATAAAAACTATTCGCCAAATTGTGTAAAGTGCCACAAAATTTCCCATTAGGGGTATCAGGTACCGAAATGTATTTAATATCTTCATTTGATTTGGTTTCATGGATCAAATCTTAGAAAAATATCTTTATAAGTGTAAAATGGTTAATTTTTTATCAAAAAAAATCTACTTTTAGCTAAAATTTATTTATATTATATCATTCAAAATAAAACTAATAAAGCCTAAACCAAATATAGTATTGTATAATTGAAGATAATAATAAAAACTTTAAAAATATCAGAAAATATTCAAGTATTAAGATTCTTTATTTAATCTTGTTTTTTCAAAAGATAAAAACATTTTTAAATTCTTTCTCATATTTCATAATAGTTTTATTAATACCTTTTTTAGCCGGAACTCTCTCCGTCACCATTCCAAAATTGATTAAATCAAATTTATCCAAGTCGGTCTCTTCGATTTCGATCCATGAAGAGATGCATTTTTTGGATATTGGCTCAAATTTTCCAACAGAAAATTTGCGAACCCTTATTCCAATGACCAAATTGGGATTTTGATTAATAATTCTATTAATTAGGAAATTAATATTTAAAATAATTATCAATTTCTGATATCAAATTCTACTTGTAGTAACAATTGGTCAGCAAATTGGGATTTGTTATTAACAATCGATCTCTTCCTTCATTTGTAAAGGTTTTATTGCACCCTTTGATTTAGATAAAATTTAAACTAATTAGACCATTTTGGTTAAGGCTTTACAGATGCAGTCAACTTCGTCTGACTGGTCGGCACAATCTTGGTACCCATCGCACACTTGTTTCTTGCTTATGCACCTATTGCTTGTCTTACATCTAAACTCTGTATCATTGGTACAATTACTGGTTCTTTCAGGCTCTGTTTGTTGAGTTCGCGCCGAATTATGTACCAACGCAATCAATAACAGTAAAGCAATCCGATTAGAACTCAACATCAGTCAGACCAAAGTCAATTTTTCATCACGATCTCATCTAAATTACTTAAATAATTATAAAATAAAATTTGTTATTAACAACTTTAAAAATAAATATATTTTTTTAATATTTATTTCTTTATTAATAGAATGAAATTATTGAAAATTTTGAATAAGATTTTGACCACCACTACCACCGACATCAATTGGATATTTGCGGAAATAAACAAGTCATTTAGAACTTTTGATTCAAAACAAACCACCCAGGGTATTAAAAAATCAAAATTCTAAATTAGAACCAATTCATGAGTTTTAATTAAATAGGAAAAATTAGACCAAAAATCGATTTGATAAATTTGTTATTTATAGTGTTGATTTCAAATTGTGAACACAAGCGCAAATGATATCAAATCGATTTAAGACATTTCTGCTTTGACAAATCGAATAAATTAAGTACCAGTTCTAATTACAACTTTTCTCTAAAATTAATATTAAACAATTAAATATTGATTGCATTTGTCTACAATACTTAATTTTAGTTTTTAATAAATGTTTGATTTACAAAAATCAATTCGGGATATTGTAGGCCTCTTAAGACTTAATGATCTGAGTTGTTCTAAATTCTAATCAAACATTTCATAAACCAAAGCTCTTGTTTGATTAAAATTTTGCTAATGATACAAAAAACAATTCTAAAAAAAAAAAGCCATAAAAAAACATATTTTTTGATAATATTCAGATTAACTTTTTAATCCAAGAGCTCTTTGATTGCTAAAGCGCTGTTTTTACTTGAAGTTTATGTCAAATAAAAGCGTAGATCCTTGAAATACTTACCTAATAAAAAAAGTAAATAATGTCACGCAATCATCCAATACTCCTATGGTTGCTCAAGATTAGGCAATGAGCTTAATTATCCAAATTCCTTTTGGATATAAAAAAAAAAAACTTTCTAATTGAATAAACAATATTTTAGACTCAATTTTGTCAATGTGTGTCTATACGAATAACAAAAAACAAAACCAAGAATTTCCTTAGTCCTTAATCTAAAATACATATATATATATATATATCTTTGAATAATTTTATAATAAAACTAGACTATTGAAAGCTTATTTTTTAGTTAAAAATGAGAAAGTTTTTAATTGTACATTTAATTTTGAGCCTAGCTCTGGGTCTGAAGTGTTCCACGATAGCCGTGTTGGACTTGTCGGCAGTGACGCCGTACACAATTATCAATCAGACAAACATGACTGTCTATGAGAACGAAACAGTGTCTGACACTGATTCCCAAGTTTTGGAGCCTAGTGTACCTGATTACTTTAACGATGTCCAGCTGGCACAGAATGAGACAGAAGTCTTGACCGAAGTGAAAAATTCCACTAACCAAACTTCACCCATAATTTCAAATTATGTAGAGGTTTTTGTATTTAATGAAGATGTGGCACTAAATACAACTGGTAAGCCTATTTCAGAGACAACTCCTAGCCAAATTTTCCTCGTGACTCCAGACGAGAGGCTAAATGGCACCAATGACAGCCTTGCAGCATTCAACATTTCAACATACGAGGACACAATCAGCTTCTCGGCTTCCTCTAAAAGTAATCCTCTTATCTAATAGTTCATATCGAAATTAATAAGTTGTATTATTAGTTCAATACCAATGGTTGCAGATATTTACGATATTTATGGTATCTATTGTTTATGTTATGAAACCAATTTTAGCTTAATTGTTCCATAATGTTGTTTATAAATTAATTAAAAAATCTCAATCGAATAATCCATATGCAGCTATCTATCCAGCCTTGTTGAGATTTATTTAATTTAAAACTAAGTGCTTGATGATTTCCTAAATTATGTCAAGACTTTAATACCATCAAGGAAATTTTATGAGAATTATTTTTTATTTTTATACAAATAAAGCTTATTAAAATTAAGATTTTTCTCTTTTTTTATGCATCAAGCTCGACTTTAATTTACATAAAGTGGAAGTAAATATGTCGATCTAATAAAATATCCAAATAAATCGTGAAATAGCTCTCAAACTAAATCTATTTTAATAGTTTCCAATTGATAGTCACAAATCTTAATCAATTTTGGGTAAATTTGAAATTCAAAACTGTTTATATTTCTCTATTTGATTGAGGAAATTTAATATTACTGTTGATTGTTTTGGAAATATGAGAATTTTGTGTCTCCCCAAAGGAAACCACTGGTCACTTTTTGACTTTTTTTAAAAATGGATAATTATCTAATTCAAATAAAATTATTTCTTTTATTAAAAACATAAATTCTTGGTATAGTTTTTAAGATTTTTTGTCTGGAAGAGGAGACCGCTGATTAACAATCTTAATAAGATTGGAATAAATGGATTTTTTTATTTTAAAGCTGATAAATATAAAAATGTCGTTTATTGAAAAGATTATATTGATTGAGCTTGTTCTATAATTATTTATTTATTTTTAATCTAATTTTTAATGGAAAATTTTTTTTTCGAGAAAATAATCAGAGAATTACGTAAATCAACTTATTCTTAGGAAAATATCTTAAGAAAATTAATTATCGTGGAAAATAAACATATTTATTATTTAGGCTTTATGTTTAAGTATTTTTCTAGTAAAAATATTTTACATTGCTAATCCATGAGATTAAGTAAAAACTTAATTAATTCTTTTTAATTAAATTTAAATAGATCCCCGTTGAAATCGATTTATAATTTTTGTTTTTATTGACTTTTAAATATTGATGATGATTTTTTATTACTTTAAAATAGACTAAAAAATATTCTGAGACTTATAGATCAATAACATTCTAATCTATCACTTTTTCTATAAACTATTTAATAAAAAATGATTTTTAATTAACAGAAACAAAAATAAAAAAAAACTTCAAGGAACTTGTTTTGCATCAAACCACTTTATTTTATATATATAAAATCTAATTATCAACATTATGTTGATGACATTTTCAATAAAATCAAAAATTAAAAGCAAATAGCAATTAATGCTTAATTTCCTCTAAAATATCCTTAAAGTAATTAGTTTTTAAAATTATTTTTTCACCAAATATTAATGCTGAAAACTAAGATAAGATGTGACCAAAATAAACTTTGGTAAATCCTATCAGAGAGTGGACCATTCAATAATTCAATAATTTAATTTTAACTTAATCGACTTGGTATTGATTTAATCCTTACCTTCCCTTACCATTTCTAGCATCTGTTAGCCAACTAGTTAAAATATATTGAATCGTTTCTTAATTATTGCAAACAAATAATTTTGCTTGGTGAAACAAAATGCATATGGCTTGATGTGACTTCTAGTAATTCTGGTACTTCAAAAAGCAAATGAATATTAGGTAAAGTTGTTCATGATTTCAAGTATTGGGCACAGATGGTCTTAATATTAGACCAACTTAACTAAAAGGTTACAAATAAAAGTTTAAGGAGTAAAATAGAATGACGATGGTGTCTGTTGGAAAACTTCACTCAAATTTTTGAGCAGAAATAAACAAGGTAATCCGGAAATTACCAAGAGATAGATAGAAAAATTTTCAAGAAATTTTGCTGTGAATGATAAGAATAATTCACGAGCTCATGCAACCGAAGTTCAATTAGCTGACAAACAGCAATTGATAAAATATAATTGATTATTCATTTGATTATTATTAATTAATTTGGTTGCAAATAATCTACAATCATATTTTGCGCCTTTATAAACCATTTGTTTTTAAAATTGGTAACTCTGTGCCAGTTTTTTAAAGCTTTCATTATTTAATAAATGAGTTAATTTTTAAAGCAACATATGAATCTAAAAGAGACAAAAATGTTACTACTCAAAGGCCTTTGATAAAGTTCTTCACAGGAAATTGAAATGTATCAAGTTTATAAATGATTTTGAAAAAGTATCGTTTACAAATGGTATCAATTTCGCTTATAGTCCAAAAGGTCTTGGAAGACCACATGAAAATAGACTGGTTCGAGAAATAAATCGCAGAGTCTCATTAGGATATCATTTCTTAACAAGTCGCTGAGTAAAATTATGGAACAGCTTATCAGCGAATGTTTTTAATGCTCAAACAATAAATAGGTTCAAAGCAGTCATTAACAATGATGCCAGCAAATGCGACCCCAAGTCCAGATCAACCAAATACGGCAGCAATAAATTAGTGCAGATATTATTACTTCTACTTAATATTAGATAAGTAATTTGCTCATTCTTGTTTCAAATTGTCAAAATGTCAAATGTCAAAATTTTGGTAAAAATGCCGCATTAAATATGTAAAAAATAATAAAAATTTTTTATTATTAATTTTAATTTTTTTTATTTTTTAATTTTGATTATTTTTAAATATTTTTTACATATTTAATGCGGCATTTTTACCAAAATTTTGACATTAACTGCAGCATTTTCAGTCGCAGCGTATCTGGAAAAAAAAGTGGGTTAAATGCAGCATTAAAATCCAGAATTCTGAAAATAAGTGCCGCATTAGGGGGCAAGGCATTACGGTACATTCAACATCTCGGACTCGTCTAAATTTAACTCATCTGAAGAATTAAAATGAAAATACACATGAAGATAAGTGACATTTTTCTTGAAATAAAATTTAAAAAAGAACTCCAAAGAAGAAACTTGCAATTCGTGACGCTCGAAGTAAAAAAACAAATATTAAAACAAGAAATTAATTGAAAAAAAGTTATGATAAATCATCATAACCCAATTAATCTAATAACCCGAAAATCTTAACCCGTTTTGCCTCGATATCGAGACCACAACAATTCGAAAACTGAATGCAAAAAAAGCTAAGAGAGCCCTGAAAGGCACTCCACTAGGATTTAGCACGATTATGGTCCAAAATATGAATGGTTTTGTTTATTTTAGATTTTATAGATATTTAAAAATCAATTGTTATTTTCTTTTTCTTTTTTTTTTTAAATTAAAATTAGAAAATTGTTTGAGAAAAATTTTTAAAATAAATATAAAACAAAACTCGGTTTTATCTAAAAAGTTCTTAAAGAATATTAAAAATTTTTATTTCCAGAAGCAAATTAGAAAGTTAAGTTAGAATAAGAAAATTTCGAATTGATGGTTAAGAATTTCAACAGGTATGTGTTTATCAAATGTAGCATAGCTAAAACAAGAACATAAGTAGACATATGGTGACACCAGAAAAGTCTTTTTAATCATGAATTAATAAATTTAAAGAAAAAATTTTCTTATTTTCTTAAAGAGACATCTATAAATCATATTATTCACAAAATTAGGAATATTATTTTTACCATATGCTAATTAGATATGATTATTATAAATCAAGCTTAAAACAAAATGAGCCAAACATAGTTAAATTTCAAAATGAATAAGAATTTTTAAAAACCGTGTATTTTTATAGTTAAGAAATGGTTTATCTGCAATTTTGCACCGTGCTAAACATTTTAGTCAAATAATTATTATGATTCCTTTACTAGCAAATTTATAATATATTAATAAACATATTCAGATATATATATTTTTCTTTTATATAGTTTTAAATAAAATTGCTCAAATCTTTTTCAATTTAAGTCGAGGAGTACTTAAACTTCCTAAAAAGATAAAAATGTACCTTTAAATTAATTAACCAAGTTGATCCAAGTGTGTGACTAGAAAAATATTGGCAATAAGTGAACAAAAAATGTCCGATTTCGACATAGACCTAACAGCTCCTCTGGACGACAACATCCTGAAGGACTTTAGTCCGTCGTATCAGGCCCAGCCCATTGGTCACGTAAGCCAGCATGGCCAAATGATGCAAAGCCAACAGCTTAATCGAGGCCAGCAAATGCGACCCCAAGTCCAGATCAACCAAATACGACAGCAATTGCAGAACAGTAGTGCTATTCAGTCCAATTCGCCGTCACCGGTGGTTTCTTCGCCATCGCCCAATCCTGTCAATTCGCCTCAACCCCAAATGCAAAAGCTAAACAGCCAGCAGAATGTGCGCATTGCCTCGCAGCAACTAAGCTACCAGCAGCAGCAACAACAACAACAGCAGCAGCAGCAGCAGCAGATTACTCTTGTTTCCAATGCGACAAAAGGCTACATGAACCAGCCACAGCAGCAAACAATGGCCTATCAACAGCAACAATATCAGCAAAAAGTACAGCCACAGCAGATAACCAACTCGGCGTCAGCGACCAGAATAAACTCCCAATATCAGACAAGCACAATTGGCGCTTCTACTGCTGGCGTGAGCCAGTCTACCTCGCAGACAAATAACATGTCACAACAGCCAGCAATTTTCGTCAAAAGCTCAAATGGCCAATTTCAGTTGTTAACCACATCGACGGTACAATCAAACAAGGCGAACGTGCAACAGTCCAATTCATCAATGAATATTCAGCAACAACAGCAGCAGCAACAACAACAACAGCAGCTAAACCGGAGCCAAATGAACCAGCCAAACACTCAGAATCAAACAATTGTAAGATTTCCACAAGCGAATATTCAACAACAGGGTCAGCAGCAGGTCATATCGGCCCAGCAGCTGAACCAGCAAGGCCAAAACCTCGTGGTCATAACCACGTCTAATGGCGGCCTTACTACTTTGTCTAATTCAAATAGTTCTAATTTAATCGCATCTATCAAGACTCAGCCTCAGCAGCAGAACAATCAAAGCCAACAGAATCAGAATTACGTGTACCAGAACAAGACTGGAGCAGTGCAAAGCCAGGTCTCTGGTTACAATGGCCAGAGCGAGCGCGCTTCGCTCACCCCTACGCCAAACAGCATGATGATGCAACAGCAGCAACAACGAAGTGTGCAGCAGGCTACTGGCAACAGCCAGACAAACACTCCGACTGGTCTTGACCTTCTCAAATGCTTGAGAAAATTCCTGCACACGTTGCTAGACCTGGCAAAAAATTCACTGCCCGAAAAGTTCCAAGTTGTGCAAACTCTAATCCAGGAATTGCTTGTAAGTTAAATGCTTTAGCACAAGGACTATTGAGATTTTCAGGCGCAATTTATAGGCATATTTTGCACCTATATTAAGTCACCTTGGCAACTAATTACGCACTCATAACAAATAATCAAAAGTTAGATTTAAAAAATAGAATTATTAGAACTATCTACAATTTTGACATCATATCTTATCAAAGATAAATTACTATTATTAGTTCTAAATTAATTTAAAGTCATTTTACTATATACTTGCTTTTGTTTGACTTGTTTATCTATCTGTTTTGATTTTACACCATACACCTATTGGTAGCGTTCAAGAAATACATTTAATAATTTCATCTTGTCACTTAATTGCACTCGATTAGGGAAGTATAAATTTTAACTTCACAAATAAACTATCAAAGGAATATATTTAATAAAAATTTTTTATACTAATTTTGGCAAGATTTTTATTTTATGAATAGATCTTTTATCTTAATTGAATGAATTGAATTTTTTTTAATTTTCTTTTCAAAATGAATTTTATTTTAATAATTTAATTTAAAACATGTTTAAACAATTAAATAAGACTTAAAATTAAGGCAAAAATGTATTCATGAAATAAAAATATTGCCATGTTTTTCACTTAAAAAATTGGTAATTCAAAATAGAGCGCAACAATGTTGGTAAGCTGCATTTCTACCAAAATACGATGCATTGTCTCTGAGATCTATACATATTTTTAGATCTAAATCTTTGTACAGTTATTCTTGACTTAAAACATTTTGGCTCCGTATTTTGGTAATTCTAACCACTATGCCTCAAATAATAGCATTTTATTTGCTTATTGGTACATTTAACACCTTCCAATGCTGATTTAAAATAAATGAAAATAATAAGTTTGCAAAAATCTATCTAGATAACACAAAATTTGTTATCAAATATTTGAGATGATAGCTTGTGATGTGAAATTAAAGAACTTTAAAGGTAAAATAATGCACTTAGCATTATGTATGTATAAAAGAGTCATGATACCAATTTTTTATATTAATTTGAAAAAAATTTATAAATATAATTTTAACTTTTTTTATTATTAAAAAGCCAAAAACATCTGTCTCTAATTTTTGAGAAAAAAATAATTGTTTCTTATTATATTGACAATCAATAGTCTTTGCCTGAGCAAATTAAATAAAAATTAATTTTTAAAATAAAATACAAAAACAAAACAAAAAAAAAATTATCTAGGATGAACGAATCGATCCGGAAACATTTATCAAAAAAATTCAAATAGAAAAAAACCCGCCATCGCCATCATTGGTGCCATTTCTGACCGTAAGACAATTAAATAAAACAAAAATTATCAAAAAATTAAAAAAAAGCTTCAGAAAGCTATTATTCAATGGAAACAATTGCGAGGCAATCAGTCCATATCTATATCGAAGTTTTTTGAGATGATACCACCGCCCAACCAGCCAACATCGAGCGCCCAATCATCACAACAGGCGCCAAATCAACAAGGCCAACAGCAACAAAATACTCCCATAGTTATAGCAGCCTCAGGATCAAATACGTCATCAAATACAACCTCACAAACAAATGTCAACAATTCTGGTATTCCAATAATAACCAGCATATCACACAGCTCCTTGTCACAAGGCCAAAATTTACTAATCCTCGTAAGTCCAAGATCTACGCTTAGATTTCCCACTCTATAGCCTTTTTGAATTTTAGAATAAATCGTCCTCGAATTTAGGCCAGCAGCAGCAACAGGTACAGAGCGGTCTTCAGCAGCAGTCCATTCAACAGCATAGGACAGCGCCGCAGCAACAGCAGCATCAGCAAAACGGCACCCAACTTAGCCAGCAGCAATTGCAAATACAGCAGCTCAAGTACCAGCAGCAGCAACAGCAGCAACAACAGCAAAAGATGCAACAGGTTCAGATCCAGAATCAGGCTGTGCAGGGCAAAACATCCTCGCCTCAAATTCAATTTATAAGCGCAAACCAGAACGCCCAGTTCACCATTCAGCCTCAATTTAACCAATCAGGAGGCAAAATGACCATACAACAGCAGCAACAATTGCAGCAATCGCCACACGGGACCAACATTGCTCTGGCCAAGGTGGCCACCGCGTCCCAATATCAGGCCCAGTCGCCGCAACAAAATGCACAACAATCAGTCAAAATACTAAACAATAGTATTACCAATTTGAAGCAAATAACCTCACCTATTAACCAAACTACAGTAATGTCGCCAATGGTTGGCATATCGTCACCAATCAAGACCGAACAACATCACTTGATCCAGCAAACGCCACAGTCGCCGGCTAAAATGGTGTCCAAAGTAATCAAAATGGAAGAAATTCAGCCAAAGATAAAAACTGAAAGTGATGAAGAGTCTATGTTTGGTGTCGACTTGGAAGCTGAGAAAAAATCTCTCATGGGCTCTGCTACGGTAGGCCGTGGCAACAATCTTGAGCAAATAAGAGCTTGTAAAGAGGAAAAATTTCTCAATATTATGATACTGCATAAAAAATTTGTTGAAATAGGTAAGAAAAAATAATAAATAATTCGATCTGATTTGGACTAATTTGTTTAGCTAAAAAACACAAACTGGATGATGTGTCTGTAGACGTGGCCAGTTTGGTATCGCACGCTACACAAGAATATCTAAGAGGAATTCTTGAAAAATTGAATGTAGTCTCCCAACATAGGCTCGATTTGTCCATGCGGGTATGTCCAGACATCTTCTTAAACAGTTTTTTTTTACTTATTTATCTAATTATTTAAAAATTTAATTATCTAAATTGTTAGATAATTTAAAAATTTAAATTTATATATTTATATATCATGGTAGGGTTAATTATTGCAAAGAAAAAGAATAAGCATTAAAAATTCACATAGATTAAAGTTTTATTTTTGATTTAAAGTAATTATTTTAAATTAAAAATTAATTAAAATAATCAGTTGAAAATGATAATTATGTAAATTAAAAAACAAAAAAATTATTTTTGAGAACAATTTGGCATCTTGAAGTTGGTGATCGATTCAAAATATCATTTCAATTCAAAGAGTTTATCTTTAGACATTTGAATAAATAAAAATATTATCTCAACTAATTGATTAGATTGATTTGTAAATATTCGAGTTTATTAGCTCATATTTGGCAAAGTTTATTTTAAAATTTTTTATTTCAAAAATATTGGTTGGAAGGAATTTATTTGGAAATTGATATTTGAATTTCATTTTTACAAATACTTTTGAAACAAATTTAAAGTAAACTTTACAAAAATGAGTTTATACATTTTAATTTTAAGATCTATCTTGCCGATGGGCTGAAAAAATTGTTTTAAAATTATTTGAATTAAAATTAAAGATTATTTAAGCTTAGAGGCACACGGGTAGGGAATGAGACTGAAAGATAGAGTAATTCGAACTGGTTTATTCTTTATTATTAATTAAAAGTAAGTAAGCGAGGATAACTCTCTTTTATAGATGAACTGGTGAGCTTACATCCCTCCCAGGCTAGTTCAGGAGTTAGGGGCTTCTTCTTCATCACACCCTTACTCCTGAAACGTTCTCTCCTCTCGCCATTCGCCATCGTCACCATTCTCATCATCGTCCTGGTTACCAGCCGTGTCCTTTTTGACTGGATCCTCCAGGAGTTGCAGTCGCTGTTGTCGTTGTTGCTGTTGCGACATCATGGCGGTGAAGCCATTCCGCCACATGGACCCTGTTGAGGACTAGATACCTTTTTCAACTCAAATATCTAAAGATAAACTCTATGAATTGAAATTATATTCTTTGCCAAAATGCCAATTTTGCATTTAAAAATTTTATTTCTTTAATTAAAAATAAGAGTAAATTTTGATGATCAAAAACTAAAACTTGTTGCTTTTAATCATCAAACCTGAAGAACAAAGTTTATTTTTAGATAAATTTATTATATTATTTAAATAAATAAACAAATAAAATTATGCTTATGTCCATTTTAAGACGAATGATGGCTATGAAATGACCAACGATGTCAAAAGTCAGATAAAATTCATGGAAGAATTGGATAAAATAGAGAAAAAAAGAAAGGACGAAGCAGATAGAGAAAGATTGATGAAGGCGGCCAAGAGTCGATCGAAAGGAGAGGACGGTGGCGAGCTGAGCAAGCTTAAGCAGAAGGCCAAAGAGGTTATACAGGCAGAGAGTGACGAGTTGAGGCGTCAGGACGCCAATAAGACAGCCTTGGCCGCTATAGGTCCTAGGAAAAAGCGAAAAATAGAAGACGGAGCAACTAGCGCTGGTGGTGGCATTGGTCAATCGGCTTTCGGCAACCGAGTAGTCTACAAACCTAAAATAAAACGAGTCAGTCTCAGAGATTTGATATTTGTCCTCGAACAGGAAAAAGAATTTCGCCGGTCCACTATTTTGTACAAAGCGTTGAATAAATAAACTAAAAAAAGTGCCAGTCCGTTGTTTTATTTTTAGTTTAGTTTGTAAATTGTTGTCGTTGTTGAAGTATATAAAGTGTATAAAGTCCTCGACTCAGTGTCTATGGGTCATACTTTTGGCTTGGTGTTCAGGTGTTGAAATGATCCCCAGAACCTGGACTTGTGATATTTGTTTATTATTGTTTTAACTTTTTTTCTATATAAAGATATATATATATATATATATAAATACTTGAACGGAATTTTTTTATCTATTTTTTTTTTGAGTTTATTAAAATTCTTTTTTTTTTCATAAACTAACTAATATTTTTGAATTTCAAACTAATTAAAAGTTTAACCTTATATCAAGTTAATAAAAGCAAAGGCATTAAAAAATTAAATCGAATTTAAATTATATTTTCTCATCGAATTTTAAAAACGTTAAAAAAAAATAAATTAAAATAAAAAGTTTATTTTCATAATAAAAAAATAGATAAATCCATCTTTTGTTCTTTTTATTTATTTATTTGAATTAATCTTTATATACGAAGAATTTACCTAAAACATTCATTAACAGGCTAGTGCCCCTATCATTAAGACCACTTCTTTTATTTAATTATTATAAAACGATTTTATTGTACATAATATTATCTAAAAAAGTAAAATTTAAATATTTAAATTAGATAAAAAAAATTCTCGAAAGAATTATATAGAATATTAAAAATAAAAACCAAATATCTAATTTATTAAATTTAATTGTTTAAATACACAAAAACAAGCAGTTAATAAAGAGACAATAAGCTAACCATCTGTTAAGCTTTGGTAAAGCCATAATATTCCAGCTTAGTTAGCTATTTAATTGATTTTAATTTTAAGAAGACAGAACAAATTTAATCTGCAAACTTAATGATCAATTTTTTTATTAATAATCAGATAATTTTAAAAAATTAGGAAAAATTGATTAAATTTATGAAAAAGTTTAAGGCCTTTATTTACTTCTTCATAATTTAAATACATGGATAATAGCCGAAAAATTTAAATTAATTACCACTTGAATATCAATTTTACCAAAAATTAAATATTGGAAATTATGAAAATTGTGTGTGAAGCTTCCAATACAAAAATAAAAAAAGAAAAATGATGCTCGTGACTGAATCCATGGCAATGTATTTCTAATTTAACTTGAAGTAACTTTGTTAGATATTTAAACTGTTTTTAAAACTCAAATATTGTAAGGCAGATGAATATATGAGCTTTTGATGAATATAATAGGCTCTTTTGGAGAATTCTAATTTATTACGAACTAATTTAATAAACTATGACAAATATATTTAATTAAACTTATGAGTTATTTAAATTCCATGACCACTTTTTTGCCAAGTTTGGGAGGTTGTTAAAAATTAAACAAACTTTTATTTAAATTTTTATTAAATTATGGTATTGGAATAATGGAAAAAAGGCTCTTTTTATTCTATTTTAAATAGTTAATTAAATATTTCCATATTGCGTAGACACTGCTCATTTTTTCTTCATCATTAACCAATTCCCAAAGTTTCTTGTTTTCATGGTCATCTCCGATAATGTCCAAGTTTTCAGGGAACATTAATATATCTCTTAGTCTTGAAAAGAAAAAAATTATCAATTTTTAAATTACTATCCCTTTTATTACTTAAATGAAGCTACACGAGCCAAGTCGTCTACATCCTTTATTTTAGCACAATATTCAATTATTTGGTAAATAGTAAACAAGAATGAAAAGTTTTTTGATTTATCAAATGATAAATTAAGTTCAAGTTCACTGATTTCATCTTTTTTGAATTCATCGCTTAGCTCATCAAAAGGATTCTAAAAATTTATATTTACTTATCAAAAAATGATATTTTTTTAAATATATTTTTTACTATATTTTCCAATGTAAATAAAAATGCTCTTCTTAATTTTAAAATTAGCCAAGTGTTTGTCAAATGCTTGATTTGACAATGTTGTAAAATCTTTTCGAAAATTTTAATTAAAAATCTTTTCTAGATAAATTTAATTAATTTAATTACATTTGTCTTAAGAGCTTGCTCAGCATTGTGCTCTAGGTAAATTTTTTTTACCATACTTGATAAATTCTCGTTGGGATCTCCACAAATTGTTTTAGAATAGTTAATTATTATTTTTAAGACACTTAAAGCATCGGCTACTTCTTCCAAAAAGGTAAATTCATTAAAAATTCCCAATTGGAGTACACAGTCCAGTTGTTCCTTTAAAATTAAACTTAATTTTTTTTAAAAGCTTTTAATAATTACTTGTTTTATAATTGAATCAAGATTTTTATAAAAATTTGTCTCTTCTAGCTCATCAGAGCACAATATCTCTGAAAAATTAATTTTAATTAGAGGCTTATTTTTTATGTAGCGCTCTATGGCACGGTTTTTAATGTTTTCGAACAAAAACCAATAATTTGTTTCCTTTTGGTCATAGACAAAATTTGACTTTAGTATCCGTAAAAAGTCGTCGTCAGGATTGAAATTGATCAAGTTATCTTTAAACTCCAATAGATTGGTTTCGTCGATGGTTTTTTGGTCATTTTGCTCGAACATCTCTAGCAGCTCGTTTTGTGTATCAATCAAATAATTGAGCAAAATAAAGCATAACAATCCGTCTCCATTTTTGCTTGGTAAAATACAAGATATACTGGTATCCATGCTAAATTCAAATTCGTCCACAATGCCAAGTACTGGTAAATCTTGGGTCTTATTATTTACTAAAAAGATAATAAATTTTTAATATATATCAATATTCTTTTTATTTTAAAAAATAAAATTTAATTTTTTAAAAAATTGGTAATTACCATATTTTTGTATATATTGTTTCGAGTTGAACCATGTGTCTTGAAAAACCTTTATAGATAATTCCAGATTTTTTCTACCAAATGAACTTGAAACAATTCCCAAACTCAAGCAATCTTTGATGTTGGTATTTCTTAGCACATGTTTTGGCAACTTTTTATTGTATCCTTCATTTATATCATTTATTAATTTCATCATTTGGCACAAGTTCTTGACCAATTTAATGCGATTGTCCTTAATAAATAAGTAAATTGTAGGCCATATAAAAAAACTTAATAAATGATCAATATACATTTTCTACAAAGTATTTGAGAAGCTTGTGCTCATTTTGTTGAGTAAGTGCAAGCTTTGTCTTAAAAACATTATAGTCACATAAAGGCTGATACTTCCATAGATCTGGCTTTTGGTATATTGATAACTCATGGTCATTTTCGCCTCCCAATTCATAGGCTATGAAATACAATTTTTGAATTTCGTCATTGTTATTTTTCATTTCATTTTGAAGTGCCACAGTTGCCGTAGCTACATTTTTTTCATATGATCTCATAATGGAATCAATGAAGTTGTCAGCAAACTCTTTCTCATAGTTTTCCCTTTGTTCTTTTAATTCCCAGGTTGTGTATGAACTAGTTGGCGACAAATCATTAGACAGTATTTTATCACTAATCAAATGAAGAAGAATTAAAACTTGATCCATGTTTAAATTGAGCAATTTGGAAAGTATCCTGAGGTCTTTTTGGATGTAATCCCAAAAAAAATCTCTTAGGTCCAAAGGTTTTGTTTGCATAATCTCCATAAGTTCATCAGGCTTTGAATTGGCAGCAAAGTACAGCACACAGTGAATAATAAATCTAAGTGTATGGTAATAGGCAGGATTTAGCAATCTTTGATTTGCCAAGTCATCATTTTGGCTGTTAGGTGGTGGCAGGCAGTATCCCTTTAATGTTCGGTCAATGACCTCCAAAGGTCTATTTCCTTCGACTAATCGATGATCAGTTCCGCCGATATTAGCATTGCACTCTAAACATTTTGTTATTACCCATGGTCTACCACACTTAATTAAACAATAAAAAATATTTAGACTTATAATTTTCGATAATAGGGCTTTTGGAAAAGGTTTTTCTAATCAATAATAATTATTTTTCATTAGAATTTTTTTTCTCATTCTCCTGAATTTAAAAGAAAATTGAAAAATGATTATAAAATTATTAAAATACTAATAAATCAGCTTTTATATTGATAACATTAAATGAATAACTCTTGGATAAGGTTTTGTGAAATTTGGTACAGTAGAACTGAACAAATTTTTAAAAAATTAAAAACAAAATGTTAAAAACTGATCCCGGAAATGCCACATGGTTCAAAATGAAGATTTTTTACCAAACGTGCATTTTGCATAATTTCGAACACTTTGTCAGTTGATACAACTTGGTATTCGCACCATGCCTTATCTACAGGACCAGTTTTTAACTTATGTTTTTAATTTTTTAAAAATTTGTTCAGTTCTACTGTACCAAATTTCACAAAACCTTATCCAAGAGTTATTCATTTAATTTTATGAATATAAAAATTTATTTATTAGTTTTTATTAGTAATAATAATAAAATCATTTAGATATAAATTAGTAAAGAGAAATGGTAAAATCAAAAAGTATACAATACTTACATCAAATAAAATATATGGATGACCATTTGGACAAGCTTAGCAAAAAAAATTAATTTAAAAATTGAGAAAACCCTAATTTTACCATATAAAGTTGGATTATCAGTTGTTCTCACTTGTCTGAGAGCAATTAAGTTTTCGTACAGAGTGTCTTGAGGCATGCATGGAATGAATGATCCTTTGAACTTAGCTGGTGATTGCATCATATCACCCAGTGGCAAAATCAAAGTGTTTCGTGAAAACTGAATTGAATACTTAAGCTGAACCATCAAAAGGTACAATTCAATTGAATTTGAATTGTTTTTGCCAATTTCGACTATTTCTTCCAAACAGTGTCGCTTGTTGGAATAGAATTTCTCAAAAGGATTATTAATTAAACTTAATGAGAATACATTAATGTTATTTTGTAATAGGACAACATTTTTGTAAATAGATATAAGAAAATAGGGAAACATTTCTTGCGGGCTATTTTCCAATATTGTTTGCAGCTCTGTCGAGTCCCGGTTTTCAAAGCCATTCTTGATGGCTCTTTTTATTTGAATATACTTATCACCTAATAATATGTATCTATCAGTTATACCTAGGTTATCACCTATTAATTTTTTCGGTGTCATCCAATTCAGCATTCTATTGTTGGACACATTTTTAATACTGGAGAAGCTGTATCGTCTGGCCAATTCCTTGATCAAAAAATTGAACACAGTATTTGTGTAGACCAGAGTAGGTTCGATTAATGTTTTGATTATTGAACTTAGTTGGCTAAGTTGTTGATTGTCCACTTTTTCTTGATTAGTGGAAGCTTTGGCCAAAATTTTCAGCACAAATTTTAGCTTGGCCAGATATGTAAGACTTTCAACACTGTAGCACAAGGTTTTATCATTTAAAATAGTCTCAAGTAGTTGAAAATTTGATAAAAGCACTTGAGATATTTGCTCGGCAGTCTTTATTTCCTCGTCAACTGATTTGTTTATGATATCTTCAAAAAGCTTGTCTTCAACACAGGCTATAAAATTCATGGCAAGTTTAATTTTTTGGCCACTTGGAGCCTGACCAAACCATTCATTCATACAGCTTAATGATTTTTCATTGTTTTTATATGTCAATCGAAGAAGGAGTTCTTTTGTCTTGTCGTCAAGCTCCAGTTCAGTCTTATCAGAAACTATTTTGCCATTTATTACCACTTGGTTAATAAATGGGACAACATTGTCCTCTGGGTCAGAACTAAATATCAAGTGCTCGATCACATTTAAATAGAATAAATTCAGCTTATTCATAAATTTTTTGTATTGATCAACATTTTTTCTAAAGAAATAAAATAAAATTTATTAAATTTATAAAATTTTGTTCAGAAAAAAAAACATCAATTTTATCTTATTTTGATTAATATTTGAATAAGATAAAATTTAATTTACCTTATTTTGGTCAGATGAGTACCAATTTGGTCATCTATCAAATTAACATTAATTCTTTTTTGACAAACCAAGCACACAGCTGTGTAATGAGTCATTTTTGATTTCATAATTAGCTCACAATCTGAACAAATAAAGCATTGGCAATCATTGGTATTTAATTTTTTGTAATATTGGCATTTTTGTTGACAACATTTGGAAACGCTTGATTCCAAAAAACAGAGGTATCTGGCTTTCAGCACACAATAAGTCAAAAACTCATGAATTTTCTCAATTGTATGAACCTTTTTAAAATCAAAATTTTCCTTTATAATCAACAATTTTAAGCTCATTAACAAATCGGGATAAATTGGAGCAATTAATGCTTCGACTTGGTCACAAACAACATCATGAAACAAGTCCATAAATCTGAATGAATTAATTTTTTGACTAATTTTGTCATAGCTGTTGGTGTTTGCCTTCTTTTTGGCAAAGAGAAGCACACTTCTTGCTGTATTTATCAAAGTTTTGAGTTCCAAACTCATGATGTGAAGATTTTCTAGATTTTCTATTTTACGATTAAACTCATTAATGGTTATTTGGCATGAATCTAATTCAATGCTTTCAAAGCTACTTTTCTGAATCAAATAGCTGCAAATATTTGGCTCAAGTGTGGAAAACTGTAGAAAAAAATCAATCTTTGGACTGATAAGATTGTGAATCAAATGGATGAGAGGAAAGCTTATTTTCATATCTGAGATGTCAATATTACCAAATGAGGTCTTAATTCCTTTTTTGATAACATCTATCTGATTTTGGTTCTTAATTTTCCAATTAATAAGAACAAAATCGGTCAAATAAAGATCGAAAATTTTACTAATCGAATGGTCATGTGTATTTTTTTCCAATATCTTGTAGCAAAGTGTACTTTGGAACAAAGATGGTATTGTTCTTATAAAATGTTCGAGTTTTTCGCTATTATCCATTGAATGTGACACAGTGGTCAAATATGTTTGGCAAAAAGAGTTCAATTGGTCATTTATAAGCCAAAAAAATGGAATATTCGAGTTACAGGTTGAATCTGAAAAGTGCTCTTTTTTAAATATGTCAGACTTGCAAAAGAATCTATCTTGCTCTTTACCACTTGTGGTGTCTCTCATTTGGCTGTAATTTACCTTCAAAAACTCATAATTGTTTACAATATCAAAAAACAAATTTGATTGCCATTCGCATTTTTTTGAAATTGTGTCCAAGTTTGAATGAATGTCTATCTTGGAAAGCAAAAATGCCAACAACGGGCTCATTTTAGTTTCAAGAAAGCTTTTGCACGACTTTTTCAAAGTTGAAAACTCTTTCATTCTTCTAAAGCTGATCACTTCTTTGGTGAACCAAGACACAGATAGCTGTGGGTTGGCAAAATTTTCCTCTTTTTCTTTTTGAAGACTGAAAAGGCGCAATAAAACAGCGCCTAAAAATGTCTCATTTTGGCAACTATTATTAAATATTTGGATACGCTCAATGGTTCGGGTGATATTGGTGTCGTCAATCATGAAACATGACTGGTGGGAAAGAGTGACCAAAAATTTCTTAAGATTTAAACATGTGGAGCTTTTGGTCAAAATTGAGCTCAAAGTTTTAGATTTTAAGCTGCTTAAATCGTCAAGATAGTCAGGAACTTCTTCTAATTCGTCCACATGATGACATGACCATTGAGAAACCTGAAAACCGATAAATTTTGTTGAAAGGCGACGTGCCAAATTTACCAATAAGACAATAAAACAGTTGTTCAGCATTTTTTTATTCCTAAAAGCTTGTTTAAATTTTTCATTAATGCAATGTCTGGCACAAGAGAGCAATTCTGGTTCAAGCTTGATGCTGAAGTCGCATTGAATTATTAAGATTTGTGTACCATCTGATTGAGACAGAAATTGATCCAATTTTTTTAAAAATTGATTTTCGGTATCGAAAGACTTTAGAAGACAACTTGATATATTCTCATCAGGTATGTTCAAAGCATTTGCCAAAGAAGTTAAGCCTTTGCGAGTTAGCATTTCCTTTGAATGAGTTGTAATTTGGAACAAATTTTTTCCAGAATTTAAGATATAATTCTTAAAAAGTTTAGCTAAGCTGAAATGGGTAGATAGGTGATCATTGGTTATTAAATTTTTGTTAATGGCTCGAAACAAGTTATCCAAAGTAGAGCATTGAATAAGAAGATCTTTGGCTTTGGATAGAATAGCTCCATTAGAAGCTGTGTCATACAAGTCAATCACATTTTCACATACATTCAATTCATTCCCATTTTCCTGTATTAGATAAAGTATGATACTGGCAAGGGTATCTTCATGGTACCCTACGAATATATCGCCTGGTTTAATGCCCATTTCCAGACTAGTGAATTTTTTGATCCAATCTTCCAGTTTTGTACAAAGATGAAGTTGAGCATCGTTAAGCATTGTTGCCGAGTTGAGAAAATGCTTTTCCAGTCGATTTATCAACGGTATTGGAAATAACTTGGAGTCATAAACAGACTCTTTATCTGACAAGATAATCATTCGGAAGTTTTCGTGAACTAGACAATTCACTCGCTGAGTATTAATCCCTTAAATTAATATTAAAATTTTAAAAAAGACAATTTTTATCTCTTTATTTTTTAATATGCTTATGAATTATTATTAAAAATTAAGTTACAAAAAAAGCATCTACAATAGATCTTGGTTTTGGCCAAGAGATAAATTACTTTCTTTTACGAATTTTAGAAATGAAACTAATTAATAGAACTTACCAAGATAAACATATCTTTGTCCGCCAAACACATGATAATACTGATTCATTACATCATACAAACTCTCAAACAAATTTTGAAAATTGAGCAAAATAACTGTGTTACCAACTTCCATGCTGTGCTTTATTTTGCTTATATTTTTACAAACTTCTGTATATTCCAAATCATGCTTAAAACTGGAACCGAATATAACCACAATTTTGTAAGCTGGTATCTTAAGGCTATTAATTAGATAATTTTGTATGATATCAGTAACTGAATAATTCTGTGTTATTAGCAAAAGATATCTTGAATTAGATTCAACATTATCTCCCTTTAAAGCAGCTTTTATCAAATCAATAGGACCACAAAGCGGATCCGTGTCTTGTTTTTGCTTGTCCAATTTGGAATAAAGTTGGTCTTGGAATGGCTTAAGAAAATCAAAATTCAAGCCGTCAAAATTTCGCTTTACTGAATGTTCCAATTTGTTCCAAGTAAGACGGCCATCGCGCAAGCAAAACCAGTAAAGCATTTTTATAAGACTGTAAAAATCCCTTAATCCAAAGAATTCTCTTTTGAAATTTTTGGCTATTTGGCAAACTTCCAAATAGGCGTGAGCTATCTCGGATATATATGGCTCAATGATGCTGTAAATATTATGGTCATATTTGCAAATACCTTTGGCGCTTTCGACCAACTCAGATATGTCGGGCTCACTTCGGGACACAAATATGCCCCGATTCATCTTGGCCGGGTCAAGTGCCCAGTTGCTTATGCCAATTACGGCCACTTTTTGATGCGGCAAAGCTTTGCTGTCTGAGGAGTCTGTGCCATCTTCAAGCAGTGGATGCAGAGTCTTCAAAGGCATTGATTCAGAAGCTTCGGCAAGACCTACTTCATCCAAATTTATCACAGAAACAAATTTTTCCAAGTTATTATTTTCCTGAAAAGAGGCTGCCTCATCAAATGTTTTTATTATCATTTCAGCTTTGGTCAATGGTGAGCATTGAAAATTCAAAAAATATGTCTCTTTTAAATTCTGAAACAAAACACTTTTGCTATTAGGTCCATGCATTGAGCTTTCAACAACACTCTTTGCCAAAGATTTCGAACTACCAGGCTTACCCACAATAAACAATGGGATTCTCAACTCTAAACACACTACTATCATGAATACATTTTCCAATAGGGCTTGATTTCTTGCTATGTTATTTGGCAATTGAATCTCATCCAGAAAAACATTTTGACATTTGAGTATTTCAACCAGAACCCAATCAAAGTCTAATTTTAAATTGTTATTCAAATTTTCAGCTAACAATTGGCGAAATTCTCTTCTGGTGTTCATATTGTACAAGCTAGAATGGTAGCATACAGCTAGAGCTAGTAAAAATGCTCGTTTTAAATCATCTAATTGATCTTGGTAAGAATTATCAGGACAAAATTCAATATTTTTTTCAACCATTTTGTCAAAAATAATATCTTTCTTACCAATAAACCAATGTGTTACCTTTATTACACGTTCTACATCTCTTAAGCTCACAAAACTACACTCATCATTTCTGTTTCTCATAAAACATTGACACTTGGTCAGCAAATCAGTAAGTTCACCAATCTGATGACAAGTCTCGTTTTTAAAAGCCTTTTTGATCATTTGGTTGATATACAATTTTTCTGTGTTTGTGCCCAATTGACCAAAATCCCAAACCAATGAAAGCATGCTTGCCGGCAATGGTTGCACTCTGTACACCAATTGTCTCATTGGGATATGGCCAATTTTCTCTTTAGATTCGCTGGCAGATACATAAAATCCAAGACCAGCTTCTTCTAGCTTCTTGATCATCTCATCCGAGTGCTTTCTGTACGGGTTTACGGCAGCCACTATTCTAAGACCATGCTCCAAGTCTATCTTTCTGCCATTGCATGTGCCATCACACATTATTTCTTTTATTAGACCAATTGCATCAGTTGTATTAGCCTCGTCTATGAACAAAATTGCAGAAGCTACCACTCTTCGCTCATTTGCATTGAATATTTGCTGATAATTCTTTCTTGCCAAGCATTCAGCTTGCACAATTTTGCTCTCTATTTCTTCATAGCTAGTTCCACCATGAACTTTGAAATGAATTAAGTGCTTGATAGATTGGTAATTTGGAAGTTTTGAATTTATGTGTAGATCAGATAGAAATTTTAATTTTCTTGTCTTGCCGCATCCAGTCTCGCCCATAATTACCACTGGTATTTTGCATTTAAGACGCATGTAAATAGCCATTAGTTTAAGACAATTGTCCAAAGTGAGCTCATAGGTCTCATCTGGATCGTAATTTGAATTTTCAAATTCGAGGTCCATTACCTTACGCAAAGATTGGATTTTTCCAATGCGACTTAGTTTATCAAAACTGTTATAAATGCGCACTTGATTCTGAAGCAAAGCTATTCTTGCATTTGCATCAAAATTTACCTCAAAATTTTCAACAAATTCGTCTGTATAGGGATTCTTAAATTTATAGGTTCTTCTTTCCAAATATATGCCCATAAAAGTAAATGATTGTCTATCATTATTCAAAAGAACATATGGATGGCTCAAATTTTCCCAATGGCGACATATGGCCAATTTGTCAAGTTCAATTTGAATTTTGTTATTGGAACCCCAACTAAGAACTTCCTTTTCTTCGCCAATATTCAAACTTGGTATGCCAAAATTCCGAGCCATCAAAATCATCAATTTTGTGTATATGTATTTTAAATGTGGATTTTTTCTAAATATTGATGAGGTTTCCAAAGCTTCTAGTTGCGAGTCCAAAAAATTAACAAAATTATTCAAATCAGCCCAATTTGGATTTATCAAATTGGAATAATCAAGCAAAATTCTTAAACATAATTGTTGATCTAAAAAATCATCTTGATCATAATTGTAATTCTGTAATTCAGTATCAGATTCCATAAAGCGCTTTAGATAGTTGGCACAACGCTGGTATTTGTCAATAAAAAACAAAGATTGGAACAGATTATCCAAGCAAGCTAGATCCGAATTAGAAATGTGATAAAGATATTTTTTGGGTGTTTGGAACTCCACTCTGGGCAAATAATTAAAAGTTGATTGGTAAAATAGAGTTGAGGTGCTTTTTAAATAGAGAGGCATCATTTCAATGAAATAAATGTCGTTCAATGACCGACGCCAAACTCTTCCGTCTGAATGCTTCAAGTGATTTAAAATAACCAAGTTAAAAATGAAATAGTCAACATTTTCAAATACTTCATTGGCAATGTCAATGTGGTATATGGTCGCAGCATCATATTCTGATCTAGTTGCATACAGCTTTTTTATTATTGTGTCCGTATCAAGAAAATTTCTTTTGATACGAATTATCACATGATTTGGTTTAAAGTGGTTATTTATTACAGAATCTTTAAATGTCTCAACAAAGGTTGATTTACCATTTCCAGCTTGCTTGCTCAGAAGAGCCCTGACAGTGCTCTTATCGGGATCGAAATTTGCCAAGCTTGCTGAAGACCTGGACGCTAACTGCGATTTGACATACTTATTGATGATGCTGCTATTCAAAAGTATAGGTTGTACCTTGGTTTTGGCAAATGCTGAAGCGATAGGTGAACACTCGGAACTATCCGTACTGCAAATACAAACTATCACGTATTTATCTGATAGATTTAAATTGGTCTTGGTACACAAAAATTTTTCCACTCTACTCGAATTTTCATATGTTAACTCTTGAAAATTGACCAATGTGTAGATCTTGTGACCATTGGAACGAAAAGCTATCCTGAAAAAATTCTCAACCTAAAAACAAGTTTTTTAAATTTGGACAAAAAATATGAAAAAAAAATATTTTTTTTTAAATTTTACTTAGAAAAACAGATAAACAAAAAACGAAAAAAATTACGTAAAATGATCTAATAAGCATTTTTAGATAAAAAAAATTCAAAGGATACATTATTTCTACTAGAAAACCACCTATTAAAATAATTTAAAAAGTAATTCACTAATTATTTATCATTATAAAAAATTATTTTTTTTAAAACATTTTAGATTATTTTTCTATTTAATATGATAAGATCATTATTTTTTTTTTGCTTACCTCTTCAGCTTTTGTTAACGAGTTGCAGAACAAAACTTCATCGTTGGTTGGTAGCGGAGCAGTATCAGTGTAACCATAAATAGAGAAAAGTATTTCGATTTGATCCCTTTGTTGGTTGCACATAATCAAATTAGGCTTACCTTTGTAAATCAAATAACCAGGAATTATGCGCTCAAAGCTTTCTTTTTTATTTTCTGAATTCAACTTTTCCAAAAATATGGCAAATCGCTCCATGCTTAATTTATTTGTACCAAAATTTTGTTCTTTGATAAAATTTTCGATCATTGACTTTAATTTTTGAGCAAAGGCTGCTTCACTTTCCTCGCCTGAACTTCCATCCATGTTTGTTTCAATCAATTCTTCCAAATTGAAATTATCATCATACATATCCAAACTGTTTTCCAGACAATAATTTAGCAGTTCGTCACCAAAACATCCAAATTGGTCATAAGCATCTTTCACTATTTTAACACTAAAGCTGTTTTCTTTGGCATAGGCTTTTATTTTTTCCAATATTGGGGATATTAAGAAATCTTTTTTTTGTCCAAAAATTGTCTTAAATTTTAAATTTGTTGTCTGTTGTACCATATTCCTGGTCAATTGCAACAAAGAGTCACGGTCCAGATCACTTCTAATGTTGTAAAGCATTGTAGATAATAAATCAAAATCAGACTCTTCTATTTTGTTGCTAACCAGCACATTTTCAATGCATGACTTGACCAAACTAATCTGGTTGATTGTAAAATAGTTAATCAAGTGGTATTCATCGCGTACCATTTCGACATAATTTGTCCATAAGTAAAACAGACGCTCCATTTCCACGCACATTTCGCTCAATATTTCTAAACATGGCCTACTAGCATCTGATAGTTTGGTATTCTGATCGAAGGCCATCACGATCAAGGGTTGCTTGTCTACGCGAGTGTTTTCGCTGTCCGAATGAATCTCAATTTTTAGATTATGGAAAAAATCACATCCATAACTTTTCATATTTAAAAGAATGCCTGCCAGTCTGATGCAATAGTCGAATATTTGAATAAAATAGTCCAAAGTATTGGCTTCTTCCTGGTCTTCAGTGGAATCCTTTTTTGTCAACAAAACAAGTATACTTTTGAGCTCGTTTAATCTCTCATAATTAAATTTCTCCTCTTTGCGAGTGTTGCTGGCTCTATTGACCATGTTTACATCAACTTGGATCATATTCTGAATGGTTGATTGATCTGGCAAGAGCTCTATTCTAAACACACCATTTTTGTTTATCTGTCTTGCTTGCTCTATGGAACTAAGCTCTACATTTCCACGCTTTTTGTTTATCTCATCTAAAATGTTAACTTGGTCTTTTAGTTCCAAAAGTTTTTTGTCTATCTTAGGATCATTTTTTTTATTATTCCATACCGCTTTACACTTAGAAATAAATTGGTCAAAGTTGGAATCCTCATCAACTTCAAAAATTAGCGGCGCATAGCCCGTGATGGCTTCTTTGAACGCTTTGGCAAAAATATTCTTATCTGTACTATTCTGAATTTCACTTGATTTTGTCAAAGTGATCAAGTCAACAAAAAATTTCAATTCTCCCAAGTCCTTAACATTTTCCTGGACCCATTTGATCAGATCAAATGATTTGATAAAAGCTTTGATGCATTCCACATTTTGATCAGAGGAATAATCTTCTAATATTCTATTCCAAGATTGGACATCATGGTCCATTTTGCTCAAACAAAAATCTTCAAAGTCATTCGATTTTAATTTCAATAGTTTTTTCAACTCGGCAAAGGCCTCTTTGATTTTTAGCACTTGGCAAAGTTGGTCGATCACCTCAGCTATTTTGGAGCATTCTCGGAATTTAAAATAAATTTCGAGCTGATTTTTAGACTTTTCTTTGTTAGGTTTATTGAAATTATCAACTATATAAACTAATTCATTGAGACATTTTTTTACATTATTATAAAAGTTTTTAGAAAGATAATTTTCTATATTTTTTAGCTTGATCGTTCCGTCATCAATGGAACTAGCTAGTGCATCCCATTTTTCTAGAGCCTTGGGAAGCAATTCATCTAGAACTTTAATTAATCCGCATTTTTGCACAAATAAATTGGAAAAAAAATTATTTAAAAGAACCAATTTGATCTGGTCAAGCTTTTGTATCCGATCCATTAAATTATAGTGTTGAATGGTGATTCCAGAAAAATATGTTATGTCTGGAACTGGTTGGCAAAAGACCTGATCTATTTTAATCGGCCTACAGAAATCATTTACCCGCACAGATTTCTTATCCTGCTTGGTAAATTCATCCAAGAGTTTTCCAAATGAATTATCGTAGAAATTTCTAACCTTGGTACAGAATTGTAAAAAGAACACAAGTAAATTATAATATTTATCAAGATATTCATATTCAGTCATTCTAATTTCGATCAATTTTAGTATATTTTCAAACCGAGTTCTATTCTTTGTTGAGAAACGGTTACTTGGCTGCAATTTGAATACCAAGTTCGACATTTCTCTAAAATTATCTTTTTGTTCAATCAAAATATTTAGCTTTGAGATTGATATTGTACCATCAATAAGCTCGTTGACCATTGTTTGAAATGAATCAAAAATTTTATTAAACTCTTCAGTCCATTTATTACTCAATAGGTTATTTTTTTTTAAAATTTCTTGAAAAAAAATCCTGTAAATCGGGCAAGTCAAAAAGATAAGGCATGAGTTATGGTATTTAGGAAATTTTTTGTCCATAAATTTGTCCATAAAGGACTCAACAAGTTCTTGTTTGTAATTTTTCTTTAGGTAAAAAATATTTTCAATTCTAGATGCCAATTTATCTATCAAATTGTTTTCAAATTGGGTTCTAATCACATCACCATTTTGCAAAGATTTAAAATTAAAGCAAAAATAGACTTTGGCTACCTGCTCAAAATTGCTGTTTAATAAGCGTTCATTTAAAAGTCGAATTATAAATTGGATAAAACTCTTATCAATTAATTCATTACTCTTTGATCTCTTTGGCATATTAAGAAGCTCGTCAACCATCGATGCTTCATTTCTGACCACATTGGCAATTAAGCCATAATTTTCCTCCAAACTAGCTTTGACAGTCAAATTCGAAAACCATTTTCTGATCAATTCATAAATACTGATGTTCTCTCTGTCATTTTTGTCTCTGGTTCTGGCATGGTATCTTATCAAGCATAAATAAATCAATTCTCTTTCAATGTCAAAGTCTTTAAATTGCTTCTGGATCAAATCTTCGAGCAAAGAATTTTCATCTGGCATGTCACGGTTGCTGCTATGGTAATTCACCATTTGTATCAGCTTATTGAGTATTGTTAAATAGATTACCTTAAAAATAATTTATTCTTATACATTTTGAATGGAATTGTAGGCAGATGACTGAAAAATACTTGGCATAGTTAATAATGCTTATTAGAGAGCGATGCTACAGAAAGATCTGGATGCAGTATGTCAATGGATAGAGGTCTGGCGTATGGCACTGTCTGCTGAAAAATGTAAAGTAATGCATTTCGGCAGACTAAATGGAAGGCATAAATATACACAAAAAAGCAACAGGAATGTAATACTTGCGACCACAGAGTGTGAAAGGGATCTTGGAGTGATGGTTTCATCAGATTTAAAGTGGACCAGCCAAGTGCGAAAGCGAGTAGGGTACTTGGAATGCTAAGGTGCTATGTTTACAAGTAGAGAGGAAATACTGTGGTTAAGATTGTATATATCCATGGTGAGACCACACCTAGACTACGCAGTTCAGGTTTGGAATCCAAGTATGGACGTGAATGCGTTGGAAAAGTGCAAGAGAGGGCAACAAAAATACCTTTGTCTGTAAGAAACATGCCGTATGAAATGAGGTTGACAAAACTAGGACTGACAAAGCTGAGTGAAAAAAGGGTGAGAGGGTTCTTGATTGAAATGTACAAATTAGTTAAAAGGAATAGAAAAGGTAAGCTTGGTAAAAAATCTAGTAATTTCCCAGCTCAAATTAGAAACGATTTTGCGGCTGCAGTAAGTGCCAGACATGTTTTCTTCTTAAATAGAGTAGTTCCGCATTGGAATAAGTTGCCAGAAAATGTGGTGAAATCCAAGTCAACCGCTAATTTTAAAATGGCTTTAGATAAGTTCAACGAAACCGGCTGCTACAGCTCTACACGGCCAATTGGCGGTGATGGGCTTAGACAATCTACATGTTTGATGTCGCAGCAATTGGATTTTTTCTTAAGTTTTTGAACTTGGTAAAAAAAAAACTAAACTAAATTATCCCATAGGAACTTTTGTGTATAATTCTTGTATACTTTATATTACTTAACCTAATTGATAAATAACCAAAATAAATTTTCCAATAGTTAATTTTTTGAAAAATTCATAAATTACTTTATCAATAAAATAATTTTTACACTTTATGACATTCAAAACTTATTTAAAAATTTACTAATTTTGCTTATTAAATGATAAAGAAATAAAATTTTTAGATACAAACTTTATATTGTGGTTCAAATTGATTTGTGGTAGTGTTTATTTGATAATTGTTCATATAATTGAGATAATTTAATAGCTTATCGAATGAAAAAAATTTTAATTTAAGTAAGTTTTCCAAATTTTTTAAATTGGAGCCACAAAGGTACTGTATTAGAATAATACTGTATTCAGTTTTATTTTCACATAAATCTTTCAAACTGGTAACTAATTCATCCAGATTTTTTTCGCTTAAAATAAAACAATTAAAATTAATTTAAATTGATTTTTTTTTACTTTAAATATTGGATCATTGATCCAAAACTGGTCACATTTCGAAGGCAATCTTTCTCTTGAGGAGAAATTTTTTCCTTCAAGTTGAAGTAAAAAAATAACATTATAAGTGCTTGTTTGCATGGATTTTCTAAATTTTTCTTTAAATATTCATCAAACATTTTACAAATTACACTTTAAAATATCAAATAGTTAATTAATGTTAACAGATAATAAACAAATGCTGCCTACTCAAGCTTATCAGTAAAATAATTTGAAAAAATAGATACAAAAAAATCTCTTTTTGTGTATCTTAAGTTCCTTGACAAAATTTCCATGTGATTTTTATTTGTCATTGTCAAATTGTTTTCTTGACAAAAATACAAAATTGTCAATGCCAAAATGGTTCTGGTATCTTGATCTATTTTTCGCGAATCCAAAATTACCAAATATTGGTTCAGTAGTTTTTCAAGTCCCTAATGAATTTAATAGATAAATTTATTTAATTGAAGAAAGTCTGAAACAAACCTCACAAAAAAGGTGATTATACTCAGAGTCATGGCACAGTGACACCTTAATTTTGTCAACTAATGATATCAGATCCTTGTGTTTATCGAGTATATTTTCTACCAAAAATGAATCGTCATTGAAATAGCTAATAATTGATTCTCTTTTCATATATGTTACTGTTGGTTCATCTAAATTATAAAACCAGATCAAACCATCAATTTGGTAAAGACTAAGCTCGCTAGTGTTTAATAGGCGTAGCTTTTGGTTATTAATCAAGTTGTTTTCTTCTAAAATGGTAGCTTGGTTATTTGTTGTCCTCTTTATGAAATAAAAGTAATTGGCTTTTGTCTCCTTAATGAAATAGTAGTAATTGATTGTTGGATCTGTATCGGCTAGCGCAATTGGTAAATAAACTTTAGTTTCAATCAAATCAAGGTTTAGAAAAGGAATAATTTCTTTTTCATGGTAAATATCGATTCTTTTCTGGTCACACAAAAAGCATACATTTAAATTGTTTGAAATATTTGGCTGTTTTGGAACTTGAAGTCTGAGAAAGCATATTTTATAAAATCTATCGGGCTTTTGAATGGGCCTTAAAGAATAATCATGATATCATTTTTACTGAATATAAACTGTTCAAGTCATTTACATTAAATTTTTTAGGTCAGAAATGCCTCTAATATGGTTGACAAATTTAGTTGGCACATTGTCTGATAATAACACATCTTCTGTCCGTCTTTCTTCCTCATTCTCGACACTAAGGTCGCATTCTACCAAAGCAGTGCCATCATCCACACATTTCTTTCCATCAAACTGGATATTTGAACACTTGGGACATTTAAATGCTCGGTTCATCATCAATCTAAATTATGTAATTTGTATTAAAAAAGAATAAATTGTTTAATTTTAATTTTAAAATTTTTATGTATCTATTTATAAATTGGATGATTTTAATTAATTATAAAAATAGTGTTAAAAAAGGAATGATTTTGTCGAAAGGAGTTTAGTTAAGTTAAAAATGTAATTTTTTTCAATTTATTAGCATTGCCTAGCAACTGTATGTTCATTAGTGGTCCATTTAAATGAAAATTTGAGAATGTGGAAAAATTTTAGAAAATGGCTAGCAAGTTTCGTTTTATTGAAAAAAATTTTGATTCCATCTCTGGCAAAGAGAATAGAGAATTTTTGACAAAATGGTTTTAGTAATTCTATTTATTTACATATAATTATTATCTAATTATTTAAAGGGGAATGAAAGGAAAATTAAAAACTTTTATGTTTACTTTTGATAAGCAGTTTCACATGGGTTTTAAAGATAGCTTTATACTGGTAAATTTTTTTGAAAATTTGTGGAAATTAATGATAAGAAATTGATTAAATTTTTGATTAGGATTTTTTTCAAGATGAAAATGTTTTCTCAAATGTTCAAAAGATGACAAATAATGGAAAATGGGTAAATATGGGTAAATTAGGTGAAAAAATATTTTCCACTTAATTTAAAATATTTTTAAATTGGTAGAAAATCGACCTGCCAAAGTCAAAGCTGAGGATGTGGAATGTTCTTTGTTGTCTGTTGAAATATTTGATCGATTGTATGAGAAAAATATTGTAAGAGAAAACGGGTCCATAAGAAAGTGTTTGGACGAATATTATGAAGATATTTTGATATCTGATGAATTGAGAAAAGTATTTTTATAAAAGAATTTTAAAGTTTTTGGAATAAAAATATTTTTCCAAGTTACTTCTGATTGAAGAATCAGATAATTATGAAATTTACACATCCAGAGAACGTAGTGAATTTTTATTTAGGTATGAAAAAGGATTTATTTTTTTTAAATTAAATTTTCAAAAATAAAATAATAATAATTTTTAAGATTGTTCAAGCATTTTTGTCTCGGAGGCCAAGTTTGCCAATTTGAGGACAACCTTCAGCCGTATGTTGATGTATCGCGGTCAGTTTATAAAGAATTGATAAGTGTTCAAAAAGATTCGGATACAAATAAACTCCGAATAGTATCATATGTTTTTAAGGTTGAAATTTATGTAAGAACTAACATAACTATAAATTGGCTTATAATTTCTTATCATTTAACTTTCAGGATGATAAAAATGTCAAGATATATCCAAACAAGACGGTAATTGAGCAAGACTTTTGCTATTTGATCATCGATCCTTACAAGAGACACATTGTTGTTTTATATCATAGATTCGATGGACCTTTATTCATTGAGTAGATAAATACTGATCTCGATCATTTATTAGTTATTTAAAAATACCTTTTAATTAATAAAATAATACTCTCAAAAATCTTTTTTTTCTTAAATCTATCTGAATAATTAAATTAACTTAACTTGATGAAAATAAAATCCGGAAAAATTCCAATTGTCTCTTTGGTGATCTTTTTTAATCATTTGACAAGTGAACAGAATTAGAACCAGGGCAGGATGAAAACTATTTCGATTTTTGTCACTACAGAGTCCGACTTAAGATAATAAATTGATTCTGTAACAGTTTATGTGGTGAATTGGCAACAAATTAATGTTACTGCGGTATAGTGCTCTATACCAGCTGAGCCCTTGGCACTTAGGGCTATTGCAGTCTTGGCTGACCTTGTTAAGAATTGATGACGATGATGAGATAAACTAAACCCTTTTTTGCTGATCTCTCTTACAAGTTTATGGCCATTTATTCTTCTTATATTTAGGTTTAAGCTATTCGCATATAAAATTGATTAATTAGAAATATAGAAAAATGTTTAATTAATAATAATTTTTAATTAATTAGCTGCATTATTAAATATTAATAAAAATAAAAAGCTAATATTATAAAAGCGGATATTTTCCTATCCAACTCTCACACTAAAAGGAGCATTTGCCAGACTCTAACCAGAGCGGAAATCAAAGTGCTAAAGCAAGGTACAAAAACCAAGCAATACAACACTGTGGAAAAAACAAAATTTAAAGAATGTCTAAAATTTGGTTGAATATTTCATTTAAAATTTTAGATTTTGTCACTTAATTTAATCATTAAAGAAAACGGTCAAGATTAATCAGTAAATTTAATAGTTAAGGCTGTTAATTATCACTTTAATTGGCAAAAAAAATATTTTTATTCATATAATTATTAAAAAATAAAATTTTATTGATATAAATTTTTAAATTTGTTAAAATAGCTTGCCATTTTATATTTGATTCTGAAATTTAATAAAATAAAAATCAAACTTTTGATAAGATAAAGAGTTTTTTTTTTTTCAAATTGCATTTAAAATCGAGTCAAAAACTTACGAATAATTAAACAAATTAAAAATAAGGCATAAAATCGAAAAATGGTAATAATAATTGAGGAAAGATTACAGAATAATAATCTTTGATTTAAATTTGATTTTTGCTAAGACGATTCCAAGAATAAATTAATAAAACTAGAGTTTTGAAAAATTTAGATTTTATTTTTTTTCAATTATTAAAAAAATCAAAAATCAAATTTTTTTTTAATATATTCGAACAAAAGAAATGCTCACCAATCTTTTTATAATCATGCTTACTTAAAGCCAATTTAAATCTTTAATGCGTCATTTTATCATGACTTTTACATACCCAAATGTATTGAATTAAAAAAATCTTAATTTAAAATTTATTTAGACTATCGAAATTTGGTAAATATATTAATATATTAATATAGAGTAAAAAGTCTATGCTTATTTTACTCAACAAGCATATAAACGTGATCTAGAAATGAGCAAAAACAAAAAAATTTACTTTATTAAGTACCACACCCTTAAATATTAACATGGTGCAGCCGACTTAAATGCATTCAGAATTACGCATTTTATATAGCGACTGTACTACGAATGCAAAAGTTATCATTATTTTTGATTCTAGACTATTTCAAATAAAATTCTCCCAAACATATATTTCTATTTAAAAAAAAATATATAAATAAATAAATCATAATTAATTTTTGTTAAATTATTGAAGATATTTTATTTTTTGACACTGAATTTAAAAATATGCGCCCATTTCAAAATGTACCAAGGAACATGGCATCAAAAAAGTCCACCATCTACTCTATATTCAAAAAGTCAGATAAAATAAACCTCTATGCAACTCGGTATCTAAAAGACTCGACCAAGCTTTACAGTCAAGAGAGTCATCTAATTGGCAAAGACCAAATCAGTGACCATAAAGATCACAAACATCAGGTACGGTTCATCATAAAGACATAATTTTAACAAAATGAGCTAATAAACTTTTTAGTTGAATGGCGAGGCGGCCGAGCTTGGCTACAGTGGAACGGCCTATGCTAGTTTTATCCAAGAACCATTTAGGATAAGCCTTGGTCAAAAATACAACAATTTCGTGAATTATTTCAACACATATGTTTCATCTAGACAAAAAGAAGCACAAAAACCTCAAATTGACGCTTTACCAAAGCATGAAATAAAACCAATTTCACTAAAAGACACACCGGCCAAAAAAACCAGTCTTATACAAAAAAAAATTGCTCCATCTACTCAAATAGAACAATCTTTAGAGTTAAGAACTCTCCAATTATGTGATTCGATAGAAAAAGCCACGTCCATACTGCTCCAGTCCACTTTGATATCTGAATTGTTCAAGCTGCTGTACCAGAGCCCTCACGATGTCAGAGATATAATATATCGACGACATCGCCGTATTATACATACTCTAATAAATCTGAGAGACAAGGCCTACGAGAAAAATGATAAATTGCTCTACGGAAACATAAACCAATGTCTGGCAATTATTGGATATATTGACCAAGATTCAATCAAGCATAGGGGAATAAATATACTAGCACTTGATGGTGGAGGTAAATCGCATTTGGTTAACTTGGTTTATTAAACTCTAAAATTTGTTACAGGAGCCAAAGGATTTGTTACAATAGAAGTTTTAAAAAATTTGGAAAAGCTGTGTGGTAAACCAATTTATAAGATATTTGACTACATTTGCGGTACAAGTACCGGTGCTGTTTTGGCCGCCTTGGTCGGCATCTATAAACTTCCTTTAGACGAGATCGAAAGACAGTATAAATACTTTATTAAAGAGATTTTTTCCACTAACAGAGCTACTGGAATTGGAAATCTGATGATGACTTATGCCTACTATGACACCAAAGTATGGGAAAATATGCTCAAGTAATGCTCAATAATTTTAATAAAATTTTATAACTTATCCATTAAGTATATTTTTTTCCAAAAATATAATTTTAAAGCATAAAAAAAGTACAAAAAATTAATTGAAGATAATCTTTATCATTAGGTAGATCATCTATTTGATTAAATTTTAAACCAATTACTATTAATTTTTTTAAATTCTAAATTGTAAATGTTTTTCTTTAAGAGAAGCTATGGGCGATACATTGGTAATAAACTCAGCTAAAGAAAAGGACTCCTGCAAAGTAATATAAAGTTCTTTTTAAATTTTTTTAATTCTAATATTTAAATTTTTGATAGATCGCTCTGGTCAGCAATGTGACTACACCAAATTACATGAGGGTCTTTTTGTTCAGAAATTATAATCTTCCGACATATTCACAGTCTCATTATGATGGCACAATACGCCACAGAGTATGGGAGGCTTTGCGGGCTTCCAGCGCCGCTCCTGGATACTACGAAGACTTTAAACTCGACGGATATGTTTTTCACGTAAATTTTTAAATTAAATTTTTAATAAATGATTAAGTATTTCTTCCAGGATGGAGGACTTCTTGCTAATAACCCTACACCAATAGCCCTCCATGAGGCAAAACATCTGTGGCCACTTGCTAAGACCAACTGCATTGTGTCAATCGGAAATGGTCGCTACAAGGCCGAAGGCTATTTGAATACCAAAGCTGATTCAATAAGTTTAAAGCAAAAAATAACCAGAATTGTTGGTGGCATTTCGTGCACGGAAACTGTCCATAATATGATGCTCGACTTGCTACCAACCAAGATCTACTTCAGGTTTAATCCTTATCTGTCAGAAGAATTTCATTTGGATGAGAATAGGCCGATAAAGTGGAAGCTGATGCAGTATGAAACCAATATGTACATGAGACGCAATAAATACAAGTTTGAAATGGCAGCAAAGAAACTTCTAATTCCCAAGACTGCTGGACAAAAGTTTTGCCAAATGTTCAAGAAGCGATATCTAAGTCCCATATAAAAATTGTAAAAAATAAAAATATTTGTTAAACCAAGGCCTAAATAATGTAAATTTTCGTTTTTAAAAATTATTTTTTTAAAAAATTTTTTTCTCTCATTTTTTGGATAAATTTGTGAAATAATTTATTTTCTTGATCAATAAATATGATCGAATTTAAACAGGTTATTTATTAAATTTTAAGCGACAATTAAAATTAAAAATAAATAATTTTTTTATTTTTAAAATTTTTTACAAATGAAAATATAAAACAAAAGTAAATATTTGATTTTTGCAAATAAAATAAATTAGTTTTAAAATTAAAATTAAAAAATTCAATTATATTTAGTTTATTTAAAGAAATCTTAGTCAGTTCTATTCAAGTTCTTTAAATAAAAAAATTAAAATAAAACCTAGATATAAACTAGATATTTTTTGTAATAAGATCTAGTTGATCGACAAAGTTAAGAGTTTATATTTTACAATATATGTTTTTTAAAAAAATGTCTCATAATCAATTTATTTTTTTACTGTCAAAAATAATAATTAAAAATTACATGTTTATTTTTTTTTGGCAATATTGAAATTATTTACTTTTATAAATTAATGAATAAAATTTTCATGAAATAAAAAATCTTTTTGAATTTTTTTCTAGAAATTTCTTTATAGAATTTTTAATTTAACTTAGCTTATTTTTAGCACTAAAAATTTAAATAAAATAATCACTTTATAAAGCTACAAAATTACTTTTTTCTTATTGATATAACATATTTCAATTTACTTATATTCAATATTTGAATTTTTTATCTTTGCCAAAATACAATATTTGAGATACAACTCTTGAAAGGATAGAATATTTTTTTAAGCTCAATGCTCAAAAATAAATTTTTCAGCTCTGGAATATTTTATGTAAAATAAGGCTTCATCTGTTATTCATATATTTTTTTCTTCAAAAAAATATTTAAAATTTTAATTTATTCTTAGTATACACAATTTTAAAAAAATAAAAAAATAATAAAAAAAACTTTTATTTAAATAATAAAAAATTTCTAGTAAAAAATTCGACACCATAGGAAACCATTTTGTGGTCGATTCCTACTTTAATTGACTTCTAAACTAAACTCAAAATTATTGGTAAAGGCTAATGATTTTATCATTGCGAATTTAAAGATACTTAGCAGGCTCTAAATAAATAATGACTGAACCAATACGGCCGAGTTTGTTTCCATGAGATGCTAGAGACGGCTAGCAAGAGTATCCAATACTCTCGTCAAGAGCTAATACTCTCTAATAAGTAATCGTTGCGGGGCAAACTCGGCAGGTTGCGGCACTTGTTTAGAATCACTCGATGACACACATGCCACAACAAATCAGTATACTATTTACAATAAACTACTCAATAAATAAAAAAAAAAGGTGCTATTAGCACCATAATTAACTAGTCTATAAATTTAGATTAAATCTTCACAATAAATTTAATAATTAAATTTGATTTATATGAATTCATATTTTAAGTATCGAACACAAATACTTGGTATTTTAATGGCATCGATTAGGTTTTTGTCATTTAAAACATAATCGATGTTGTTGAATTTGTTTTGAATTCTGGCTCGGCACAGCATTTGTAAGGACCATGGACTGTTGACCGATTGTTTGAAAATGTCGAGTATCTGTTTTTGTGTGGCGTTGGTAGATGATTCATTGGGCATTAGTTTGGCGTATGTTTGCTTGGTAAACTTTTGCTCAAACCATTTTTGAACAAATTTTTTCTTTATGTCCAATTGAGAGCTGTATATGGTCAGTGCAAACAGATAAAGTATTCTCAGTCTAACTGGTTCCAAGTCTACTTCTTTGCATTGCTCAACTAAAACTTGAAAATGCTCATAAACTAAACTAAGAAATGACAGGATAAAATGGTTTAGGACATTGCTCGCATGGTCAAAATTAATGTCAGCCTTGAGCTCATAGGCATTGAACACGGCCAATATGTTCGGAGACCTGACCAGTCTTTTGCTAAAACATTTGTGCTTTACCAAGAAGATAAGACACTCTAAATTGTAGCTAAACTTGGTCACATTTAGATCCATTGTTTTGACACTGTGCTTCATTTCAGTGTAAAAGTCCTTCAAATCTTTGGAATTTATTTTGAGGCCTATTTCGAATAGTTTGACTACAAAGTCCAAGTTGTGGCTGTACTTGATTGCCAAATAAAGGTAACTGTTTCGTTTCGATTCCATTTGGGTAAGATCTATGATCGATGCCAAACTCTTTGAGTCAAAGTATCTGAGAAGAATGTTCAAAGCTCGTACATCGCCTTGGACACAAATGTCTTTGAGCACAAAGTGGCTAATATTGGAGCCACTCTTGACCAATAGTTCGAATATTTCCCAATATTTTTTGGTATAGGCAATGGTGAGCGCTGTCTTGTGCGAGCAGTCCTCTAGATGCAAATCGGCCAGACCACTGGACAAAATGATCATTATGGGCTCTTTGCAGTTGTTTTCTGATGCCAAGTGTATGGCAGTTTTTCCGTCCGTGTCTTGGCAATTTAGGAACTCTTTGGTGAGCACGTCTGTGTTGCTGTTGTTGGAGAAAGTGTTTTTCTCGACCAAATAGCGAACTATTGCGGTCGAGTTGTTAGAGGCGGCGTAGTGCAGGGCGGTGCGCCCAAAGTTGTCTTTGAGGAACTCGTTGCAGCCAAATTTGATCAAGAGCTGAACTAGTCCGTAGAAATTTTTCATACATGCTATGTGAAGCAAATTTTGACCATGCTCAAACTTGACGTTCAAGTTGACACCCATTTTAAGCAAGCACACTGCCAACTCAAAGTCGCCATTTATGCAAGCGTGGTAAAACTCGTTTGTATAATATTGCTGCGACTTAAAATGTTTCTCCAACATTTTAATACCAAATTTTAGACAAAATTTCTCTCCTTACTCTTTTCTTATTTTGTTTTTTTTTTTTCTTTTAAATAATTTTTTTTTTTTATTTAAAATCTGTTCTTTTGTTTGTGTTTTTGGAAACACTTAAGTCGAAATGTGATTTGATGTAAATGTGTTTGTGGCACCAGAAAAGCAATAAATACTATAAAATAAAATAAAAAGTTGAAAGAAAAAAAAAATAAAAAATTTTTTTTTTTCTCTATTTCTTTGATTAAAAATTATTTTCTTAATAAAAAAACAAATTCGTATAAAATGTTTATCTAAATTTAAATTAACAAAAGAATTTTTTACTTAAAAAAGAATACAACTCTGCAAATAATTTGCTTCATTCGAAAATGTGCCATTGTTTATTTACTATAAGTAAATTCTTTCTATTTTTTCTTTTACATATATATAAAATAGTAATTAAAGGTAAGAAAGACTCGCCTGTCAAAACAAATATTTGATCACCTTTATTCTCAAGGATGTGTTCTTTAAATATATTTATCAATTTCCGAATAGATAATCTAACAAACCTCAACAAACTAATTAGCTAATAGTTAAATTTTTTTTTTAATTTTTTAAATAATTTTAAAATAATAAAAGTTTAAAACTAATTTGGTTTTTATTTTGTTCGGCAAAACAAAATTTAAATTAATTAATTAATTATTTTAAAAACTGCTCAAAAAAGGTATCCTGCAGGCAGTTCGCTGAAAGACGCAAAATTTATTCTACTTATTTTTTACTAGATCCAATTAGCTATTATTGAAAAACTTCAAGAAACTAAATGATTAAGGTGGTAATTAAATTTTTTATTTAGATGACCATTTATTAAAATTAGACCTATTTTTCTACTCAAACAAAAAAGTCTACCCACACAATTAGTAGAGAAAAATTAACTTTTAAAAGTTATTATTTTATTTTATGGAATCGGAGTTTAAATTGGCAATTTTGAGCTGATTTACAGTATTTTTTGGAACAATAAATAAACTTGTTTAACTTGCAAGCGTTTATAACCACTTAATAAATCTACGAGTATCTAAATTTATTAGTTTATGTTGACAGTTTCTGCCTGACATAATAAATAATTTTATTCCATTTAATTACTGAATAAATAAACATCAAAAGTACACCTATTTAATAACTGATTTTTGGCAAAAAATTGTCCATTTTGAAGACAAAGTGTATGACAAGCATGAATGCTAAGTATTTTATTAAAAAAAAAAGAAAACAAATTATTTTTATTACGCAAATTAGTCAATCTAATCTAAACTAGTTTTATTTTTCTATTTTTCTCTTTGGAAACGTGTCAAAGCTGTGTTTTTTGGCATACAAGTGATCAGAGAATAGAATCTAAACATCAAAATAAATGATAAATTTATTTCCTAGTCAAATTTGACTAAATTTTGTCTTAAAATATCGTTTAGGCAAGACAATTGAATTGGAGAGCTTAGGGCTAAAAATGTCAGGCAAAATTAATTATAAAAAAGCGTGTGAACAAATAAATTAAAGATTTTTATTATTTTTTTACCAAAGGAACAAAAATACATTCGAAAATGGAAAATAAAACAAATCAAAGTTTGCTTAAAATCCTATAGCCTTTGTTGAGACACATGCTTATTATGAAAATATAAAATTCCCATCATTTAATTGCTTATTTTTTTTATATAAACAAATCTTTTAACTTGTCAAAAAAAGACAAATTATACTTAAGGAGTTTTAAGCCAAAAATTCATCATCTAATCATAACCGTGATTGAAAGGTGCCATTAATTAAAAAGGTATTATTTAAAATTTTAAATTTGACAAAATTAATCGCTCTAAATTTTTATGAAATTTTTTGCCAATTTTTCATTTAAAAAATAATAATTATAAAATAAAAACTAAAGAACTAGCGCAACTAAAGCACTGTTCTGGGCCAGAAAAACACGTCTTTAACTCTAAAAAATTATCTAAAATTTATTTTGTACGGCTTTATGAACTGTTTTGCTTCTAAGTTCAACTATTAAAAAAAAATTATAAACATCTATTTCAACTTTTTGAAGTGATTTAAATTATATAATAATTACATCAGACTTAATTTAGTTACAATCAACACTCAACTAGCTTATTTATTTATAAACGCTTGGCAAATACTTTTCAATATGGAAAAAAAAGTAGGAAACAAGTTGTTTTTAAAAGTATGGTAGAAAAAAAGCAGAAAAATTTTGTGATCTATTTTTATGTATGCTAGTTAAAGTGTTTTGTTTAAAACAATTCTATAAAAAATTGACTTTTAGGCTTCAATCAAAACATGAAATTAAGTGGTAATAAAAAAAAAGCTTTTAATAAAAAAGATAAAATTCCAAAAATTTCTACCATTAATTTAGATAAAGGAGGTAATTTGTTCGACTGTAATTTACAAGTAATAAAAATTGTCATATACCTTTATTTAATTTATTTAATTTTTTTGATTGAATATCTTGAAATATAAAGAAAATGAGTTGATAAAAATAGTGCGAGTGGGTGAAACCCGATCGCTTGTTAGGAGCACTGATAATGCATCGGCATACGAAATGAATATAATATTCTTATAAGCCAAAAAAGTAAACTTAAATCTTGACATACATAACTTAATTTACCTTATTACAGACGCGCTTGGCAGGTATTTTTGGTTTATTAAGCTACACAAAGCATTTAGCACAATGCTAGCAGAATTTACTTAGATTATTTGGCTGAGCCAACATTTTAAATAAAATATCATAATATTATGCAACAGAGGAAATTAATTTAATATATGACTGATCAAACATGAGCATTGTAGGCAAACTTTGCCACAAATTCAGCCCTCTGGCATCCATTATGCCATAGCTGAATGTAAAACTAACCTTTTAAATAAATATTTTTCCTTATTTTAATAATTTTTAAATTTAACTCTCTGTCTAATTGCTTTAAAATGAACAAAAATATTAAAGGTATTGGACCAATATTTACAAATTGACATTAAATTTTACAATATCTATATCAAGAAAGCTTTTAAGTAAATAAAAGTAAAAGAAAAGAGAAGAGAAGTTGGTTCCAATTGGCTTAAACATAAAAATAATTTATTATCATACTCAGGTTTTTTAATTTTTTATTTTTTTATATTATACTTTATTTTTTTAAAAACCTTCACCAAAAAACATTTAAAAAAAAACCTCTAAATTAAAGATTGTTTTCAAGTTACTTAGAGTAAACAAACCCGGATACCATGAGGCCATGCTTAGGTCCAAAATTAAATTTTTTCACCAATATTTAAACTTTAAGCCACAAAACCTACCTTATATAAATCTTTTTTCTTATCTAATCAAAGCTAATTAATATTCTAAGTAATTTGATGAATAAATCTAAGCTATTAAACATCTTTTTTATCAGTCAGATGATTTTTCGAATGCTTAAACTTAAGCTTGGCTTTAATTAAAGTCTAACTCAATTAGCCGCCCAAATTGGGACACAGAACGCCAACCTGATTTGGAGAACATCTAATTTAATTTGAACTGGATTTTAAATTTTAAGAGCGTTGAGTCGTTCACTTGTCTTCTTTTAAGTTAAACTAAGTCTAGGGCAAATTGCTGAGAATTACCATCTGACCTGAAAGCCTACATTTGTGAGCATTTTGGAATATGCTAATGGCAGATTTTATAAATTCTAGATCTTTTATTTCACATATTAGAAAATTACATTAAATTTATAACTAAACATGAGATATGCTTGAATGCAGCCAGCTATGGATTTTACCAATTCGCAATAAATAATTGATTGTTTAATTGGGCCTGAATCAAAACTGAAATGAGCATACTGAAATGGCTCTTGGCTTCTACTACGCCAACGACCATTATCATTAAGTATTATATACTCTATGCAAATTAAAATTAGGTTTTCTAAATATTTATGCAATTCTTGGTAACTAAAATAAATATTGATATAACTTTTTTTTTTTTTTAAGTTATTAAAATTACTTGCACTATTAAAAGTTTCTCTTTTTTTCTTACAATTACTAAATGAATTTAATTTTGAAAGGCAAAAAATTTGGTAAATTTGTTGCTAAAATTCACGCGTTAGTATTTGATACCATGTTTAAACAAGTTAAATTATCTATTTTAAATGTTTGCTAATAAATAAATAGAATAGGTGTAATTAAAATTCCAAAAATTGCATTAAAAGATAAAGTTTTAAACCAAGTCCTAGGGCTTACTCGAATCAAATATTCGAGCATCATTTTGATTGCCAAGATGACTTTTAAATTTAATGTAATTTGAATTACGTAAACAAATTTAGATATGTTTTTTTTTTAATTCATTAGTGGCCAAAATAAGTTAACTTGCTTATTTATTTTAAAGTAAATTTTTTTGCTAATAAAACAAAACTTTCTTATCATTTTGAAAATATCGTGAAGAAATTTTTTTTATCCTTTAAATTAATTTATCTTCTATACACATCAAAATTAAACATTTTTAAGCAAGAAATAAACTATTTCCCCTTTTTGATTAATAAATACCTACCATATAAAAAATATTTCCATACTATAATAGATTATACAATCAGAAACCACTTAATAATTAAGTTAATTTTTAAATCAAACAATTAATGCGATTATTTTCAATGTTTTTTAACTTAGAAATAAAAAACTTTATAGTTTTATATATATATATGTATATAAAAAATCATGTTAAGCATTGTTAGATTATTTATAATATGTTATTTGGCAGTTAATAATTCATTAAATGAACTTTAATGAAAATTTATAGCCTAAGCGCAAAACTTACCTAGTACTCTTTTATCTTCAAGTGATTTTTTTTTGACCGAGATTAAAGATCATTTTTTAAATTAGAATTTGATTTTAATTTTAAAATAATTTAAAAGTCTAATAAGTAATTGTATTTATTGTTTAACTAGTAAATTATTCTAAAATATATATAAAAGTTAATTTATATCTGTGTTTAATTAGCTTATATTCATCTTATAGTCTTCTTAGAACAAATATAACTAAAATGAAGCAATTGAAAATGTATTTAGAAAATTAGATTCAAATGACTGAGATAAACTTTGAAATTAATCCGCAAATTGGGTTTACGGTCAGAGAAATTTTAATTAATAAAATTAAACATGACTTTATAATTAAATACTAAAACATATATATTCTCGCTGCGTTAAATTAATTTTTATAAACTTTGATTTAACAAAAAAAAACCCACTGAGAGCTAGACTGATGATTTTCATCAAGTTTGCTTGTTTCTTAAAACCAGCTTAATATATTTTTTTAATTTAATCCTTAAAGATTTAAATATGATTATCTTTCTTTCTACACTCATTTCTTATCAAATTTCGCTTTTGCCATAATAAATCAGCCAAAACAAAACTTTTTCCTTGCTGTGCCTATTTTTCATATTAGAAACCACATTGTTAATTGCTTGGTTACATGATAAGAAAACTAGCCAAATTTTTTCTTTATTCCTAAATACAATTTGTTTCTAGACTTCTAAAAGTTAGTAATGAACAAGAATATTAGATAAAATTCTCAGGGTTATTAATAAAAATTTATTATTATATGAGCCCAAGTTTTAGTCTAAATGAAATAATTTAACAAAATTATCATTTGAAGCTGAATAAATAATTGTTGATTGTTCATTTAGGCAAAAGTCTAAAATTTCTGCTCTATGTCCTCTAAAGGTTTTACCAAGCTCCAAATTTCTTCCGTCAAAGTATTGCAAGCTTCCCTCAAGTGTCGAAGCGTACAACTTGTCTTGGTGGTTCCAGGTTATTTTTGAATAGCCTACCATATTGTTGTCAAATGTTGATCTTAACACATGGGTATTGATATCCCAGACAAATATTTTGCCACTCAAAGTGGCACATGCCAACAATGGTAGAGTTTTGCAAAACGAAATAGTTTCTATTGAGTCACGTTCTTCTTCCATTGTTTCGTCATCTGATTGAATCTTGGTCTCACAAGATAACTCACAAACAACTTTATAATTATTTGTATTAATCAATTTTAATTTCATATCCAAACCACCGGTGGCTAATATGTTTCCATCATGGCTCAAATCCATTGCAAGAACATCACCCTGATGAAGTTGTAGAAGATTGTGAACTGTTTGTCCTGATTTCATGTCCCAAAACCTCACATTTCCATTGTTGTACGCTGTTACAGCCCTTTTTCCATCTTTTAGGATTTTGAAACAGCCAAGACCAACATCGTCTCCTGAATACATCATTCGGATTTCTTCAGTGGAAAATTTAAACATGTAAAAGTAACCATCTGATGTTGAACAAAACAGAATATTACAATTGGGATGCCAAGCTAAGGACTCGATGTCAGTTTCTAGGTCATGGGACCAGTGAAGATTTTTAGTTTCTAGTGTGTATACACGAATCAAACCGGACATATCGCTGATGGACAAATATTTTCCATCATTGCTGAATTTAACATTGGTAACTGAGTCCTTAAATTTATCAGTTTTGATAATTTCTTGTATTGTTTTTGATTCAAGATCATACGAAAATACATATGCCAAGTCGTCTTCGCCACCAGTGGCAAATAGGTTTTTATAAGAGTCAATGCAGAAAACAGCGCCATCATGTTTATCAATTGTCTCAATTGAATCATCTTGCTGGTTCTCATCAGATTCCAGATCTTCAATCAAATCATCAATATCTACTTCGACCATGTCTTGAGCTAGTTCATCATATGGATCTTGATCAAGATCCTGTTCAATCACCTCCACTTCACCTTCATTTATTTCATTTTCATCATCAATGGGATCATTTTTTTGTATTTTCTCGGTCATTTTTTGTTAAATTTTCTTAATTAAAAACTTTAAATATATTTTAAATTTATTTTTTGTTTATTAGAATCATTTAACAAAATAAATTAAAGAAAAAAATATTTAAAAATAATCTTAACATTTCAACAACTGATTTTATCTCAAGTTCATTATTAATTTAACTTGAATTTAAATAAAAGCTGTAACAATTATAACTAATTATATTATAATTTTTAATTTTCTCGAAAGTTAATTAATTATTTTTTGTTTAAAAATTTTCTTATAAATTAGCAATTCTTGATATTTTTAATGTTTGCTCAACATTATTATAAAAGGAAATAAAAGTTATTTTAATTTTTTTTTAATAAACTTTATTTAGAAAATTTATTTATTTTTCTTTTTTAATTTATTTTGTTTGCTTTTCATTTGTTTTCTTAACATTCGATTTTTCTGCAATTTAGCTTGACCAGCTCGATCCTTCTTTAATCGCTTGTCAACAACTTTATACGGACCTTTGATGCCTTTGCTTTTTGCCAAAGCCTTTCCTCTCAAGCCTTTCTTGGCAACAATGTACTTGGTATCCACTTTTTTCTTTGACAAAAGTCCAGCTTTTTTATAAATAGATTTTATTTGTTGAGCTCTCTCTTTATCAGTCATGTCCTGATTGTCTGACACGGCTTCGGCTTTCTTTCGTGCACTTTCGGTTTTTTTCCAAATCTTAAAATTTACTTTTACAAATGTATCTAATTTTTTAGCTCACTCACTCTCTTTTTTTTTCTGGCCTGTGCCTCTACCACTTTTTTAATAGGTCTTGCGTTTATATCTTCGTTCTTTTTCTTATATTCGGAAAATACCTTTCTTGGTATGGAAATATCTTTTTTGAAATTTTTTTGCTCGTCTTCGACAAACCACTTTGGCAAGTTTTCATCATCGTCAAATCTGGAATATCTATTGTAGCTTTCATCGATTAGGTCTCGTTTGGTTTTTTTTGAATTTACAATCATTTCGCCAACAGCCAATTCTTCAGGAGACAATTTTCCTTAATTTTTACCAATCATCAAATATCTTCAGCATTTTTGAATATTCAATAAAATACTTTTTTTTGAATCATTTTCATTTTCCTTATTTTCATCGCTTTTTGGCAAAGTAAGTCCAGTTTCTTCATCAATTGATTCATTATCAGACTCAGCAGAATCTGAATCACTATCAAATTTGCTCTTGGGTCTTTTTTTTTTGTCCACGATATCTTTTTCATCATCCATTTCAATTTCATCAAGAATTTCTTTATTATGTTCATCTGAATCTTTCAAAAAGTCAAAGGCATCCTATTTAAAAAAATGCTTATTGAACCTTTGGCAAAATTGGCATATTTTTCCTATTACTTTACTGAACCAAGAATTGGTTTTGGCAGTTTTTTTATCGGTACTGTTTAGGTTGTTTATCAAAGGATTTGTTTCTTCCTCTGATTCAGAGAACTGATTAATATCTTCTAGATCTGAGTCCTTTTCAAACTCGGGTTCTAGCTCACCATCTTCTTCTCCCTCTGCTTTATCAAATTCGTCTTCTATGTTTGGATCAAATTTGGAAAAAGTGACTTTTTGTTTTTTGTTTAGCTTTGGCTCTTCTACTTCGTCATCTGAGATTTCCAAGCCTGGTATAGCGCTTTGAAGCTCCAACAATTGCTATTTTAATTTAAATAAATGAAAATTTTAATTAAAAAAAATTAAATAAACACTTTTTTTGTTTTTATTTTATTTAAGCTAAAAATTTCATTGTCTCCTTGAGCATCATGGTCAACAATATCATTTGAAAAGGTCATTTTAAATTTCATTTTTTCTTTTAATTTTTGCTTTTCTTTTTGGAGTTTTTTCTTTTTTCTGTTCATAAATTAGACAAGATTTGTGAATTAAAAAATTACCTTTTATCAATTTTTTTCTCATCGATCAAAGCTTGTTCGATTTCAGTTTTTAATTTTTCATCTTCGTCAGTGCTGTCCTCTTGATTTTCTTTGGTAATCTTATCTACCATCGGTTTAATAGTTTCTTTATCCTTGTTCAAATCTGTTTTTAGCTTTATTCTCCATTTGAGAAGATTTTTTAGATCGCTTTTTCCTAGAAGTTTCAAATCAGTCAAGCAGTCTCTTATCTCACTAGTGGTTGCTGGATGGTTGGCTATTTGGTCATCATCAATTTCAATCTAATATTTTTTTAAATATCTTTCTCAAACTTCAAAATATAATCAATTTACCATATTTGATTTAGCTAATAGATCAATAAAATTTTCACTATTCAAAAATTCACTAGCTTTTAACTTGTGGTACAAAGTCAAGTCTCCTTCTGGGTAGCCGCCTCTATTCCTAAAAAACAAGCATTTTTTTAATAGAATCTTTCTTTGATTGTTATCTTTGAATTTACCTTTGATTTTGGTTATCTTTGAACAGATCAACAGCTCTTTTGTTGTCATTTTGATTCTCTACTTCACTAAATACAAATTTAATATCGAAAAATTTAGGATCTATTTTTTCTGGTGCGATGTAATTTTGGCAAACAACAAATATCTCAGCTGATTCGTTTCTAGAAGCCTGTGGCTTGGTGGATTCAACTTTTTTGAAAAATTGCTGGAAAACCCACATTACTGAGTAATAGTCTTTGGAACGAAAAATTTTGGTCACAAAGTTACCACCTTTTTTCAGAAACTCGGTGGCTAGCTTGAAAGACTGGAGTACCAACATATCTTTATAATTAAGTCATTAAGAAAATTAGTTTGAATTTTCGATTATTTACTTTGCTGGTAGGCATCATGAAGCCAGTTTTTACCAACATTGGGTGCACCATCATGGAGAACAAGGTCCGCTTTGTTATCAACTAAATCTTTTTTCAGCGTCTAGGTATTTTTAATCAAAGTTAAAGATGATTTCTTGATTGAACTAAGCTTACAGATCGACATTTGTCAGTGGTAATGTCCTCTACATGAGTGATGACATTGGCAATAGGCTTTATTGGTGCTAAATCAACACCAATAATGAGAGATGACAATGGCATGTGAGTTGCTGCTACTTGAAGCCAACCACCCGGTGCCGCACACAAATCAATGCACACTCGTGATTTTTCCAGAAAATGGTAAGTTCTATTCAATTGCAGAAGCTTAAAGGCTGCTCTTGACCTGTAGCCGGCTTCTTTGGCCAACTGATAAAACTTGTCCTTACGCGATTTACCAACTTTGACTTTTTTACCCATATCTAAAGCAAAATTTACCAATTAAATCATCTAAACAACTTATTTTTCCAAACCTTTTTACAGGTTTAAGTAAACAAATTAGATAAAATTAATTTAGTTAAAAGTTTATTAAATAAAAATTATCTTAAATAGAATTAGTTCGTCACCGTATTTTGAAAAAAAAATTTATAATTTTATTGAGTTTTAGTCTCTTCTTAGTTTAAAATGTTCACTTAAGACGCCATCTTTGGTAACTACATTGATGTACACGGCATCACCAGTGTAAATGTCACGTTCGGCCGCCGAAGTGTAGATATCTTTGACTAAGGCGACCACACTTTCCTTGTTCATTTTGACGGTATACGAGCGATTAAGCTCAAATGAGCCTTGGTTCTTTAGACCAAGTTGTGAATCTAAAAGTGGCTGAATCAATGCGGCTGAAGAACCACCAGCTCTATACACTTCTCTTTCGTAGCTTCCAACTGGATCATAGCTGTAAACACATCCTTGGCCATCGTTTGTCAAACCGGCAATAATAGTGTTTACGTAGTATGGAAAAAATCTTCGGTTATACAACATGGTCGATACTAGTTGGGCTACGGCTGGCGTGCTTGCTTTCTTGTTGTTTTCGTGTTCATACATTCTGAGTCTAATTTGAAGAGTCTTGTTGAATGTTAAGCAATCACCGTGGAATCCTACAGAGCCCATTACTGTTTTTGGCAATACTTGGTATAAATGTGGATTTTCGCGGCTTAAAATTGAATATCCTTCGCTTAGACGGGTGTCTGATGCGATTACGGCAAAATCTTCGCCAGCTATGCCCACAATTGTACCGCCGTTCATTTCATACGGGTTAAAGCGGTGTTCGCTTGGCATCTGTGCACTGTTTGGTCTAATATCCAACATTGTCTGACTGGTCGTGGAAATAATTAAATTTTATTTTTATTTTTTTTTAAATTAAGAGAAAAATAAGCAATAAATGTATGTAAAATATTATATTAATTCAAATTAGCACTAGTCATTAAAAGAGAAAATTTTTAAATTTAGTCTTTTTCGAGCACATTTTAATTTGCATTTTCATATAAGTTTATTTTTTTATAATTATAAGAACCTTATTTTTTGCAATTTTCAACTTTATTTTTGCATTCTTTTTTTTATATTTGCTTAACAAATGTCTTTAAATTAAAAATTAACTTAAATTTTTTCCTATTTTTATCTTTTCATACCTTTTTCATCCTATTTGTGTCTATTAATGTAAATAACAAAGCTAATGTAAAATTTTAAATTTTTATCAAATTTAATAGAAAAAAAAAACAATAAAATAGAGAATTGATCTAATAAAAATATTAATATTAATAAATTTGAACAGTTAAGAATAAGTTATTTAAAATCAAAGTTAAATATATTTTTTAATTTTTTTGGAACAATTAAAGAAAAAAGCCAAATTATTTTTTAATATTAGTATCTTACAGTCTTCTAAATTTGGGGAAAATATGATTCATTAATTAATTAATTAATAGTTAATAAATTTTTGTTCAATTATTATATTTTAATAGTTATTGAATATAATATTTCTTTTTTCATTTTTAATTTTTATCAAGCTTTAATCATTAATTCCCAGTAAGTTTGAATTGATTTCATTCTAAATAAAGCTAAGGGCTTAGTTCAAGGAAATAAGTAAAAAATTCAAAATTGTTATCTAAAATAATCATTTATTTAATTATATTACCATATTTGGTTCAACTTGGATCCTCTTTCAGTGGAGTTTATACACGGCATCACCTTTAAGAAAAATACTTGGTGGATAATAAAGTAATATAATAAATTTTTTTTTTGTTAAGGTCTTTTGATGTAATTCAATTACCTCTATATATATAAATTGTATAATCATTAATTTATAATTAATCAAAAATGTTACATCTCTTAAACAATATATTTTATCAAAAATAAAGTATTTATATTGGAGATGACAAAAATTAATGCGAAAGTAACATTGGCATAGGGACATGTAGGAATTTTGCACCAAGAATGGTGAATGGTTTAGTAGTGGACGTTCCAAGTCAAATTAATGGTTTAGTAGTGGACGTTCCAAGTCAAAGAATAAGAAAAAAATGTGAAATTGATTCAATTTAATTTTATTAAAAAAATAATTTATAATTTGTAAAAATTGTTAAAGAATTAGATAAAAAATAATTAATGGAATTGGTACATCAAAATGGTTTATTTGTATTCGACTTTAGCTATTATTTTATCATTAAATTTTGGCAAAGTCTGTTTGTCGTCAGTTATCTCTTGGAATACAACACAATCATCTTCCAGCAAGTCTGTCTTGGTCTTGAAGAAATACCTAAATTCGCCCCTTTTGGTAATTAACTTTTTGAACTGGTTCAAATTCATCTCACTAGCATTGAACGAAGTCAAGTAGGCTAGGCTCTCACCAGGCATGTAATAAGCTACAGTAGTCTTCAAATCACTGGTTAAACTTTTACTCTCTCTGCTCATATGGCAAACAGAATAGTTATTTTTAGCTTTGGTAGACTTAGATCTGGAAACATGATCCAAATGAGCGTCTAATTGATTGTCAATGTTGGTTGAATGAGCTGCCAATTTTTCCAACTGTGTAGTCAATTCATTTATGTTAAGTTTGGTGTTTTTGTCCTGGCATCTTGGTTTAACCTTTCTCAAACTACTGTTCATACATTTTTTGGCACGTCTGGTCTCGAAAAGCGACTGAGTTTCGCTGTTTTTGACGGGTTTGACAGCTTTTGTTTTAACGTGGTACGGGTTGGGTATCTGATTGAGGCTAAGACTGGAGACGGATTTAGAACCAAGTCCAGATGACACAGACGAACCTGATACCCGGCCAGGGGTAAGGGTATGATCATGCAAGAGTTCGTACTTGGCGTACTCCTTGCCGAGCACCTTTTTTATCAAAGCAGTGACCTGTTTAAGGAAGGCCTCGTCATAGACCCCATTCTTGAGGTTGTCACTGAGCGTATGCGAGTTGTCACAGCCAAGTATGGGCTCCAGCTCGTGCTCGTGTTTGTGAATACATGTCTTGTAAGTGCGGTCAAATATCTGCTTGAGTTTGAGCGGGTCGGTCTTGCTCTGGGTCTTGAAGCAGCGCAGAATTAGGTACAGAGTGAGTAAGTTTTGTGTAGGCTCGCTGGATGGTATGGTCTTAAGGTACTTGAAGAATTCCTTTCGGTTTGACTCCTCTTGTAAAAATTCGTCAAAGTTGTCAGACATATTTTATGAATTATAATCTCTCTGTAATAACAAGATCTAATTTTAAATATATTTAAGTAAAATTACATTGAACTTTTATATGTATAAGAATTGCTAATTGGCTAAATGGGCTTGAACTGACCCGCCTAGCCAACTTAAAACCGAAAAATTATTTCTATTCCTAACCGACTTTGAGATAAAAGAAAACGAAATATGAAAAGGAAAAATTTTAGAAGCCGTTTTTGAAGATGAATGGCCAGCGCCGAGGGATTTATGATGGTCAGATTTGATTTAATAGAACAAGAAGAAGAAGCGCTTTAGTTTTATATCAACTTGTTTATCATTAATTCAATTTAGATTTATGTACATTTAGTTGTGTAAAAAATGGGATTAAAATAATTTGCCGGAAATATTTAGGTTTTTTAGTGCTTGGTTGCCACTTGACACATTCAGAAATTTGTTATTTGTTTTCTAAATTAATTACAGGACAATTAATTTAGGGCTTTGAATTTGTCAAGTGATTATTAACATATTCACTTGTTATCAACAGATTAGTTGTCACATTAGGCTATGACATTCTTTGATTAAATTCTCACTGAACTCATGTGAACTTTTATACAATCTTATGCCCATGCTTCCATTTATGGACATGAGCTCTGATTTTTATGTTGTATTGGTCACTTTCTTCCTATTCGATCATCACATCACATCATTGATATCGTCTGATTAGTTTATTCAGACCAGATCACTCAGCTGCTGCAGTCTTTGATCACAGGTTTAACTTTTAGCCCAAAAAAGCCCAATAAAGAGGCTAATTGTACCATCTTACCAGAGCTTTTCCTAACTAACCCCTGCATTATTTCTAATTGTACTCAAAATGGCTTTGGCTTTGGACATGTCTATCAACTATAAGATTAAACGCTTTCATGTCAACAATGCCAATCAATATTGATAGAAAAAACCAATTTCTCCTAATATAAATGAAAATCATCTTTTAAGTATTTATCATTAATTTTTTTATATCTTTTCTGGCTACGTTTTTTTTAAAATTAAGATTCACTTATTCCTAGCTGGTCATATCATTTCGAAACCTTCAATAGAAAACCTTATTTAAATTAAGACATTTTTTTTGTCAATATTCAATTAAATTAATTTGAATGTATTGCATGCATTTGATTAACACCATCAACACCATGTCATTTTGATTCTTAGATATTTTGTTTATATTTAAAAAAAAGTTTAATATACATTAAAATTAAAAATATTAAAAAATATTTTGAATTAAAAAATCACGGAAAAAAATTTAAATTAATTGATTAAAATTAAGACAAAAATCTAGCGACTCAAACATTTAAGCTAACTAAAATAATTCTTCCAAAATTCCTTTTAAATTTGATTACATTCAATTTTAGATAACAACAGCTTAACATCTCTTGCTCATTTAAAAAAACTCAATATTAAGGAAATTATTGTTTTAAATATACAATAAAAAATAGTTAAAAAAATAATTCAATTAAATCAATATTATTTAAACTTTACTTATCTCAAAAATAATTTAGAATGTCCAGAATAAGAGGATGTTATTAATTTATCTAAATCTAAAATTAACAATTAAATCACCATAACCTGACTTATTGGTAGTTGGAAAGACTCAAATTAAGATCTTTGGGTCTGTCACCATCATTTTCAAAAAGTTTCTTCTCGTTGGATTAAATTAAAGTTTTTTATTCTTTTTAAATACTGATTATCAACTATTAATCTTGTGAAATCAACTTAAAAAAGTAAAACAAAGAGATATTTAATTTAAATTGATATCATCTCAAATTCTTTGTTATGCAATCAAATAGATCATTTTTTTTCTACACATTCCATTTAAAATGATAGATAAAAAATTAATTGAACCTTTTAATCATTTTGCTTGGCTATAGCATAACAACTTTTTTTTATTTGTAATCAAAGGAGATAGACATTCTCAATTTCATTAATATGATAAAAAATAAATATATTTTCAGAGTTTTTTTTTAAAAAAATTCATATACCATTTATATTTATATTTTTCAGACTGAATAAAAACATTTTTTTTAAATATATAATTATTTTTATTAGTTTTATGATTAAATTATTTCATTATTAAGATTTAAATTAAAAAATGTCCATTATTCAACATTTTTGTATTAAAATCTTAAATAAATAAAAAATTTAACGTGTATATTTATAAAAAATAAATGTATTTAATCTGATATCTTTTGTTTTGAAATCAAATAAACGTTGTATTTAATTAATCTTCCTCATAAACACTATTTGTAGTTTGGGGGTACATATAATTTAAAATAAACAAAAATAAACTTGTTCATAGAATTTTTAATTATTAATTATTTCCCTTTTTTAATTACAAGTATATTTGTTAAGTATTTTTTTTAATGTCGATCTTTGAAGAGTGAAGACACATATATCAATACAAATTCGATAAAGCTGTCCCCAATCTCTTAAATCATTTAAAAATTTTACTCGGCAAATAAGATAAAACAAATCATCTTTTTCTATAGCCACTATAAAAAGCATTACTATTTTAAATTAATGAATTGTTACAATACTGTAAAAAAAAGAGACCAAACCATTTATAAAATAATTATTTAGTTTGATTAATAATTACTTAAGCTTAATGTTTATTTATTATTTAAATAACATATTTTTAAAAATTAATAATGACTAAAAAGTTTAAATCTTTTGGTATTTTTGTATAATCTAATATATTCGCTTTTGGAATCAGTTTGGCCATTTGTATTAGGATAATTAAGTTGTTTGAAATCTCTTGCTATTAACTTTTCCCAAAAGGAGATCTTGTTATCCAAATCCAAGCTAAAAAGTGCACGAAAATAGCTGCATGTTTGGCTAAGTTTAACAATGGATTTAATGTCCAGATATTTAAAACTAATCTCTATGATTAACTCAGTTGGCAAGTCGCTTAAGCCTGTTATTAGATTTAGACCAATGTTTGATTTAAGATAGAATTTAAACGGTATTAAGACAACATTTTTGAAGTTAAGATCAAAATTTTGAATTTTGTCAAGAGTTAAATCAGCGAAAAAATCATCAAGATTTAGATTGAGAAAATTGGATGAAAATGTTTTATTTTTTAAGCTTATGTCAACATTTCGGCCTGATTTTAGTATTGTTATCAAGACATTGTCTAAATTTAGAAAACTGTTTTTGTCTTGGTAATGGTTGTAGTAGAGTTTGGTAAAATAAATTTCATCATTTGATATTCTAATTGCCAATTTTTCGCCACTATGGTTTAAAAAGCAAAATTTTTCTCTGGTCAATATCAAATGGATCAAATAAGCCAGCTTGTCTTTATTGGAAAGCACTTCCGATAAATAAGCCTGGTAATCTCCGATAGTAAGACAATCATTTTTAATTAGATGTTGCATATTCATTTTAAAAAACTAAGGATTTTTTAAACCTTTTCTTACGGGCTCAAAACTAACTTAACAAATGAATAAAAATTAAAAATTAAATAATTTTTAATTAAGTTTAAAATAACCTATAAAATAAATTAAGAATATTATTTAATTTAATTATTGTAAAGGAATGCCAAATTAGAACAGAGTATTTCTTATAAGGTTAATCAAGACAAATAAAGGACGACATCTTTTTTTTTAAATTATATTAATTTAAAATTATGCTTATTCCTTTTCAAATGAATAATAAAAACAATAAGAAAAATAGACTATTGCTTATTTAATAAATATACTCATTTTTTTTTAGTTAATGAATTTTATGTTCCATTTATGTTTTCGTATTCATAAATATCAAATAATTTTCACTTAACTTTTTAGCAAAAATTAATGTTATACAGAAAAGAAGAAAATAAAATACTGACAAATTGCGTAGTGTTGAAAATATGAGCTTAGAAAAATCCAATCGACGTCAACATGACAGAACAATGTTAATAAATGACAATGAGTATTCAAGTTTGATCAATTTAATAGAAAAAAGCAACGGAGTTGTAAGACAATGGACTTATTTGTTAAAATTGAATTCAAATTTAAACTATCTCTAAAAGGCATTGATAATGGCAACAGTTCAACTGTGGCTCTCAGAGAAACCATCTCACAAAGATTGGCACAAAGCTCACACGGGAATTATTTGCTTTGTAAAGGACTATTCCAAAAAATCATATTATTTCCGCATGTTCAATCTACCTGTAAGAGAAAATTATCTACAATTTTAGAATTTAATTGCAATATTAATCAAATTAAATTAAATTAAATTAAATATTAGGCACGGCTATTGTGGGAACAAGAAATGTATACTCCATTTAGTTACGTAAAGATAACTGACAATTTTCATTATTTTCCAGCTGATGTAATAAAAAAAATAACTTTTTTTTCATATCTTTATTTTAATCTCAAAAGGACTGTAATGCTGGTTTAAATTTTGCCAGAGTAGAGGAGGCTGAGAAATTTCTTAACACAATATTTTCCAAAATTCAGTCCAAATCGACCAAGAAGAAAAACTCGCTTAAAAACCAAGAAAATATTATGAATGTTCCTATCAACAGAATGGTACTTTCAGCTCAACCAATTGTCCTAAACCCAAATCAACAAATGGTCCAGCAGTCAGTACGTGAACAAGAGCCGAGCAAATACAGCACTTTAAAGGGAAAAAAGAACAAAAAAATAGACAAGTCTCAAATAAGCAATCCGACTGGCTTTCGGGTGGTCCAGCATGTTGGACTCTCAAGTGCAAATAATAACTTTGAGATAAGTCTTTCTTCGGAAGACAATTTATCCAAAAAAATGAAGGAAATCTTGGAATCAATTAATTGTCCAGTGAACAAGAAAACCACACAGTTCTTGGACAACTATATAAAATCCCATGGAGGCATAGAACTATTTGACGAAGAATTGAAAAAGCAAAGCAAACCAATGCCATCTAGAGAGCCGCCATCCCATCCTGTTCAGCCTCCTAAAGTGGTAAATCAGGCGCCTTCAAGGCCTCCTCCCAGTTTGCCGAATAGAGCGCCCAATCCGGTGTATGCTCATCCTGCTCCACCACCACCACCTCCGCTCCCACAATCACTACCACCCTCAATTCAGAACTCGGCCCCTCCACAACCCCCACCTTTGCCGCCTATGAAAAACACTTCTTCAATGGCCCCACCACCACCGCCCCCCTTGCCGTCAATGCCGCCCGAATGCCAGACTAATCAAAGCCGTGTTGCAGCACCGGCACCTCCTCCGCCACCACCGCCGCCGCCCTCTTTGTCAGATTCAACTCCTTCGCCACTGGTTATTGAGAAAAAAAGTACCAATAGTTTACAACAAAATCAACTTGTTGACTCAAGAGACCAACTTTTGGAATCAATTAGAGGCTTTCAAGGTTTTCAAAACAAAAATGCTTCCAGAAATAGAATATCTGATCCGGCACCGAATGATAATAATCCACCTAGTGTTTTAGATCAGCTTAAAAATGAACTTATCAAACGAGCACAATTTTTGAGTAATTATCCTTAATTATTATATCATTATTTTCTCTATTTTTTAATAATTAAAATTAAAGATGATAGCAGTGATGAAGGTAGCGACGATGAAAGTGATTCGGAATGGAATAGCTAGAAAGTTGTTGAAAATTTGTAAAAAATTTATTAAAAAAAGTTTATTTTTAATCAATTATGATTATAATTTTTTTTTTGTTTCAAAAATGTTAAATTATTGTTCAGAAAACTTTTATATTTATTTTTTTTATCTAATCAATCAATAATTTAATTATTTAAAAATTAGTTAAAGCTATTTAAAATTTTTTCTAACTAAATTTTTTATTATATTTAAAAATATTTAAATAAATTTTCTAAAAATTAACTTAATTTTCAAATATTATATAATGAAGAATTAAAACCATCCCATCCTGTCCATCTTTTGAATTGAGAATTAGCAAAAAAATCTTGGTAAAAAGTTTTGGAAAATCCTGAACCAAGCATGTCAGAAAAAATTAAGTTCAGATCAAAAAAAAATGATCGAATTTTATTCTCATTATCAATTTAGATTTAAGATAATTAATGAAATAGGAAAATTATTTGGAACTATTTTCTCCGCAACACTTGTCTTAATTTCGAATTCAAAACCATTGAAAAAGATACAGAGATAACAAATTTTAATTTTAAATTGTTAAAAAAGATGGTCAGTTTAAACTTAACCAACTAAACCTAATTTTAAAATATATTTTATTTTTAAGAAACTTAATTACGGTATGAGTAAATACAAATAAATTGAAAGAAATTATGTTAAAAATAAATTGATCAGTTAACAAGGCATCATCTTTTGTTAAGTTGATCATCAACTTTTCTTTTTCTTAGACCCTCAGGTACTCTCTTAAATTCAAACAGGTTCATTCACTGGATTAACAACACTGACTGATCTGGACACACTAAATTGACCATTATTTAATAAAAAATTGATCATCACTTAATAAAAAATTTATCTTTATAAATGACCACACATTCAATAATCTGGTAATAATTTTGAGATTTAACTTTTGAATTTGGAAGACGAATCCAACTTAAGAATAAGAATTAGGAATTTTTCTAATTTTTTAAATTAATAGCGATTCAATTGAGTAAAAATTTATTTTATTAAACAAAAAACTAGATTATAAATAAAAATTATTTCCATCTGTATTTTAATTATGAGAAGAGCTGTACATTCAAATTTCGTTATATATTCTTAAATTTAAATGAATTTTTTTTTCTAATCCATTTTTTTGATTTGATTTAAAAATAGGAAAATTTTTAAAAAGATAAAATAAAATTTGGTTGATTTCCAAAGTATTTATCTGCGAAAAAAAGATAATTGTTAAAATACTTAAAATAATAACTTAGTCAAAAAAAATTAAGTAAATTCTATATAACTTATTTCTATGTATCACAATTTCGATTTTATAACTAAAAAGATAAAATATTTTTAGAATTGTTTAAATAATAAATTAGTAATGATTTTATCAATAAGTATAATTTAAAATTTATAAATAATCCTTATTGTTCGTATATTTTTATGACTTTCAAGGGAATATCTTGAAATTAAGAGTTTAATTTTTCCAATTTTCTAATTTATCAATTTAAGAGATTATTTGTTCACTCGTGATCAGTTTTTTCTTTATATATCTGCAACTTTTAGATATCGAATTAGTAACTGTCTATGATTTAGGTTTATAAAAATTTTATATACATATTATCTAAATTCTTTCAAGATTTTACAAAAAATGAAATTGATTTTAGTTGTTAAATTTATTTTTATATTCTTGCATTCTGGTCATTCCCAATCATCAACTTTAAAACCTGGTTGTATCAGCAAATATGGTAATCCATTGAATGGAACATGTATGGTAGTTGACGATTGTACAGGTGCAGCTCTTGACGGTAACTGTCCCAAAGATCTAGTCTGCTGTATATCTGACAAAGCACCAATAAATTTGGCTGAAAATACCTATATTACCAAAAACCGATTTTTCCGCTTTGCCAACAAAACCCGAAGAACAGAAGCATTATACGGCTATTTCATTCAATCACTTGAATTTGCAAATGCTGATAAACAAATCTATAAAGCAGCTGCATATTTCTCCCAATTGTTAGGTGAAAGCAATTACTTTAAGAATCTTGAATCTAGAGTGATCGATTCAGATTCCAACACCGATCTGGGAAATAATGCAACTGGAGATGGTTCTTTTTATCAAGGACGTGGCGCCATATTGCTCAGGGGAAAAGCCAATTATATCCTCGCAAATGGCTTAAGTAAAAATTAAACCTTTTACCAATGTTTAGATTTTTTAATTAATTGTCTCTAAAGATGTTGGATTTGATATTGTTAAGAATCCTGAAAGAGTGGCTTTTCCATCAATTGCTTTTCGGATAGCGGCATGGTTTTGGCGTCAAAATGCCTATGTAATTACTACAAATGCTCCAGCCAAAAAAGATGACTTGGGAATATTAGCAGATGGAACATATCACAACTTTACCCTATTGACCCATTCACTTACCAACAATCTTCAAAAGTTAAAAGAAAGAACTGAATTGTATGAAGCAATAATTAATCATGCAGGATATGGAAGCATTAAAAGAGGCTTTGGAGTCGGTTGTGAGATTGGCTCAAATGTAGGCTATTCAGTTCCAATATGCCTAATTGGAGAAAATAAACCTTATTGTGGATGCGAAGGACAATATGAAATGAGAAATTGCCCTTACGGCTATTTATCTAACAATAGATGCCGTGGCTCTTCGGTTCTTAAATGTTGTGTAGAAATATGTAGCAGCTCATTTGACATGGTTGTTCTAATGGATTCTTCGGGCTCGATTAATCCTACAAATTTCCAAAAAGAGAAAGATTTTGTTTTAGCTTTATTGGACAGAATTAAAATTGGTGAGAATGAAACCAGAGTGTCTATTATAAACTATAATACAAAAGTATATACCGTGGTCAGTTTCAATAGCACACAAACTAAAGAAAGCATTTCAAACGCAGTCAATAATATTCCTTACAATGGTGGCAATACTTACACATTTGACGCTTTAAAGAGGACAAATGATATCATTTTGCAAGAAAAAAATGGAATGAGATCTGTCAAGTCAGGTATTCCAAAGGTGGTAATAGTGATTACAGATGGAGCAAGTCAAAACCAAGCAAAAACACTTGCTGAATCACAACGAATTAAAGACAGAGGTTTTAGTGTCATTTCAGTCGGGGTTGGCTCTGGTATAAATTGGGTAGAATTGATTGGAATAGCTTCAACTCCAGCTGACCAGTACTTTGTTGATGATTTTGATAAGATTAAGCTAATTCTGGCCGGATTGTCGCGAACAACCTGTCAACAACCCGCCACCATTGAACTGGAAAATGATATTAGCTCTAAGATTGAAAAGAATTCGTATAAATATTTCAAATATTCCATAAATCAGGCTCTAAATAGTACCAATTCATCACTGGATAGTTTCACAATTGAGTTGTCCATTTTAGACGGAGATGCTAGCTTGTTTTATTCATTCGAAGAGGAAAATCCGAAAAGCGAAGAGGAATTTTTAAACATTGATGATACCGAGCCTGATACAAATTATGTTGAAAAAGATAAAAGAGTCAAAAGAATGGCAACTAAACAAGACCATACAGGCGTATCAAAAACAAAGTTGTATCAAATAGATCGTCCACAATCAGGAAAAAATGATCTATTGTATTTTAGTGTTAAGGGATATAAAGAAATTAATGAATTTAAAGTATTTGTTCATAGTAAGATAATTCCAAATTCAGCCCGTAAAGGTCCAGTCACACAATGGTATATTATTATTTTATCTTTACTTTGTATTAAACTTTTTATTTAAAACTATATATATTATTTTTTACATATAAATCATTCTAAATTCTATAATTCTTTTCCAATTAATGTTTAAAGATTTTGATTATTTTTTTTTCATAAAGATTAAAAATAAAGATGAAAGAACAGTTTTATCTTTTATTAGTTTTATATCATCAATGCTTTGCTAGATTTTGGATACTTAAGCTTTTTGCTGAAACCAAACCGAGTACACTTAAACTACTGGAGCCAATCTTGGTGTTTTTGGTTCTTAAAAATGTTGTTCAAATTGATAAAGTCATACTTAATTGACTTTAAAAATATTTTAAAAAACAAGTCACAAAAATTGACTAAATTAATATGAATAAAATTTTTAAAATAGTTTAAAGATAATTAAATATGATTAAATCAAAAAATAAATAAATATAAAATAAAAAAATAAAAATAAAATCAAAATATTTGGATATGATTTGTTTTCAGTTTTCGAATTTAATACATTAAGTAAAAAAAATAAATCCAAATTTTTTGAAAGATAATTGGTTTTTACCAAATTTGTGTGTATTTTAACCAAAAATGAAGGTGGCATTTTTTGGCCATTTAACCATCTGTGAAAAAACTGAAATTTTATAAAAATTATTTAATAATCACTTAAAAACGAAAAGTTTTTTGTAAAGTAAAATTTGCCAGCATTTAATTAAATACCATTTTTTCAAAATTTTTTAAATATAATAAATTTAAATTTTTTTTCTTAAATTTTTATAATTTTCAATTCTCAAGAAAAAAAAATTCCTTTAAAAATAATTTTGATGTCTTAGAACATGTCGAGCAAAAAGCCTGTACTTGATCAAATAAAATCTGAAGACCAAACAGAAGAAGAACCCGAATACGAAGTCGAGTCAGTTTTGGCAAAAAAGATCATTGATGGTCACGTGTATTACCAAATAAAATGGAAGGGATAGTAGGGTTACATCTTTAAACTAAATTAGTCAAATAAGTATCTTTTCATAGCGATGAGATAACTTGGGAACCTGTTGAGCATTGTAATTGTCATGATTTAATAAAAAGATTTGAAAAAAAACTTAAGGAGCAAAAAAAAAACAAATCAAGGCCAACATCAGCCAATACATCTGATTCGGACTCGGAACAAGAAGTGTCTGAAAACAGCAAAACTTTATTTACAAAAAATTATATAAACAATTTGTTGAGTAAAAATCTAAAGCCGGAAAAGATTCTTGGAATAACAGATGAGCCTGGCGAATTGACATTTTTAATAAAATGGAAGAACCAGTCAGAGCCTGACCTAGTACCGTCTCGTGTAGCAAACAAACATTTTTCCAAATATGTAATTAGATTTTATGAAGAAAGATTAGTATTCAATAGATAGATTAGGTTAAAGATTTGATAAAAATCACGTTTTTCATATAAACATGATCTAAATTTATGCATATAAATCAATTTTTTTTTAATTCGAAATTTTCCTTAATTAATTGGTTTTTCAATTTAAACTATATTAAATCTAGAATTTGAAATTTTTTAAAAAAATATTAACTAATTAATTAAATATTAAAAATGATTAAAAAATTATTATTTTTTTTAAATATATAAATATAGATAAAACGATTTGTTTTTCAATTAAGTTATTTTGGATCTTATGAAATATCAAGAAATGAAAATTTAAGTTTAAGTTAAAAAAAATTTGAAAATATAATTAGCAAAAATTTATTTGTAAATTAATTTTTTTTATACTTTTTTATCAAATTTTGAAATAATTTTTGTTTGATTTACTTAATTTTGATGATTTAACAAACTTTAAACAGATTTTTAAAAAATGATGATTTATTAAAAGTTCATTGAAAATAAGTCAATTGTTTGTCTAAATCAAATTATTTTAATTTATTTAAATACATAAATGAAAGTAAAATATTTTTTTTTTATCAGAAAAAAAAACAATTTTCGTAGAAAAATATTGTTTTTATTTATTTATTTATTAATACCATAAGCTCCCATAACCACTTTTTCATATTTATTCAGCAAGACTTGTTCAATTTCTTTTGCTTTCTCTGAATTTTCAACTTCCAGTACAGCTTGTACTTGGACAGAGAAAACGTCACTTTTTAGCCATGCTCTTTCATGTCTTTAGATAATAAATAATAAAAATCTTTAAATAAATAAAAAAATATAATTTACGCTATGTCCTTAATACTTGCTCCATATGTCGAAACCAATTTGGTAAATTCAGCCAAGCTTCCTGGTCTATCTGATATTGTAACCCATAGTTTTATCAAACGTGCATCTGCTACCAAGGCTCTTTCTAAAACTCTGCCCAGTATAGTGGTATCTATATTTCCTCCACAAAGTGGTACAACAACTTTTTTGCCTTTCAGTTCTGGTAATAAACCTTGAAGAATTGCTGCAAAACCACAAGCACCCGCCCCTTCTACAACTGCTTTTTCCAACTCGAGTAATCTTAAAATGGCTATGGCAATATATTCCTCTTGAACGCAGACACATTTATCAACTAAATTTTTGGCACATTCGAATGCATTCACTCCAACTACTGAAACGGCCAAACCATCAGCTAGAGTTGGGTCTGCAATAGTCAAAGTTGGTTTACCATTAGCCATAGAATTATTGAAACCAGCACAACGATCTGATTCTGCTGCCTAAAAACAAATTTTTATATTTTTTATTGTGAATAATAATAATTAAATATTAACAATTATCATTATGTCAGGCTTCATAGCTTTGGCTGCGACCGCGACGCCAGCTAATAATCCAGCACCGCCTGTGGGAATTACAATTGCATCTACATCGGGCACTTGTTCTAATATCTCTAAAGCCATGGTTCCTTGACCAGCCAAGATATTTGGATGATCATAACCATTAATGTACATAAGGTTCAACATTTTGGACAATTTGAGAGCAAAATTTTTTGCTTCTAACATGCTAGTACCTTCAACAATTACAATAGCGCCATATGAGCGGCAATTGCTTATCTTCATGATTGGTGCCACTCTTTAAATTGGATAATTTTTAACTTTTGCCAATTAGAAAGCAAACTTGTATACTTAGGCATCACAACAACAACTGGAATTTTTAGAATCTTGCCATGATAGCACAACGCTTGAGCATGGTTACCAGCAGATGCGGCAATAACTCCATTGGCTTTTTGCTCTTTATTCAAGCTCAATAGAGCGTATCTTGCACCTCTTTCTTTAAAGCTGCCTGTATACTGGAGAAAATCTTTCTTGAAAAATATTTCCATACCAGTCAAAGAAGACATATGTGAACGCTTCCAATTGAAATTTTAAAATTTCAAATCATTATTTAGACAAGATAATAATTACAGTACAAGGTGTTATTTCAACACCACCTTTTATTTTGTAGGCAGCAGCACTAATATCATTAAATCTAATTTTAACTGGATTTGCTGGATCACAAAATTGATCAAACAAATCTTCAGAATTTATCTCCAACTCTGGAATGTTTATTTTGTCTATTTCATTTTTGAGATGTGCCAATCTTTCTGAATACACTTGGTCTTTTAATGTACAATTCAAGTCCTCAGTAGACTAATTATTTTAATAATTAATTTATTATATAATTAAATTAGCTTGGTTACAATTGCGCTTTTCTTAGACATAGACTTCGGTTGGTCAAGATTCTTTGATAGGTAGTCATCCTCGGTAGATAGCTGACCATTTTGCTTTTCGCCTGCCATTTTTTATTGAATTATTTTCCAAAAAATATTTTCAAAAATAAATCAAAATAACGCCTATTTAAAGTAAATTTCTAGACCTTTTTTCTCATTAGATATTATACACCCATTTTTAAGAACGCTATTATTCCAAAATGAGTCTAGAATTTAGAAATTTTGGAATTAATTTCGGGAAAAAACTACAGCTAATATTATATATATTATATATTGTTGATTATATTTTTAATTTATAATCAAGATTTAAATTTAGACATTTAAAATAGAAAAAAAAACAAAAATCACCCTGTCCTAAGAATTTTTAATTGTTTTAATTATCTATTTGGAAAAAATAAAGTTTAATTAAACTTTTATAAATGTTTTATTCATTATATTTTAAAAAACCTTAATGAAAATTAGACTACGAAATTAATAATCGATACAAATTTTGTTTAGTCTTATGTAATATTTACCTTGTTATTTCAAAAGCTGGTTTATAGGCGTGCGTATCCAAGATTAAAGAATATACGCCTGGCTACCAGTTGATTTTTATTTTTGCCTAGAATAATTTAAGAAATGAGTTATTTAAGATTAACTTTTTCCTAGTTACAAGTAGTTTTAATATTTTATACAGAATTATATGCTAATATATGGTTTTTATATGCTTTGTTTTTTATCAAATAATCTTTTATCACTAGATTGGGTTATCAGTAATGAGTTTACATTTTGGATTTATAAACACCTTGTATAAGTTTAATTATTTATGAATTTTGTTCATTCAGGTATTCAATTTTTGTATTTTGGTACATTTTTATTTTTCATAATTATATTAAAATATTCTTAAATGTTGTCAAGTCTATTGGCTCGAATTTGAAAAAACCATTAGATTTATTTAAAAAGATGACAATTTCTCATCAAGGCTATTCAATTAAAAGCACATTTTTCATCATAAATTTATTAAAAAGTTTTATTTGGATTTATGAGTCTAGACTTTTTCCGTGGCAAATACCAATTCTAGAACTATTAAAAATTTATTTGAATTTTTGTTAAATTTAATTTTTAAAAAACTGAATACTTTAATATAAAAATTTTTCTTATAAAAGAATTATTTATTTTTAAATCTACTAAAAAAATAGACTTGACGTCATGCAATAATAACATTAGTGAACATGAATACCTTAAAAAAAATCTCATCACATTTAGTCGGCAAAATCTGTCTCAATTATTAAAGAACGCCTCTTTTGATCAATATAGTAAACAAGATTATTGGTATTGGTACCTTTGGGAAGATTTATCTTCTTACTAAACACCGAGGTCGAGCTGTCTTTGACTATTGTTGCTTCGAGATTTAGCTCTAGGTGATTGAATTGTATCCTAATGTTGTTTGTCCTATTTGAATTGCCATCTTTGCCAAGACTGGCTGAATTGATTCCCACTGGTAATTTTACCTCAACGCGGCAAACTTTTTTGCCATTGATGCCATCCACAATTTTAATTGGTGTAAAAGTGGTCTTGGTAGCCATGCTCAAGTCCTTAATCAAATCCAAAGAGAAAACCTGGTCGATTTCGGGACTTAAGGCCGAATTGAACGGGTCTTGTATTGAACTTCTTAAATCTTCAATATTCTTCACATTGAGGAGGCTTTTTGCCGCGGACTCGATCAGCGATTCACATGAATCATCCAAATTTACGTGTACATTTTCATCGGAACTCGAATTAAATTCTATAATTAGATAAATAGGGTTTTTGGGGTCCATATAGTATCGCATTGTATCTGTTCTGATATTGTACTTGGATTTCAAAATGTCAAAGTGCTTGGTATATTCATCTGTGGTGTTTTGGTTGTTGGTGTTTGAGGTACGTAAAGCGCTAACTTTTACCTGTACTCGATCTTTACTCTCCTCGACTAGGCTAACTTTGACATCCTCTAGCCTAAAGTTGTTTATGTTTACCTTAAGTCGGTATAATTTCGGCTTCGGAGCCAAGTTGATATTCAGGTGAATATCATTCGTACTATCTATAAGTGTCTGACTCATTTTAAATCTAATCTAAAGCTGTATATAAATTTTTTTTATTAAATTAATTTAATATTTTAGGAATTTTAATTCATTATTTCTGCTTTTAAATTTAATTAATTAGCAAATAAATTGACTATAAATAAAGAGAAAAAATAGGCTTTTGTTCTGTTCGAGAAATAAATTTAAAGAGAAAAAAACATTTTGAAAAAAAAAACTTTGCTTTTTCGGATAATTATTTTTTTTTAAATAATTATAATAAAATTTTTATTCGATTTTGATCATTTAAAATCTTATTATTTTTACATAATTAAGTTTTTTTTTTTTGTTAAATAAAAAAGGTATACAGTATTTTAAAGTATAATACTGTCGAAAAAGGCTTGCTAATAAAAAAGCTTAGGTAGATTTAAGTTAATGTAAAAAATGAAATCTTTTATTTTTTTATTTTTGTTATTTCTCATTCTGTGTATATTTCACTAAAACATAAAATTTATATCTTTTATTCTATTTTATTTAATTTTTATTTTATTCTAAATTATTACTATTTAACAAATTAAACTACTAATTAATCTGATTTATGGCCATCAAGTCAAATCTTAATTTTATTTTTATTCCTATTTCAATATTTTAATCTTACTTTTAAACAAACACCTTATTATTATATCGAAATTAACCATTTTGAAAATACAAAATTACATAATTTAATCAGATATTCTTTAGCCATCAATTGTTTTTAATTAATAATAAAAAAATAGGCCATAATAATCATTTATTTCTAATATTTGACTGACTGATCGGAATTATTTAAATGTTTTGATCGCACAATATTAATCTAAATTTTATTCTACAAATTTTATCTACTCCATCAGGGTTTTATCTTTCAATAAATAACAACACTTGTGTATTCTTGCCTATGGCTTATTTGTGAAAACTAATCAACAACATTAGCTTGAATCTTATTTTTGCTCACAAGCCGATGCTCTACGCAGGTTCAAGTGATTTAATTAAGCCAAGTCGAGTCAGCTCCTAGGCCAGGTGTGCCTGGTTTAGCTAATGCTTTTTTCCAAGCAGCTAAGCTTCACAAATCCATGTTTAATTATCTCTTTTTAAAAATAAATCAAATTCCTAATGATAAAAATTATTGATGAATCTTTGAAGATTAAGAGCCAAAGTATCAGTAAATAATTAGTTAAGATTTGGTTGAAGAAGCCTAAAATGCGCCTAAAATCAATGTAATTAATCTATTTGCATTCAAAATTAATATTCAAAAAATGTCTATTTTGATAAAATTTGCAATTTAAACTAAAATTTTGATTGAATAATGAGAAAGTTATTCATAATGTCAAGCAAGAAGGAAATCGATCACGAAATAGATAATTTTGAATTTTCTTGGGGGAAATTATTGCTTTCTGATAGATAAAAATTAAATGCTAAGACATCATCTCAAACTGCCTATTGCTGCGTTAGTTTGATCAGTGAATTATAATCAAATTATTTGAATTACACATTAAGGTATCTTGGATTATTTTAAACATAGATATATATATATAGATAGAAAAAATTTATCTTATTTGATAGGAAAATATTTACGAATTAGCTTGAGAATAAATAATGCCATTGAGCTTTTGTTTTATCCTAATGCCAAGCTTGATTAAAGTTTAACTCTAAAGGAGTTAAATATCTCACAGTCAAAACAATATGTGATTTTTATGATATAATAGTAGAGTTGTCAAAAGCTTATCTATTAAAAATATATGTGCTCGGCTAATATTTAACTCGATATAATTAATTCTAAACTTGGTTGCTAATCGATTTTGGTTTATTTTTATTAAAAAAGAAAAAATTTTAATATTTTTTTTGCAAAATATATGCAATTAAGTTAAGAATAAAGTTTATTTTAAAAAGTGTCCTATTAACTTAATATAAAGAAACTTGGTATTTTATTTTTGTAAACAAATTTTTAAGAATAATTCAAACAAAGCACTCAAGCTTTAAAGAGTACTTGAATCAAATTGCTGTTTGAAATGATAAATTTTTATCAAGAGTAAGGCAGTGATTAAAACATAAAATTATCTATTAGATAAGATTTTTTTTAGAAATAATTCTAAGAACAGATTAATTTTGTAAATTATTTTTGCCAGTTGTAGCTAGAAGGAAATTCGAGGCTTTGATATGCTAACTTTGAGAAAAAAAAGCTTATTTAAAAGTATCCTGAATGCAATTAAATTAGTTTAATTAAGTTTTTTGTTAATTCATGAATTTTTAATTAAATTAGAATTGAAATTTTTAATAAAAATGTCATTAAAGCTAGCTTCTATTTTATTTCCAGGATTCTTATATTGATTAGCAAAGGCCCAAATTAAAGTGCTTTTTGCCCTATTCGGAATTTATCTATTTTCAACATATAACAAATAATAATTGCTTGCTTAACAAGAAAAGACTTGATTGTAGCGGAAAATTATTGATTTTTTTCTTGCTTCAAGACCCCAGGGATTTTTGTTTACTTTAAGTCAAAGCTTTACTTAAAATTAATTTTTTTTATAAATCAAATTTGTTTATTTTCGCAGCATGTTTACTTTAATTTTAACTTTTCTTCATTAATCACTAAAATTAAAAAATAATACCTTCCGGAAAGGGAGCTAAGGTTAAGCTGATAGGCAAAAAAATTAAAGCAAGTTCCGTTTTCGAAAATGTTTATCTAAATTTAAATATTTTTTTATAATAGAAAACTTAACAATCAAAAATAAAGCTAAAAATTAAATTACTAAAGCTGGCATAACCTTCATTTAAGCATATTTGCTAAATTGATCATGTCATAAACCAGATTAGCCGTCTTCCGACTTATTTGGTAAATAATTTGCCTCATTAAAATCAGATAGTGTTAAACTTTACTCTTTTTGCTATTAGTTGATAGATAAAAAAGCCTTATTATGCAACAAATGAGTATTCTCTTAAACATTGTATAGATGTTTATCTACCAAATAAAACACGAATACTATATTTAACATATTTAGATAAGTTTTACTTTTCTTAAATAATGATAATTCCACTAATGTTCAACCTGGTATAAACGTTTATTTTTACTTAAAGCGTTTTATTTAGCAAAAAATCTGTAAAAAAATTTATCATAAGCAAATTTAAAATTAATGTTACAAAATTATTGGAACTTAACAGTTGAAGATAGAAATCTTTTCACTAAATTTATTTAACAAACATTTTAGATAAAAATTAAATTTATTGAAATTAATTTCTATTAAATTGTATAAATTTAAAGAAAAATATTTTGATTTTTCTTTGAACGAAACAAAATTCACTTAAATTATTTTTATTATTGTTTTTAAAACTCTTAAATTAAATATTTGCTCAAAATTTGACGTCTTATAATTAATAAAAAAAAATTTTAAATTTGTATAGCTTAGATTTTAAATTATTAAGAATCTAAAATATTAGCATTTCTACTGACCTTTTTATAAAGTATTCGACACTTATTAACAAAAGACTATAATTTTTCATAAAAGAAAATTTTATTACTTCTATAAAACCAATCAAAGAATAGAAAAATATCTTAAATTAAGATAGATAAATTCATTCTATTATCTAAAATGCATTAAATTTTGTTAAATTTTTCAAAAAATAGTGATTAAACTTTGGAGTAAAATAAAACATATGATTTTTTTCTTTATTTTTTAAAATAAGGTGACTAAAAATTGTCGAAATTAGAGAATTATATAATCAATTTTTGAATGACCAAACAATAAATTAATTTTAATTTAAATATCTGGTGTTTGTTGAACCAACAAATCCGGATTCGAGAGAAAATAATTAAGTGTATTCAAAAATGTTTGAGCTCGGTCCAAACCACAACATCTTTCATCGTAGCTGAGGGTCATCGAGATTACGGTCTGCTTTTCCATGTTTGTGTTGAATTTCAATTGAGATTTTCCGACAGCAAGAATGCCAATTTGTGGTGGATTAATTACAGCAGAAAATTCGCTTATACCGAACATACCCAAATTGGAAATGGTAAATGAACCACCTTGAAATTCATGCGGCATTAATTTTCCTTGCCTGGCTTTTTCGGCCAATAACTTGACATTTTCCGATATATCTACAACATCAATTTTATCCGCATTGCTAACAATTGGTGTTATTAGGCCATTTTCTGTGGCAACAGCGATCGACACATCCACTGTACCTAATTGGGTGTACTCGCCGGTCTTTTCGTCCATGTTTGAATTCAATTCTGGAACTAACTTTAATTCAAATTTTGAATTAATTACTAAAATTTTTGGTAAAAAATTTCACTTACTCTAAGAGCTAAAGCTACAGCTTTGGTAATAAAGTCATTAATGGAAACTTTTTGGTTTCTTTTAATCATTTCCTTTCTTAAATTGATAATTTTGTCAACCATGCAATCGGCAGTGATGTAAGAATGAGGGATGGTTGATTTTGAAAATACCAATCTTTTGGCAATTACTTTCCTCATGTTAGAAAGTTCTATGTCTTGATAATCTGGTTGATATTCCGGATGAGATCCAGATGGCTTTGGAGTTTTTATCGGTTCGGGTTCAACTGGAGCTTGTACTGGAGCAGTCTCGGCCATTTTTGGCTTTAAACCATTCTGTTCAATAAATGCTTTCACATCAATATAATTATGGAAAAAAAAACCAAATTTAATTTTTAATGTTAAATCAAAATTTTATCAAAAAAATATCTCTACCTTTTTAATATAAATCCGTGAGGTCCTGTCGGCTTTAATTTACCAATATCGACATCATATAAATTAACCAGATGTCTGGCAGCAGGACCTATGCGTCTTAAAAATAAATATTAAATTAAAAATTTTTCCACTTATCTTAAAATAACTTAATTACTGTGATCTTTCACTTGATCCATGGGCTGATGATTGCTCTGCGGGCTCTTCGGATGGTTTTGTTGACGAAGTTGATAAACCAGATTCTTGTGGTATAGGAACGGTTTTCCAATCATCACCTGGCAAAGAAAGAAGTCCTACCAAACTTCCCACCTGAATGTTTTTAGAGTCGTCAGGTATCAATATTTTTGCCAATGTTCCTTCTTCTTCTGTTTCGAAGGCAACTATAGCTTTGTCAGTTTGTATTTCCATCAAAACATCGCCTGGTACTACTTCATCGCCTTCTTTTTTCAGCCATTTGACAATGTTTCCCTCAGTCATTGTAGGACTCAATGATGGCATTTTCAATTGAATTGGAGCAGCTAAAATTTAATTTTTTTTTATCTTTTTAAGTCTCAATTGACATTTACCATAAAGAGTTGGACATGATTTGTAAAATGCTCTAGATAAATTTTTACTGTAAAGGACTCCGACACGGTTTATCAATCTAAAGCTCATTTTCTATAGCGAAAGAATTCAAAATCTCAAATAATTTTTATTCTAATTCTTTAGATTTATAGCATAATGTAACAAACTTTAGCAATGTTTTACCAAAACAAAGCTTTTTTGACTTGAACGCGTTATATTATATAAAGTTTACATTCAAATTATTCTAAATTAAAGATTTTTTTGCAATTATATTTATTATTTAGGGCTGCATTTGATGTCTTTTCCAATAAATAATATAAAATTATGTTTATATTTACTTAATAATTTCTAAATATTAAAAAAAAAACGTCAAAGAATTTTAATGGAAAAATACACATTTAATAATTTTTCAACAAGTCGATCACCACAAGAATTTTATAAACTAGTTTGTCCAAAAACAAATTTCAACAGCACTAATACATCACATCATTATTGGTCAATTGGCAAATTACCAACTTATTTTGACCAAGTTTTAGCACATATTTCCAATTACATTTTTTTTCTTATAGACTTGTCTATTTTGTATTATAACTTGTTTATTTACGAACCTTTTAAATATCTATCAGATAATTATTTACAGTTTTTAATATCAAAATTTGAATTTAAAATATTTCTACTGCTTTTGTGTCTTTTAATTCTCTTATTTATACAAATAGCAATCACCTGGCACTTTTTCAAAGACAAAATAGAATATATCAACAAAAATCAAGGTAATTAAATCAAATTTTAACCAAACTTTTAATTTTTTTAAAAAAGTTATCTTTTTCTTGTTTGTTTATTTTAATTATATAATATTAAAAATTAAAAAATTATTAATTAAAAAAAAATATTAAATTTTACTCTATTTTTATCAAATATAAAATCAAAGTTTAGAAGCTAAAATTTTTAAATAATTAACTTAGCTGCTTTGAATAAGTTTTAAGTTTAAAAAATTCAGCCAGTTAAAAAGTTAAATTTATTTGTTGCCACTTAATTATAAAATTCAATTTATTCAATAAAAAAATTAATAATTTTTTTAATTAAGATTTATTCAAAAGACCACAACATCTAAACTTCAGAAAACAATTAGTTAAAAACAAAAAATTTTAAATCAGATTTTTCAAAATGTCTTCTTTTTTAAAAAACCTTATTGCCAAGCACAAAGAAAAGAAATATGGCAAAGGACACCGACTAGGAGATACTCCAACTCCACAAGCTACGACTAGTGGGACAACTAAACCAGTATCACATACAGTTAGTTCATCACAGAGCGAGGCATCTCGTCTTGCCGGAGAAGCTGCTTTACAGCGCCTTCAAAATCTAAAAAAACCAGCTCAACCAAGACCTACGACAGCATCAGCACAAAATTCAAAATCTGATATAGAAAAAACCTATGCTTTAAAAGAGCACTACTTTGGCAAGACAGAGAATGTCAACAATGTTTCATTGAATCCAAAGATAAAAATTTATTTTACATCCAGTGTATTCCAGCCTGGAGAAAAGTATGCTCTTGATGAAGTTGAGGAAAAAATTGAGCAAAATTTGATTCAAAACTTGGAAATAGAACCTTTATTGGTTTCGGTGACTCTTCTTTTTACTGCAAATTACAAAAATAAAGAGAAACTAGACAAATGTGTTGAAATTCTTAATAAATTTGCAGATAACATAATTAATAATCCGAGTGAGGAAAAATACCGCAAAATTCGCTTGGAAAATCCAATTTTTAAAGAAAAAGTTTACTCTTGTAAATATGCTGATATGGTGTTGAAAAAAGCAGGCTTTGTGGCTAAGACAATCAAACTAGATGATGGAAAAGATGATGACATATTTTTGTTTGAGGGTGATGATATGGAAAAATTGGAAAATTTGAAATCTGCTTTGGCCATTGGCGAAGCAGTAATGCCAGAATTGGACAGAGATATTAAGGTTTTGAAAATTAAAGAGTCAAGTCGAGTTAATGACTTTAGCTTGAGTGATGATTTTTTTAATTTAAAAATAGAAGAACTGCGAAGAGAACAGGCTTTAAGAAATGAGGCAGTCGAGAAAGCTGGAATGCTGCGAACCAAAGCGATGAGAGAAAGAGATGAACAGATGGAATTGAGGCGATACAATTATTCCATTATTAGAGTTAAATTTCCGGATGATTTTATATTACAAGCAATTTTTAAGTCAAAAGAAAACTTTGACACTCTCTATGAACTGGTTCAGAACAGTCTAAGCTTTGACAATATTCCATTTGAGCTTATTGGTCACTCAATCAAAAAACCAAGTGGTAAGAATAATTTGATGGGCTCAAATCTCGCGGAAATAGGCCTGACGCCATCTGCTCTTCTCTACTTCAAGCTAAGTGACCTGATTGATCCAAGCATTAAGCAACAAATACATTTTTATCTAAAACCTGAGCTGTTGGAACTAGCAGAAAATTTTTAGATATGAAAATTATAAAATTTTATGTATTAATTATTATTTATTAAAATTGATCTAATTTTAATTTGAATAAATATTTTAAAAAATTAGTTTAAAAAATTAAGCAACATCTCCGGATAGTAGTGAAATTACAGGAGAACTCACTGAACTAGAGTGCTTGGATCTTTCGATTGAGTTAGCTGGCAAAGGAGAAGCATTTAACTTTGTATGCGATACCTTTGGCGGAAGTGCGATCAATCTAGGCCTACTGGTCATGTTAAATTCTTGGTAAAAAGCCTCAGTTAGTATATTTGATATTGTATTTTCAAATATGCTCTCAATTAATGAACCAAATATTGGCGAACTTTGAGATTAAATTAAAATTTTAAAAATTAATTTAAAATAATAAAATTACATTTTTATTTTTTGTAATGAGTCTGCAATTTTTTCATCTACTTTAGGCTTTTTATTTTTCTTTTTGGCACTAGTTTGATTCTTGAGCTCCTCATTATTTTTGGTTTCTTCTTGTTCTTCGTTTGGCATGTATTGGAAAAAATATGGTATCTCTTCATCTTTAAGCTTTTGACACATAGAATGAAAACTTTTGTCACTTATTAAACTTCTTAATATATCAGAAAATATGAATTCAAGTAGAATATTCTCTTCCTCATTGCATGCTATTTTAGATTCTTGGGCAAAGTCACGGCTTAAAGACACATTGTCTTGCTTGGAAATTATACCAAGTACCGGATCTACAAATTTTGTCGAATTATTTTTGATTGAATTCGACAAATCCAAGTACTCGTCATAGATTTGAGTTCGAGCAAGAACATTTAAATTAAGAAGGAAAGGACTTGGTGGAATAGGCTTTTTCCAAAGTTTTTTCTCGGCTCTTTCTCTCCGGACTCGTTCCAAGTTCGATTCTTCCAAATTGTTGTTTTTTATTATTGGTGGTATTGTCTTGTACCGATGAGTTCCCAATTGACTATTGCTCTTGTTGGTTTTTCCTCTAAGATCTTGATAGTCTATCTTTGACGAATTGTCATTAGTTGTATCAGTTCCTTTCTGATAAGAAAAGATTAATTTCAAAGTTATCTTATCATAATAAAAATTACTAAACGCTCATTTAATTCTGGTTCTTCGATTAAGAATTCTTCGTATTGTCTTTTTTGCTCTTGTTTCCACAATTCCAAATTATATCTATACTTTTCCATTTGAGTTTCATTTTTAATCTTAAACAAAAAATTTTCAATTAAATTTGTTTGAGTAATCATCACTATATTTTTAAACTTGATGACAGAAATCATTCAGTCATTAAAAGACAACATTTTTGGATAAGTATATTTTATTTTCAATTAAATAATTTGTTTGTATAGTTTTTTGATACAAAAACTTTTATTGTTTATCAATTTCATCTTTTCTTCTTTCGAATACATACCTTTAGTGTTTTTTTTATATTGGTATAAAAATAATAAATTAATAAAACTAATTATTCTATCTAATGTTAAATTATGTTGTATGAAATTTTTGAACGCTACTGTTATTTGTTTCAACTAATTCAAATAAGGCAAGATTTTTATTTTATGAAATTAATTTTTCAACCTTAATTCGAAATTTTTTTAATTTCTCTATTTATAAATTATAAAAAATATAGTTCCTTGTTATACCTTTTATGTCTTTTATGAAATTATAGATACAAAATAATTAAAAAAATTAACTTGTATGATATACTTTATTACCTTTTATACTACTAATCCTAGCCTGGCCGCTCATCTTTACGTAGTTTAAAAATTAGTTATTTTATTTTACCATTTCTTGAATAAGGATAAAGTACAATAATGTTTAACATAGTTGATAAGATTTTCCATCGAAAAACAGAAAAGTTTATAATTGGCCTTTTCTTACACCAGCATAAAAGAATTCTTTATCTTCGAGACAATTTTTTTTTAATTACATTGATAAAGATTGACTGTTATTTTAATTTGCTACTGTCATTGACAATAGGTACAATAATCTTATTTAAAACATTTTTAATTTAAATTTTTCCTTTTAAATTTAGATAAAATTTTAAAATTGACTAAAATATCTATTATATGACAAAACAATTAAAATAATTTGATAAAAAATGTAAATCATTTTTTTTTGAGATAGTAAAATAAAAATAAAAATGTCAAATAAAGATTAGGTGTTTGTTAAATGTGAATCAAATAAATTAATTTATTTATAAATTTATATTTTACCTCACAAATTAAATTTATATTATAAAACGCTGCTTTGTCCATCGAAATAAATGTCACTTTACACAGTTTGCTCTGATTTGTATCTATGACACCTCGAGATGGGTTGATGCGAATAAGCTAAATTAAAAATAGAAACAAAATTAATTAATTTTTTAATAAAGTTTCATTTAATAAAAAAATTAAACTGTACCCGAATATGGTCTGGATTTGTAACATGCCATGTGAAAGAAATTTTATGCTCAGAAGAATTGTTTCTGACAAAAAGAAACTTTCTTTCCCTGGAAAATAGAGGCACTTCAGCCAACAAAAGACGGTCAAACGATAGAGTGGCCAACTAGGAATATTTTAAAATTAACAATCTTTTAGATAAATCTGGCTTTTAAAGATACTTGATTAGATAGAGTAAAAGGCTGTTTTTCTGGAATCGAGTCACTTTGTTTATCTATTTTCATATTATTCAATTTTCTCTTATCATATCCAATACATTTGAAAGTAACTATGTTATAAAAAACACTATTCACTTTGAATATTACTTCAGCCTTTAGACAAAGAATAATTATTATAAATATTAGAAGTTTGCCAATTAATAATAACTCGGTAGGTTTTGGCTTCAATGGGAGAAAATTTCCATTTTGTTTCAAAAGCAATACCAGGCGGAATTGTAATTATCGAGTTGTTTAAGCTTTTTAGAATTGACGAAGCATAGTTCTCCTGATTCATTTCATCAACCAGAGAAGTATCTATTTCAACCCTGGCCGGAACATCTCCTGCATTGTAAAGATCGAATGTTTGAATTGGAAAATCATTAAGTCCAATCTCAACTGGCTCAAATTCAAATTTATTAGACGGAAAGTAGATGTATGGTTCTCCTTTTTGAATTGTGGTGCCAACTAGATTGAGCATTATTTCTCTGCCTTTGGCAATTTTCATCAAAATAGGCAGTCTATTTTGTCCAGTGAACAAGTGTCTATAAGTTAATGTAACCCTGACCATCTCACCTGGTTTTAATTTACCTTTATTAGGCTCAATGCTGAACAATTTGTTGTCCTGGACTTTCATCTATTAAATAATACTAGAAAATTGTCAAAAATGGTCAATTTTTATGTTACTTCTTCAAGTTCTTCTAAAGAGTATTCTCCGTTTTGAGCCCAATATTCCAATTCAAGTAACAAATCTTTTGGAAACAACAAAGCCCTTTTAACATAATATTAGATGAAATAATTAGATTAATTTTTGGTCAACCATTCAGTGGTTACTGATCCAGTATTTTCAAAAAATAAAACCACTTGAGCATCTTCACTGTTTACCGGTGCTGCATTAAAATTCATTTCTATTAATGGAATATTTTGTTGATTGACAACTCGGCGATTAATCTCTTGCCTAGTTGCTATTGAGTAAATTAGTTCGTTCGGATTAGGCTCAAGATTCATTGAAGTATTTAATCTTAAAGAAAAAATTTATTTAAATCAATGACCGATAAATATTTTTTAATAAATATTTCAAAAGTTATTTAAAATTTTTTTTTAATGATAATATATTTATCTGTTATGTTATATAATTGATTTAACTTACTCATTTACAGAAACCAATTTCCACAAATAGTCTTTACTGATGTTAGAAATCGAGCCTAAGCCTTTTATATCTTTAATTGTCATCTTTGGATAGACACCATTAGCTGTCATATAGCACAATATCTCGTTCATGCTTTTTGGAGTATCACTTTCAGCTTTCATGAACTCAGATTTTTCATTTGGATAAATGATTTTGTATTCAATGGTAAATTGGTAATTCAGAAGTCGCACTGGTCTAAATCGGCACCTAACAATACTTTTGGATCTAGCCTCTACATGTCCAATTGACTGTTCTAATTCCAATACACAGATGTTATCATTGGTATTTTTATTAGAGATGGCATCATCAGTGCTTTGTTTTACAAATAGTTCGAAATCTAATCTACAATCATTGTTGTTTATTATGACAATCTCATTGCTGACCGAGCTACCAATAATCACACTACCAAAGTCTTTGTACATTTCTGCAACCTGCAGAGACCCATGTGTACAAGAACCAAGCATTCTCACACTGTACGACTTCAATGTCGCTCTATGACCATCTATCCAAGCAACTAGATTTATTTTATGGTTGTACTTGTCAATTTTATTTGGTGAAAATGTCCAAATAGTTTTTTTTACTTCATGAGGATTTAGAACGCACTCAACTTGATCTACTGAGAATAGATTTCTGGAATCGTATGGAATTTTCCATTCATAAGCTATTTTGCTATGAGTCAAATTGACCAATTCATATTCACTGGTGGTAAAGTTATTTTTGCAAGTAGGTGCAAAATAAAGAAGACCATTGTTTTCTAAGCTGATTTCTGGTGCAGCGCCGCCACCCAAGACTCCAATGCTTACCATATAGCTAGCCATGTAGTTCAAGAGAATATTACATTTTTCAAAACTTAATTTATCACTTTTAGGGACATATTTAATTATAAATATTTGATGTTCATTTGTTTTGATCAAGCCCTTATGAGGCTTAATTGACCAAGAACTAAAAATTAAAAATAAAACTTAAACAAAAAATATTGCTCATTTTTTCTGTTACCTGGAATCATCAGTTTGTATATCGAAAACCAATGGACAACTTGGATTATCATTTCTGAGCACAAGTGTACGATATTTTTCCTCGTCTCGAACACTGGCAGGAAAAATTATGTTATCTGTATCAAGACCATATTTTGGTGGAAAAAATGTTTCACTTGATGGATGAAATGTATGTCCTTGGTAAATTATTAAAATTTACTTAATTAACAAACTAAAAGGATTCTATTTTTGAGTTGTTTTTAAGTCATTAGATCAATTTAAGTTTTTGGCATGAATAACATTTTTAAAAAATTCATTTATAACATAGCTAATTAATTTTTTAAGTTATCTTCAATTTAAATATACTTAGCCAGACTAATTATTAAAAATATTTTTCATTTAAAATTTTTGTTTTCGAATAAGTTGAAAAAAAACTCTTCAAATTGTTATATTTGACAATTTCGTTTCTTTATGATAAACTTTTTTAATTTTAATTGTATAAGATAAGATTTAATGCAGAAAAATTACCTTAATTGACAAAAAATAAAATCAATAATAAGTTCATAAAAAGTGTCTACATGATTTTTCTTATTATTTTATTTTTTGATATTGTTTAATCATGATATCATCTATTGAATATCAAATTTTCTAGTCTTTTAGCTAAAACCTAGCATAGGTGAATTTTATTCTCTTCAAAATTAGATGTCTAATCATCAGTAAACAAATAAATCAAAGTTTTTATAATTTTGAAGTTTATAAACGAAAAGTGTTTTTAATTAATTAAAATAAGATATTTAAATTTGAGCAATTATTCCATCCTAATTTTGATATGCTTTTCAAGATTATTTAAATTACCTAAACAGTTTAAATTCAAGCACCATGATGGAAGAATGAATCTTTGGTCAGCAACTGTATAATCCGAATTGGAATTGAAAAATGCATAACACTCAAGCTTGTTGTTGTAAAACTTGTCATTGCTTTTCTAAATAAAATAATTAAATATAAATTTTATTTAATATTATAACTTTCGGCCCTATTTTCAAAGATCAATCAAGTAGAAAATTTTTTTTTTGAAATATATTGATGAAAACTACTTACTGGAGAAAATTTGACTCGAAATGAGTACGTTTTTAGAGGAGGTATTTCACAAATTTGTGGCAATATGGAAAAAGGTCTTTCCTGATTCGAATTCCAGGAAATAATTAGTTTTCCACGGGTATGATTTGTAACTATTATAGACTTTTCATATGGTTCGTCTAGATTATTTGCTTGGGCATAACCAAAATCGACATAATATGTATCAATGGTTACACATTGCTCAATTATTTTTTGATATTTATCTCTAAATGAATGAAGTCCATCATTGGTATATTCATCATTTGAATTGGACACCAAAGAGTAATCATCTAACTTGAAAACATCGTCCAAAGATATATCATTAAATATATTTTTTTGCTCCATTAATTCAATCAAGCCCTAAAAACAAAATGTATTATTTGAGCAAAAAAATTAAGCTTAAGAACCTCTGGTGAGTTTTTAAGAAGATTGTTTGATTTAAGATAGTAAAATAAGTTAAGATTTTTTCGGCTTATTTGTGCTGGCTTCATAAGCTCCGAATGACATGTACCAACCAGCTCTATATACAAAATTTCCTTGTTAAAAAAGAGTTAATTATTCTCCTTAGTTTAATTTAAGTTTTTTTTTTTTTAATAGCAATTAGTTACATGATTTTGAACAAGACATGGTATTTTTTTGTAATAAATGGCCGGGTTTTGTGGCGCAAACGCTACTTGTATCAATTTGGTCTCATTTGGCTGAAGAGTGCCATTTGTGATACTCATTTTAAAAGAGCTAAAATCATTGTCATTGTCAAATTGGAAGCTTAGGACACAATCACAATTATTCTTTAAGTTAAAAGTCTTGTAGCTTTTTTCATTTATCTGCAATGTTCCAAAATTGAGTAAGCTTTTGTCCAAACCAACCTCAGGGACTAGTTAATAATGATTTAATCAAATTAAAAAGATATTTTTAATATTATCTAATTTACGCTTGTTTGTAGCAAGACATTTTATTTTATTTTTAGTTAGTTTTCCAGAAGTGTACACATTAAAATAGCAATAAAGATCATCTAAACTTGGATAGCTAGGCGAATAAGTTATCTTGAAAAAATATATTTATCTATAAGATAGAATAGAAAGCACTGGTAAATTTACAGCAATTTTATGCTTTTGGTAAGGCGAAAGTGTGCCAATGTGTTGAGAACAATTGAACGCGTTGTCAAATTGATTTTGGTCATTATCTTTTTCTATAAAGAAATCAGTTTGTACCTTAGAGTAATATTTTTACTTAAATTATCTTTAAATCTAAAAATTTACCTCAGTCATGTTAATAATGGTAAAAAATTGAGTAGAACTTTTTCCAATAAGAAGATTTTCAAAATTAAGCTCTATTTCTGAGCTGGTTTTGTTACCAGATTGAAGCAATATATGAGGATATTTGCCAATACCAAATAGATTAATTTTTTTAAATAGGTTTAAATTATCAGCTGAACCATATTTAATAATTGCTGATCCTTCGCAAACCAGTGCACTCTTTTAAAAGAATAATTAACTAATATTAAATAAAGTAAATAAATTTAATTACTTTAGGACTGAAAAAAAAATTCAATTCAATGGATGACTTTGGCTCAATTTGACCATTTTGAACTGAAACACTAAAAGGCTCTTTAATGTCTATTTCAAATGATGTTTCCATATCACTAGATAAAAGACAGTTTTAAGTTTAATATTTATTCACTTATAATTACCTTAGATTGGTTAGGGTCAATGAACCGGAAGCTGACTCGTGCACACTACATGAACCCAAATTTAAATTTTCTGCAATGCTTATTTTGTACTGAGGCAGCTTGGCAATCAGGGGAATTTTAACATTTTTCTGAAAATCAAGAATTTCCAATTCAAGTGAATCATTGTATTCGACTTTTTCAAGAGGACGAAATGTTATTGGAATTGTAAGAGACGTGCCAGGACTAAGAGAATTTATTTTTGGTAAAAGAGTGGTAAAATATTTTGTTCGTGGTATTCTTAAATTTTTGTTTAATTTAATCAATATTTACTGATTAAGAAGAATACTTGTAGTTAATCTTTACACTTCGAGTATTTAAATTTTTGACACAAAAGTTTTTTGTGTACTCAAAGCCAGGTTTCCACTCATTGAATAAGAGCTGAGTTGTTATTTCAAGTCCGTTTAAGTAACTAAATTTGGATTTTTTGGTCATTTTTAACTATTAAAGATAATTTAAATAATTATTGTTGATTTTGTTTTAAATCATTTTTTTTTGTAAAATCTTTTATTATAAAAAAGCATATGGTTGCTAGGCAACATGAAAAGATTTATGATTAGTTTAATAACTTGACTTAATGTCAGTTTAGTTTAAAAATAAATGATTTCAATAGCTAATAGTTATTATTGATAACATTTAATTTATTTGTATAGATATTTGTAATTCAATTTGCCGTCAAACAAAAAATTTAAATTGAACAAAGAAAAAGATAGATTTGGTTTAAATGAATCCAAATATATAAATAATATCTAGGTACTTTTAATTTGACTTAAAGATAAAATCGTCCCAAAATATTTTTATTTTTGATTGTGATAGTTGACACTCAATTTTAAATTAATGATTTTATCTCAAATTATTTTTTGAATTTTTGATAAATATTAAATGGTTTTTCGGGACATTGATTTCGAGCGATTTCAAATAATCAAATTTTATAGTTGATCTGGTTATTTTAAATTTCAATCAAGCTCATTAAATATACTTTCTGTTTTCGATTTCTCAATATGATAAACTGATTGATTGATCGAAATTTTAAATAATGATTGGCTATAAAGACAAATCAAGCGTATTGATTTTCAGCGTTCTTATAATGCAGAAAATTATTCTTTATTTTAAGTTTTTAAAAAATATTAGATAAATGATTTTAAAAAAGTTTTGAAACATCTCTATTAAGCAAAGGATCAAAAAGGCCAAAATATTTTTTCAATTTTGTTTAAAATTAAATTTATTATAGAAACTATTAAATACAATAAATGACTAGAAGACATATTTTATTAGTAAGCTAGATGAAAATTAAAATTTGAGGGCGAAACAAAATTTTAAATATTTAAGCTATTTAAAATTGTAATATTTGATAATTATTGTTTTTGAAATCTATTAGTTTCTTCAATAAAGAAAATGGAGCAGCTCAATGATAATTAAAATAAAACAAAAAGAATAAAAGTGATTTTATTAATTTTATTAACAATAAAGAAAAGAAATCTCCTTTTCTAAAAATTTAATAAAATCAATTAAAGATTCAATGAAGCTTAAAATCGATTGAATTAGACAATTGATTTTCAAATTAGAAATAAGAGAAATATTTATTTACCTATTTGAAAATCAAAAAAAAGTAATAACATAGGTAATTTTAAAAATTCCAATATTTTGAATTTAAAGAGCTAATTTTTCAAAAAAATATCAAATTAAATACCTCTGAAAAAGAAAGTAAAGTCTCATGACGACAATTTATGCCTAAATTAATCGAGAAAAAAGTAATTAAAAAAAATTTTTTAAATAAAATTCAAGGGAAGAAAATGTGAGAAATTAGCAAATAAAATGCAAAAAAATTGGAAAAAATTGAAAAAACCTTTAAATAAGAAAATAATTAAAATTCTAGATTTAGATAAAATGAAAAGAAGATAATAATGACAAAGCAAGAAATAAATTTAACAGCAAAAATAACATTACATGATTTTATTAATAATGATACGAACAGAATATATTTAAATTATTCAAAAAACTTAAAAATAGAAAAGAAATTTAATAAAAGAAAAAGAAGGAAGATTAATTTTGTAATAAGCGATACAATTGGAATAGATTATTTTCAAAGTGAAAAAGAATTATGGGATGATAATGCTGAGGATGAACCAAGTTTTTTAAAAATTAATGATGGGCCAGTAAAGAAAATAAAATCTAAATCGGATTTGAAAGATGAATTAATACCTGCATTGGAAACTAAAGAAGAAGATCCAGCGATTAGCATTAATGACCAACTAATCGATACAAGTCAAGAATTGTTAAATGATTCTTCAAAATCAGAACTTGCTGACCAAACAACAAACATTCAAGATGAGCAAGTTAAATCAGAACAAGCCGAAGAAATTAGTGAGCCATCTATTGAATCACCACTAGTCGAACAAGACAAGGAACCGGAAAGTTTGAGTGTTTTGGATTCAAATTTAACAGAGAAAAAACACATTGTCTTATTCGAAGATTCATTGGATAAATCTCAGACAATACCTGCATTGGAAACTAAAGAGGAAGATCCAGTGATTAGCATTAATGACCAACTAATCGATACAAGTCAAGAATTGTTAAATGATTCTTCAAAATCAGAACTTGCTGACCAAACAACAAACATTCAAGATGAGCAAGTTAAATCAGAACAAGCCGAAGAAATTAGTGAGCCATCTATTGAATCAACCAAACAACAAACATTCATATTTATTGCCTTTGATTCCCTTTTTCCTTGATCATTTTATTTTCTTTTTTTTATATTTTAAGAATTTGTTATTTATTCCGTCCTTTATTTCTTGTTCTTTCAAATGATTGTTTTATTTTTTTTATTTATTTAAAATTTTAATTTTAGTCTTTTTAAATTATTTATAAAATGTATCGGTAATTTTGCTTTAATAAATATATTTTTATTGCTGTCAAAATCTTCTAATATTATTTGTTTTGAGTGTAGATGCATCGGTACATATCTTGCCTTCGATTGTTTAATTCCTAAATTCTTTAACATTTCGTCAGGCAGTTTCTTTTTATTTAAAAATTTAAATTATTTTTCTATCTGTTTCTAATATTTTTACTTGCGGAGCCATTTTTATGTGATGTGAATATTTGTGATCCCCTAATATAGGACAGCCGAGTCCATATGCTAGATGACTTCTTATTTGATGTTGAAATCCTTTATAATTATTAATATTTTTTTAAATACAATATTTTTTTGTTACCTGTTTTCGGTTGTACTTCAATTAGTGCACAACTTTTATTTGAATCAATAATTCTGTATTTTGTTATTGCTTCCTTTCTTGAATCATTTTCTTTAATACCATTTTTAATAACCAGTTTTGTTTCATCGTCATAATGCGGTGAAAGATAAGTCTTGAGTACATTTTTATTAAATTTTTTTTGTTTTAAAGAAAAATAATTCCTACTCTTGTTATACTGTTTACAGATCTTCTTATTAAAGGTATGTTTATTTCTCCGTTAGTTAATTTTGGGACATTTTTTGTAATTGCCAAATACTGTTTAATTATTTTTTTTTGATCAAAATAAGTTCTTATTTTTTTGGCTACTTCAACATTACTTTTTAAAAATGTAAAAAATTGAATTTTTCAAATTTTTTCTAAATTACGTAGCGAAGAGCATTACACCTGTTGTGTACTCATCTAATCTATTGCACATTAATAATCTATAGTTTAGATTTAGCAGGTTTTCCAAGACTGGAAGTAGTTTTGAAACCGATAAATGAACCCCTGGTCCCTCTTTAGGAAAATAAAATTATATTTTTATTTATTTTGCGGTCCATACTTACTAATACTAGCCAAACCATACGGCTTATCTATTGCTAATATTCCCTCTAAATAAATAAATTAATTTTATATTAGTTTGTGTTAATGACAATTACCATTTTCGTTATGATAACAAATGTGATTTTTTAAAATTTGAGCTGACTCATCTATGGTCATTTTATTCCAATTCAATACTTCGTTTCCTATTGCCTTATGTTTGGAATCTAATTTTTGCTCTTTGTCTTTGCCAGGTTTTGGTATTGGTAGCCTTTTCTTTTCATCGATAATTTGATTTTTAGAAGTAATTATCGGAATGGTATTATGACTTTTTTCCAATTTTTTATCTTTTTTTACAAAATGATCAATGCTTCCAAATGATTCCTCGTTTTGATCATTAGCTAATGATTGTTCCAATGGAGACTCTTTTATTTATTTTTAATTTTATTAAATTTAAAGAAATAATTTTTACCTAAACCATTTTCATTCTTATACAAGTTTCCAAAGTAAAACTCATCTACATAATTCAGATCTTTTTTTTCCAAATTATCAAAAGATATCATCTTTTCCTCAGTTGTTTTGTCTGATTTATTGGTTTCGATATTAATTTTGTACTCATCTAGCATTTTTTTGTCAAAATAATTATCTTCTTCTAGTCCAAAAAAGTCTCCATTATCTGTGCTGGAATTTTTTTCAGCGTGCTTTTCCTCAATTCTTTTAAATTTAGACTCTATCGATGTTCTTTCCACTGGGTCATCTTTATAAATTTTGATTTGACCGAAAGTTGTATCAATTGTTTCAATATTTTTCTTCATAATTGAGATTAAAATTTTTTAATTATTTCAAGATATTTAACTTATTAATTTTTTAAATTTAATTTGTATGGTTATAGAAGTTTAGAAGCGCTTTCAAACTTGTCTTTTTTTTAATTAAAGCAAAGCAAAATATTTTAATGAATTCTTGTTAATTTTAGATCTTGCTTATGTTTGTAAATGACAAGAAATAAAATTTTTAATACAATTTTAAAAAATTTATTTAAATAATCTATTTTTATTCGTTAAATGTCTTTCTATTATCTAAAAAATGCAAAAAAGACTCGGCCGTATACAATAGAAAAGTTCCTGAGATAAGGCCAAACCAAAAAGTTAAGAATTCATTTTCTGGCAAATAGACTTTTCCAAGACTCCATGCCAAAATGCTTCCGAAATTGAACATTACTGATTGGAATGCGCTAAAGCCCAGAGCATAGCGCAGTTTAGTGTTTCTCATATGCTTTGCTGTAAACACATAAAACACACTGCCGAACAACGAGTTCAAAAACAATGTTTTGGATACAGAAATCGAATTGTCACCACATAATCTTCAGATAGATGGCATCAGATTTTTTTTTTCATTTAGATAAATTTTACTTTGAAAAAAAACTTGGTGCAGTAAATTTAACCGAGTGTAGTAAATAGCTGGTACTTGTTACTATAGGAATTGCTCTCTTAGTAAATTTGTCCTTATCCAACTCTTGGAATTTTGTCAAATATTGACGAACTCTGAGGTTTATTGTCGAAATATAAGACATTTTTGTTTATAATTTTGGTTGATATTAAAAGCAAAAAGCTAAATAAAAGCATCTAGAAATATTTCGAGTTTTTGACTTGGTTTTAAAATTCTAACAATTTTAAGTTAACATTCTTTTAACTAACAAAAAAGACTATTCCAATGTTAAAAATAAAAACTAATATTTTGAGTTTATGTATGGTTTTAGTTTGGCTATGGATTACTATGAGCCGAAAATTAAATTTTTATTTTATTAATAAAATATTGACATTTTTTTTTATAAAATTGAAAATTCTAATGAAAAAAAGCTTTTAACAAAAAAGTTCAGATTTTAAAATTTTATTCATACTTTTTTATAATCAAAGAGAGATTGTGAGAATTGTAATTTATAAGAGTGAATAGATATAAAGAATTTTTTTTCGATACTTAAAAATTTATCATTTATGAGAATTATAAATAAATAACAATTTTGTCTATGTTTAAGATAAAGATTCATAACAAATGAAAAGTTACAAATATTTACTTAATATAAAATTCCATCTTTTATTAAGCATTTCACGCTCAAATCATTTAAAATGATTAATAACCACGAGCATAATAAAATATGTTTTCTCTTGTAAAAATTATTTTCCATAACCTAAATAAGAAATGTTAAATAATTATGCTTATTTAAATTTAATTTTTTGAAATCAATCGACTTAGTAATGGTAACCAAATCAAAATATTTTTTTTATAAAAAATTAAATGAATGGCATAGAATTATTTATTTTTTTTTAATTTGAAAAAAATCCAGTTATGATTTATGGAATGCATTTTGATATCTTGAGAAAGCCTGATAAAGGTCTTGAGCGAAACTCGATCAAAATTAATAGACTCAAGTTGACCCATTTAAATCAAATTTCAAGCTTCAATTAGACCAAAACAATAAAAAAAACAAATACATCTGAAATAATAAATTATTCAGTCAAAAACTAACATTTTTTTAAGAATACATGATCAAATCAGACACATAACTTAAATTATTATTCATTTTTTTCTTTAATTTAAAGTTAGAAAGAAAATTTTTTCTTAAAATTTAATTCACCTGAATAATTAGTACTGAATTAGAAATTTTTGAATTAGATACCAAGACAAGTCAGCTTTTAAAAGATTTTGAGTTAATATTCTATTATGTTTGTTTGAGTTGATTTTGGTATTTTAGCAGAAATCATAAAAAATGTGGATAGAAAGATTTGGTTCAGCAGTGTTCTATGGCTTGGCATCGCTGATGATCACATTCGCCAATAAAATCGTTTTAACCTCTTATAGGTAATTTCTAATCGCAAATGTTCATTCTGAGATATCATTTTTTCTAAAGATTTACATCATTCCAAGCATTGGCTCTTGGTCAAGTGAGATTTAGAAATAAACGTCAAATTTAATTCAATTAATTCAATTAATCTTTTAGATCACAATCACACTGGTCTTGTTGAAAGTACTCAAAAAGCTTAAGTTAATAAAACTGGTCAATTTTGATCCGAAAACAGCATGGAACATTATGCCACTAGCGATTTTCTACTTTGGAAATATTTTATTCGGTCTCGGTGGAACCAAATCTCTAAAGTAAAATTTATTCTAAATTTTTCAAAGAAAATTTTACTAAAATAATAACTTATCTATTAGTTTACCTATGTTTAGTGTTCTGAGAAGATTCTCGGTCTTGATGACCATGTATGGTGAGCAATACATATTGCGGTAATTTTTGATAATTAATTTAAAGATGCAAAAAATATATTTTTTTTCAAATAGAAAAAAGAAATCGTTTAGCATTCAAATAAGTATTTATGCTATGATCCTTGGAGCCGTGGTGGCAGCCTCGTAAGAAATTTTATAACAAAAAAATTTATTATAAAATTTTATTTTAAGTGATGATCTTACTTTTGATATTTATGGCTATACATTTATAACTTTGAACAATTTTTTTACCACTGCAAATGGAATTTATACCAAGAAAAAACTAGACAATATGGTTAATTAAAATTTTATATTTTTGATTAATTTTATAAATTAGAATAAATTTTAAAAATTAGAAAATGGGAGAGTACGATTTGTTATACTATAACGCATTATTGACCTTATTTCCAATGATAATTTTGTCTATTTACTCTGGTGAAGTAGACAAATTGTACAACTATGACGAATGGCTCAATCCAGGATTTTGGATCTTTTTTCTTTTGTCATCACTAATGGGCTTTATACTTAATTTTTCGTGGATGCTGTGCACAAGATATAATTCACCATTGACGACCACTGTCACTGGTTGCCTAAAAGTATCATCTTTATTCTAATTTATTAAATCTTTTACTGTAACATTTTCAAAGAATATTTTGGTGACATATTTAGGAATGGTAATAGGTGGTGATTACATATTTTCTAGCTTAAATTTTCTTGGTTTAACAATTAGGTATTTATAGCTTTTAAATTTTTTACTTTTAAATTCTTTGATTTATCTATTTAAGCTCGGTATCAAGCGTTTTTTACTCGTATTTGACTTTTTCTTCAAACAGACCAAACGAGGAAGCAAAACCAAAACAATCAAAATGTACAAGCTTGGTTTAATTTTTTAAAAAATATCGCTCTAATTTTTTTATTGTTATTTGTTTAGTATAATATTTTTTGTTCATTAATCTAGTCTTCCATTATTTAAGGTTTCTTAAAATTAGTTTTTTTATTTAACACCGAAAATTTTATTCTAAAAGTTAATTATATTTCTTTAATTGTAAATTATACTGTCTTTAGCTGATTGTTTTGATTTTTATTTTAATTTTTTTTTCTATTTAAGGAGATCCTATAAACCAAAGAAACAATTTATACAAAAATAGCAAATTTAATTTTTTAATTAAAATTTTACTAAATAAATTTTTCAAATTTTCGTTAATTTTTATCAAAACATGCCTGGGACATTTACTTTTTATTATTTTTTGGTTAAAGACATTTTTCGGTCATCTTAAACTAAGTACACATTAATAATACAGTTGCTATGTTCAAAAATATTTAATTATAAAAAATTATTTGATTTTTAAGTTTTTTTTTGAAATATGGAAAATCTTAAAGTGCTACGAAATGCCAGAAAAAAGTCCCGCCAGCTTGAATTCCAGCGAAAAATTCAGCAAGAAAGTTCCAATGGTAGACTTAACTCATCATTATTTGACACAAATAGAAGCTATTGCGATTCCACAAATGGTTTAGTTGTTCAAGAAGGTATTTATATGGAACATATTCTCAATTTATTTTTATACAAATATTAAATTTTTAATTAGATTTTTTTAGTAAGCTATCAGACGAAATTATTCTAAGAATATTTGGTTTTATTCCGCGCAAAATTCTTTTAAAATATTCAATTGTTTGCAAAAGATGGCAAAAACTAATGTAATGTCCATTTAATTGATTAATTAATTTAAAATAACTTTTTTTCCATTCAAAGATTTGATGAATCTTTATGGATTAGTTTTGACTTGTCTTACAAAGTTGTTCATGCTGAGATAGTAATCAAAATTCTAAACCTTGGAATTAAAATGCTTGCAGTTGGTCACTCGGATGTAATTGGACAAGAAAAAATATGATTATAATTTGACTCTTTGAATTTAAGATAAGAAAGTCAACTAAAAAGTATATAACTCAAAATGACGACTCATTGAGAAATTTAAACACTCAACTGAGCACATATTTATCATGGTAAATTTGCTTTAGATCAATTTTTTGAGCATCCTGAGTTTACTTTTATCTCACAAGTTCATTAAGGCTTGAATTTTTGGATCTGACCAATGCAACTTTGGATGTAAAATGTGTCAACACAGTTCTGAAATGCTGTAAGTGGCTTCGCAAACTAAGTCTTGAAAGCCTTGAGATAAACAACGAAACATTCAAAAATATGAGCCAAAACAAAAATTTAGAAACTTTGAATTTATGTTCATGTCGTGGTTTCTCAATTGATGGAATTATCATAATGTTAGAATGCTTTAAAGAGCTTAAAAGCCTAAATGTAGCCTGGACAAATTTAGACCGAGAGTCTGTTTATATTTTATGCAAACATTTGCCAAAAAGCATTGAAAAATTGAGTTTGGCAGGTTGCAAAACAACTCTGTTAGATAGTGATATTGAAAACTTGGTAAATTCATGTCCTAATTTGGTAGATCTAGATCTATCCGATGATCAGTCTTTGACAAATTTAACAATTCAGTTAATTGCTGAAAATTTACCAAAATTGGAATATGTGGCTTTTTCAAGATGTTACTCTATTGTTCCATCGAGTTATTTGTAGGTTTTTTTTTCAAGTTGCTGATTATATTTATATTTATAATAAAAAAAAAATTATTTTAATTGTTAGAAAAAAATTAATATTTTATCTTGATTAATTATTTTATTTTTATTTAAGTATGCTTTCGAAGCTGGACAACTTAATTGCCATTGATTTGTTCAACATTTTAAAAGCAAATAGTATCGAAACTCTTAAAAATTATATTCCATCTCTTAGATATGTTAATCGGTATCCTTTTTGTTTTATAGCGCGTCCAAGAATTGGCAATATGCGTAAAAGTTTATGGGGATATAAAATTTCTGAAAGTTTAAGTAAATAAGCAAGAAACAACTGAGTACAGTATTTTATATAAGTTTGTTCTATTTTTTTTGGATAATTAAGTTATTTGTAATAAAAGCATGTTGAATAATTTGTCAAATCATATTTTTATAGCTTTAATCTAACCAAAATTAATCATGATTTAATAAATTTTAAAATAGAATAATAAAATATGTTTTTTTTTAACTGACAGTCTTTTATTAAATAATTTAATGGTAAATGCCAAAAAAATTAAATATATTGATTAATGAGACTTAAACGTTTTCAAAATAATATGATAATTGATAATTTTTATAAAATTTTATTGTTGAAAAAAAATTATTTAAAAGCCTATATTTATCGCTATTAATTGGAAGAATTCGACTCACTTATACTAGTAATATAATTTTTTTTATCAACAGGACTTGTCTTTTTGTTATTAAATTTATAAAATGGTTTATAATATTCAATTAAAATTGGTATATTATCTTTATCTAGATTATTTTTGTTAATTAACTCATCAAATTCATTCAAAGACTTGCTAATTGCATATCTACTAATGGTTTCATCAAACTGGCGTAGAGTAAAACAGCCATGTCTTGTTTTTTCCGGTTTTACATAGCCATACTTTTCATAATCTGGACTCATGAGTGTTTCTGTAAAAAACTCATTATCTTTTTTAGGTCGTTTATCTTTATCACTTTTTATCTCAATACGTTCAGATATTAGTACCTTAACATCTTTGCTTTTTTCGACCACTAGCTTATTCTCCATTATCTCATCTACTTCTGGAGCACTTTGTTCCATCTTTTTGAAGATTTCTTGAGTACTCGGATGTCTTGGTGACATTTGAATGGCCTTTTTGTTCTTGTCTAGATGCCTTGAGATTCTATTTTCAAGGTTAAAATTCCGAAAATAAGAAATTCTGCTCAAGTTTTTTCCCATATCTAAATAAAAAAAAAAATTCTACAGGTTTCCAATTTTGTTAAGAAAATATATATTTTTTCACTGTAAATGTAATTTTACATAATTTTTTATTTAAACTTATTTGTAAGTTATTTATCCATTTATAATTCAAAACTTAAATTTTTGCTTAATTTAAGTTACATTTATTCTGAATATTTTGCCAAAATAATCTACTAATATGATAAATCCGGCTACTATACCATCTCAAATGAAAGACTTTGTCGGTGACAGACGATGGATTAGTCAGGTAAAAATTTTGAAAATAGATTTGATTAAAAATTCATTAACATTTAATTAATTTTTATAATAATAAAAGCATGAACGATTCATGGATGATTGTAAGCGGCATGAGCCCAATATAGTCTTTATAGGCGATTGTCTAATTCAACAGATGCAAAATTCGACAGTAAAGTCAGAGCAAAATTTATCTCTAAGATAATAATGAGACCAATTTTAGATTTGGAAGACCAATTTGGAGCCTTTGCATTGTTTAAATTTTGGAATAAATGAAGACCAAACACAGCATGTTTTGTGGCGTATAAAGAATGGTGAACTTGATTTTGAAAATATGCCCAAAATAGCAGTTCTTTTGGTTGGAACAAATAACAATGAACATACTGCTGAACAAGTAGCCGAAGGAATAATCACTATTGTAGCTAAAATGAGGGAAAAACTACCACAAAGCCATTTGATTGTCCTGGCTATTCCACCACGTGGTCGTGATATCAATTGTGTAAGGGAAAAGATAAACAGAGTAAATGAATTAGTGGAAAAATATTTGGCAAATCGAAGCAATTTAGATAAAAAAATTCATTTTTTATGTTCGTCTAAAGTCCACGAATTCATTAGTCCACAAGACGGAACAATTAGTCATACGGATATGTATGATTATTTACATTTTACTGATCAGGGTTATTCGAAATTCATGGAACCTGTTTTAGATGAGATTATGGAGATTTTAACAATATATGACAATTAATTTAGACTTATATTTTAGTTTTAATTTTTTATTTTAATAAAAAAAATATTTAATCATTATTTAAATATTTATAATTTTAAATAAGAATTGTTTTAAAATTTTCTTACAATTATAAGAAGGATTTGTGACGAAAAATTATTATTTTAAAAAATAAATGGTCATTGGTCATTAAGATATCTAACCAACTTTGAACTTTAACATATTTAAAAATACTATTAATCAAAAAAAAATAAAAATTTGAAAGAATGTTTTCTTAAAAATATACAAGAAAATTTTAGAAACAATTTTTTTTGGAATATTAATTTTTATGCTTCATTTTTTAAAGATTTTCTAATGCTTTTAATTAATAAATAATTAAAAATTAACAGTTAAATTATTTTAATTTCTTTCCATAAACAGAAATCAAGATATACCATCAAATTAAAAGAAAATGGCGAATATTCTTAGAAAATAAATCTTACAATTTTAATTTGGTTTTAATTAAAAATTATTCGAGCAACATTAACAATTTTGATTAATAAACATAGATAACATAGAAAATAAATTAAAAACATACTAAATTAAAACAATTTGGTAAATAAAATCGACTGGAATAAAGTTTAGAAATTGTTTAAATTTTTTTTTAAAACTGATCAGACAAAAAAATTGTCGAGATCAATTTTAAAAATAAGTTTTTCATTATTTAGAAAAAAGTAAAATTTGGCATAATTTTAGGCATAATTACAACCATCAAAACAAGATCAAAAATACATAAAAATTTTTGGTTAGAGAAAACATCCATTATTTGGTCATCTTCCAAACACGATAAAACAACAAAATGCTTTTAAACTACAATCCACAAAATCAATTTAACCATTACCAGAATCAAACAGGCCATATTTGGAGCGATACACCTAGGTTCAGCTTTCCTCAACCAGAGCCAGTAAGCGCGGTTGTTTGCCCGGCCAAAAAGCCCGAACCATTAGAGCAGGACCGATGCTCGAATGTTTATGACGAAGAACCAATTGAAGATGGTATAGATGAGTACATGTCTAATGAAAATGACCATGAATACCTTTATTTGACGATTGACTTGCCTCCCCAAGCGATCAATAAGCTAAAAAACCTCACTTTGGATCAAATAAGCCAAGTCAGGCAGTTGGGCATTCTCGGATTTCAGTTCGAAAACGAAAATACCACTTTTAAAATGGAAAATTTGGCCAACAATTGCAATCAATCTGAGGACCTTCAGCTAAAAAAGCGGCCTAGGAAAACAGTTATGGAACTCACTGTGAACAATTGTGTAAGCCATGATTCAGAACCTAAATCCAAAAAGGCTAAACTAAAGGAAAACGATGCCGACTCGAGCAATTGCAGCGATAATATGAGCGATGAGTTGAAGAACATTTACCAAATAAGACAAATGTTGAGTCAACAAGCTCAAAAAGAAGAGGAAGGGATGGAAAAGCAGGAGACCGGCGACAAACCAAAAAAGCCGCGTCAGCGAGCTCCGCCTGATCCCAATAAGCCCAAAGCAAAACGCTGCTCAAAGCCCAAAAATGAACAAGGTCACGAGACCCAAATCAGCCAGCATGTGCACGCTCAGCCGCCTGTGCGCATTAACCAGCTCATTCAGCAAAACTCTTACATGAATCAAGCCAGCTTTGCAAACAAAAACCAACAGACACATTTCAATCAGCACCAGTACACCAACAATCAGGAACAGATGAAAATTAGGAACATACTTTTCTACAATTCAAACCAAAATGGTCAAGAAATAAACCAAAACTTGAACAACAACAACAACAACACCAACGGGTACATGGACAATCAACAAAAGGCACAAAATGCCAATTTTCTAGTTCTTAATTCGAATGTTAATTCAAACAGTGATTGTAATTCTAATTCGAATATGACAACGAACAGTGATGTGTCGTTGGCAAGTGCTAGCTATTCATTAAATGGTAATCAAATAAATTTCTTAAATATTTAACTTATTCCGCGATTGTAGCCGAAAGAGAATAGCTCTCATCTTGGAAAATACTTTTAAAATGTTATATATATATATATTTAAAATTTTTTTGAGGTTTTTAAAGCTATTTTGTAATTTTGCGAGTCTCTAATGTCAAATTTATGTAATTATGGAAAAGATCTAAAATTATCATTTGATTGATTCAGTTTTGTAAATTTTGTTCGTTTTTTTTTTTTGTTTTTTATTTAGCAAAATAATTTGTTTTTGATTTTTTGCATTTTACCATCAAGTAAATTAAAAAATTGCCAAATCTTAATGATATTAATAAAGTTGTTCATTTATAAAAAAATAATGACACTTTTTTGTTTTTGTATGAGCTTGATAAGTTAAAGGCAAAAGCATTTGAGCCTTTACGATTAGATTTTGCCAATATTTTTGATATCTTTTCTCAATTCAAAATACTTTAATATTTAGACTGTTTGACTTTAATTGTATGGCAAATTTTGCAACATGGTTTTCAAATCGAATCAAAGTTTTATAGGAAAGCATTATTTTATCATATTTTACATGAATATTAAAAATAATTGAAAAATTTTCTCTATGGACATCTACTTTTTTAGATAAATGGACAAATGGAGTTTTTAGATCGCTGGTCAATCTATTAATGGAGAAAAAATTGCACAGCTCTCAATTTTTAGTATAATTTATTTAATTGTATAGAATTAGTCAAATTCAGAAAATTGAATCAAAATTTTTTATATTTTCAAATTTATTTTTAAGCAAAATTTCTGATATTTTATAAATATTAATTAAATGGTTGGTCGGTCTTTTAGAGAAGATTACTAGCCTGTTAATTAAACTTGAGATTGTTGTAATTGCTGTATGCAAAGTAGACTTATATAATATTCCTTCTATTCCTATAATAAATTTTAATAATAATAATAATAAAATGAGCCACATTAGGCAAGACTAAGAGTTCCACTATGGTAGCTAAAACGAGTTACAAAACATAAAATAAAAAAAATAAGATTTGATAAATTGTATTTGATCTGAAGCTAAAAAATTTTTAAAATTCTTCGATTTTAAGAATTAGTTTCTTTTGTTAAATTAAACAATTAGTAGCTTTTACTTTGATTTTAATAAATGTACATAAATATGGTATTTGGAAGGAAACTTTCATAACATTTTAATGCAATTAGATTTTTTGAACTTTAGTCTATATAAAATATATAATTAAAATATAGAATATTAATTTCGTACCAATATTGAGTTTTTGATATTTTTTGTTTCCATAATAACTTTATTTCTTATGGAGATAAAATATCAGATATTTTTAGTGTTAGGGTTTAGACAATTTTTCAACACTTAATTATTCTAAGACATATGATAGAAAAACACTAGATTTAAGTCTGTAAGATAATATTTGTGAGTCTTGAGGCTTTATGTAAAATATTTAATGAGAAAATCTAAAATTATAATAAACTTTTAAATCAAGGCGTAAAAATATCTCTATTTTTTTGTTTAATTACCAGAATAATTACTGATATATTTTAAATTTATACTATTGCTGTTTTTTTTATAAATTTTTTGGTTATGTTTAAATCTTATATTATTCTGAATCTTCTAAAATGTCAATATTTTTTCCAAAAAAATCTTTCTAGGAAATGAATAAATCTTTAATCTTCAGCATAATATCTTCTTGATAACAATTATTACGGTCATGACTTTGGTTAAATTATTTAAAATTGTTCCTTTTAGAAAAGTTTTGTTAGTGACATTTTATATTTATTTTTTAAATATTATATTAATTTTCTTTTTTGATTTTTTTTCAGATTCATATAAATAAATATTTGACTTCTTTATACTAGATTTAATTCTCAAATAATAGAAATATCTTACACAATCAATCAAATAAATGATAAAGCAAGAAATTAAAAACGAGTTATTAATAATCTTTAAATTTAAAAATCATTATCTTTTTTAAGGAAAATTAATTCTCTCTATTTCGTAAGATTTTCTCGATCTATGATAAAAAAGACTCCAACCAGAACAATTAAGATAAATTTTGTTAAAAACTCTATATAAGAGTTAACAAAAATATAAAAGCTCAAGTAAATACAGATTTTGTTTTTTGGTATAATCTCTGACTTTCATCAGCTTTTTTAATATAATCAGTTGTAAAACTAATGTTTATGAAAGTATAATCAAGTTCAAGTTGATTTTAGTCTTTATTTCTTATTGAAGAATAAGTTGAATTTTAATTCAAATTTATGAGTTAAATACAGCTACGATAAGTTTTTTCAGAAATTTAAAATCTGTTTTGAATTAATAGATAAAACATAGATACTTGAAAAATCAATAGGCTGTCAAATTAAAGAATTGTGAAGAAAAATAGTGCATAAAGATGAGATTTAGTCCCTGATAATAACACTTGAATAATCATTAATATAAAATTAAAATTGATAATTAAAAGATTGCTAAAAATTTAAATTAGTCTACAATTTTCTGCCTTATTATCTAAAAAAGGAAATCTAGTCGATTTATTCTCAAATGAAGGTCGAAAATTAGAATATCATAATATTAGAATATCATGCCAGATTCAATCATCAATCATAGCATTGTCGTTTAAAACACGCAAGTAACTGGTCTTAACTAAAAATTTTACCAAAGAAGCTTAGGAAAAAATTCAGTTTTTAATTACTGCTGATTCCATATTTTCCTTTTTTAATTTTCCTAATCTAAAAAGACTATTTATTTACAGTCAAATGATCGAAGAGTTATTTTCGAAATTATTAAATCAATTCGAATATAAATTAAGCCTTTTTTATTAATAATACTTAAATAATTATTTTTTTTGTTTGTTTAATTAACCCGTCCCACACACAAAATTCATTAGTTAAATAAATTATTCAAAAATTAATTATCAAGAAATCAATGAAGCGGGCTTTTCTATTTTTTCAAGAAGTTCTACTGCTTTTATCAAATTTGAATTTTAATTAAAATTTTATCTTTTTTTAAATCCATTTGTTCTAATTAATTTTTTCATTGAAAAAATAATTTTATAATCAAATTTTTATTTGTTAGGATAAATTAATACATAGGATTATATCATATAAATAACATTATTTAATCAAGGCACCTGCCAAATCAAATAAAATAACTAGTAAAATATGTTCATCAATAAAAAACTGCTTATCAAATGTTGATTGATTTTTAAAAATTAAAAACAACTTATCTGTTCATCGTAAATATAGGCCAATATTTAAGAACCAAATTGACAATCAAAACTTCCAAAACGATTGTTTCAAGACTGTTCGATGAACACTTGAGTTTTCATTTCCAAATTAGACTTTTTAATTTAAAATTTAGAAAGAAAAAAAACTAAAAAAAAACAAAATCTTAGCCAGACTTTTAGATCAATATAATTTTATGTGAATGTTTTAGACATAATTATATCTTAGTTTATTAATTAGATTTTAATCGGATTTTTTCAATCAAATATTTAATGTCTTTAAAATATATATATAAGTTTGCCTTATAAAAACCATGTAATTAATATTTAATATTTCAAATTATTTAATCATGATTGAAAATTAAATAACGAAACAATAGGAAAAAATTAGTTATTTTCTATTTGTTTTGATTGAATAATTGGAATAAAGTCATATCTTTTTTTTTATTTTTATCTCACGCTTTTGCTCATTTTCTAGGATCACGAGAATAAACGCTAAAAGGATCCAAAATCATATATCATATTTAATTTTTCAATAAGCTAAATTCAATTTATTTAAATCAATATTTTAAGCTTATTACACGAAAAAAAAATAAGTAAGTTTTTCTTTATTAATAGGAAAAATATAAAAATATATTATTTATACAACCATTAAATTAAATTTAACACCTATAATTTTATTAAATTATTTTTTTTTCGAATAAATGTCTTTCCTTTATGGAATTAAATAATCTTGCTTAAGGTTCCAAAATTCGGAATAAATTTGTTTCGATATGTTTTTAAAGAATCAATAAAAATTCATGATGATTGAATTCAGTACCATTAAAATATTAATTTTTAAGAGCTTGATAAAAATTCCATTTTTCAATAAAAATTAATTAACATTGTCAATAATAATTTATTTATCTTGAATTTTTTAAAGGAAAGTAGATAAAATCAAATTAGTCAAACAAAAACTTTTACTAAAGACATACGAAAATTTAGATAAATATTTTTTCAGCTAGATTAGATTGATTGAAGCATTTCAGGTTGAGTGAATTTATTACAGATAATTCCATAAATGTATCGCTAAAGTCAATGGTTAAAAGAATTTAATTTAAAAAAATTAAAGTATACAAATTCTCTTGATGAATTACATTCCAGAAGGAATTAAGTTTTTTTATTAATTTTTTTATCAGGCAATTGTTTTAGAACAAACTTTATCTTTGAGGTAGCGTTCCGATAGAAACTTTTGACTGAATATGAAGCAAGGATGCAAATCAACGAGACAAGAAAGATATTTTTTGAAAGATTTATAGAATTTTTTTTTATAATATTGAGATAATAAGCCCTTGCTTAATCTAATCTATAAATGTTTCAAGATAATAAGTACATAAAACAGTCAAAATGTTTAAAAAATTTACAGATCCGAATTTTAATCTGGCAAGAAAATAAATTTCTGTCTAGATGAACCATTATTTATACCAAATGCTACCTTTTTCGTTTTCCATTATTTAAATTTGAACAATACAAAAAGTAATTAAGAATTTGCTTACGTCATTTTTAAGTAGACAAAATTGACTAAGGAATTATAGGATTTGAAAATTGTTTTAAAATAGATATAATTAAAGATTATCCTTTTTTTTAAATAAGATTGATTCATTCATTCACTCACTCACTCACTTTTTATCATTGATTAAGATTTTTAAAATTTAATTAAGTTTAATAGCTTTAAGAATTATATTCAGCTTAGAAGTTATCTGCTACTTTAAGAATAAATAAACCATAAAACGCAGTAAATTAGAACAATAATAAGTTTTTAGAAACTGGAAGCTAAAATTGATTGTATTATACCAATTAAAATTGTTTGTAAAATTGCTCTTATAAATAATCTTTGGCTAAATCGATTTATTTCCAGATCAATTATCTAGTTTTTAAAATTTTTAACTTAAATTAAAACAAATTGAAATATAAGAGCTTAAAAAATCTGAAACTTAAGCTTTTAAAAGTTATATATAAATTAATGAATTTTTAATCTACAGATTCACAGTTTGATGTAATAAACAATATATTATTAGTTCATGATTTTTTTCTAGAATATACAAAAAAATCAAATGATTTTATCATAAAACGATTCAACAATGCTAAATAGAACATTATTCAATTTTTTTACTTGGATGGATAACACGACTAATCAATGTAAGTTTTATCTAATTTGTTCAATAAATTATCTTTAATTAATATTAATATGACCGACGTCTCTATGAAAAAGCTTCTACAAAAAAAAATGTAAAATTAGGTTTAAAACTATTATCAAGCCAAATCAAAATTGTCTGGCTAGATTGTCAACCAAGATAAATCGCTTTTATCTTGGTTTTTTTGGTTGTTTATTTATTTTGTATGAGCAATTATTGAATAAATTATTAAACACGATTTTATAAATTCCATAATCAAATAATTAATTTTTAATTGATAGTTAGATAGTTAAAGCTTTATAAAAATAAAAATTAGTCAATTTTTTAAATTTTAGTAAAACTAGAGAAAAAATTTAAATTAAATTAATTTTTTTTATCCTTTTATGGTACAATCTTTATTCGAATAACTAAAATCGAATTGTAGAAATAATTTAATTTAAATTAAAGAGAGAGAATATTTTTTTATAATTGAAAATAAAACATAATTAATTTAAGGTCCCGATAATGAATCAAGTGTGATTCAGCCAGCTATTGAATATGAAGAGATCATAAACGGAACACATGGCTACATACTATGGGGAGTAGTATTCGTAATTATAGCATTTTTGGGCTTAATCGGAAACATAATTACAATCATAGTTCTCAAAAAAGAACCTATACTGACTAATTTAAACATCTTATTGATTGCATTGGCAATTAGTGATATTTTAGCTCCAATGGCAAATGTCCTCTTAGCCATATCGTTTTACCATCTGTCCAAACCTTATGAAAACTCGGTTAATTTTCTAATATTCAATGACATATTACGCTATTTTATACAACCATTGAGTACAATGTTTACAATGAGCTCCAGTTGGATTTTGACCACTACAACTTTATTTCGGCTCATAGCAGTAATGCTACCACTTAGAGCTAGATCAATTATTAACAAACGTTTTGCCATTATTTGTCTCTTTCTTATTTTTGGCACTAGTCTGATTTCTATTTTGCCCCTTTATGCTAATCTAATTCGCAAAATTAAGTGCACCCATGATAGTAAGGTTCAGTATATAGCCTTTGATATGACATCCTCTGAATTTATGCTAAAATACTATGTACCTATCATACACACATTATGCTTCTATTTGCCATGGTGTTTAGCTTTAATTTTATGGCTCTTTTTACTAAGAACTCTGAAAAAATCAGAAAAAAGTTTCAATTTTTCATCAAGTACCAAAGAAATGTCAGCTCATTCAACATTACTTAAAAATAGTTTTAATAATCACAGCATTTTTGGTCATAGTCCACACAGTAACAATCCAGATAATTCTAGCATTCATTGCCACGATTCAATTCAAAATTCGAGAATCAACAATGTTAGAACTCGCCAAAAGTCTTATAACAGAATTACACTTATGGTAGTTGTTTTGACTTTTACCAATCTTTTTTGTCGTCTTTTCACGTTTGTTTTTATTTTTGAGGTTATTTACAATCAATATCTCAAGTCTAAATATTTACCCGAAGATTATGAAATAAATGATTTTCCAGCACAAAATGACACTGATTACCAATCTTTTAATTGGTTGGTCCTAAACTCTAAATACCATTTTCCCAAATTTCTAGCTTATTCTCTTCTCTTGAACAACATTTTTTTGTGTATCAATCATAGTTGTAATATTGTCATTTATACAATTACAAATCCTCGATTTAGAAGACATTTAACTGATTTATTTGGTATCAGCGATCCAGCCAAGGATATAAAAAATACAAATTTACATGAAAAAAATTCACTAATTGCTAAAAAAAATACTTTAATTCATGGAGAATTTTGTCATTTAAATAATCGTGTAAAAAATAGAATCGAGACACCAAATAATAAAAGAATACAAAATTTAGTAGAGAGCTTTTGTCATTGTTGTAAATATGGTAATGTAAAAAATTCATCTGTGTGATATTATTTAGAAAAATACAAAAAAAAATTGTCATTTTTTGGAAAGATTTATTGAGCTTTTGAAAATTTTTAAAAATAAATTATCTAAATTTGATTTATTATTTTATTTTTTAAAGTAAATAGTTTAAATGATATTTTAGAAGTTTTTTGGGAATATTTTCAAACTTTTGGTAAATCATTAAGGTCATTAGCCATGCTTTGAATTCTATAATTATTTAAATTTTTTCATGTAAGATCTTTAATTTAATCAATAACTTATATTTTATCAAGTACCAAAAAATAATTTAGAAATACCAAATGTGCTTTAGTCGTACCAAATTAAATTTTCAAGTACCAAAAAAAGAAAAAAAATTTAATTTTTGACGTTTAAAAAAAAAAGAAATAGTGAGATTTATTAAATTAAATTTAAAAAAAAATAAAAATAAACTAATCTAATTCTTTTTTGCCAATTGAGTTGATCTTTTAGCAATAACATCTTTATTTTTAGCTTTTTTGTCCTTTGTTTTTGGTTGTGATACTTCTTGCGATGGTGGTGGTTGTTCTGATTGAGCATTTGTAAATGTGTATAGGGTATAGATAAATTGGGTGTTTCATTTCGCATCCACGCTGGCTTTGCTATCTTAGGAAGCCCTCTTTTACAATTGCCTTCAGTAAAAATCAACTTCGCAGAATTCACAAATGCTTATTTTCTGGTTTCATTGAAATTATTTTTTAATACTAACTAATTGGTAATTGTTCCTAATTAGGTTGAAAAAAATTAGTATTTGGTATTATCAAATTATTTCTGGTACTTGTACTTTGGTTAGTTTTTGTTACTGGTTTTGAATTAAATTTTATTTAGCTCTACGTGAAATATAATTAGGCATTGAATAGAATATTTTAGATACTGAGCAAAATATAAACAATTTAATAATTTGATATAAAATTAAACTATTTATTATAAAAAATTTTATAAAAAAAATAATTTCTCATTCCAAGTTCTTTGTTTGTTGTAAAATAAATCACCCAAATCAGAACTAATAACCATTGAATATAAATAAAATGTATAAATTTTAAAAAATGAGAGTCTTATGAATAAAACTTAACAATTAATTAACCATTCATATATCGCTACAAGATGAACAAAGCCTATCTGGAATTATGTTAAGTTTTTTTTGCAAGACAAAATATTTGTCGGGTCAAACCGCGCCAAAAATCAAATTCAAATTAATTTCTTGATCACATTATTAAGAGCACTTATTCAAAACAATCAACAAAAATAAAACGAAGCTCAGTCATGAAACTACGCTGTGATCTTATCATCCAAAATCTCAACTCCAACTCAAATGTTAACCAGGAAAAATTACACAAACAATCGACAATCGGCTTGTACCGTCCAAAATTGGACGATGAATCATCAGATCAGATAATTCTCACTGTGGACACCAAAACAATTAGCCAAAAATTTAAGCTAAAACGAATCGAACTGTACACTAAATTCATCAACGAAGGCAAAGCCACTCTAAAGCTTATTGATGAAAATGTGTATCTATTGATATCCAATTCGCCTAGCCTTACATTGACCAACTTTATTTCATTTTTGCAAATAAAATTAGCCAAATCATCCAGAAATGAGCCTAGTGAAAAAAATTCCAGATATGTGAACAAACTGTTAAGTAAAGTTCAATGCAACATTGGCAAAAGTAGTCTGGCAAACATATCTCCACTCACTGAAAGAGACATATCAGATGTGATGAAGATCCAGAAGAAATCTAAATTAGGAAACGACTCGCCGATACGAGCCCGAGATGGCGAGCGTACATCACGCTTAAATCGGGCTCCTTCGGCGAGCTCCTTGGCTCTGAGAGAAGCCACTTCTCAAAACAAGCCAAAACTCACTCGCTCTTTGTCTTCTTCATCAAATCTTTTGGTCCAGCTGACAGACGAGCAAAAAAATGTCCTGAAAGCTATCAAAGACAGGAAAAGTATCTTTTTTACTGGCAGTGGTGGAACTGGGAAAAGCTTTCTTATTTCTATAATTAAAAAAATGCTGCCTAATGATAGCTGCTTTGTTACTGCGAGCACAGGCGTAGCCGCCTCGTTGATAGGCGGCATAACTATTCATGCATTTAGTGGCTTTACTGGCAATGAGTTCAACCATGAGAGCGAAGCCGATGGCGATAGGAGCAATCAATGCAATGATGACAATAGGAGAATTTTGGATAAAATAATTAAATCGAAAGATAAAGTAAACAATTGGAAAAAATGTCAACATTTGATTATTGATGAGATATCCATGATAGATGCCAATTATTTTGACACTTTAGAATTCATAGCTAGGTAAGCTTGGGGCCAAATAGCCAAGTGTTTTAAGTGTTTTTAAACTGCTTTGAACAGATCACTAAAAAACAATGACTCACCATTTGGAGGCATTCAATTGATTATTAGTGGAGACTTTCTGCAATTGCCACCGGTCACCAGGTACCGAGAGGAAAAAAAAAAGTTTTGTTTTCAAGTAATTAAAGTTTCATTTAAATGAATAAAATAGAATTCTTTTTATCTTTTTGCTCTTGACCACTCTCAATGACAGAAATTTCCAGCCGTTTTTACCAAATTTGAAAATTTAGAAATTATTTTTTATTTGTCTCTTTTAGACAACTTAACTTAAAAGTGAATTAGAAAGCAAAATTAGAAAAAATGAATATAATAATTATTTATTAATTAAAAAATATTAATTTTATTCAAATTTATTTATCTTATTTCTTGTACGTGATGTTGACCAGTTACCACAGGGTGTAAGATCAATAAGATAAGCAGTATATGCTCGACAAGGAACCAATAATGAATCAAAATGAGGCTGAGCTTTAAATTCCGAGTTTGTTGAAGCCTGCAGTTGGCTTAGATGTTACCACATATTCCGGTTTGAAAAAAAGGCATTTCTAGCGCTCACTCTCTAGTTTTACTGATCTATTTCCCAGATCTCTGGCCAAGTTAACCTTTTATAGTCCATTCACCAATTTGTCCATTTCAATCAAGTCCCTTCTCAATTTTCTTTCAATCTACCTTGTCAAACAACTCTAACCTGCCTCAATTCAAGGATATTTGCGTCTACCCTAACACATTCACATATCTATTCATATTGGGATTCCATACCTGCACTTGTCTAGGTGAGGTCTCACCATAGATGTATACATTCTCACCCACGGCTTCTTTTCTCTCTGATGGTAAATGTACGCTTTAGCATTCCAGGTTTGCGAATTATGAATTGTGCTAAACTCTTGGTCATGGTTAAACATGGTCGTCTATACATTAAAATATGCCAACTTTTGATTTTGATTAAAAAAGATAGATATAAATATTAATTTCTGCATTTGATTCCAATATTAATTAGTCAAGCTGTTTGTCAAAATATTAATAAAAAAATCTATTTTTTTTCAAAAATTTTTTCTGTTGTCAAGGCAAGATCGTGGTCCGATTGCATAGACGCAACCATTCAATTGACAAAAATAAAAAGACAAGAAGATTCTACATTCATTGACCTTTTGGAAGAAATACGCTTTGGCCGGTAAGCACCAATGTACAATTTGTAATAAAGAAATAACTAAAATATGTATATAGATGCTCGGAAAAAACTGCTGAGCTTTTGGCAAACAGTAAATACAAAGAATTCAGAAACAAGCAAATTTTGCCAACCAAACTTTGTACTCATAAAGATGATGTAGACTTTATAAATAACAAAGAAATAAATGACTTAGATTCAGAAAAACAAGTGTACACTGCATATGATAGTGGTGATTTTAGTTATGCTAAAAAATTGCTGAATATTCTTTGTCCAGCAAAAGATGAAATAGTGCTTAAGAAAAATGCACAAGTTATGTTGACCAAAAATCTGGATGTGGCAAATAATCTTGTAAATGGATCGAGAGGATGTATTGTTGGATTTAATGAGAGCAAATTACCAATAGTCAAATTCATGAATCAAAATGAAATGGTAATCAAACACGAAACATGGACTTTTAAGGTAAATTCGGCCGGACAAACTCTGACCAGAAAGCAAATACCATTGCAGCTCGCGTGGGCCATTTCTATACACAAAAGCCAAGGAATGACCCTTGACTGTGTCGAACTATCACTGTCACGTGTTTTTGAATACGGCCAAGCTTATGTAGCTTTATCGAGAGCAAAATCGCTTGAAAACCTACGTATAATTGACTTCGACCCAAATGCAATCAAAGCAAACGAAATTGTTATCAAATATTATCAAAAATTAAAAAAATATTGATTTTTTATATACAATTTTTTGTTATCTCTAATGCTAAATTGAATTTTTAACTTTTTTAATGCAAAAATAAATTTTCTTAACAAAAATAAACATTTTTTGAATTCGATTTTATTTTAAATATGTAAAAAAAAAAAGATAAGTTTAATTAAATCAAAGTTTTTAAACAAAATAACATCAAAAAACAATCAAACTAAATTAATTGATTTATTTAATAAAAAATCTTTGGTTAAATCCAATTAATAGAGACCTCTTTTTTAATAGATTCATTAGTCAATTAAAGACAAAACAAAAACTAATTAAGCTTTGTAAGGCATTTAACTACAACTACCAAAATATTTAGTCTTGGCTAAAATATCTAATTTTATAATCATAGCTTTTGATGTTAAAGAGTTAATTGTTGACTTGAGCTCTTCAATTTTGACTCGGGTCTCATCATAATTTTTTTGTAAATCTAAAAATTGGATAAATTTTATTTTTTACCAATTTGGGCTTAATTAAATCTTACTTTCAATCTTTTTGGTCTTTTGCTCTAACATGTTTCTTTTGGCCGAGATTTTGGAATGCAAGGCAATCAAACTATCCAATAATTCAGCACCATCCTTGTTATTGTCTTTGTCCTGGATATATTGTTGGAAAAGTTGGGTCACTTGATCAAGCTTAGTTTGTAAAAGTTCCAGGCTCTTGAATAATCCAATTTTACTCTTTAATTAAAATAAAAAAAAACATTTTCCAAAGTTACATTTTTTGTTCGCTCAAGAGTAACCCCTGATTCTTTAGCTTTGGACTTGAGCGACTCTTGTTTGGCCATGGCATTGGCTAGCTTTTCCCTATTATTATCCAAGTCAATTGAATCTCTCAATTCTTTTAATGAACTTTCAATGTCTCTAAGCGCATTATCTGTATCATTCAAATCATTCGAGCTCTATAAAATATTAAAATTAAAATATTCAAATTATATTTTTAAAATTAATTACAGATAAAATATCTGATTCTGTGTTAGTATTCTTAAAAATAAACTCGTTCAAGCTGTTTTCAGTTTCTTTGACTTTAAGCTCATGGTGTTCGATTGATTGACTTGTCTGATTTAATTGATCCGCAATTTTTGGTAATTCTTGGCCAATTTTATCACTCTTATCCAATAGCTCTTCACTATAGTGACGACTAGACTCGGTATCTTGGTCAATTTCATCAACGTTTACCTTCGTGGCCAAATCGCTTATTTTATTCAATGTTTCATCCAACTCATTTTCATTTAAATCAATATCTATGCCGTTTACATAATCAATATTCTAATAATTAATTAATTTTAATAAATTAAATTAATTAATTTATTTTATATATTTACTTCTTCAATTTTGTTCGGCTTATCAGCATTCATTTTAGAATACTCGTCTATCTTATTTATCAAATCATTTATCTCAGTATTTTTGGAACCTATCTCTTCTAAAGATTTGTTCACATAGCTAATCAATTCTTCAACTTCTTTATTAGAACCATTTAATAAATTGCTCGAGTTAATAAGCTTTAAAATTAATCAAAAATAATTATTCTTTAAACATTAATAATCACTTAATTATATTACTTTGGTCAAAATTTTTTTCAAGCTTGTCTCTTGTTTTGAGTACAAATGTTCAAAGTTATTTTTAAGATTTATTAAAGTATTGTAGGAATCAGCTAGTCCAGGACAAGTGGAAGAATTAGAGCCACATTTTCCATCGCATACTGCACCACCACATTTAGCCGAGCATCTCTCATCATCAGAGGTCAATTGGCCACAAACAGCTTGGTTCAGCTGGGCTACCGAATTCATGGCATCAGACAAATTCGAAGCAACACTATTCAGATAATTTTTAAGCAAGTTATCTGAGCGCTCAAAGTTTTCTTTGGAATTTTCCAATTTATCTCTCAACGACTCCAATGCTGGTTTCAATTCCATATCTAGTCTTAGTTCAGTGTTTTTGATTGAATCCATTGCTTGGTCTGTTATTACCAAAGCTTTGTTCAAACTGTCCAAAGCTCCATGTTCATTTGATTCTTTCAGCTTAAGAGCTTCTTCAAAATGTTCTTCGACTGATTTTTTAATATTCAAAAATCTATTTTGAATTGACTCGAGTCTTCCTTGCAAATTTTCCTGAGACCATTTTTCTATATCATAATATTTTTCTCTAGATTTTTTCTTAGACTCCAATTGTTTACTTTTATAAATAAATTTATTTAAAAAACTTAATTTATAAATTGTATCTAAAATTTACTTAATATTTTGAATGCTATTTTTCAATTCTTTTAATTGACGGTCAGTAAAATTAAGAGGGACAATTTTTTTGATGTCATTTAGTCGGCTTTCCAGCAGAGTGTATTCAGAAGTAAAGTCAGAAATAGATGAACCAGATGCTACTGCCAAATTGCTGGCCCTTTCCTCTAAACTTACCAAATCTTTTTCCAATTCATTTAGGATACTTGTCCAATCATCAAAGCATTCACCACATGGGGTACAAAATGGAACTTCACCAGTGGTTCCTCTGTCACAAGTGTCACAATTATAGCCCCGAATTCCCTTGCGACAAAAACACGATCCATTTATCTTGTCACATTGGTCAGAAATCGATCCGTTTGGTGAACATTCACATTCTTAATTTTAGTTGAAAATTGATCAAAATAAAATTTTAATAAACTTTTTTTTTCTTACTTTTGCATTCTTTTTTGGGATCACCCCAATGACCGTAGCTACACTCTGCACAAGTTCTGCCACCTCGAGATTCAATACAATCACACTGGCCTGTAGACACATCACAAGATGTTGAATTGTTAAAAGACCCGTCTGTGTCACAGTTACAATATGAGCATCCTTCGCCACTTGCCAAACCATAATAGTCTTGCTTACACTGATCGCACTGCTTGCCGATTACATTTGGCAAACAAAAGCATTGACCAGTTGTTTGATCACAATTCAAAGCTGAATGACCCTCGGTGCCATCAGGATTACAATTACAAGCTTTATAATTAAAAATCGAATTATTTTTTTAAATAAGAATGTTTTGCTAAATTAAAATTTTAAAAATTGCTTAAACTTACGTATACACTCATGGTTCAAAGCGTTTCCATAGTAACCAGGCTTACATTTTTCACAGTGATCACCGTCAGTGTTATACAAACAATTTCTGCACTGACCAGTATTTTTGTCACAGCTTTCCCTGTTATAAATATCCACATTTCCATTGCATTCACATTTTTCACAAGAACCACCTTTAATCAATGGATTGCCCCAATAATGAATGGCACACTCATCGCATTTTGGTCCCAAATACCCCTCTTTACATGCACATACCACATAGTCTAATGAATGATCAAAGAAGCAAGTATCCGCAAACTGATTGCCACTCAAGCCGCCTGGACACATGCATTCTTTACATGGTTGACCTGCCATTGGTTCACCATAATAGCCATCCAAACACCTTAATCAAAACAATAAAAAAAAATCACATGATTATTTTTTATACATTTCACAATGATCTCCATAAGTATGGTCACTACAATTTATGCAAATACCAGTTGTTTGGTTACAAGTTTTGGCAAAGCCATTACAATTACAAGGCTCACATGATGGAAATCTCCAAAAATTGTCCATACATTTATCGCACTTGTCTCCTTCAATTCTGTCATAGCAATCGCATTTGCCTGTTTCCACATCGCAAAAGTTGTCTTTGGCGCCACCGGAATTACAGTTACATGCTTTCAAAATTTAAACATTAATTAATAAATGAGAATTAATCTAAATTACGTTGGCATCCATTTGGACCAAATTCATAAGTTGAAGGTGCACACTTGTCACATTTTTTTCCAACCACATTTTGTTTGCATTTACAATGGCCACCATATTGGTCGCAAATATTGCTCACAGAACCAGTCGGGTTACAGTCACATGGTACGGCATAATCACTATGAACACCAATGTTACAGATAAACTTTTTACACGCTTGACTCAAGTCCTCTTTGTATATTCTCAATTGGTTTTCTTTGCATTGGTAATAATTGAACTCTTCCAACAGCTGTTGTTTGTTTTCGCCTTGAAGTGCTGGCAAATCATTTACATCAGGAACCAAAACAATCGAATCAACAAGTAAATATGCATCTCTTGGCTGTACCAATGGATTGAATCGGACAAAATCGACGCGGAAAGTATAGCGTCGCGATGACTCGAGACACACTGGTGGCAAAAGTATCTTGTGACTGGAACCTTTTTTCATTATGAGAAATGAATTTAAAATAAATTAAAAAAAATAATTTTTTTGTTTAAAAATTTAATCTTTTCCTTAAACATTATCTTTTATCCTGTTTTGTAATTTTCTTTCATAAATAAAAAGATAGTACCTGATGGAAGTTCTGTGAACTTTTCGTCATCTTGTGGTATATAGTCAGCACAAACGCCTCCTGGGTCTGGATGCCCATCATGTCTGGTAATTTTTACTCTCAGATCTTCCCATTTTTCCACATGTAAATTCTCGTATCTGATTAAGATTTCATAATAGCCAGCCTTGAAAATGTTATCTATACTGAATTCTAGAGAGGCTCCTTCGAAGACTTTGACAAATCCGGGACCAGTCCACGTAGGAGTATACTCGGGTATATGGGGTCTGATAAAATCATGTGACAATTGATCAAGTTTGACCGCATCTTCGGCCTCGTACAACAAATGATCCAATGTTGGACAGAAAAAACTACTCTCTGGTTTGTCACAAGTCCTGCCGGACATGTTCGGCTTGCATTTACACTGACCAGTCTCACGATCACAGCTATTATCATAGGAGCCACCAGGTGAGCAATCGCATGGCTTACAGCCATTCGGATCGTCCTCACTTAGGCCAAAATAGCCTGGCAAACATTGGTCACATGCTCTGCCAGTTACATAACGTTTACATTCACACAAACCAGACACTTTGTCACATCCTAAATTACCACTAGTTCCAATCAAATTACACGAACATGGTTCACATCCTTCCTCATTTTCTCTGGTCAAATTAAAAAAGCCATTTTTGCATTTGTCACAATTTTCACCATCCACATTTAGCTTGCAATGGCATCTACCAGCCACTAGACCTTCAGCTTCATCCGTATACGGATCACATGTCAAATCACCATTTACAGTTCCAGTAATTTCACATTGACAAGGCCTACAAGTGTTTATATCATCAATAGGCTTTAGTGGATCTCTCCAAAAATTTTCTTTGCACAGCTCACAATTTTTACCTTCAGTATTGTCCATACAGTTGTCACAAACACCGCCACTGGTGTAATTGCTCTCTTTCCATAATTCTTCACTGAAAGTACAACTTGTCGCGTGATTGTTGCAATTGCAGCGCTTGCATTCGTTTGTTTGCTTCATTCGGGCTGGCATCCATGGTCTATCATTGTACAGTGGCAAACAACGATCACAATTGGTACCCCAAGTGTTGTGCTCACATTGACATTGTCCATCAACCATGCCATTTTTATCCTCATCGTACTGAACGCCATGAACCGGAATGCATCGGCTGGCGTGTCCATAACACATACAACTGCCTCTGACTACCATTTCATACATGGCATAGTAATACTTTTCTTTAAGCTCTTCTCTCTGATCAAGCAAATTGTCGCCAAATGTGTGCAAACTGGTTAAATTGACTCTCAAATTGGTTATCTTGAGCAGCTCTTGGACCTCGGTAGAATATGGATCCCTGGATTGAATAAGAGTTGGCGGCAATATTCGGAACACAACTTCTCCTTTTGTTGACGGTGTCTCAGACGAGTACTTGGACTCGCAGTAAACATCGCCAAGATTTTTCGGCATGTCAGTGGAAACGCCCGGAAAAGACTCTTGGCAATTAGAAGCAAAGTAGCCATAAGTTTTCCAAGTACGGCCGTAATCGGATGACTTTTCGATTACCATGGCCGCTGGTCTGAATGTCTTAAAAGTCATAATTATGTGCGTAAAGGCAAATTCAGCCTCCAAGTCGAACTGAATGAACACATTTTGGCGTCCATTTTCCGATTGCCACCATCTGTTGTAGCGGTCGCCTTGCTTTCGGCTCACTATATTCTCAATACGATGGCTGTTCGCATTGCTCTCTGGATGGTACGGATAGCTTGAGTCGCATACAAAGCACTTGGTTGGGTCTCTGGTGCCTCCGAGAACACAATAGCGCTCAGGATCGATCAGACCACAAGTCGAGCTGGCGTGCAAAAACTTTGTCCGACCAATCAGTAAATCACCGGTTTCCGGGTAACAATCGCCCCGCAAGCAGCTTGCTGCTCGGTTCCGGTTCGAGTTGTGTTGGCAATAAATGCCCGTCAATAAAATCAAACAATAAACTAGTTTAAACATTTTATTAAAACTTTATTTTAATTATTATTATTTTTCTTATTAAAATTTATCATTTGCGTTCTAAAAAAAATGTATTTTTCTTTTTTTAGGAGGCTTTTAGCCCGAATTTTAAATAATATTTTATTAATAATAAAAAATCTAAAAAAAAATAGTATTTTTATGTTTAACATTTAATTGTAGAGTTGTAGAATTAGATAGAGATTCTACTACTATCGGTTTCATAATATTGACTTACAGAGATTGGAAAGCTTGGAAATATGAAACCGTTCACAAATTTAGTAGTAGTAAGATAATAATAGGCTTTGGGTCTATCTATATCATATCTAATCTATTTGCTTATCTTGAAAATAATTAAAAAATCATTTAACCAATAAATGAAATGAGAGCCAGCTTTGTACATTTTACAAATTTGCCTAAGCTAAATGAACCATCAAATATGATAAATAGTGATAAAGGGGGTCACTTGATGCTAAATTTCTTGGAGGAAAATGTTCAAAAACGAACTTGTAATTAAAAGGTGATTTCAAGCCAAATCGTTGGACGAAGCGCTGACCCCATTTTGGCTTGAGAAACCAAACATACCATGATAAATTAGATTTTTAAAAAACACTTTTAAAAAATTATTATTATTATTTGAACAAAATGTGTTTTATTGCTTTATTCATTTGGCTATTTAGATTAACAATTGAAATAGGGCATCAAAATAGATCTTATAAAAAGTTAATTTTTATTTTTTTTTATTGAACTAGAAAATTCCGATTTTAAGACTTAGATCCATGCGGATATTTATTTTTCTTTGGCTCATATGGAAACCATAATCTTCGGACTAAATTCTCTTTAAATTTTTAAATAAGTTTTTAATCAATATACATAAAAAAATATTTTATTCTTATCTCTTATAGAACATGTAAAATATCAAATTTGAATTTTGAAACTTAAAAAAAAAAGTTTATCAATTCTTAACTATTGTGGCAGAATGATAAATAGCTAATTAAATTAAACATTTATCATTTATACTCTTATTAAATTATTTTTTCTTAAACAGGATTATATCAACTTTTACTATATGTCACAACTTTATTAGCGTAAAACTGAAAAATAACTCTAGCATTCAAAGTAAATCAGTTTTTTATCAATTTGAATAAAAAATTGTTTTAAGCATTTAAATAATTTACATCTTTAATTAAACTTCTTAGATTAGAATAGGCTACTATTAAAAAAATTAAATTAAGTTTTAAGTACTGGGACAAAAAAGGAATAAGAATCAAAATTTATCATTTAAACTCTTCTTATTTTCTAAAATTCAACTTTATTTACATCAACTTTTATTATCTGTAAAATATAAAAAAATTAATTCCGAACAACTTTATTAGCGTAAGACTGAAAAAAAATAACTCTAAGCCACATTTAATAGTTGGTTGATAATGAAAAATTTTTATTGATCTCTAAAATATTTAATCAATAAATTTTACAAATTTGAAAACATAAATTTTTTTCAATATATTTATATATTTAAAAATAAACAAGCTAATCAAAAAAGAAAAAAATGCGAATTACAGCTAAATAAGATTAGAGATAATTAAATCTCTAAATTAAAAATATAGAAAATAAAAACAATTTCACTGAACGCTATAGTGTTATTTGATACTTTCAAATAAGCATTCAACCTTGAATATAGTAAACTTTAAAAATGATATATCTCCATGTTATCTAAAATTCGAAATGGTTATTGTTAGAACTTGAAAAAGTCAAACTTAGTATAATTAAAATACAAATAGTGATAATTATTATTTTATAGTTTTCCAAGATAAATTGGTGAATACTGAATTTAGGCTCGTGTTTTGAATTGTAGGACTGATTTGGCTGAGGCGGCGGTGGTTCATCATACAAATTTCTGTATGAACTATTTAAATTATTTGCATTATAAGTATTATTAAAATTTGTGTATCTATCATTGACTCTATCAGTGTCCAGGTTCAATCTGCTGATAAGATTTTTTCTAGTCGGTTGAATTTTAGGTTGGACATAATCGAGGTACGAGCCATTGTTTTTCTCATTTGGATGAAGTATTTTTGAGTATGGATCGCTGAACTTGAGCGATTTTTCGAAATTATTTTTTTTCATAAAAGAATCTTCATTATTATTATTATTATTATTATTATAGTTATTATTAACGCAGTTTTGATCTGATTTGGGATCATTTTTTAGAAGTTTAAAGTCAAGACTAGGAAAAATATTTGCAGTTGATTCCGCAAAACTGGTATTGGCAAAAAATTTGTTTTTCTCTGGTTCTTTTGGCGACGCTGAATTCGAACATTCTTTGTCAGGGTATCCAGGTATTTTAGAGCGCTTGATCTGGTCAAGTAACTTTTTCTCGTACAAATGTCTGGTAGAAGGCAATATTGGTCCAGGAGTCAAGCCTCTATCTTTCAAAGCCCTAAATAGTTCTTCATCTGTGTAACTTTGGATCAAATCTTTGGAGACGATTCCAGAATCGGATGTCAAACCAGTTGGTGAATTTTTCGAACCTGTTTTTGTTTCAATCAAAATTTTTGTTAACTTTTTTTTATACAAGTCGCGCGTTGTTGGTGAAATCGGACCCACATTGACCCCTCTTTTTTTCAATTCATTAAATAGCTCCTGGTCAGATAATCTATCAACATTCTCTATCACATTCATCTTAGAATTTAGTATAAAAAAGTTATTGCTATGATAAAAATGATAATTCTATGTTTATTAATTTTAATTTAAAATAAATTGTTAAATTAGTTTAACATTTTTTAGCTTTTGAAATTTTAAGTTAAAGAATATAATATTAGATAATAAAGAGATATGCTTGAATTATCAATTAGCTATTTTTTTCCTTATACGCTGCTTGTGGAGTATAGGGTCATATGTTGATTTCATAGTAACCTTATTAATTTTTTCTCTTTTGGAAGTGAGCCTTATGCGCTTGCAGAAGAGCCGAAGAATAGTGATCCACTTCTCTAGGAGGATTTGTATCTTGATCTTGTGATCAATTGGGATTAAGTGATCAAACTCTGCACCATCGACTCAACAATTAGCTATTAAATAGTTTTAAAAACTAGCGTGTATCGGTAGCTTGTTAAAAATCAATTCATATTTTTCAATAAATTAAATTTTTCCCAAAAAATATTTTATTATCTTTACAATGAATAGAACAATAGGAGATTACCATTTGAAATGTGGTCAGGTCATATTATAAAAATCAAAAAAATAAAAAATTATTAAAAAGTTTAATTCTTTTTTTTTTGTCCTTATTATCTACTATCATCATCTTTTTTAACTTTATGTTCAATGGTGCAGACAATGGCCAGTACCTTAATTTAACAGTATGATGGAAAATTTGATAATTAAATCAGCTTGCCAAAATGTTTTAAATTCCAAAATTTCTAAAAAAAAAAAGAGTTATGTCACTTTTGGCAACTACGTTGCTATGACTTAATAATAAAAATAATGCTACTCATAATAATGCTAATACTACTACTAATAATAATAATAATAATAGTAATAATAATAATGATATCTTCAGTATAGATATTTCCATCAATTTTAAAATTTTATTCCTTTAATTTATTTACTGGCTAGTAGATTTTTTAATATTTTTAAACTATTAATTAAACTATACAAGATTAAAATTTACAATTTTTAACATAAATTTTTCAGAAATTAAAAAAAATTAAATCAAAACTTTAGATAAAATTTATAAATATACAAAATATACAATTTATGAAAATAATGTTGTCACATTTATTTAAATATTTTAAAAAATACTATCGAACATAAATAAATATATTCTTAATTTAGCTTTACTTTAAAAGACAATTAATTAGCTCTCTTATTCAGAAAAAAGCAAAATTAAATTTTTAAATTTATTCTAAATAATCATTTATTAAACAAAAATTAAATTAAACTAAAAAGTATAAATGTCTTTTATTGAGCCTAATCTTGGTCAAGTTCAACAAAATAAGAAAATTTTACAAGAACTTGAGGAAAAAAAGCGTCGTATGAGATCAAATACAGGTGATTGATTACCCTGCTAATTAAAAAAAAGAGTTTTTAAAGTCTGATTTGGTTTAGCTGATTCTGGTGCAACAGTGTCGTCTTCTTTTCAGTCAACCTCTGATTTCTCTTATCAACAACAAACTGTCCAACCCAAGCCACCAAGTAGCTTTACGCTTTACACAAACTCTTCAACATTAGGCTACTTTATCAACACTGATTCAAATTGCGGCAATCAAATTTTACCTGTTCTACCTAGATTCTGATTATGACTGATTTTGATGCTGACTCACATGCAAATTTCTGCAATCAAATAAAAAATAAAATTAATTCTCTAATTAAAGTATACATTTTTCCTTAATTTTGATATTTATGATAGCATTGACTAATAGGCTGAACCATTACTCAACGATATTGATCCAAATATTAATTTAATTCAATTGAAAAATATTCTAAGCCTAGAACATGGTGAATCAATGAATTTATTTATTAAACGAGCAGATGACCAAATTTTTAGTGAGTGGTCATTTTTTTTTCTAATTTAATATGTTATTTATTAATAAAATTAAAATTAAATTTTTTCAATTTAAGATGTTATCGTGAAATTAAATTCAACTCTTAAGGGTCTGAAAGAATCGATAAGGGACTATTATGAATTAAAATATGAAAAAGACCCGTCATCCATAACCAAAGCTGTAAATTGGAAATATGTGTGGAAAAATTATTGCCTAAGCTTTGATGGCCAAATGCTTTTAGATGATAAAATAGAGCTAAGAAGTTATGGCATTTGTACCAAATCTGAATTAAAATTTGAGAGAATATTTCATCGAAAAAAAAAGACAATTAAATAATATTTTTTCTAAAATAACTGTTAAATAAATATAATATTGTAAGATATTTTTTTAAAATAAAAGATTAAATAGAAAATATTGTAATTGTGCGAATAAAAGAATATAAAGGGTTTAAAGGCTCTTGCATGACAAAATGAATTGAATTATCTTTTTATTTTCTTAAGATGGAAGAGATAAAGTTTACCAACGAAGCTATAGAAACCAATTGTGAAATTCACTTGCTTCCTTTTAAAATTCAATATACAGGTGAAGCCGATGTAAAGTCTTTTTTTAGCTCTTCAATCACATTAAAGAGCTCCGATGATAATAAAAATGAGAGTAATTTTTGTCTAGATAATGTAACAAAATAAAAAGTTAATTTTATCATTAAGTAATTGAGAATTCATTTAGAGGAAGGCCTCTTAATGGAATAAGACTAAATCTCGATAAAAATCAAATAGGTCTTTTAATTTTTTTTTTATTCAATTAAAATAAATTAATTGTTAAAATAAAAAGGTCTGGTTGTCAAAGATAATGGAGATAAAAATTATGAATTAGAAGGAAAATTCAGTGATATTTATTCCTGGCATCTAGATGATCCAAATGTCAATATTGATAATAATGTGCTAAATAAGACAAGAAACGAGTGGTTCAATGTGGCTAAAATTGTAATTATTAATTTATTATTTAATTAAGTCATTTGTTTGAAAGACATAAAAATAAAAATATTTATTTTAACGAAATAAAATAAAATGGCTTAAATTTAAATTATTAATAAATATTTAATTTTATTTAAAATATAATAATTAATTGCTTTTTTTCGAAAAGATACACTCAGATTAAACAAAGAAGCTCAATTTCTTGGCATGTTGATTTATAAACTTCAAAATTAAAATCATTTTAATTTAAACATTAAAAACACTCAAACAAAATAAATTTCATGTAAATAAACTTGTTATTTTGTTATATGTATATAAGTTTATATAACATATCTATAAATTCGAAATTCACACACTTTAAAAATTTCAAATGTATATTTCTAAAGTTAGTTATATGTTTTATAATTGTTTTGATTAGAATAATTGGCACAATAATTGAAAAATGGTAGAGCTGGTTGTGGTAAAAAGGGCGACTTGTGGCAAAAATTTAATTCTGCAGTTGGATTCAAACATTTTGTTTTAGATTTCATTTTTTTCAACGATGTACCATGATGGTAAATTCGTTTGTCTGATTTGGCATTCTTGAATTTTTTGTGATTGTAAACAAGTTTTGTTTGATCAGAGTCCATTTTTCTGTACTTGGCACGTCTATTCTGAAACCAAACTTGAATTCGCATGGAATTTAGATTGAAGCGCGAGCTCAATTGTTCTCTTATAGAAGAATCTGGATAATGAGTCTGCTCAAATACTTTTTCAAGTATTTCAATTTGGCTCGCAGTGAACATGTTTCTGACGCGTTTATTTTCCATATTGGGAAAAAAAGCGTCATTTACTTGCTCTTTTTTGACAGGTGAAGAATTGTAAGATTCCCATGACAAATTTTCGAAATAACTATTAAAATTTTTATCTTGATTATCAATCGAATTAAAAGGTACAGTGGACTGAACTGGATTTGATTGACTAAGATGCTCTAGTTGGCCAAAAGAATAGACAAAATTTTGAAGTAAATTCATCTCTTTTTTAAATGGATTTTAATTTTTTAAATTTGGATTTAAAATTTTTTAAGTGAATTCTATCTTCACTCAATTTATAAGCGAAAGTAATTTATTGGAATTAATAATATCTGCTCAAGAGAAATAAATTGATAGTGATTTGCTTGCTAGATATTTTTTCTATTTGTCTTTGGAAAAAATTTTAAAAATTAAATCCCCCTATATCAGGATCAGTAATTTATGTCAATGAAATATGATGCGATCATATATTTTGAAAATATATCATTTAAATAAGAAAATTGGCCTTATATTTTATTTCCAATAACAGAGAAGAATTAAATGTGTTTAATTTATCAAAAGGCTTTTGTCTGCCAGCACATTGAATGACACTTTAAAAGCTTTGATATTTTAAATTTTGGTTTTGAATTTAATATCATAATCTTTTTATTAATTAAAATAGAATTTTAAAAAATTTAAAAATTAAGATTAAATTAATTTTATATTTATTGAATTAGTTCGAAGAAAATATTTTGTTTGATTTATTTTTGCGTAATAAAAAAATTTCAATTGATCATTGACAAAAAGCTTTTAAAATAATTTATTTAATAAATCTAGGTTTTTTTTCGTTTTCTAAATCGGTTTTAAAAAAATTTTGAAATTAATTTTACTCATATTTTTATTAGTATCTAACACCAAATATTTTCAATAACTTCAAAAATTTTTTGTTAAAATATAAAAAAATTTATTTTCAGCCTTTCCAAATCTGGTCAAATTGACTTAACGATTTTTTGCTTCACTTTTTTAATTTAATATCTGAAAAATATTTAAAATAAAATAAAATAGTAAATAAAAAATCATCTTTTTTATTATTATCAATGTTAATCTTCCAGGATTTCTCTTTAGATTAATTTTATATTTTTCCAAATTAGTTTTCTATTTTTAATTATATATTTAAGTCAACCCAAAAAAATAAAAAATTCTTTTCATTACAGACATTAGCCATGGACCTCAATTTTCTTGTTTTTTATTTTGATACTTGTTTTGAACTAATTGTGCCACTTAATGCTTATTTTAGCTCCTTAGTAAATAAAATATCAAATACATTCCCTAGGAATTAATATTAATAAATTCTATAGTTATATACATTACTTATATTCAAGAAGAAACGTTTATTTTCAGAAAAAGATACCAAACATCTACCGAGCACCAGTATTTTGAGTATACAATACCTGTTATATATATATATGTCTGATATTGAATAACTGATAAGCACTAAAACTGGATCATTCAAGATAAAAGAGCAAAAGCGTATTACTCAAAAATACTATTAAATTTTTTTTATTAATTAAGTGAAAATTAATGTTTAACTTTGGTTGAATTTCATGATTTTGATAATCCTTGATATAAGTACAAAATTTTAAACAACAAATTTTATGGTAAAATTTTTATCTGATTATTTTTTTAATCAGATTAATTATAAAAATTCAAGAAAAATATATTAGAGAATTAAAATATGCGTTGTTTTTTTTTTAATTATCTAAAATTGAATAAAAAAGTCATAAATACCTGATGTCTTAAAATGTTAAGAAAGAATATCCAAAATAATTAAATTTAACCTAAAAAAAATTCTTATAAAATTTTATTATTAAAATCTGTTTTTAACAAATTAATAAACGAATTTAAAAAAAATGATTTTCATAACAAAATTCATCTATAAAATTCAAATATTATAAAATTAATGTTTATACAAAAAAATTTGGTTTTTTAGTACATTTAGCAAAAAAAAGTCCAAAATAATATTAGTTTAAATTTGTTCTTTCGTTTGGGTCGAACATTTTACTAAATGATATGAAAAACCTGAGATAATAGGGACCATATTTAATACTTTTTTTTTTCACATAAAACAAATACAGGAAGATTTGTACACAATTATCGCCTTATTGGAAAAAATAAAAAATAAAACGAAAATATAAAAAACATTCATTCTCTACTCGTAGCCATCGAATGAGCCAAGATACTCCAAAGCAGCTCGGTAACAAAATTGGTACTGATCCTCAGTTTGTACCATAGCCGATCTTTGTGTCCTCAATATTTTAACTGTATTAAACACATCAACTAAACCCTCGAACCTCATTCTCTCTAAGACAATACTAAGTGTAATAAAAACGCCTGTTCTGCCGACTCCGGCCGAACAGTGCACAGTTATAGGACCAGTTTGACCAAATTGTTCTTTGGTCTTGTGAACTTGACCAATTAGCTCAATAATACTCTCCCCTGACTTTGGAACGCCTTGTTCTGGCCAGTCAACAAATTGAAATTGTCTTATTGTCCTAGACTGACCGTCTCGGGCATCAGTGACTTTAAATTCTCTCAGAATATACTGAGACATATTGTACTCGGCTATTGGATCCACTACAAAATATTGGTAGCGAATGGATCGCTCATTTGGCCAATATTGAGCACACTTTTCTCTACCCATTTCTCTCAATTTGGTCAACATCACAATTATGGTACTATTGTGCTCCCACAGCATTCTCCAAAAGTCATCAATTGTCTCCACAAGAGGTGCTTGGGTGGCAATGTATGCTTTTCTGTACTTGTAGCCATCAATAAAACTAGCATTAATGTAGTCTGTTCCGGACGCCTCAGGGCTGCCAGGAAGGCTTTGTAGAACAACTCTGGTCGCTTCGTAGGGCAGAATGTTTACTAAACGATTCTTGAATTTGTTGGCTGGTAGATTGGCGCTGTGGAACTTTGACTGAGGTGCTTTGATGCTTGACAGCTTTTTGTACTCGAGTTCCATTTCTGTGAGCATTGATGACGGATCATCGGCCGATACTTGCAGCAATCTTTGCAAATGTTGGTACAAATTGCGGCTCAGTATTTCAGTGTGTCCGGTTTGATAGGCTTCCAGAAGCGCTTCGTAGCAGAACACGTACTGATCCTCGGTCTGTACCATATAGTTACGCTGGGCTCGCATACAAGTAACATAGCCGTATATATCGAGTGTTTTGTCGCTGCCCATACGCTCCAACATGGTGTCTACGACTATGTAGCAGCCCGTTCGACCAACACCGGCCGAACAATGCACAACCACTGGTCCGGCATCAGACGGATTCGAGCTTTTAACTCTGCGCACAAATTGCAAGAATTGTGTCGGGTGCTCTGGAACTCCGTGATCTGGCCAGGCCGTGAATTGAAAGTGTCTTATCTCGCGCCTAGTCTCGTAGTTTATGTTCGAGCTATTGCTCGACATTTGACTTTGAGCATATAGGCCAACAGGTGATATGACAAAAGTTCGTATGGTGTAGGCGGACAATTCAGTTTGATCGGCTAGGGTGACCTGTATGCAGTTGTCATAGAGCTCAGAGCCTTTGCTTGGCCAGTATTGATCGCATTTGAGGCGATTTCTCTCCTCCAATTTGGTCATCATTACTATTGTGCATGTTTGCTGTTCCCATACCATGCGCCAAAAATCTCCCATGGTAGAAGGCAATGGACCCTGTGTTGCTATGAAACCATTTCGTTTCTTGCATCCATCGACGAAATTGGCGTTTATGTAGTCGCTACAATTTGATTGTAGAACATTGGATGCCTCATTGATTCCGGATGTATCTGTTAATTAAATTTAAATAAATAAATAAATAGCTCATTACTAAAAATAATAAAAAATTGGCCAAAATCAATTAATTAAGTTAAAATGTTTATTAATTGATTAAATGCTATCTTGAGAAAAAAAAATCTTATTTTCAATTATTAGTTTTGATTTTTATCATTCAATCTATTAATAAAATATTAAGCTTGCCATTTGGTTTTATACCTTAATTAACCAAAATCAATACCAAATATTATCATAAATATTATATTAGTCAATTTTTGATTGATATGTTCTCATTATATATTAGATTAAATTAAATAAAATTAATTAGCTTATCAAGTAACTAGACCTATTATTGCTAATTATCTTTTACCAAAAAATTGTATCTTTTTATTTCATTTTATAAGCGAAACAAAATAAACTAATTAAATTTTCTATTAATTTTTAATCAAGTTTTATATCTCAAATTTTTTAATTAAAAAAAATCAATTATCTAAATTATAATAAAACTTGTCGCTTCAAAATCAATATTTTTTTAATATAAATTTTTACTCATAGACAATAAAAGAAAACCAAGCTGATTTTCAATGGTCGAATTTGTACCATTTTATACTCTATTTAGTTTTTAAAGAGATAAAACTTTGTTTATATTTTTAAAACTAAGACATAAATTAGGCAAAAAATTTTCTTTTATTTCTCTAATAAGAAAATAGATATCTAATCTATGAATACAAAGCCAATTCAATACATATACATTTCCAGAATGCTTACTTTTGTTTTGATAATTAACTCCGGGTGGAAGAGGTGGTGGTGGCGGTAAGGGTGGACTAATCTCGCCAAAGCTAACCATTGAATTAGAATTGGTGAAATGAGAGCTTGGCAAACGAGATAACACAACTCTGGAGTGATCGTAGGCAACCACATTGGCGTATCTGTTTTTCTGTCTATTCAGCTCTAAGCTCGAATGCTCCCAAGTAAACTGCTGACCAGGTTCTATGGACTCATATTCTTGGGTAAATTTGCAATTATTGTCCAATTTGAGCATTTCGATGTGCTGGGCCAAGTAGTCGATTTGAACTGGGGGGTTGACAAGCAAGGCTTGTGTTGGATAGTGGGCTCGTCTGTACTCTATTGGATCATATTGGTTTATTAGTCCGAGAGCAGTGCGATTGAGAGTGCCAGTGAACGTGTTCATAAAGTCCTGTTGAAGTAGCTTTTGTGTGACTTCAATTGAAGTGTACAAACTTTCGCCTTGTGGTGCGGCCATGTTTCGAATTGGACTGGCAGCTGTAAGCAGTCCATTGTTGTTAATCAAAGTGTTTGTGTTGTGACTGCTTTGTGAGCCCATGTTGTTACTATTGTTGACCGAACAGCTGAGTAGAGCGGTTGTGGGCGAGACAGTGGTGGAAGAGGACGAAGATGACCGCGAGTCTGAATTTTTCTTTACGCTGTTCACAGTGTATGATCCCATGTTGTTCATTAATACTTGGGTATCTACGGCATTTTTGCCAGTGGTTATTGTAGACGATGTAGCCGAATTGGCATTAACTACATTGTCTACAAATTTTGCGCGCTTTTTTTTCACATTAAATGCCACGGCCATTATCAATATGAAAACGATAATGAAGAGAATTAGGGCCGTGCCTATCCATATAATGCTTTGGTAATTGCTAAGCTTTATACTTGACAGATGTGAGTTGAGAGCGTAGCGAGTATTGAAAACAGGCGAGTATGGCGAACTAGTAAACAAATCGCTGTCCATTAGATAAGTTGTTTTGATGCCTGAAGAAAATATGTCACTTAGGCCAAGCATATTGCCCATATTGTTTGAGTCATCTGTGAACGCTACAATGTAGGCTCTGTAGTCAAAGCCTTTTATCAAAGGTCGATTTCTAAATCGACCAAATTGATTGCCATCGCCAAGTATAAACTCTCTTGGCCAGTGCTTGGCCTCGAATTCGGCCGCTATGTAAGCACTTACGTTTGACAATGTTTGATTGATAAGTGAATACTTTAGGAGTAAATTCATATCTTTTTCTTGTCCTATGTCGTCTATGTATTGGTCATGTTGAAGTTCATAGCCTAAAGGAACAACTACAAACCAATACTTGAGTATGGGACCATGAAATTGAGAAGCATTGCCATTTTCAAATCTGACTGTATTATCATCGTATATTTGGACAATTCGTGGTGAGTCAACTCTCAATGGTTTGTCTACTTTGGTCTTGATGTGCTTTTTAATTGGTTGACTTGGTATGCTATTGGCAAGTATTGAGCTTATGTTGAAGTCGTAGTCTGTGTATGGTGTTAGCCCGTTGACTAGCCATGTGATACGAATGCTTGGATCGTCTCTGGCAGGCGCTCGAATGCTCAGCACAAGACCTTTGTGGAATGTGACCAAAGAGCCGTTTGACTCTTGGTACACTTTTGGTCTGTCCACATAACTGATTAGAAATTTGTCAATTTTAAAGTCTTTGCTTGGCTCTGGTGGCATCCATGAAAATTTGACCGATGTTGAAGTGAATTCTAGAATTTCGACTTCTCTTGGCTGATTTGAGCCAGTGCCACTCTTGGAATAGTCGACTATGTGTTTTTGTTCCTCTTGTTGCAAGCGATAAGCTATTTTAACTGGACTCTCGGGGCCCTCTGTGTCTGATCGATCGACTACCAGAACTTTGATTGCATAGTCCCGGTCTTTGTTTAGATCTTCGAGTATAAGCTCAGTTTGGTCTATTGGCTGGTCAAATGCTCTCCATTCATCACTGGACAAACTCTCCACATCGTAATGCATATCGTCGTAGCTGTGTATGCCATGCAATTCTTTAAAGTATATTCTGAACAGCTTGTAGTTTTGATGACGATTGGGTAGTTCCCATTTTATGCTTATCTTGTCAGCTTCGAAGCGAATTACCTGCAGGTTTACAGGAGGATCTATGTCGGTGAGCAGTGTGCGGAAATGTTTGATACATGGCTCACTGAACAGCTCTGGATTATCCATCGATATGGCAACTAGTTGTACAATGTACTCGCTGTTAGGTCTCAAGTTGTACAACTGAAGCTCAGTATCGGTCAATCTATCATGGGTAATAACATTGTTTGGCTCGGATTTTAGGCTGTACTCAAGCTTGTAATAGGTTGGAAGCACTTTGGACAATGAAACACTGTTCCATTTTATCAAAATACTTCTGCTGGTCAATTTTTCCAATTGAATAGTCAACTTGTTTTGATCTTTATTGAAATTAATTTAATTTATTGATATTTTTTTAACAAGAATTTAAGTTATCGATTGCCTAGCTTGTTATAATTATAATAATTTTGATAAATATTTTAATAAAAAAGATAACAAAAGACTTTTTGATGATTAAAATTTTGAAAAAATAGATAAGTTTTTGAATCAAATAAAGATAAATCTACTTTAATTTGAATTAAATTGGTTTTTTAACTTAAAATTTTATAGGAGAAAATTTCAAATATTATAAACTTAAATAATTTAGAAATTTTCTACAATACAATTCTAAGTCAAACAAGCCAATTGATACAAAATTAATTTAAAAGAAAAAGTTACATATTAATTAATATTAAATCCAAATTTATTAATTCTTCTAATGGTATATAATTAAATAAAAACTGATAAATAAAAAGTTAAACAATTAATTTAATTTTTTAATAAAATATTTAGATATATTTTATATCACTTGATTTTCAATCTGAACATAAATTGTCTGCAAATAAAGTTTATTTTGTTAATTTTTGTCCAGTAAACAAGCTAACTATTTTCAATTAAATAATTAATCATGTAAATTTAAAAATTTGCTATTTTAATAGAATTTAAAAGAGCAAACTAATTTTAGAGTAAATAATAAAAAATCAATAAAAAAAACTAATAAATTTGGATATTTAATTATTTAAACAATTAATAACTATGAACAAGCAAACAAAACTCGTTTTATCTATAGCTTTAAATCTAAAATTTATTATTAAATGCATTTCCGTGATTAATCATCTAAAATTGGTGAAAAAAAAGCGGAAAAAAAATCAATTAATAAATTGGCTAGATTAATAATGCACTTTTATTCGATTCTGGGTGCATATTTGGTTCAAGTCTCCTTAAGATAGATTAAAAATGATAGATAAAAATAACTTACTAATTATTCGATGAACAAAATATCCCGAGTCAGATAAAGAGATAAAATTTTTCTGATTCTGATTAGAAAAAGTGTTAGACTTGGGCCTATTGGGTTTTTTTCTTGGCAAATAGGGTTTGGTGATGTAAATGAACGAACCGAATGTAGCTCGGTGACCGATGCTGGTCGTGGCAGGCACTGCCAACAGAACTAGATGCAAGCAAAGATGGTACACAATCAAATAGGACCTCATTGCTAATCGATTTAAAATTGCTTTGACAGACCTATAAGGTATTGTCTAAGCTTTTTCTTAATTAAGTCTAAATCGATTTTAACTAACTTTTAAAGCTCACGTAAAATCAACAAGGAACACACTTATGCTAAACAACTTGAGCTCTTATAATTAGAAAAAAAAACCCAACAAAATCAAACAATCATTTTAATATATATTGAAAGAAATTCAATATTTATTCAAAATTATTTTATTCGGCATTTTTATGAATTTTTTAGATAGAAAATTAATGAGTATAACTGGGTATGAAATCAAGATAAATTCTTCTATAGAACAAAAAAATAATAAAAAAAATTTGCATCTTTTATCAGATTAGTTTTCTTCTAGGTCGAAAATCGATAACTTTGCAGCTTTTGCTTTTGATATTTCCTTAGAGTTGTTGAAAAATATTCACTTACTTATTTGAGTAGATATGCGGAAAACTGCTTCGGCTCCATTCGGCACACTGTCACTATTCGTCTTGGCATAAATACGAAACTCATAATGACGATCATATTCTTTTAATTAAAGGAAAAAAATTATTTTATTTAGATAAGATAGTTTTTAGAGAGATAAGATAAATCAGCTTATATTCAAGACAATAGGCCGTATCGGAGATCTAGGCATTTAAATCTCTTCAGGCATGGTTTAATTAGACACGGTATCTTAAGATAAGCAGTAATACAATCAATTTTTAATTAATTATTGTTAAATAATTTTATATATGTTACTAAAATGATTAATTTTTTCTCTTTTGAGCCCATAGTGATGGGGTTTTTGATTTTTTCTAATTAAACCCTTGATCACAAACAAGAATTATAAATGTAAATATAGAATTTAATTTTCATTAATACACTAACAATTGATAAATTAATTTTATTAATAATTGCTAAAATGAAAAAAGACAAAATGATTGATGAACCAGATTCTGGTAGAAAAAATTTCCAATCTACCAATGACTGTTTTTGCACCTAAATTGATAAAAGATTGAAATTGCTGGCTACTTTTGGAAATAAATATTTTAAAAATTACTGACAACCCATTACTTTGAGAATACCTAGATTTTTTATGTCATTACCAAACTAGACTCTGAGAGAGAATATTTTTCGCTATCGATTGACACTATTGGCAACCTAATTGATTTAAGTTTGCGGTTGCCAGGTATTTTTGAATTAATAATTATCAAAATTTAAAATCAAATTCCAAATTAAATAAGACAAAAATTGTCAGTTCATCTTTTTTTTAAATACTTAGTTCAAATTTCTAATTATTATCTTTTAACAATAAATTACAATTCCTTATTTAAAGTTTTTTAATAAATAAATTGATCTAAATTAGTGCCAATTGAATAATACATTGGCAATGTGTTGAACTTTAACTTTAAATAAACATACCCCATTTTGAGCTTGGAAAAGATATGTGATTGGTTTGGCCATTGACTTCATATCTGTCATTGTTAAAGTGAATAACATAGGTGCTGATCATGTCTGGCTTGGTAGATGGTGGCTGCCATTTGATGTTCAATTGGTCATTGTAAATCTCAGAGCGAATGTTCTCGGGCTTGCCGGGTCCCTCGTCCAGAGTGGTGACGAGCAAGGGGCTCGACCTTTGGCCATCGCCCTTCATGTTATAGGCAAATATTTGTATCTGGTACTGGCTATTGGGCTCGAGATCAGTCAGCATGTACTTGAGCTTTTTGACATTGTTTGTCTTGCGCTTGAACACTTGGGTGTCCTGAAGATCACCAGGCAGTGAATTGGGGCCCGCGCCGCTAGGATTCACCTTGTAGTAGTGGATCTCGTAGCCTTTGATGTTGTTGCTTGACGACTGCTCCTCGCGCCTCGGCGCCTTCCATTCCAGCTCTATTGTCCTCGATGTCACTTCAACCACTCTAAAGTCCTGCGGCTCTCCTGGCACTAAATTTAAAATTACCAATAACCAAATAATTAAAAAAATTTTTAATTCATGTATTCGACTAATAGCTGCCCGATGCATTGATCAACTTGTCCGCACCAAGCATCTGAAAATTCTCTTAATCAACAAAAATTGTTTTTTTTTTTATTTTCTGTTTTTTTGTGAGTCTTTCTTTCTAAGTGTGAACTAAACCTAAAGAGATTTAAAGTTTTAATTAAGTGACTAAGTGCTGAATTTTTTGTTTATAAACCAAATTAATTAGTACAAAATCGTGTTATTATAAACCTAGTAGTTAGAGCAGCATTTGTAGGCATTCATTTAAAAAAAAGAATGAGAAACCTCGGTCTTCTACGGAGTCTTTATCGGAGATAATCCGAATTAGACTCTTTTAAATAGCGTGCCCTCAAATAGGCTTACACAAGCACTGAACCAACATGATGGCAAATGTTCGTGTTTCCATAGAGACCGAGTGCTTGCTGCTGAGGCGCTTTTTGCCAAAGCAAATATTAAACGGAACAAATTTTAATAACACGCTTGAGGAGAAATAGAAAATCTCTTAATTTTTAGTAATTATTTATTTTCATGATTATTTATTGGAAAAATGAAAGAGAAAAATAGTGGCTCCTAATTTTTGTTATCTGTGTTTGGGGCGAGAGAAAGAGGCATGAAATATTTGTGGCGTGTTATTAGCAGGAAATTAAGGAATAGAGAAAAAAAAAAATTTTTTTTTCTTTAATTAAAACCTTGTCTAATAATAAGATTTTGCTAATTACATAAAATTATCAAAAAATTATGATTTCTCGCCTGAATTAGTCGAATACATAAAAAAAGGTGTTCATAGATCGAGTTGGCTACAAAACAAACCTGCATCCAAAGTCCTAACAAGAACAAAGTCAGTGGCCGGACCCTCCAGGTCATTTTTGTTCACGGCACTGATCTGAATTTTGTATTCAGTATTTGCTTTTAGGTTGTCGATGCGAAATTTTCTCAAATTAATATTCTTGAGGAGTATGGGCGTATAGATAAGATTGTCTGTGGAGTACTTAATTTTGAAGCCGACCCATTCGGGCTCGACAGTCGGCGGCAACGACCACTCGAGAGTGATCGACTGTGCGTCTTTGCCCGCCACACTAACGCTGTCCACTCGCACAGCACCCGCCATACGCCCCACTACTATCAATAACACTAGACTCAATAGCATTGTCTACATAGGTTTACATAGTCTTACTCGGAAACATGTTCCGCTAGTAGTCTGAAAAAGAATACGTTAATTAATATGGTTGATGTTGAGATGAATTTTTGTTTTTTTTCAAAGAAGAGAGTGTGAGTACACGCGTGAGTAAATTTTTTTTTGCATGTACTGGCCTCTATTTGTAAATCGGACACGAAAAGTGACTGATATAAAAAATTGGCCATTTATATGACCCAGAATTTTTATGGCTTTAGTCTAAGTCTTCATTGAGATGACAAGTATGATCTTTTTTTTTATATTTGGGTCTTTTGATATTCAAAATTGGCTATAATTTAATTTTATTTGACTTATCAAAGCTTATTTTATCGCTGTTGTAAATGATTTATCCCTTTTTGCTTATCGCATCTAGCATTATATTGCCCGGACCCAAATTGGAAAGCACGCTATCTTTATCTATGGCCAAACTTGGCCTTTTCTTGTCTCTATAATAATTTTTTTACTTGAAACAAAAATAAATTCTGATAATCACTTTTTTCCAAATTAATCTTGATCCCAATAAAGCATTCCAAATCCAATTACTGGCTTTGCTAATTGGAAGGAAGTCTTAGAACAGACTTGAACATTGTGCAGAGTCTATAATCTATTATTTACTCCTAATGAGAATAATCTCTTATTTAATTTTTAATTGTCATGAAATTTTGTTTGAAAAAAAGAGATTTATTTAAATTTTGACCCTTTAATTTGATTAATTTATCCAGACAAATGGTGTCTTGCTAATCAAAATTCTACACTCTGTCCCGGCTACTAGATGTTTAGTACGTAGCCGGGCATATGCAAAATATAAGCTAATACTAACTTGTCATTAAAATTGATTTAAATTACGCTAAACCGATCAATAAAAATAATGAAATAGATCTTAATTAACAATTGAGCAAAAATGAATCAAATTAAATTTACTAAAGTGAGCTGACAAGCGATAGATCAAGAAATTCTGATCCGGAATAATTAATAAACTTAATTTAAAAACAAAATATATACTTTTATTCAACAAAAAATATATTCATTGTCTTTATATAGTTTAAATCATTTGTAAAAATTCTAATTGATAAACTTAAGTATCTGTTATTAAGTATAAGAAATCTTTTTTTTGTTTCTTATTATTGATTATTGAAATAATAATCAAAAATAATTTCCTTTTACAAAATAAAAAAAAAAAAGAGAAGAAACCTTTTAATAAATGATTCAATAATTAAAATAAATGAATAGAAATGCCTTTTCGAAATTAAAGATAAATCAAATTTTTCCTAATGAAAGCAGTATTTTTTCCTAATTATCTCAAAAAGAATGGTCAATATTTGAGTAAATATTAACTAAGTGGACGGATCTTGAAGTTTACTTTAAATTATTTTGTGCCAATAAACATCAGCTGTGTTTATTTCCAAGATAGAGTCTTGAAAACCAAATGAAGCATTAAATTTAACATGATATTAGCTAGATCAAATAGAAACTAGTCGTTTTTATTAATATCCTAAAGCAAACCTGATTAAAAATAATTAACTTTTGTTTTTCTAATGTATCGATTGATTGAGCCCAGAAAGGCTACAGACAGGAGCAAAAATCGCTAAAAACGCTAGCGATAAACATCATTAAACGAGTTTATCATTTATTTGCTATTCCTATGAGACAGCGGTCTTAAATAGAGAATAAGCACGTTTTAATAAAAGACATGAAATTTAAATATGTCAAAAATTTGATAAAAATAAATTGATTGATTTAAATCAACCAGGCCGATACTAAATTTGATTGATTTACATTCTAAATTCTCATGTTAAGCAAGACTTGGCTGAACATTATCTATATATTTAACCCTAATCTCACCAAATATTCATTAATTCTAAAACAAATACTAGTTTTAAAGTGTGATGCTTATTTTGTAAAAGTATTTTTTAAAACCTTGTGCTATCCCAAGATTAGCCACGATTAAAAGCTTGTAATCTAGTCAAAAATATACCATGGCCAAGGATTACCTATTCACTCTAAACATACTACCAATGTTTCATTTTTTAAAGTTATTTCTCTCAGAATATTGAAGCTAAACTAGTAGAGGCATGTTTCCGATCATTTCCGGCTTGAGTATATCAAATTATGTAATCTCACTCAAATTGCTTTTAAGAGATTAAATATCAAATAAAAATAATAATTTTTTATTATGCTTATTAAATGTAAATGTATCTAATAAAGAGCTTCTATCTGATTTAAATTTACCATTTTGAACAAAATTAAAATAAAATACCAATTATCAATTAAAAGCTTTTTTCTTTTTAATTAATTTCTATGATACTGTCAAAGCAATACAAGTTTTATTTTAATTTTGTTTGTTTACTGGGTCAATTTTTTGTTTTAGATTCAAAACTAATCTCCTCGGGATCTTTGAAAGGATTCCTAGTTAATTAGACTAAGCTAGATGGTATACTAGATTGAGAACCGAGATACTGGAGACAATTAAATTTAAGAAATTGAAACTCTAAATCTAATTCGAATAAAAAAAATAATTAAACAGAACAAAAACTATTGAATAAACTTAACTTTAAAAAAAAATGATTAATTAAATCAAAATTTAAAGTCTGCGCTGAGATAAATGCAAAGAATGGATGTGGTCAGCGTATATCAATGAGAAAATTTTGTGGCAAATTTTTTATTTTATAAATGAGCACATATGAGAATTGTTATTTAGACTGCAGACTAAACAAACTTTGAGTTACCTTATAAAAATGATTAGAAAAATTAAGATTAAAGTAAAAGTTTATTTAGTGCTAAAATGCTTCTAAACTAAAACAATTTCTTTTTTTTATTTAACAAATATTAATTAATTTAAGTAAAAGATTATATCGCCAAAAAAGAAACTATCCGTAAGGCTATATATCTATTCTGTTTATTTAATTTGAAATATCTAATCGATATACATGCTCGAACAATATTTCAAATTTTATTACAAATTAAATTTATTAAACTAGAACATTAATTAACAAGTTGGCCTTTGGTTATTGATTTTAATGCTTCGTTTCGTATCGCCTACATTCAAAAAATTGACAATTTTTTTCTATCTTCCAATTAATCAAGGACCACTGCTAATAAAACTAAAAAAATTAAAACTTTGTTCTTAATTCTATCCATAACATGGTTTAATTTTCATATTTTTATTTAGACCAGTAAATTAAAATAAATAGATAAAAACAAATACTATTAGAAAAAATCCTCAAATGTCCGATATATTGATCGGAGAAGAATCATACTTTATGACAAAGTAAATAAATTATGAATTATCTATCTATTGATGTGATCATAATTTTGCATGATATTTGCTCTTTTTCCTGAATTAATTCGATTAAATACTCAAAAGGCATTTGAATTGAAATAAATCGATGCCGGAAATTCCAAATTTAAATATTTAATCTAGATAGACAACAAGAAAGAAAAAGCTAAAATTCCAATTAAGTTAATCTCTGTTACTCTTAAGTTTTATGATTGCCTAGGGCTTTAGTTCTTACGTAATTACAAATGTTCACAAATTGTTCAAGTCTTATATTCACCAATGGTCCTAAGATCTTTTACCAATTTTGAATTCAAAAATGAAACTTAAATAATAAAGTCTGAATAATGGTCAGAAATTCAATTAGCGGAATTCAAGTGAGCCTAATCTGGTAATTGAAAGCACTGAGCTGCATCCATCTAGCCAAATTAGCCTTAAATTAAGAGATATATGGCACACAATCGTCTTATAGGATTTTCAATCAGACTCTTAAGAAGTCTTGAAATTAGTAATTCATTTGATAAAATTAACTAGCTTATAAATAGAATTAGTTGTCGATTTGTGTTGTCCATAGGTCCTTTAGGAAAAGTTTTCTCTCAAAATAGCCCGATCTAATTATAACAACTATATCGGGTTCTACAACAACAAAAAAAATCCTAAAAGTCATAAAAAATTCAAACATATAAAATCAAAATTAATTATTTAATTCGTTTATATCACATAAATTAGAAAATTGATTTTTCCTACGTCGCAGACCCCTAATGACAATTTTGCTTTATAAATTAAAGCTAACAAAATAAATTATTTAATATATGGAAGAGAGAAAACTTTTTTTAAGAGAGAAATTGAATTTTTCCTCTAATTTTTTCTCTTTTATTTCAAAGCAATAAATCAATTGTTTTTAAATATTAAAATGTATCTTAAATAGCTCGGAGTTGGATTACTTTGGCCTCGATTGCTTTTCATGCATAACTTTTTTGACAAAAATTCGGCACTCAATTGCCTATGGGGTCTTAACGCGGAATTAGAACAATTGAGTAGAAATAAATTGAAAATTATTAACAATAAAGAATCTAATTTTGAAGAGGCTTTATGATGATGATAATTAACTTGATTAAAAAGCTCTTACGTTCACATTCAAAACTTTCTTGAGCTTTTTCTTTAGCTCTTTAAATTTAAATTAGGAAAAAAATTAGATCGCTTGAGATTTAAAAAACAAATGAGGAAATTTAAATAAAAATAAATTGATTAATAAACTGATAACCATAAATTAAACACTTTATTAGTTTTATTTATTTGATGACCACAAAAAAAGTATCCCTAGCGCTTTTATATTCCCACTTAATCTGTCTCTATTTGCACTTTAATATCCGATTCACAAGATCTTGTCGAGATAAGACACAACACTTATCAGTCTCAAGAGATATTTAAATTTTTTGTTAAACTCGATAAAAATCAATTTTTCGAATAAACAAAATACCAAACATTTTAAACAAAGCCCATTTCTCAAACACTTGACCCTAATGACTATTTGCACTTGAGCTATAAGGAAATAACAGCTTTCTTTAATTAATTAAAGTAAACATTTAAGAGCTTTTTTGCCTAATTGTTTCAGGTGTAGGATGTTTATCAAGTAGTTTTATTTTTGTTATTTTCTTATGTTAACTCTCTTAAAAAACTTATTAAAAAAAAGTAAAAATTGCTCTCTTTAAAGTCTGTAAATGAAAAGGACACCAATGGCATAGTCAGATTTTATTTTTCTATAAACTAAATTATTGATTAATTTAGCCACAAGGGCTTAAGTATTTTCCAAAAAAAAAATCAATTTGATATAAATAAAATTTTAAATTATCACAATCTCAGCAGGAAATGTGATATTTATTGAAGATTAAGTTAACTCGATCTATGAACGACAGGATGTAATCATTAAATCAGTACTTACATTTATCAGCATGGTCACTTGGTTCTTAAAAATATAAAATTATTTTTAATAAAAGACAAGAATATATTTTTGTATACCTTTTGTTGTGAAGTATAAAATTTGGCTCAGTTGGCTCTCGACATTGTAAAGTCTTGCAGTGATTTCAAAAGCGTACGATTTGTTTGGCTCAAGATTGGTCATGTTGTACTCGAATGGAAGTTGATAGGCCAGAAAATTTTGAATTTGGCGCGTTAATAAGCGCTTAAGACCAATCTTTCGAATCAGGTCAATACCGGCAATGCGCCTAAATGGTTTTAAAGAGGGCCAAAATTTATCTTTTTTTAAATAAATTTCAAAATTTAAATTTTTTAGTATTTCATTTTCTTCCAAATGACGGTAGGCCGCCGACTCTAGATTAACATTATTTAGGTTATTATATTGTCTATAAACGTATTTAAGAGTGTCTAGATTAATGTTCCATTTGAGTAAAGCAAAAGTTGAGTTAATGACCAAAGTTTCCAAGTTATAAGGAGAATCAAACTCTTAAAAAAATTTAATAAAAATAATTAATTTTAAGTTTATCAATAACATACTTTTGTTAAATCCTTTTATCTCAACAATTTGAGAGTAAGGCCCTTCGCCAAGCTCTTGATTAACAGCAGACATTCTCAAGAAATAAGAGCCGAATTCATTAGAGCCTAATTTAGAATTTATGCTCAATAAATAAGGCATATCATGAACCGGAACTTTGACCATATTCCAATTACGGATCGGATTAGTCACCTGATTAGTGTGGTAAATTACAAAATACTTTAATTTTAAAATACAATTAAACGAAAATTTAAGATAAAATATTCTTTATAATTACCATCAATTTTCCATTTGCATCATCTGGTTCATCACATTTTATCAAATATAAATTTTCATTTTGAAAAGTGTATCTAATATTTTTGACATTTCCAGGTTCTTTGATAGAGCAAATTTATTTTAAATAAATTACATGAATTCAATTTTACTTGCTGCAGCGGTCCTGACCACCAATGGACCAGTAGGTAAACTTTTACCAAGTTGATTTACTGCCACTACGCGAAATTCATATAAAGTGTAAGGTTTAAGCGAGTTTCCAATTTTGACTCTGGTACTAGTAGTATTAAAAATCGAATAGTCCAAACTACTATCTATGTTATTATCTTCTGGTTTTTTTCTGTCTGCAGGAATTTTTTTATATCTTATCAGATAATAATTTATCTCCGATATTCCACCAGGCTTCCATTCTAATTCTATTGAATTGAAGTAAATTGTGGTCACATTAGGACCGATTGGTGTCTCTGGTTTTGCTGTAAAAGGAAAATTTTAAATTTTTTTTCTTAAAATCAGTAAATTTAACATTTATTTGTAAAATAATTATTCAACAAGGTGCATATAAGGTTTCCACATTTCTGGAAAGGGATGGTCGGACTGTCGTAATTAAACTAATAGATTAAATTAAAGAAATAATGCCGGATATCAACATTCAACATGCTTTAAGATGATTATATCTCTAAGAGAATAAAAATTTTTGGATAACACTCAAAAATGAAAAATATTTGCCTTTTATTAACAATGTTAAATTATAAAGAATAAGACCAAACGAGTTTTGAGCTTGACAAGTATAATTTTTTGACTCAGTTAGATTATTCAGCTGTAAAATGTCTACATTATTTGGTAAATATCTTTGGTTCATGGTCATGGAATTAATTTTAAGGTGATGTCTGGCAACAAGCATACGATCACTCAAATCCAGTATCTGGTTCAAATTTCCTATTAAAGCAAGCAAAAACAAGCGTATAGTTAACAAATTTAGATTTTTTTTTTAATTATTAAATTTAATTTAAGAAAAAAACTTTTACATTAGTTTTTTTCTAAATTAATTTACAACAGTGTTAAAACTCATGCTAAAATAAAAACACACCTTCAAGCCATTTAACCCTTGGCCTAGGCATTCCATTTGCATTACAAGTCAAATTAATCGAAGAGCCATAATCCAATTCGATTAAAGATCTTTTAGGCAGCAAAAAGCTTGGTGGCATCAAGCGGTCTAATTTATTTAATATGCAGGGTTAGTTTATTATTAATTATTAATCATTTTATATAAGTAGTGTTGCTTAAAATTTGGTGAAAAAATTAGATCTAAAGACTTACTTCTGAGCATTATAGAGGTTTCAGCCGAATGTGTTCCAAAAGAATTGGTTGCCGAGCATAAAAAGTCGATCTCAACTGAATCAAACAAGTCGGATGGCAAAGAAAGTCCATTTATGTATAGGTTATGTTGTACTGTATCTAAATTTAAAAATTTTATTATAGGCATACATTTTTTTCCTTTCCTGGTTAGAGATAAACTCTATCCAGATGATTATTTTTTAATCTCATCTTTAAAAAAAAGCTAATAATATTGATAATAATTAAAAAAATTATTTAAATTCGTGGTTTATCACCTGTGAAAAAATTTATATGTCATATTTAATTCTGACTCGAAAAAAAGTATTTATAATTAGGAATATATCTTGATTAAAAATTAGGTATTTTGATCAGCGATCTTTTATTTTTTTAAAGCATTTGTCACGTCTCAAATGAGAACCATTTGAGTTGGAAAATTTGAATAAATCAGCATATGGGAAAAATAAAATTCAAAAATCTTAACTATTTACACACAGATAAATAAATAAAATTTACCTAAAGACATAAAATTACTAAATACTTACTATCGTTTATGGTTGAAAAATTGCTAAAATATTTTCTATTTCCGAAGTTAATTGGTATGTTAGATTGGTACCATTGAACGCCCGAGGGCGAGTTTAAATTGGTCACGTTGCACTCTAATTTGAACAAAGCACCAGGCTCGACAGACTTGGGAAAAGTAATTGTAGTAAATGGGAAAAATGCTGACTTTTCACGCACTGGCAAAACATTTAGTACTACTGTCTGTTCATCTTGGCCAAATCCATTCTCAACCACACAGGTAATGTTCATTTTAGAATTGCTGGCATCTATGACACGCAAATAGCTCACATTGGTACCGTAAATAATGCGAAATTTTTTATGATTTTCGCCCAATCTTTTGTTATTTTTTTTCCATGAAATTTGTGCCAATGGAAAACTTTGTACCCTACACTCAAACACAATGTCTCCCTTAACCAATATGGTCGCATTTCCCGGTCTCAAGCCAACTATTACCGGCTCAGACTTTCTAAACGAACACTTTATTGAAGCTATAACAAAAAACAAAAAAACCAGCACTAATTTGACCCGATCCATTAGTCTTTTGATTAACAGGGATCTGATAAACACATTCTAAAATTCTAAATTTTATTCAAAATTTATATTAAATTTGATTAAAAAATATATTCTTAAATTTATATCTTAATCAATTATCAAAGATACAAAATTGAAAATTATTTTTTGTTTAATTTATTTCTGGTCAACCCATGAATAAACAAAAAATATGAAAAAAATTTTTTAGAATCCTAATTAAATGTATTTATATATATTTATATATCATGAAATTGGTGAATAAATTTTTTTGTTAGTTTTCTTAATCATGAATTAGTTCAACCACAAAATAGATCAAGTTATGGGACTTTTTTGGCTGCAGAAAGATTCAATGAACAAGTCTTGTTAGTGGACAAGTGATGCTTACTTAATATTGAAAGCCATTCGATTGCTCTCTTAATTAAAATAGATAAACACTGGCATTTTGGACCAATAAATAAACCATTTAATAGAATAGCTACCTGTTGTGAGATTTTTAGAGAACTTAGTCCAAAAATAAACTCAATTTAGTTGTTGACTTAATTAAAGTGTGCCAACTATGGTTACATGTTAGCTTTATGGCGATAGTAAGCTTCCTCAGCTAACAAGCTCCTAAGATATTTTCAATTAATGACAAAATTGACACGAATTTATGTTTACGGATATTTAATCGCTTTATAGCTTCCAGAGTAATGGATAAGAACTTGTAGTTTTGTTTGCCATAAAATGATTTAATTAATCTAATAAATTTGGCAATAAATTCATTTTTCATCAGGATATTTCTGTAAAATATGACTAGAACTAATTTATTAAGGAAAAAACATGTTTTTAAAGCTGGTTAAAAATTGTTAAAAGCATATGCATATTTATGATTTTGACAAAAAAAAAACAAAACAAAACAAGAGATTTATTTAATTAAAAAAATAAAACTCAACTTTAAGCATTTGGATTTAAAATCACATTCTTGACCAATGGCTTAAATTTATCCCTCAAAATTTTGATTGCCATCGTGGTCAAAAAGAATAAGCTTCACATTGATTGCTTTAATTACGCTCTTAGTGTTTTGACTTGATATTAAAATAAAAAGTTGGCTTAAAAAGTTATCATTATTTATCTATTTAGAATCATTATGCGTTCTAATGATCTCAAACCTATCATATTAACTTAATTATATGTTTATTGAATCAGATATGGAGCAATTGATCCAAGTTTATAGAACAATCACTAATTCTAATAAAAAATTGAAAATTTTTTTTTAATAATTTAATAAAATAGAGTCTGTTTCTTTGTTAATTAATTTTTTCTAGCTTATGAAATATAAATTGCCATGTATTAGACCTTTCAAGACTACGCGGGACCATCTAACCATTTAAAGTGGCAACAAGCGGCAATTGAAAAATTCTAAATTAAATTAAATCTTTAAAATTACTTCAAGAAAACTAAATTTTGAAAAGTTAATTTTAAAATAGAAAAAAAGTGTTTTTCAGACAAATTGTAGAGACTTGAAAAAATAAACCTTAAAGTTAATCAAAAAAGAGTTAATTAAAAAACAAAGGTATCAAATTTTTATTTTTGTAAGAGTCTACACAAACACCAGAGCCGATATTTTTTCAAAATATGGTCAAATTAGCTTCCTGCATTTGTAAAATATTTATCCATATCAAAACTCAATCAAAGATAGATTGTTTTCTAAATCGATAAGCAGCACTTGAACAGGCAGCGCCTGGATCTTTTGTTATTCTAATCCATATCGATTTCACTTTTCTAAATAGTTCTATCTAGTTCCTCTTACAATAATTTTTTCCTATTGACAATGGTCGCGCAATTAATTCTAAAGTCTGATAGCTGGAAGTAATCAATTTATTTTAATTGATATTTTGGAAAAGATAAAATGAGCTAGATCAATATCGGCCAAGATTGCCTTTCCTGTTGCTGCCAAGCAGGTCTATAAATAACTTAAACAAAATAGCCAGCTGTCAAGTTTGATATCTAACTAAACAAATTGATTTGATTAAATGAAGCAAAGTTAAAATAGATAAAGTAAAAAAAAAAACATAAACTAAACAATTTACTGCAAGTCTCATTGAGTTTGATTGAAATTTAAGATTTGCTGAAACTCTGACCAAATTAAAGAACTGTCTGATAGACAAAAGTATTCGATGGAATAAACAAAGCAAGCCACTCGGTCCGCATACACACACACACACACATATGGTTGAATGACTTAGTTTTGTGAGTGGGAAATTTTAATAAATTAATGGTTGAGTAATTATAAATTTAGTTGTTTATCTTTCGTATCATGATGTTTATTAAAATAGATGCTAGAGATAAAGCTAATAAAAACCCACTCAATTGAATGAAATAAAATCTCTGGTGTTTATATTTAAATGTTGAAATATTATTTATTGAATATTTAATAAACTAATTTTGGGTTAATAGAGCAGAGCTCGAGCCTAATTGGCACTAGCGAGCACTTTTTAGGCAGAAATTAATTCTGATCGGGGACAACTGCTTCTCTTCCAAGCTTAGCTTCCCGGCTCTAAGCCGATAAAAGACTCTAAACCTGTTAAAAGTAAAAATACTCAACAAGAAAAAACCATTATCCAAATAATAAATAGAAGAGAAAAAAATTTAATATTTTTCATCACGATTTAGCTGAGAATTTGATAAGATTATTGACCATTTTTAATATTTTTGTGACATTCTTTTTATTCCTAAACTAATAAATAATAAATTATGAATTAACAAGTCACAAATTGGTTAAGTAATTTAAAATTTTAAATTTCTCAAATTAACCTTACAAATCAATAGTTTACTTCTAACTCAAATAAAACAATACTTAACTTGGTGTAAAAAATAAATATTTCTTACTTTTTCTAATTAAAAACAATTTGATTTATTAAAATAATTTTATCCTTGTGTGAATTAATTGCTCTTTCAAGTCGTCAAGACTTTAATTAAAATTTTTAAAAGAAGAAATCAAGTAGCGAAAAGTTGGAAAGGAAATTTAACACAACCAAATCAATCAACAATTTTTGAAAAATTTAATCTAATAAACCTAATCAAATCTTACGATTAGGTGCATACAAGTCTAGGTGTTTGAGCCAAAGAGAAAAGGAGCAAAAAGGCCAATATTCTGATCATAATTCCAGTTTATTTTTGATACTAGTCGAGCAAATAATCGCGTCAGGAAGTTAACAATTATGTGGTAAAAAATAACAAAACCCTAGAGAATAATACAAATTTAATTGCACTTGAAATTTATTCAATGAAAAACATAAAAATCGATTTAATAAATGTTATCTGCTGAATTATTTAGCTAGCATTAGTCTCAGACTGAACAAAAAACCCAAACTTTTATAACTTTTTTACTCAATTTGAATTCAATTAGAAAAAAAAGTGGTCTCACTAAATGATATTTATATTTTAGGGTCCATTATAAATTTCTTTAAAAGAAAAGTATAAAGGTAAAAAGCTCTTTTTTGTTTGTTGTTTTTGTTCAATTGTGACCAAATAGACTAAATAGACTGATTTTAATTTACTTCTTAAGGCATCTCTAATGCCATTTAAAAAACCAAACATGATTAAATACTAATTGATTTAAATGTGAATTTTATGAGCTTAAAATCAATGCCTAAGTAGTACTAAATAAAAATATTATTTTTTATCAAAAATAAACTTTCTTAATCTGGCATAATATATCTAGGTTATTTTCAGCCATATTACTGAAGCCAAGCTATTCAGCAGAATTCTTAATTAAAATTTTTGTCTCTTTGTCCATGGAATTGTGTGCAAAAAAGAAAATAGCTATCTATAAACAATTATGTTGTACGAAGAGTTTCTCTAAATAAGGAAACAAAAAGACAAGCAGTAGAAGGCAAACAATCGATAGTTAATTACTTGTTTTCAAATGGCATATAAATTTCAACTAGAACTCAAGATAAAAATAAATTAATTTAAAAATATAGTCGCTTATCGGATGATGCGCATAAAGGAAATGGTCAAATGTCCAGCAATATGAGCCCGTATTTTTAATCTAATAGTGAAAAGGGAAATAAAAGAGTCGAATTAATCATTTGTAGCGCGGTCTTAGCTACGTTTATCTTGAAATAATTGGAATAATTATTGATTTAGCTTCACCCGATGTCTAATTGCAATTATGAGTCTATTTTTATTTTCCAATAGTTTGCCAATTCGGCTCAGAGCTAAACATGGCATTAATTTTTAAACAGCTATTAACTCTTAGATGACAAATTATCAAGCCAAAGTAAAACTAGGAAAATTAATGTCACAAAAGTTACTCTCGAAAAACAAATCTTTTTTTCTTTTTTTTTTTTTTAAATCATTAATTACAAAATAAACTTCTATTAAGTCGATTTAATTTTTTCAATACATGATAATTTATTCAAATAGTTTTTAATTTTTAATTAAACAAATAACTCTGATTTTTTTTTCCAAAAATTTAATTTTGTCCTAAGTGACAAGCGTTCAATTTCAATGACATATTCAATAAAATTAGAATAACACTAAATTGAAAATTATTGAATTTATTTTAAAATATTTATTATGGGTGTTATCACTTGACACCATAAATTATATCAATTTGATACCTTAAGTAATAAAGACCCCCATTGACCAATAATTAATAATATATTTTTTTAAATTACTTCCGGATTCTTTTCTAATTGAAACTATAGTTACCTGTCACCAAAATTAAGTTAAAACATATTGCTTATCTGTAAAAAACTTATTAAATTATTCCAATTATTGCATGAGCATTTTTGGTATAAAAATATCTAAATTTAGCTTGGAAAAATCGATACTTCTCTAATTTGGCTTAAATTTTTATCTTATTCAATCAAGATGATTTTATCCTCAAATGACTGTGTAATCTTTAACCTAAAAATTTTATAAATCTCAATTTGAAGCAGCCTTTTTTCAGGCTAATGGCAATCGGCTTGGGAAATTAGCCAATTTTTGCTCAAATCTACTTTCCATCACTGATTGAGCTTAATTAAAATTTCGAGTATTTAATCTTGTACAAGTTGAAAAACTTGTAATATTTCAAGTCAACAAAACTTCAAGAATGCAACTGTCAATAAAAAGATTGCAAAATATTTATAATCAAATTTAGGAACTCTTTCAATTAGTCCTCAGACTTTATTTATCCAAAACCAATAACTATCTAGAATAATTTTCATTCCTATCGAAATAAATGAATTTCTATTAAATGATAACTATTCGATTTCATGCTTCAGAAAACATCAATTGAGTCTGCAAGCCATTAGATATTAAACTGGCTTCTTAAACTAGAATAAAACAATTCATTTATTTTCAGTTCAGTTAAATTCTTATACTTTATTTTAGATAAGGAACAAATAAAACATTTTAATCAATCAATTTATTTGGTCCTCTAAACTGAATAGCATATTTTGTCAAGTTTTAGTATTATTTGATAAATAAAAAACACTTTATTAATATTAAAAAAATTGATTATTAATTAATAATTGTTTTTGTTTTGAAAAATTTTAAAAATATTAAAGAGGAAAAGTCAAATTAAGTGACAGCTACTTACACTGGCGGATGTAATGAGCACCAATTCACATTAAATTTACCGATAAATTACATTAAGCTTAATGATCGAATAAAAATATTATAATTATTAAATTTATTTCATTTAAAAACGGGTGCATTTTTTCTATATCAAAAAATAATTTTTTAAAAATTGGTGAAAAACAACCAGTTGGATGGAAGAAAGACAATCGATTTTTTTTATTCTGCGCCGATATTCTGCCTTTAAATTTGATTAAATCTATATGACAAAAACATAAAGTTTGTACAAAAATAAATAACAGCAAATCTTGTTATTACCTTTAAAGACCGGATTAGAAGCGCTTTAAATTTGACATATTAGCTGGCTTTGAACACTATCTATTCTATATCATGGATTTGGTCTTGATAAAAGATAATTGGACTATGTGCTTTGCAGTTAAATAATATTATGATAATTTTTTTATTTCAAATTTTAAAAGATAAATAAAAACAGCCATTTTAAATCAATATTTTTCTAAAAAAATATAAAAGCCATAAAAAACATAAATTTTTTTTTTATAAACTTATATTATCAGCCAATTTCAAATTTATTCATTTAAATGAAATATTAAATTTAAATTTTATTTTTAAAATTGAGTAATTGAGTCATTCTAATTTGTGTTTTTTGTCTAAAATTAAAAATTTTACAACTTAAATTTTGTTTCAAAAACATATTTTTTAATTTCTACTAATTTTAAAAATTAAATTCTTGAATTGATTTCATAATAGCAGCCCAAAGACACGCTTATTAAGGAGAAAAAAAATTAGGCATGCTCCAAGAGATGCCAAATTTGATAAGCAATTGTTGGAAAATAATTGATGATCGCTAGATTTTTTAATTTTAGGGCACAATTAGTCGAAAAGCAAATTAAAATATTGTTAAATTGGAAAAATCAGATACAGGCTAATAGCTGAAATGTATGATATGTTTTATCTCAATATTTCATGGACAATTAGTGGTCGAACAAAGACATTGGTGAGCATTTGGCGAAAAAATTCAATTTTAAAGCAGCTCTTGGAGCTAGACTAAATTAAATTAGCCCAAAGGCAAACTAAATCTTAAAGCATAAATTAGAAATAAAAAAAAATTAAAAAAGAAAATTTATTTTTAAAATCTTATTAAAACAAAATGTCCATGTACTATCATCTGGCTTCGAATTTAATTAAAATCTTTCAGCACACATGTTGATAATTAACTGGCCTAGGTAACTAGGGTATTTCTATTTAAAACAGCGAGCAATAAGCAGTCAAGCGTGCATATTGTCTTAATAGCTCGGAGATTAAACAAATTACTGAATAGATTATAATTTAAATTTTTATTAAAGATAAGGATTAATTTTTTGTTGAAAAAAAAAAAATTTTTTTTATCATTTTTGTTGTTTTGTTTCTTGACTAGTTTTCAATTTTCTAAATTAATTAATTGACCATTACCAAGTTCCACGCACTAAACACAACTCTTTTCTCTCTAGTAGACAGTTTAATTTAAACTCGTAGATAAATTTGTTGAAATATCTATTTTTTTTATTGTTAGAAAATAAAAAAATAAATTAAAAAATAATTAATTAAAATAGTTAAAAATTAATGAACAAACAACAATGCCAACTAGCATGACACCAACTACAAATCTTACAAATGATATGTACAAAAAGGACGGTGAAATGAAGACCAAAGCAAGCAATTTTTACCACAAACGAGAAACAAACGACACAAGATCGACTAAAAGCTCTTCTGGTCGAAATAGAGATCGCGAAACGCATCACAGATACTCGTATGATTTATCTTCGTCAAGCGCTAAGACCACCTTTCATAATACAGCTAATGGCAACAATCGTCCAACAATAGCAAGCAAACAATCTAGCAATAAATCAAACGCCCACAAAAATCGACCATTGTCGCCCAATTTGGCATCAAACAAAGAATCTAAGTACGTAGACTACGAGAATTTGTTGAAACAATTTGAAAAATTGAAGCTCAAAGCTGAACTCTTTGCTGACAAAGACCCAGAATTTGCTGCCAAATTAATCAATCTTGCTAACAAAATAACCAAATCAGCACCCAAAATGGACAGCTCATTCTATCCGAATGGCTATTATCCCAGATCATCGGCCTATTCCACCCATTCCAGTTATCCATCGTCCAACATTTACAGTACATTTAATTCGAGTAATTTTAGTCACCCAAACCACAGCTATCCGTCTCCACATCACCACTCTCCGCCTTCCAATCCACCGCCACCGCCGCCTCCAACACCGCCACGACCACCACCGATACCGACAAATTCCTACCGCAATTCCACTAGTACACACTATCCATCCGACACATCAAACAACTTCTTTACCAATGCCAATTTTTCCTCCTTTAGCTATGACACTTCTCAGTATTCTAACAATCCACATTTCACAAGACAGTCAACCACAAAGCCGGCTCAGACAAGCAGCTTTGACCACAATGTATACACACAGTATTTCAATTACAGCTATCCAAATACTGACAATTCTTTTAAATATTCTTATTCGTTTGCTCACGATAGACCAGAGGACTTACTTTTGATACTTGAGGATCCCTATGATTCCAATAAAATTACGGTTAGTCAAAAAAAAATATATTATTTTTTTAATTTAATTGTAAAGTAAAAAGTATTTAATTTTTAAAAAATTTGTTACTAGTTGAATATTTTTTTAATCAAAGTTAACCAATTTTTGACCAAAAGTAAAGTCAGTTTAGCTTATTAATTTAGAACTTGGGAAAAAAAATTATCACTTAACTTGGATTATAATAAGCTATAATTCAATTTTATTCAAATCATTGGGCTTTTATTCAAATCCAACCTGCCTGGATTTATACCAAACTTTATATTTAATTGAAAATTAATTTAGAGCTTTATATCAGATTTAAAAAATTATTTTTCTTTAGAAATGGTTAAGAAATTTGCATTTAAGCTGGTAAAATAAACCAATACACTATAACTGAGTCATTTTACTTAATTTTAAATTATCATATCTTTTGAACAGACAGTACAGATAAATTAAAATATATTTTTAGTTGTCTTTATCAGTTGGTGAATAACTTTTATTTGTTTTCCAAATACTTTGGGTAAAAAACATGAAAAAATGCCTGGTGGTCCTAGTATTAAGCAAAATGGTCATATGGAAATTTAACTTGTACATAAGTACTGGTACCTAAGATTTTTCGGAACCAATTATGGGCCTTAAATTAATTAAGTTGATTATTTATCTCACTGAATGAGATCAAAATGGCTATTTTTGCCTTCAAGGACCTTCCTTATATCTTTTTTAGCTATTAAATAATTTAATAATTCTATAATTATATAAAATAATTAAAAAATTTGAGGACATTATATTATATTATCATTTATCTTGATTTAAAACATACATTTTTTGCCAGGTACAAATGACAAGGACCCAAGTTGGGCCTGATGGTGAACAGCAACGTGTCACAATTGAACGTGACTTCAAAAGTGAACTTGAATTGAATAAATTTCTCAAAGAATTCGAAGATAACTTGAACAAAACAACTTCCTCTTCCATACCTTCACAAACCAAGTCACCAAGTTTTTCAAACTTTTTCTGTCATCAACCAAAAGACAATGACGATGACTATAAACCAGGGTACTTTTTGTCTTTAAAAATATTTAAAAACAAACAAATTGATCTTTTTTATAAATTACTATCAATTTTTAAAGTGTAGTAGTAATTGAAGAGCCAGGCGAAGAGCCGATACTGTACAGACAAGACACTGGTGAGCTACTCAGCAATGGTTCATTTAAAGATCCATTAAAAAAAGAGCAAAATAATGAGCATCCGAACCAAGTACCAAAAAAAAGGGAGGACCAAGTGCCCAAATTCTATAAAGATATTGACGATCTTTTTAAGTTCGAAGAAGCGCAGAGTGATGATTCGTTGCCAAAAGCAATGGACGCCGAAAAATTTTCGGCATCGACTTCTTCTCAAAGCCAAAACGACACCACCAGTAGAGACCTGATTAATTTTGATGATGACATAAGCATGGAGCCTAAATCAGAGCCAAAAATTCCAAAACCAGAGCCAATCAGAAGAACAGTGAGACGAGCCGAGAGCTTTGTCATGCCCAAAGCCCAAGCAGACACCAAAACTTCAGTCAAAAAGGACCTCAATCCAAAAATTCACTTCCGCAGCTCGTCAACTTCGATCCGAAAGCCGCAAGTTGCCGAGTCAAGTGAAAAGCCTCCAATTAAACCAGAGGTCATAAAAAAACAGATAAATACTGAGCCACCAAGGCCAGCTCATTTAAGCGAAAAATCCAAGATAAAAGTCCTAAATATTAACAAATCTGGCAAACAAAATGGCTCTCTTGGTGAAAATTTAAACAATGTTCAATCGAATAAACCATTAAGGCCAGAAATTCCCAAAAAAGAAAGTTCCCAAGGTGAAAAAATAAAACCAAGCAGTCAATTCAAACATCAATATGATAAGCCATTGTTGTCGAACCATGCCAAGCTCGGTGGCGAACCAGCCGTTTCTCTTAGAAGACACACGTCCTTACTTTGCCAGAAAACTTCTCTCTTGGAAAAAAAATTCCCAGATGAAAAGAAAAGTTTAAATATTCCTGTGAGCGAAGCTGAGCCAAAATTGAAAAAATGTGAAATTAAGTCTCGCTTTTCGCTCAGGGAAACTAGGCCAAATATTAAAGACAACTCTAGGAGATATTCACAAATTTACCACAAAGAGTCCGATTCGGACATTAGCACTATCCATGAGGAGAGAAAAGATGAAGAATTTTACTCCGAGGCTAATGAGAAAATAATGGATGAAAAAAAGCAAAAATTCATTAAAAATCATCGCTTAATGATGTCCAAAAAATTGTCCAAGTCAGTTGATACTGGCCTGTCCGAAAGAGGATCAAAATATATGAAAATAAATAAAATAGAGGGCAAAATTAATCAAAAAAATAGAAGTAAATTGGGTTCAGAGCACAGCTTGCGACAAGATTACATTTCGGACAGTGACGAGTATGAGGCTGGCAATGCTGTTTATACTGATGAGTCATTTAGATCATCAAATAATCAATTAAACTATGATTTTTACAGCTACGATCAAGCTTATTCGGATGGCTACTATAACTTTTTCAACACTGCCCAATCTCCAGCCTATTTTCAGCCAGGCTTTTTTGAGAGACCAAAATCGACAATTCACGAGCAGGACATTAGTCCTCAAATATCAGCTGCCAGTCAACCAACGCAGACTCAGAATTCCCAAGCCCATGCTCACTATTACCCAAGCTATTACACTTCTTGGTATGGTTCTGCACCTTCGCTGCGCATTCAAACTCAACGAGTTGATAATTGCCAAAGCATTTATTTTAATTGAAAGGATCCAATCCTTTATTTTTTTAATATTTGTTTTTTTTAGATAAAAAGGTTTTAAGATTAAAATAAAAGATAAACAATTATAGTCTCTTATAAAAATTAATAAAGATTGGTTAATTTTCAGTTTGTTAATTTAAATTTAAATCTTAATGATTTTTGAGTATAGCTCATTTTATGTAAACTATACTATAGATTTTTCTTGTAATTACCAAAAAAACTAAGCTAAAACATTCACATTTGGTCAAAACATTTTTTTTTCAAACAATTAAAGCTAATTAAAAGAAATCATTCAAAAGTTTTGAACATTTATAAATAAAATTATTTAAATGGAAAAAATACTAAAAATAGTATTTTATGCAGGTTTTTCTTTTACTAAAAACAATTCAATTTAAAAATTTTTATTGATCTAAAAAAATTCTAAAAAGTGTCAAAAAAGCTAACAGATAAAAAAATATTGATTTAAATAAAAAATGGAGATTTAAAAACATTTGATAATTCACCTTTTTTTGCTTAAAATTACAAGATATTGAAGAATCATCAGAAATTCCCGAAATGTATTGTTTTCAGGATGCATGACCACAACTAAACCAAATAAATTATTTAAATATTTAAATTAAAATTTAAATTAATTTACAATCTCTACACAAGTCAGCTGCTTGTGTCCAATTCTTTTTATAAACCAAACTCATAAACTTTAATTTTGTTTAATTTATCAAAAATTAATTTAACAAAAAATTACATTTAAAATAGAATTTGTCATTATATCAAATTGTGTTTTTTCATTTAAATATTCTATTTTAGAACTTGAACTTGGGCTTTTATCTATTTCATTTATTTGATCATTAATTTTCTTAAATATCGCCAATTGCATGAGTTAGCCTTTTGAAGTAAATATTTACCTGATTAATTGGCTGTATAATCTTAGGAAGTTTTTCTCCTTTAATTTCACCCGAGTAACATGGTTTTAAAATAACTTTGCCACTGGTTTTATCTTCACGTTTAAGACCAATTTGCTCAAGGAAGTTTTCCGAAAGACAAGATGATGCAGGAAGTGACTTAAGCCTTTCGGCTGATTTCTTTTTTACAACCTTTGGAAGCCTTAAATTTTCATAATTTTTTTTTCTGTAGCTCATTTTTTAAAAATAAATTAACCTAGCTAGAATAAAATAGCTGGATTAGGAGATCCTGGATAATCTGATTAAAAATATGCCAATAAAATAACAAATATTGAAAATTTTTATTTGTCAATTAATTAAAAATTTAATTAATAAAAAAAAAGCTAAATATACATCAGCATATCTTTTTCAGTTCTTAAAATAAATATTTAAAATTCAGATAAACTAAAAATTTTTAAGTTACTTTATGTCCTCTGGTCTCACTCGGTGGTTCCATTTGACCATTAGTTCAGAGGCCTTGCTTGGACCAAAAACTTGTAAATTGCATGTTGAGCATAGCAATTTGTCAGATTTGTAGTTATATTGGTGATATAATTGCAGTCCACAAGAATCTAGCTAATTATTTAACAACTAAATTAAGAAATAAATTCATCATTTTACCGCAACAGAAGCAATGCTTGTGCCATTTTCTGCCTAACATTAGAATACCATCATTAGAGTCATAAATAAATTTTAAGCATTTACTACATCTAATCATTTTAATTTTATAGATTTTTTTTCTAACAAAAGTATTAATTTTTGATCAAGAAAGTAAATTTTCTTTATAAAAGAATGTAAATTTTGGTTGTTTTGCTTCCGAGTGATGTTGGCAACAAGTCCTAGTTGTCAAGAAATAGTATGATTTCTTTTAAATCGAACAATTAGTTTATTTTTCTTATTTCAAAAATGCCTTAGGTGTTTCAATTCTAATTTTAAACAGGAGTTTTATCATTTATTATTGTTATTTGTTAAATTTGAAATTTTATTTAAAATATTTTTTGACAAAATGACTAAATTTCTTATTTTTTACAAAATGTTTATTTAATAAAATTTTAAATAAATAAAGAAGCATCATTTGATCTTTACAATTGACCAAGCTTTAATCTCTCGGAAGAAAATTATGTCCTGACCATTGAAACTAAAGCAAAGGAAAGGATTCGGAGACCTTTGTTACCATTCTGGTACTTACTGTCGTCTCAATAATCGCTTAATGAAAGTTTCTAGGTTTATTTTCATTTTACGAACAGCTTCTCTGGTACAAAAATTTTCCAAATTCATAACAAATTAATTTTTTAATAAATTAGACAATGCAAGTTTAAATTGAAAGAAAATAATAAAATATATATTTATGTATTATTTAAATTAAAGTTAAAATTTGTCAAGATTGTCTAAAAAAATTCAAATAAAAAAATAATATAAATATTTTTTTCTTAATTTTAATGAAAAGTCTCATTTTGACAATCAATATTTTACTTGAACAGTAATAAATGCGTAATCATAGTTTTAAAAATTATAAATTTTGAAAATTTTAATTACAAAATTGATAAAAATGTACAAATATTCAATCATATTTTATATCACGTGATTGACAAGATAAAAAAATTGACTCAACTAATTATTGATTGAATGCTATTAATGGGATCATTTGCATCATAAAATTCAGATTCTTCTTTTTCCTCATCAGTGACGCTATCATATTCGGTGGCTATTTTTGAAAGCTTATTTTTGATCATTTTTGGCGCTTGACTGCAATTGTTTAGCACAAAAGCTGCATTAGTCAGAAATGGCTGCGGTTGGGTTTCCAATGCTTCATTTAGCGATCTGAATATTTTACAATTCTTCAAAGAGAAAAAATTTTTTTTTCATTTAAAAATAAGTTAACTTGCCCGGATTATCTTGAACAGATAATCCCAACAAGACAAGAATTGGTTAAATGATACACAATTTCTAACCTATTCAAGACCAAAAAGTACAAAACAAAATAAAACAAAACAAAAAAAAAATTTGTAAAATTTTTAATTTTTTTATTAATTAAAATAAACAATTTAAATAAAAATAATGAAAAAAAAAGAAACAAATTTTTGTTATAAATTTATCTTAAAAAATAAAAATATTTATCTTCTTTATCTTCAACTCTAATTTAACAAAATATTGTCACAATAAATATTTGTCTTAACTAAAGACGAAAGTCTAATATTCGGTTAAAAAGAGCATTTTAGAATATTTATAAATTGTTATAAAATTAAAAACCATTATCTATCCCATTATGGCTATAAATATTCATTTAATCAATTCTTTTTAATTGCATATAATTCAATTATTTAATTTAGTGTTGTTACTCACTTTGGGCCTTTCTCTGTGAGTGCTTACGGCATCAATGTTTAGGTTTATTTCTTCAACATGACAGCCGTAGGCGGTCGGTGACAGCTTTATCACCGTGTGTAGCGGTACTTCAAGATAGGGTAGTTCATCTATGCAAAAATCATTCAAAAAACTAAGCTAAAACATTCACATTTGGTCAAAACATACCTGAAGTTTTGTTCATGTAGTAGGCCAGGATGCATCTCATGACTGCCTGGTGACACACGACCAACACATTTTCTTGTCTTTCCAATTCCATGATCACTGGTTCCAATCTTTGCACCAAATCTTGATAAGACTACACAAAAACAATCAAAATTAACAATTAAACATTTTTTTTTTTTTTTAAATTAAAAATTACTTCGCCATTGGGATATCTTAATAAAATAAAATTATAAATTAAAATTGTTTATTTTTTTTTCTTAATTTATCTATTTACCTGTAGTGATATTTATCTTGGTCGCGCATGGCAAATTCGTCCGGATATTTGGTTGCTATTTCCTCGTAGGTCATTTCTTCGCATATGCCAGCGTATATTTCATTCAGCGCTTTCCATTGCTCCTTGGGCGCTTCTATTTTGGATGCAGTTTGAATGGTGCGTTTCATTTGGCTGGTCCACACGACCAGATCGGCCAAATTTTCCTGCTTGACAAAATCGGCCAATTTGTCCGAATACGTTCGTCCGCGCGGCGACAAATTCGGATTGCCGCCAATTCTTTGCTTCAGATTCAGATCACTCTCACCATGCTGCAACAAAAAATGCATCAAAAATACACAGACCATTTTTTTATGAAATTATTACCCTGGTCAAATAGATGGTTCTAGGCAGGACGTGTATATTCATCAAAAAATAGACCACTCTGCTCTGAATGTGACCAATGACCCTGTTTACCAGAAACCTTTCTCCCACATTGAATATCTTAATAAACGAGTACTTTTTGTCCAAAGTCTCGTCAATAGGCTCATACTGCATTTCGTACAAGCGTATACGCTCTAGGAAGTCATTTACGGCCAGTTGGCTATCTACATTTTTGTAGTCTGGCGAGCTTATTTTAACTTCTTTTACATTGGACTCAATCACTTTTGGATCATCACAAATAGACTCTACGAAAAACAAGCGAAAGCAGTAGTTTTTGGTACAGTAGTCGTAGATGAGCTCGCGGCGTTGGCGCGATGTATTTGTGGCATCAAAAATGGCCACCTCGCCATCATTGTTCAGCCAACCGCACATATCTTCCAGAGCTCGTTTGGCACAATTGCTTAAAATTAGATAAATTTACTATCTATTTTTTTTTATCTAGTATAAAATTCTAATAAATTACTTTCTTATTTCTACAAATTCTTTATTTTCTGGATTGAAGAATTCCTTGCTGGCATATTCATGGAAAGCCTCGCGCCTGTACTCGCCAACATTGAACACTTTGGTCTTGACGCCAATCCAGGTCAGGTACCGAGCAAGCTTGCGCGAAATGTAGGTCTTGCCGCGAGCAGGCAAACCTACCATGCAAATCACAGTTGGTGTTCTTACCAATTTGTCTCTGCAAGCTGAGAAAAAAATTATTCTACTTTTTTTTATTATTAGATAAATGCGATCCAATACCGGTGATAAAAGTCCTGCCTAAAATATCAGAAACACTCCTATCAAGGCCATTAGAAGATTTGTTATTCGAAGAGCGGTCCTGTCTAAGGGCTGTTTTGTAGGAGATATTCTGGTCCGGGTCCATGTGCTTGTGCACGTTGGACTCGGTCGGCGGCGAGTTGCCGGTAGACACCGATGCCGACGAGGACTCGGCCTCGTCCGAACTACTGGCACCCTCGCCATTTGTGTAAAATGTCTTCTTACTGCCTATACCATGTGTAATCTCAACTATCTTAGCCTCCATTAAAGTTTAATAAATGTCAACAATCAAACAATCAAAACACAACAAGAACAAGTAAACAAATTTAATAAGAATAGATAATTTCGATTATTGATACAAAATTGATTTTATTTCTCTCTCTTTTTTTTTTTTATAAATATTTTATATTATTTATACAAACTTAACACAAAAATTTTATAAAATTTTTTGTGTTGTGATCTAAAATTATGTGAAAGTATTAGTATATTAATAAATAATAATATATGCTCGGATCAATTTGTTCTATTGTTTCTTGATATTTGGTTATGTAATTGGAAAAATTTTAAATTATAATTTATTTAATTATTAAGAAAAAATTTTTTTCTTAAAAATAAAAAATGAAAAAAAATCGATTGCTTATTATTAATTAGTGTAACCTTACATCATTTACTTAACAAATTTTTTTCTAAGTTAATAAAAATATAAAATTTTTTTATTGCTGTATAACTTTTATAAATAAAGCTAGAATTGCGCAAATTAGATACAAAATTGGTCTCCTTCATCTGGTTATATGTTGTTATGTTTTAATGTAGGCGCTCGTGTCTGTACACTGTCGTCAATTAAAAAGCAAATAAAAAATATTATATATAATCTTTTTTAATAATTTAAACTTGAAATTTAAAAAAAATTAAGCTTTAAAAATGCCAAGACATCCGATCCAGTCTGTGACTTACCAAACTGCTCACCTAAACATTATTTTATCAACTAGCTTTTTTTTGAGCTCTTTTTTTGTTAAATTTTATGCTAAACGCAAAATAATATTCAAAAATATAAAAAAAAAAAAACAAACATAACCAATTTAATAAAGTATAATCAAGCTTTGAAAGAACTGCGACTTAAAAATCAAATTTAATTAAGTGAACTGGGTGGTTAAAATTTGCTCCAAAGCCTTAAGGTAAAAAAACAAATTGTAAAAATCTAGAAAAAGTCAGAGTAGAATTTTTATTTCTTAAATTGAGTTCCTTCTGATTTGACTTGTTTTAATTAAAAAATTACAAAATTTAAATGCAAATTTAAGTCCAATAAATTATTATAATTTTAAAGTTGAGTTTAGCATGGACTGGCTTTGCCATGTGCTGAAAGAATGATTCAAATCCAAAATGCATTCATTCAATATCTGGCAGCTAATGTTTAATTAGAGAGCAAAATTGAGTGTTTTACGAATGATAGTCATCTTTTTAGTTTATGATCTATGGGTACACTAAAAAGTCTATTTTTTTTATCGGACAAATTTTTAGACTGGTCCTTAGTTATGAAAAAAACTCTAAAACTCTTAAAACTTTTGTTTATCTTACACCTATTAAGGTAAAATAAGCTGAATTTTTTTCTCTTTTATTTTTAATTTAAAAACGTAATAAAAATTAATTTTCTTGTTTTTAATCTAGATTTGCTTTTTTTTATAAACAACGCTTTTAAGCAGCTCACAACTAATTAGTTTATTTTAAATCCTTATTAGGAATGAGATTTAGAATGATGTTAAATCTATAGTCTAGATTGTAGATATTTATATCGATTTTTTGACCCCTAGTTTAAAAATGGCACATATTAATAAGCTAAAATGTCAACTTAATAAAATGTTTATATAACTAAATAATAGGAAAATAGCTGACCTATACCATCTACCTTAGTACCATCTTTGAAGCTGGAAAAGAAGCAGTCAAGGATCTAGATGTCATATTATTTGCTTTTTGCTAATATCTTATCTTATCTAAAATGAAAAAAAAGGTCTTTCGTTTCAAATGCCATTTAAAAGCCTAATATTAGCTCATATTTTTTTTGATTCAACCTGCGTAAATCACATCAAATATGTTGATTTAGAGAAGCTCATCTAAATCGATTTTTATTATAGTGAAAAAACAAATTAAAAAATTTGTATATTCAAATCTAATTTTTAATTAAGAAATGATTGGTCATAACAATGGTAGCATTAAAAACCACTTGAACCAGAATAATTTATGAATAAAATTTAAATAATTTAATTAATTAGACAAAATTTACTTTGCTTTATTCTCAATAATTATCAGTAAATACATTTTTAATAAAAAAAATCAAATTAAACTTATCTAGGCTTGTAAATTTTCTTCTTAAATATTTAAATAGTTACAATTAATTATCTTTTAAGAGTAAGTAACACATTTTATTAAAAACACCTACTGTCTTTAGGACTAAAATTAATTTTTATCCTACTAAATAACATTTATTCTTTATATTTATGTTGTCATTTATTCTTTGTGTTTTTCTGTGTGGTCATTTAAACAGAATTAGCTAGAGCTCAAAAAAACACAAATATTTATTATTTACTATTTTAATTTAAAATTAAAATGGGTGTAATAAGTTGCGTAATAATTAAGATGATAATAGAAAATTTAACATATGAGCTTGTTACACCGATTTTTTAACAATATTTTGTATTGAATCGTATTTGGTAGTAAATAAAATAAAAAAAAATACCTTTGGTAGTAAATGAGTTCAATGTGGCTCGGTCTTGCTGCATGTCTTTAAAAAAAGTAAATTATTTTTAAAATTGAGTATAGATAATTTAAATAGAATAATATTTTTAATTGAAAAAAAATATACATGAAATAAAAAAGAATCAAAACAATTATTTTTTAATATTTTATATTAATAAATTCAAGTATATGATGAAGATGATTATGCAATATATTTACTCAAGTAGCTGCATAAGTTAAAACAGTTCGCTTTATCAGCATTTCTAGGTGCTTGCCTCAAAGTGCTGTTCAAGTTAATACCATTTTTAAACTCATTAGCAACGCCAAGCTCTGTTTTGATTTTACCAGAATAGAAATGGCTCTAATTCAAGTATTATCCTAATTAAATTAACTATTTCAAGGTATCAGAACAATTGCTTAAAATAAAGCCACGAAAAATATTTAAATGTGTGAAAGTGTTGAATTTTTTTTAAAGTCACGTGATTAATTTACCTAGTTAAATGAGAAAAAAAATTTACCATTTAGGTCGGTGGACTCTTCGCTTTCCTCGGTAAGGACCATTCTGGCTGATTGTGTTTGACCAAATAGTGACCGCTTAAACTGACAGTTGTTGATAATAAATGTCAAATATTCAATTAAATACTAATTTATTTAAATTTTATTTTTAATTTCTAAAAAAAATTTAAATTAAAATTAAATTTTTATTTTATTTTTTTAACTAGTACTTAAGTAAGTAAAAAACGTAGTTCGTAAAGCACAGCTTTTAAGCTGCGAAATATACGAAAAATATATGAACCCTCCGCTCAATTCGTGATTTTTGCTTTAAATTTAGAATATTTTATAAAATTTATAATTAAAAGCAATATATAGTAAATTTTAAGTTTGCTTCTAGTACAAAGGTTGACTTAAAAATGTTATCACAAAATGCTGGTTTCTCTTCTAACTATCTCATTAAGTTCTTTTCAAATAACGCCAAAGCAATTAACATAGACTTAAATTTGAATATCATACAAAAGTTTAAAATTATTTTCACATAATATACAAGAATAAAAAAAAAAAATATATCTTTAAATATAAAATTAGAAATTTTAAGATTCTGTTTTCTAATAGTGACGCATCATTTAATTTAGTGGGGAAAATTTATGGGAAAAGTTCCTGCCTAGCTCAAACTGACTGTACATGGTATTACATTCATTAATTTAATAATTAATTTAGAATTTTCGGCTTAAATTTAATTTAAAAATAAAACAAGAATTTATTTACATTAGCTTAAATATAGCCAAACTGCTTGGAATGTTCTAGACATTCTAGAGCTACGTCATTTAATTACAAAGGTGTCTTGTAGAAAGAAATCGTTTTAGAAATGATCATTCTTTTTTATAAATTTATTCTAACACACTTATTTTTATATTTGGCTGATAATTCTTGAATAAAGATAAAAATAAGAATTTTTTTGCTTACATCATTGAATAGTTAATAAATGGGCGTGTTGAAACGCTATTGTTATTAACTCATTTAGAGAATTTTTATAATTTATAGAGAAAGATCGCGATGCTTTAATAATAAAATTTATTTAAAAAAGATTGACATACAATTACAAATGACCAGATATCCAAATCTCGAACTAATCCTTGAGATAAATGCTTTAGATATTTATAATTTATAAATATTTTTGAATAAAATTTACATAAAATTTAAGAAAAAATAAACAACAAATTAAGAAATAAAATTAAAAATTTTTTTTTATTAATTCTCTACTTTTATAAATTAACAAGAGGCTTGTTTTATTGAATAATTAAGTTAAATTACATAAGTAAAATCTATTTAATTAAAATAATTATTTGTCTTAATTCAACATAATTTAAAATGTGAAAATAAAACGAAAAAGAAATGCTTTTTGTTTGTTCTTTTAATAGTCAGTCGATCGTAGTTGATGAAATTAACATGACTAATGAAAATTATATAAAAAAAATTTCGAAAAAAATCATAGAAAAAATATATATTTTAGTTATTTATGATAGATAAATGGTAGAAGATTATTTAAGATTTATTATTATCTAATGAACTGTAATCGTTCTGCCAGACTCATTCTGATCTAATTGGAAATGGAATAAATTGCGCATTTAAGTTTTAATTTTTTTACTTGTCTAGATTGGTAAAAAACTTTATATGTATAAAAAATAAATCAAATAGTAAGTATTAGTTTAAAATTTTAGTATTTAAACTAATATAGAGGATTATGACAGAAATGTGGCTTAATTAAGTCACTTCGATATTTAAAATAAATACAAAGTTTCACATAGATTCTTTTGGAAAAAATATGAAGCTAATGGTATTTTCAATTTTCAAAAGAAACAAACCAATTTTTGTCCTATTTTAGAAAAATTTCAATTATCTAATAACTTTTACTTTATTAATTATATTTGTGAACCGTGCCTTCGCTCAGTTTACACTTATAATCATAAAAATAAATGAAAGACAATCTTTGATATAAATTTAATTATAAATTAAAAGAAATTAGGATTCTGTGCTATTTAAATTGTCGTTTTGGGTTCGAGACCAAAAAATTAATTTCAAAATCTATTATTAATTTCTTTAATTTAATGTTTCTTAAAAAGAGAATTACCCCCCAAAAAAAAAGAGCAGACTCAGCAGAATCATATTAAAATTGAAAGTATTTTTATAATGACGTGTTAAAAAAATATTTAATTCAAAGTTAAATTAATAAAATAATTATTAATTAATTGTTTATTATAAATTAACTTTTGATTAAAGAATCTAACTTAAAATAGGCGTCAGCGTGGCGATCTGATACTGAGTTATATCTGATAATTAAGAGCTTTAATTAATAATAGTTAATATTCTACGGTAAACTACCGACATTGTCAAGTCTATTTTTGAATTGGTTGATTGAACTCGTTGTGACAACCTACGTTGGTGACGCATTCCATTTATTTACTTTTCTGTCTGACAAGAAGTTTTTTCTTGCTTCACACTGAGGCACTAAACGCTGGACACTAAATCATAATACCAATTGACCTGACTGAATTTGTTTTGAATTTAATGAAATTATACATTTTACAAAAAAATTTAATTTAAAAAATTGTCTAAAAAATATCAACAACATCAAGCTACTTGAAGATGATTACTTGAATTCATAAGTTAGCTGATGTAATGAGTGGCATAAGGATCTAAATTTTAGAAAATGAGAGATTTTGGTATTATTATTCAATTTAAACACCAATTTATAAATAAAATTAAAAAGTGACTTAAATTTGTCTTTTAAATTATAAGTCTGATTGGAATGACTTTAAGTCGACTTAATGACTTAAAAAAAACTCTGAATAAGAATTCAAAAAGACTAGATCAAGACTGATTTACTGAAGGTAAAACTCATTTCTCTCTTGTATGGTCCTCATTTATACAAAAAGGTAAAAATTTCTGGAGATTTGATTCAAATGTTTAAACTGAAAAGCAACATTGATCATTCCACTCACTTTTTCAAACAGATATACAAGAGAGCTTTTGTACAAAACGTAGTGAGAGATGGCTAAAAATTGTTCTCAAAATAAAGTCTTATTTTTTGCATATAATCAGTAATCAGATTTAACGCTTTCTTAAGCATTAATAAAACACTTTATATATATTACTTTATGTATATACTTTTTCACAGTCGCTGGATCAATTTTTAAATATTTAAATTATTAAAATAGTTTTTATTTAATTTCCTGATTTTAATCAAATTAAATGTGTCATTTTGTTAAAAAATAATTAAATAAAATTTATTGCTAAAAATTATAAAAAAAAAATAAGTTTTAAAATGAGTTATTAAAGTTTTTAAAAATGTCTAATTATATTCATTATTCATTGTTGCATAAGTCTTCTTTTTCTTTTTATCCTTTTTCTAAACAATAAAATAATTATTGCTTTTTAATAAAAGATAACAATTTACCTTGGGTATTATTTCCTCTTCATCGTCCTTAATGAAAAAAAATTAAATAAAAACTCAAAATTAAAATCAAAAAATTACATTTATATCAAAAATTGGATTTGTTATAGCTAGTGAGCTATTACTGTCACTATCTTCATTAGAACTAGAAGTCGCAGTAGCTTTAAAACTTGACAAAAATAATTTTAATAAAATCAATTAAATTGACATTTTAATTACTTGAAAATGTCTTTAAAGTTGTTTATTTTTTGAAATCTATAAATAACAAATCCCAAAAATAGGGCAATTATTATGCCAGGTATTAGGATGCCAACAATTAGGCCAGTGTCTCTGGCACTTGAAGATTGGCCAAGTTTCTCACCACATCTAATACCAGCATAGCCATTTAAGCAATTGCAACCAAACCCGATATCAAAAGAATAATAACAACTGCCACCATTTAGACAATAATCCGACGGACATGCCGGAACCGAGATTTTGCTTGTAGAGCCTGTAACTGGTTTCATTGTTGATCCGGATTGGTGAGAAGATTGATGCGATGGTTGGCCAGTTTGGGTAGAACCTTGGCTTGCTGTGCTAGCCGTAGAAGATTTAGTTGATGCCGTTTCGTTCTTATTTGGCAATTGGTCGAAATATGGCTGACAGCCTGGACTAAAAGCTGTGTCCTAAAAAACAATATTTAATTAAAAAAAAACAAAAATATGCTTATCATACATCAATTGCTATATCTGATTCGGATCCAAGTCCAATACGGCCATCAATTACAATCTTAATTAGATATTTTTATTAAATCTAATAATAATCTATTAATTAAAGAAATTAGCTTACTTGGAATGGTTTATCTGTATTGATAGAAACTAAATTGCGCTTCCAAACATCTCCCTGATTTCCTGTCATATTCCTTTTGAAAAATTAATTGATTAATTTAAATTTTAGAAAATATTTAACTCTTATTATATTAATTTGTTAAACAAATTTATGCTTAACTAAAATTTTTTATTTCCTTAATACATTTTTCTGCTCAAACCATCTAAATAATATTATTTCTTACCATAAAACAGGCCAGCTGTAATCATTCAAATAATTTCTCATATAGATGGTCAATGTTCCCATAGTTTCCTTTAAAAAAATAGATAACCCAATTTTTGAGTGGTTAATTTTTACTTACACCAAACATGTGGGAATAGAATAAAAACGTACATTGCTGGTTTTCAATTGGAGTATAGACTCGACTCATGACTCTGCCAATTTTGTTGATGTTGCCATATGATTCCAGATAAAGATAAGAGCCGATGTCTGAGCCAGTTGTATGATCTTAAACAATATTTTTAGAAAATTTTCTTTGACAAAAATATGGTAATACCTCGGGTGGGACCCGTTTTCGAAGAAGCCGATGGACCGCTATTTCTTGACCATTTAGTCGAAAGACTCATGTCAATCATCCAGTCACACAAAGAATGGTCAAATGTACATCTTTAAAAAAGATATTTATTTTTTCAAGTTATGCTAGAATAAACTACTTTTGGTAAGATGAACAAATTGGTAAAATTTCATCTGAATAGTCTCCACAGTCATCGACAAAGTCACACGTTTTTTCCATTGGCACACAATTTCCTCTTCTGCATTTGAATTGAGCTGGCGAACAAGTTCCTTCAGGGAAAGGCAATGAACAATTTTCAAAGCTCACATCATCAATAACAACAAAGCCAGATGAAGAAAAGCTTCGTTGACCTTCAAAAATGATCTGAAATTTGTTGGACACACTGCCCAAATGAATGACATCTTGGACCCATGTCGCTAATGGTTGTGTATTTAGAGGAGTATTTTTTCTAAATATCTTAAATTTCTTTTCATCATTGAGCAATAGAGAAGCATCTAAAGAGGCCGAAGATCCTTCAATTCGAGACCAAAATTTAACCAAACATGTTGAACTGGCAAATGGCAAAACAGGAGAATAAAAACTAGCAGGCTGGTTCAAGGCTCCGTTATTGGTTGTTACAGCCATGTAGTAGCCAGATTGATTGTTGAATGTATGGTCTACATTTGGTCCTACATTTGATCCAGTTGTTGAGTATTTAGCTCTTGACCATTTGTAGCTACCCAAACTCTTATCAACCCATCCGCACAAGTCATCTTTTTCAAATGTACAACTTCCACAATTTTTCTCATCTTGACCATTTGAACAATCATTATTAAAATCACAAACAAAATTTGAATCAATAAATTGACCATTTCCACAGTCAAAAAGTCCCACGGGACCCTGACACTGTCCGCTGTATAGTTTTATATCATCAATTGCGAGTTGACCACTGGCATTATTCGGATTTGGTCCAGTTATTCCTTCAAATATCAAGCTAAATGGATTGATAGAATTTTCCAATTGAACTTCTCTGGCCAGCCAAGCATCACCATACAAATCAGATGGTAATGCAAACACTTGATTAATTTGACTATTCCTTTTGTCTATGCTATTTACTTTCAAGATAGCTTTATTATTTTGGTTTATTTTCAAGTAAAACTGGAGACATTGTTTGCCAATATTTTCACTTATTATTTCTGATTCAATTTGAGCTTTTAGACCAGCAGGTTTACCATTTGTATCCAAGAATAAAAATGAGCCGAAAGCTGTTCCAAGAGTATGGTCAAATGATGGAATATCCCAGTTGAGAAGAGCAGAACCAAGTTCACCATTCAAAAGCACCCAATTAAAATCATTGCCACGGACATATGAATAGCCGCACAAATTTTCATCTTCGAATGTACATGATGCTACTGGCTCACATGATCTAAAATTGATATTGATGTCATCGAGCCAAACTTGTCCATCATTAACACCTTGGTCTACTGCTTCAAAGACAATTTGAAACGGAGCCGAGTAGGATAGAGTTGCTCGACCCAATGACCATTCTTTGCCTCTGTCACCTTTGGCACTGTACACTACTTTATTGTTATAATAGCCAAATGAATATGTTCTAATATTAAATTGAATGTCGCCTTGGGTTTTGTACCAGAAGTTTACACATAAAGTTGTTGCTGGATAAACAGGAGACAAAAATCTAGCCATACGATTCAACAAATGTGGGCTTATTGACTTGGCAACAATATAATGGCCGATTTCAGAGCCATAACTGTGGTCTAAATCTTGGTTTTGGCCCTGTACTCGAGTCCATTGAATTCCAGCATTCAAATCATTCTTGTAGCCACACAAATCAACCGATTCAAAGTCACATGTATTTGTTACTGGACAGTCTCCATCATTATAGGCAATGTCGTCAATAGCTATGTCACCGAGAGCACCTGAACCCACTAAGCCCTCGATAATAAATCTTGTCTTTGAAAATGAACTTCTTCTTTCCAAATAAACTTGTCCCAAAAACCATTTATCTCCTTGATTGCCTTGTTTTTGCCACACAGGTTTACCATAACTAACATCACTTTCTATTTGTGAATAAACATTTAACTTATTTATGTCTCTACCGAACATATGATAGAAAAATTTAAAACAACCACCAGAGCTGCTCATTGAGAAATAAGGACTTGTCAAGCGAGCTGTATTGTTTGGTTGTGCAGGTGGTGAAGTTTCCAGATAGAGGTAGTAGCCAAGTTCTGTGTCTGTGGTATGGTCTGCCGATGGTCCGGTCAAGAATGTTTGAGTTCTGCCTTTGTTTGTTTGCCATTTTAAGTCCGCTTGAGAATCATCTTTCCAATAGCATGTGTCATTTTGGTCAAAGTTACAATCAACTGGATTTGGTGGATAGGTGATTGTGGTAGATCTAGTTGAAACACTGACTGATGACGCTGCTCCACAGGCACTTGTTGAGTAGAACAAATCATCCAAAGCTATATCACCTCTGTATCCATCTCCAACAATACCTTCTAAATAAATCCTGAACTCGCTTGAACTAGTTATGTTAACTAAAATATGTTGCCAAGCGAAACCTTGCTCGCCAGTTATAATTGCCAATGTCTTATTATTTCCTATAGAATCGTTCATGTAAATATTCAACTTATAAACGTCTAATCCATGCATAAAGTACCATAGACCAAAACAACCATTATCAACTGGATCTACATAATCACTATACAATATGGCATTATCATTCAATTTAGCTGGTAAACTTGATTCTAAAAACAGATAAACACCCTCATCAGTTCCTAAAGTTGCGTCTATGTGTGGACCAGTATCATAGGAATCAGTTTCACCTTGATTCAACAACCAGTCTAATTTGTCATCTTTTGACTGACTCCAAGCACATAGTGAAAATTCTTCAAAGTCACATTCCAATAATGATGGACACTTTCCAGCCAGAATGGTCAAATCATCTACCCCAATTAATGCATTATTTAATTGAGTGCTAGACAGCACTTGTCCTTCAAACATTATTGAGTAGTTAAAATTAGTGCCCAATGAGTGATCTATTTGAATTTGTCCGTGTCGCCACTCTGCCAATGTACTCGACATTTTTGACCATTTTTTATTGGGTATAGAATTTTGAACTTCATATACTTGTAGGGAAAGTGAATTTGGTACAAATGTGTTGCTTAATAGGTACCAAAATTGGACACATTCATAACTATTAGTTCTTAATTCAGGTCCTACAAGTCTAGCTTTACTGTTTTGTCTTAGACTCGAGGTCAAATCCACATAAACCAAAGATCCATTTGAAAACGTTGAGTGATCAGATACAGGTTTTCCCAAAATCCATCTCAAATCCACATTAGAGTCACCTAAGTTGTTGTTTTCATATCCACAAGTATCTACATCAAAATCACATTCACGTGGAGCAGCACATTGACCATCAAACGAAAACAAATCATCAATAGCTATTTCACCAAGATTTCCATCACCTAAAATTTTAATTTTTAAAATTAGTTTAATTTAAAATAAATATTTAATAAACAATAATAAAGATATTTTTTAAAATATTTTAATTAATTTAACTGACCTGAAACGGCTTCCATTACAACTCGCCATGGTTTATCACTATTCACTGTTTTACTGCCTTGATACCATCTTCTAGCTCTTGATCCTGTCTTAGACCAAATTAGTTCTCTACTAAAGCCGCTCTCAGATGATAAGTCATTAAATTTATCCAAATAAACATTTAATTTATTAACCTCTATGCCAAACATTAGATACCAGAAAGAAAAGCATAAATCTTTATTCAAAGTTTGTGTCTGAATACTGGATAAAAGACGACCACTATCACCGTAATAATTCGAATAGCTTGGTTTATAGAGGGCATAATAGCCATATCCAGTGGTATGGTCATACAATGGTCCTGTATTTGAGTAGTAAGATGATTGATTGGCTTTGCGTGCCCAGTTTATTTTATTAGTCAAGTCATTGTAATAAGAGCAGAATCCTAATTCAAAATCACATTTAAGATCTTCGTCAGTAACTATTGTCTCTGGAGAACAGTCTAAAAATTCCACATCATCTATGGCAATGTCGTAATAGTCCAAATCAGTTTGGTATTCAGGATAGGCAATTACCTCTAGTTGATAATTGGCAGGCATTTTACCAATATCAAAGTTGAGTTTAAACCAGTTCTTATTTCCTGTTCCAGTTACAGAGCCTAGTCGTTTGTAATCATAGGTATTGCTGTAGTTAGTATAGAAAAATAAGGCACTTGAGTCCACATTGTCCATAAACATCCACAGGGAAACACGACACAATGGACCAGTCGCCTGAAATTTGGGACCCAATAGAACAGATCTTGTCCATAAAACTCCCGCACTAGTGTCCAATTCTGTTATCAGGAATGATCCCTTTTGTGCGCTAGAAATAAGAGTGTGGTCAACTTGAGGTCCTTGAGGGTTTTGTGATGGCGCTTGGCGTCTTTTCCATACAACTTCATCATTACTTTGGTCATAAAATCCACACCAAGATGTTTCAAAATCACATGTTCCACACTCGGCTTCGTCTGATTTGTCTTCACAGTCGGGCTCAAAGTTACACACTTTATCATCAGGTACACATACTGAATTAGATCTACACTCGAAATAACCAGTTGGACATTTACCACTTGTTGTTTGGGTAGTCATTGGTGAAACAGATGAAAGTGTGATGTTTGTTTCAAGTATGCAACCAGGACCAAATGAAATGTCATCAATACAGAGGTCACCAAATGGACCGTCACCTACAACACCTTCAATTATCAATTGAAACGGATCACCAGAATTTATTTTTATCAAAGCTCTTTCCCAATAATTGCCAACCTCTCTATCTTTGCTAAATAATAGTTTCTCATTTCCAAAACCTGTTCTTGAGTAAATATTCAGTGCTCCAATGTTTATTCCAAATGCATGATAGAAAACTTTGATTTCACAAGTCGAACTTGATCTAAATATTGAAGATAAAACTCTTGCTTTGTGTCCTTTAGTTGCACCACTTGTTTCCAAATAAATGTATTGACCTAGAGATGTTCCTGTTGTATGATCTCGGCTAGCTCCGGTGGCAAATGATGGAGTATCACCGCGAATTAGTTCCCACTTAAGTTGAGATTGAGGATCATTTTGCCAATCACAAAAACCGCTCTCAAAATCACACCGAGTATAGCCAGTACAATTTAGCTCATCAGACATGTCACCACAGTCATCGATCAAATCACAGCGTTCCACCATTGGAACACATCCTTTAGACTTGCATTGGAAATAATCATTCGGACATCCGTTCTCTCTTGGCACCGGGTATTCACAATTAATAAGTTTTATGTCATCTATGGCTAAGTCATGGTTGTCATAGTCAAAAAATCTTATTCCATCAAATTCCAATTGAAATGGACTTGTTATTCTGCCAAGCTGAACTCGAGCCAGTACCCATCTATCACCAAAGTCACCGCTATACTCCTCGAGCACAGTATAAACTCCATTTTCGTACAAATATATACTTAGATCGTCAGAGTCTCCAAACATATGGTAATAGAGCTGTAATTCGCATTTGGAGCTGCATGGCTTTAGAATTCTGCCAAGTCTGACTGAAGCATAACCGTATCCATTGTAGGCATCTGGCTTTAGATCAACTTGTATGTAGTGTCCATCGGGGTTCTTTAGTGTATTGTCCACACTTGGTCCATTGAGTGATAGTCTGGCTTTGGTTCTGTTCCAAAGCAATGTGTCATAGCTTACATCAATGTATTGGCATGTTGAATTTTCAAAATTACAATCACCACAAACTTGTTCATCGCGTCTGTTTGGACAATCGAATCGGAAATCACAAACATTTTCATAAGTAATTGTTGTTCCATCACCGCAGAAAAAACTTGTGCTTGGATCTGGATTAAATGGATCATCAGTTATTTCTGTGCAATTTTTGTCATAAAGATTAACATCGTCTATTGCCAAATCCAAAGGTTTATCTAAAAATGTGCTCTCGATATAAATTTCGTAGTTAATTCCATCAGTTGGTATTGAAATGAGAGCCCGCTTCCATTCTGAGTCAACATATGGCGATATGGATAAAATAGATTCAAGGCTTTGATTGGGATATACTTTACGGTAAATGTTTAAGCTACCAGTGTTTGCTTGACCGTTCAGGATGTAGTAGAGACTCAAACATGAACCATTAAGATAATTTTTGGCAATTACTGTTTCGGAAAATATACGCGAGGTTTTGTTCAGCACTTTGTCATCGTAGCTTGGATTCATCCACAAGAAGTGACCATAACCACTATTTAAGGTGGTGTCTACTTTTATACTCGTTTGGGGATATATCTGGCCTAGTTGTTGACCTGTTATTCGGAATAGGTTAAATGGATTTGTTGGCTCTGGTTGCCAATTGCACAAAGAATCTTCAAATGTGCATTGAACTGGTTTTCTGCAAGTTCCGCGAGTATCAATGAAAATATCGTCTATGGCTATGTCGCCACTATACGAACTGCCCACAATGCCCTCAAATACAACCTTCAAATTTAATTGTTAATTAATAATCTCTTTTTTTCTTGTTTTCTAGTTTATCTTATTCTAATATTTTAATATTTTGAATTTTGATTAAAAATATATTATGATTGTAGATATGTATCTAGTTTTTAAAAATAATTAATTTAGAGCAAAATTCCTTAACTACTTTTTAAAATTTTATCGTTAATCAATTTTGATTAAGAATAATAAACTAACTTAATTTTATTTTTTAATTTAAGCTTAAAATTTTATAATTTTAAATCGTTAACTAAGAAATAATATTATTTATTTGTTATTTCATACTATTTCATTTTCAAATATATTTTTTTAATAAAATAATTTTTTACTAATCATATAATACATTAAACTTTCAATGATGGTCAAAAATTAAAATTACTTCAAAGTCTTCAAATTCTTTTATAGTTACACTGGCTGTTCTCCATTGATTGCCTTGGTTTTTACTTATTGACCATATCGGTTCACTTGATAATTGATCTCTTTTTCTTGTGTACACATTTAATGTATCTATTGTGGCTCCATAGGCATGATACCAGAAACTGAGACAAACTCCGTTTGGTGTTTTTGTAACTTTGGGTGAAATGAGTCTTGCTTTTTGTCCTTTGGTTTGCGGAGAAGAAGTCTCTATGTACATGTAATGACCAACTGAGGTTAAATATGTGTGGTCAAATGAAGGACCAGTTGAAATACTTGTTGTACCTAGTTTATTCCTAGTCCATTTAAAATCAGCAGTCACATCTTGTTGATAGCCACAAATGTCTTCGGTCTCAAAATCACAGAATTGAGTTGTGGGACAATCACCAATTATCAATTTAACTTCATCAATGGCCACATAACCATCGTAAATATTGGCCATATCTCCTTCAAATTCAATCCATTTGTTTGCAGTCAAATTGCTTGGTACTTTCACATAAGCATGACTCCATGTGTCAGCCACATTTCCAAGTCTTTTCCATAATTCCATTCTATCTCTTGCATCTCTGAGAGCGATTGTTAGACCAGAGTTTATTGGACCATTTAGCTGGTACCAAAATTCCAAACATGTGTCTTGATTTTTGTTTAGAACAGGTGATCTTAAAACTGCTGTTGATAATTGACCATTGTAGTTTGAATCTATGTATGCATAATAGCCATATGAGTTTTGTAATGTAACATCAGTTAAAGGTGCTTGTCCGAATTTTGCATTTAGACCATTTTGACGTTTCCACTGAGCACCTATTGATATATCATTTGACCAATCACAGAAACTGTTCTCAAAATCGCATTCCAACTCAAATGGTCTTGCTTCAGTTGTAGTCGGCTTTTGAGTTGTTGTCGAATTGAAATATTCACAAGTACCATCATTCACATATACAATGTCATCTATTGCAATATTGCCAAGGTATCCATTTCCTATTGTAGCCTCAAATATCAAATCAAAATATTTTATATTGCTCGGTATTGTCACTTGACCTAACATCCATTTATTTCCCAAATTGCCCTTTTATTAAAATTTAATAAAAAATTATTTAAAAAAAAATATTTTTTTTAATTACCGAAATGTTCCACATCTTCTCCATTGGTGACTCAGCTACTCTTCTGTACACATTCAATTCTCCAATATGTAATCCATTCAAATTGTAATAAAAATTAAGACAACCCGAGTTTGGAGAGAATAAAACTTCGCTAATAAGCCAAGCAGTATCATTGTATTTTTGTGGTGGAACCGGATTTATGTAGGCGTAGTAGCCAAGCTGAGTCTGTGTGGTATGATCAACTGTTGGTCCAGTTATAGAATAAATCGGTCCTTTTCCTCTAAGCCAGTCAAAGTTATCACCCTCTTTGGTATTGTAAAATCCGCAAAAACCATCTTCAAAATCACAGTAAGCTTCTGGTGGACATGGACCTGTTTCGATTTCGATGTCATCAACAGCAATATCCCTGGTAAAAATTAAATTATTATTTAACAAAAAAGAGATTTCTTGCTGTCTTACCCGGTAAAAGATCGGCCTACAATGCCTTCAAGTACAACTTGAAAATCGACAGCACTTGTGATGGTCACGTGACCATATCTCCAAAAATTTCCAAAATTTCCACTTCTTGACCACAATTCTCGAGACAAGACATTATTTTGACGAGAGTATACATTCAAAGTTCCAATTGAAGCTCCATATAAATGATACCAAAATTTGAAGCAATCACCAATAATTGCTTTTGGATAAGTTGGACTTATGATACGAGCTTTTTGTCCAGTGGTTTGGGGATATGAGGTTTCAATATAAATGTAGTGACCATTGGCAGATAATGTGGTGCTAAATGATAAATTTATTAGTTTTTCGTTAAAAAATAATTTTTAAAAATAAATTACTGGTCAAATGATGGTCCAGTAGAACTACTGTTTGTTGAGCCCTTTGATCTGGCCCAGTTGAAGTCGGCAGTTGTATCACTAATCCAATCTTTGGAAAAAAAATAACCATTTTTGTTTAAGTTAAGTTTTTTTTTTTAATTACTGCATAAGTCTGTTTCAAAATCACAGACTCGAGATGGTGGACATTGACCAATGGATAAAGATACTTAAAAAATTTAATTTATAGAAAAATTTTTTTTGAAATTTAAAAAAAAAATTACTTTCATCTACAGAGATGTCTCCACGGAAACCAGAACCAGCGATACCATCAATGGCTATTCTAAAATCATAATCAATGTCTGCACTGTCCAATCTTACATGAGCGACTAGCCATTTGTCAAGTTGTGCCCCTACTTTCTTGAAAATCGATGTCTCATTTTTAAAATTATTATTTCTTATAACACTAAATAGTAAGGTATTTATATCAACCCCTTTAAAAATATTTCAAATTTATTTTATAAAAAATAAAACTATATTTTAATTAATTACCAAACATGTGATAATAAAATGTCAGGCAATAACCATCAGAGTTAGGTTTGGAAATCACTGGACTTATTAGTCTTGCCAAATCATCTTTAATAATAATTAATTTGAAAATATTTATTAATAACAATTTATTGTACTTTTGCTAGTGTATGATGTTTCTATGTAAATGTAACCCTGTGTAGATAAAGCTCCGTCCTGAGGGCCTGTATCAACAGAAGCTGTGGAACCTTTATGCAAAGTCCAGTTAAATTGAGTTCCGACCACTTCATTTTGCCAAAAGCAAAGAGAATCTTCAAAACCACAATCAGCAAAAATTGACGTTTGAATCTGAGGCAAAGCATTGGCAGGCTGAACTTGGCAAGATTCACGTCTTATCTCTAAATCATCCAGAGCCTAAAATATTTAATTAAGAAGGAAATAAAACAAAAAATTAATATTTATCTTACAATATCGCCAGTAAAACTTGAGCCCACGATACCCTCGAACATTATTTGATATTTCACATCTGATTTAAATGGTGCTAGACCATGGTTCCATGTTTGACCTGAAAAAAGTTAAAATAAAATAAACTCTAAAAAAAATTGCTTTTAATTCTAAATTACCTATTTCTCCAGATAGAGTCCAAAGCAAATCTTTATTGGTATCACTAATTAGATAAACATTCAATGTACCAATTGTCTTTAAACAAAAATAATAGAAAAATTTTTCATAATATTTATACCATATCACAAAAACATACCTTTCCGTACATATGATACCAAAAAAGAACGCATCCATCCCCATTAATCATCATTGGTTCACTAAGCAAATGAGCTTTCCAACCTTCTTTAGCAGGAGCCGAGGACTCAATGTAAATGTAATAACCTTGAAAAAAAATGATTTTTTATCTCTTTTGAATCAAAAGATATTACCTTTAATATTTGCCAGAGTATGGTCCAGAGAGGGTCCTGTACTTGGTGATGTAGTACTTCCAGATTCGAGTCTCCAGTCAAAGTCATCTGTACCATTTGCATTTATCCAATTACACAAATCCTGATCGTCAAAATCGCAAATATTTCCACTATGCGAACAAGATCTATTCCTTAAAATAATATCATCCAAAGCAACAAGACCATTTGACGGATTGTAGCCTACAATCGCCTCAAAAACAATGCTGTAGTCGACCAATTTTTTCACATTTACTTCACCTTTCCACCAGTAATTCGAATGGTCATAATTTCGTGACCAAATTATGCTTGTAGTGCTCACTGTATTTGTTTGAGCTTTGACATTAAGAGTGATGGCATCTGTGTCTTGAATAAAGAAGTAAAATTCCAAGCAACGAGCTGACTCGTTTTGGAACGAACTGCTCAGTGCAGGAAACACTCTACTTGTCATTGTGGCTGTATTGTTCAATTTGAAGCCAGTCGATTTGGCATACACATAGCCACTGCCTACTCCATCAGAAGTATGATCATTGATTGGCAATGGACCAGCTTTAGGATCATTTCGTTGCGGCAAATACATTTCCCACTTGAAGTTTGATGATGCATTGAATGTATAGCCACATGAATTGGACGAAAATGTGCACAATTGATCCAAATCCGAGCCATCTTGACACTCTCCATCTGTAAAGAACACATCGTCAATGGCAAATATGTCCGTGTTGGCTGCAAATTCAACAGATGTCAATTCCATCAATACTTTGTAAGACGAACCAGATTTAACTGTGGTTCTGCCCAATCGCCACAAGTCACCATTCGAATTAGATCTTGACCATATTGGATATCCTATTTGATCATTTACTTTTACATACAAATTAAATTTGTAGTCTACACTTGAAGCAAAATAGTAGTAAAATTCCATGCATTGAGCCCTGTTGAACAAATTGCTTGTCTCTATTCGAGCAATGTCTGTTTTTCTTTTTCCAGCAGCATTCGCAAAAAGATACCATCCATTTGCTGAAGCTGTTGTATGGTCAGCTTCTATGGGACCGGTTATTTGATCACCCAGAATGCCTTGAGTCCTGGTCCAATTGTAATTGCTCTCTGAACTTTGTGTCCAAATGCATAAATTGTTCTCAAAGTTACAATCATTTGGATTCAGCGGCTTTATAGTTGTTGTAGTAGTTGTAGATGTCGTAGTCACAATATAAATCGGATCAGCATTGAAGGGAATAGTGCTACAAGGTCTTTCGATGAAGTCTAAATCATCTATGGCTACATCAGAAGTGATACCAGGTCCTCTTATTGCTTCAATGTTAATTCTAAAAGACCTAGCTGAGTTGATATTAACTTGACCATTTAGCCATATATCTCCTTTATCACCACTTTGACTCCAAATCAAGGTAGAAACATTAGATGAATTCGTGTATATGTTTAAAGTACCCATACCTTTACCATACATATGATACCAAAAATCCATACACAAACCGTAAGTAGGTGTAGGCAAAAATAGAGAACTTTCCAAAATGGCTCGATTTCCTTGTGCAATTGGCAAGCTAGCTTCAATAAAAAGATAGGATCCACTTGGATTGGCAAGTGTATGATCAAAACTTTTGGAAAAAATTACAAAAAAGCTAACAAATATATTTTTTTAATTTTTACGTAGGTCCAGTAAGAGACGAAGCGGTTTTATAATTTCCAAATTCCCAGTCAAAATCATCTCTACTATCTTCAATATTTTCATAAAAACAGTAGTCATCACCTTCAAATGTGCATGAACCAAATGTTGGACAAACACCATATTGTAATTTAATATCATCAAGAGCCATTAGAGTTCTGAATCCTTGAGTTCGTTCACCCTCAAAAATTATGGTAAAATTGTTGTAGTCTAAGATTTTTTTAATAGATAACTGTCCCATATTCCATACATTACCAACATTTTCGCCGAATCGCCATAACAAACCTTTTTTATCACCAGCTTTCAAATACACACTCAATTTTCCCATATCAACTCCGAACATGTGATAGTACCAAATAAGACAGTATCCTTCTGGAATGAAAGGAAATACTGGAGATATTAAACCAGCTTTGTCTCCATCCAGTTTGGAGTAGGCATCAAAAAGCATGTAATAGCCTTTTGAGGATGATGTCTTAAAAATTTTTTATATATTTTTTTATACAACAAAATATAATATAATTTTACAGTATGATCAATATTTGGTCCAGTAGAGATTAAATTATTTCCTGATTTACGTGTCCAGTTGAATTTTCCCAGAGGATCATTCTCAAAGCCACACAAATCCTTTTCAAAATCACACATAAATAAACCATTTGTTTCACAATAGCCGTCATTTATTGTTATGTCATCCAAACAAATATCTCCCTTTTAAGATAATATTAGACTTTTAATTATATTTATTATTTATTTAAATGGTCAAAAGAATATTTTTTTATCAAAAAAAATTTAGATTAATTATAATTATGTGAAGAATTAAATAAAAAAAATTATGGTGGCCTGATGGTCTAGTGGTATGATTCTCGCTTTGGGTGCGAGAGGCTCCGGGTTCGATCCCCGGTCAGGCCCTTTTTTCTCTTAAAATCTTACATTAAATCCAGTTCCACGACGGGCTTCAAAAATCACTTTAAACAAATCGGATGAATCTAAATTGACTTTTCCATTGAACCATTTATTTCCCTGATTTCCATTTTTTGACCAAATAATTGACTCATTTCCGCTTATTTCAGATTTAGTATAAACATTTAGAGTATCAATGTGAACACCACGCATATGATAGTAGAAGGATAAACAACTAATTGTTGGATTTCCGGCTACAGGCAACGATTCCAATCTTGCCGTGTCATTTTCTTTAGCCGGTACCGAAGTTTCTATATAAATAAACCAGCCTTGACTAGTACCAAGTCTATTACAGATAAAATTAGAAGCAATATCAGAACTATTTTTTTTTTAACTAGACTTACGTATGGTCAATATCAGCTCCAGTTTCTACACTTGAAGTTGAACCTTTTGCTCTGGTCCAATTCATTGGTTTGGTAAAGTCATTTTTCCAATTGCAAAAATCATTCTCAAAAGTACAATCATACACAGATGGAACAGGAGTTGTTGGTGGTACATTGGTGGTAGTTGTAGTGCTTGTTGGAATAGGCAGTCCAGTTCCAGGATCAGCTGATGCGGGAGATACAGAGCAAAATTGCGAATCTTTTATTATTATATCATCTAAACCAACCGAGCTCTGGCGAGATCCGCTTGTTCCTTCTATTTCAATTACATATTCATTTGGAATATAAAATCCAAATGAGCCATAGTTCCAATCTGTAGATGGATTATCATAAGAACCCTCTTTCCAAACCAATGTTCTAATATTTGTCCTCAAATTTTTGATGTAGAATTCTATTTTGCCAGTAGATACCCCGGAAACATAGTACCAGAAGGTTAAGCAACGACCTCTGATCGAGGTTGGCATGTCAAAAACTTCACTATTCAGCACAGCTTTGTTGCCACTAGAACCGGATTCAATATAAATATATTTGCCATAAGAGCCGTAGCTATTAAGAAAATTATTTAGAAAAAAACATATTTCATTCCTTATTACCTGTGGTCATTTAGCGGTCTAAATGGATCGTTGGCATCACCGCTATCCAATACCCAGCTAACCACGGACGAGTTCGTAATCAATGACCAAGAACAAAATCCACTTTCAAAATCACAATCACCAGGCGGCAAGCATGAACCATCTCGAATAAAAACATCATCCAAATAGACATTATAGTTTGTACCAGGACTGGTCGATGCTACATACTCCTCGAATATGACTTGATACGGAGTGTTGGTAATCGCGTGTCCAAGAGATACCTGAGCCAAATGCCAAACATCACCTGCAGTGTTTACCAATGGTTCGGTCCAAAGAGGAAAGCCAATAGATGACTCTGGCTCAGAGGTAAATTTGGCATAAATATTCAGTGAGCCAATTGATGAAGGACTATGAAAGTAATAAAATTCAACACATTGTTCCGAATTAGGATTAATGACATTTGATGCCAATAAGCCCTTTTTAATTAAAATAGAAAAAAAATTTCATCTAAAATTTTATTACAACCTTTTGAATTTGGTTTGATGATGTTCCACTAAGGTACATGAAATTTCCAAACGCTGAACCAGTTGTACTATTAATTTATTAACTTTATAATAAGAGAACTCATGAAATTAAGTTAAATTTTATACTGGTCTATTGCGGGTCCCTGGGTGCCAGTTGGAGTTCCTCTTTGCCATTTAAGATTTCCAGAATTTAAATTTGAATATCCGCACAAATCATCTTGTTCAAAATCACAAAATCTGTTGGGTTCGGGTGGACATTCATTTAAAAGTCTGATATCATCAATAGCTATCACCCCCAGAGATACTCCAACTATTCCTTCTATAACTATCTGATAATTGTATTGCATATTTTTGATCCTTAGTTCTCCCCTTTTCCAGCCTTGTCCTTGATTTCGGACCCGAGTCCATCTCGGTGTACCTAGCTGACCATTTTGTTTCAAGTAAACATTCAATGCATTTATATCTGATCCATAAGCATGATAGTAAAATTCTTAATTAGATTTAAATTAACTTTTATCTATTAAAAATTAAGATAATTTATATACCTAAGCATCGATCTTTTAGATCATTAACAATAGCTGATTGGAGACGAAATCTTGAATTCGCTCTTTTTGTGGGCTAAAAAAAATATTAAATAATATATCTTTTATTAAAAAATAATACATTTATTCTTATATAGTATCCACTTTTGTTCTGATATGTATGGTCAATGGCAGGGGCTTTAAATAATATTTGATATATATTTTTTTTCAATTTTAATTTTAATTTACCAGATGAATAGCCAGACGATGCGGCTTGTACTCTAACCCATTCATAATCACCACTTGTATCGTTGGTCCATGAGCAAAAATCAACTTCAAAATTGCAGTCAAATTCACTTTGAGAATTCCATACATAAGTGGAAGTAGAAGTGGTTGGCGGTTGAGTTGTCGTAAATAAGGTTGTAGATGGGGTGGTAGTGCCACCGGGATTTGCATTTGTTGGATAAATGTTACAGTTTGATGTGGACACAATTTCTACATCATCTAAAGCAATGTCTCCCAATGAAGTTCCTCTTATACCCTCAAAAATGACTGTGTGAGCTGCATTTTCTGTAAATGATAGCCGACCCTGATTCCAATTACTGCCTTGTGAGTTTTTTAGTGTCCATAGCAATTCTTTTTCTTTAGTGTCCAATCTATATTTCCATACATTCAATCTAACAGAATTAGTTGTTACAGTAGCTACCATATGATACCAAAATCGGACACATTTAGGAGTATTGCTTCCCTGAATGATCTCGCTTTCAAGTCTACCGGTCCAGTTTGTTTGAGCAGGATATTGAGTGTCTTTTTTTAAAGAGTTTAAAAATTGATACAAATTTTTTGGTTAAATTTTACTCAGAATGGCATAATAACCATCTGAAGTTCCAAAAGTGTGGTCATAATTTGGTCCGGTGAATAAATTGGGACCATATCCCTTTCTAACTTCCCAGTTGATTTCCGATCCATTTACATTTCTGTATTCACAGAGCGATCCATCTTCAAAATTACAGTCTCCTGGATTTGGACAAGCTCCAGTGGTTATGCGTATATCATCAATTGCAACTATTCCGTTTTGATTTGATCCCGAACCTTTTACTACTTCAATGACTGCTTGCCAAGTGTTAATTGGACTGTTAACAGTAGCTTGAGCCACTTGCCAACTATACAAAATGATAAAAATTAAAAATAATTAAAAATCTTATTTAATAAATTAACCTATTCTCTGTGTAGCCCGAAATAGACCATATTGGTGAGCCTAAGTTGTCCACACTCTTAGCATAGACATTTATTTGATCCATGTTATTTTCTAATTATATACAATTCATAATTAAAACTTAAAACTTAAATTAGGTCCTACCATCTGTGTAATAGTAGAAATGAAGACAGGATCCGCTTGTTCTTTCAACTACTCTTGATAAAAGTCTACCTTTTTGGTTAGAAGTTTTGTCTGAAGTCAAAACATATACAAATCCGCCCTGGTCAGTTCCATATGTATGCTAAATTATTTATTGAATAAAAATTAAAAATTTTTAATTTTTTTATAAATATTTATTACATCAATTAATTGAATTGGATTCAAAGTGCTTAGAGCTGACCCGTTGCCTAAAGTCCAGCTAAAATCTGCAGTGGCATCATTTGTAAAATCACATAAGTCTCCATTTTCAAAATCGCACAGATCAACAGCTTTACATGTACTATTCAGCACAATAATGTCATCAATGGCAACAAAACCCTTTTAATTAAATTAATTAGTCTTTTTTTTGCATTATTTATCTAGTCATTTACATCAAAAGGAAAATTTTTGACACCAAAATCAATACTAAATTGGTATTGAGTAAAATAATTTTTATAATTCACTTGGGCAAATTTCCAATTCGAATTTGATGTTGTTTCAGTGGTCCATAATTTGGTTGTGGTGGTGGTTTTTCTGGACACTGATAAACTAGCAGTCTTAAAAATTTAATTTTTAATTTTAATTGAATAAGAATTATTTTCTACTTAAATACTTCTGATCCTCTCATAAAATACCAAAATTGAAGACAAGCTGAAAAGTTAAGTATTGGTGACTCATAATAACCATTTGTATAAGGTGAATAGTTTTTAACTACTGGACTGATAAATGAGCCTCGATTAGTGCCCAAAGTATGGTCAATGCTTGGACCACTATTTGTTGATGATGCGTTCAAGATAACCCAGTTAATGAAATTGTTCGATGGATTTCTTTGAGTCCATTTGCAGTCGCTTTCAAAATCACAGTCAAAATCTTTCAAATAAGGTGGAATATTGGGCGTAATAGTTGTTGTCACAATTCCAGGTGTTGTCAATGCTGTGCTTGCTTCAATTGGAACAAAATTACAAACGCCAGTCGATGGTTTTAAGACAATATCATCCAAACCAACAAAATTAGTTCCGTCAGAACCAGCAAACCCGTCTATGAAAACTCGGTAGGTGTCTGTGGTCGAAAAAAACAATTGACCAAAATTCCACCTTGAAACTACTGCTTGGTTATCTCTCAATGTCCACAAATCGGTAATGGGTTTGTTATATTCTGCTAGACGAATGGTCATATTTACACCAGAGCCTCCATTGAAGTAATAATAGAATGAGAGACAAGCACCTGTTGAGCTAGTTGGTGGCATATTTTCTGAGATAACTCTTGAAAAATGATTCAGTATTTTACCATTTGAAAGCAAAAAGTGTCCAGTTAAATCGCCGAAAGTGTTATCTGAAATTTGACCAAAATTTGTCTGATCATTGGAAGATTTTATTTGCCAGTCAAAATTGTCATATGAACTGTTTACATTGGTCCAGGAGCATAAATCATATTCAGTATTTTCGAAATTACAGTCAAAAGGCTGATTGCAGGAATATTTTGACATATATATATCATCAATTGCCTAAAAAATATTTATATTTATTAAAAAATTTAATAAATTAAGAATTAAAATTTTTATTTAAGCTTTTAATCATTAAAAAAAACTTTATCTAAATAATTGTATAAATAAAAATTAATTTACTTACCACATCACCTCTGTACGATTTTCCAACTATTCCTTCAAAAATAATCTTAAAATTATCTGCATAATCAGTTGGTACTCTAGCGATAAACCAATTGTCTCCCTGGTCTCTTTTAATTGACCACAAAAGATTTCTCGGTTTATTAGTTTGATTAATTTGGATTTCAGAGTAAACATTTAATGATGCTACATCAGTTCCGTAGGCATGGTACCAGAAATAAAGACACTTGCCATCCTTGAAATTTTGAGTAGGTGAAACAAGTCTTGCCTTTTGATTATAAGATTGAGGTGCTGATGTTTCAATGAACATGTAGTAGCCAGAGGCTGTGCCAGTAGTTACATCTACAGATGGTCCGGTTTGGGTTGATAGTGTTGAGCCTCTATTTCTGGCCCAGTTAAAATCTGCCTTTGGATCTGGTTGATATCCACAAATATGATCTTCTTCAAAATCACAGCTAACTGATGTAAAATCTGCATCTTCACAACTTCCAAAATTAAATCCAAAATCATCTATTCAAATTAATTTAATTTTTTTTAATTAGTTTTAAATTTTCCTCTCCTAAACAATACCTAAAGCTATATCTCCGGATGATAATGTATTTGCATATCCTTCAATGATAAAATTAGTGGCTGAATCGATGTCTCCTTCGTACTGAACATGTGCAAGATTCCAATGATTTCCATGACTGTTCTTCATTGTCCAAATTGCAGGTGATTGCGAAAAAGTGCCATTAGGATTTTCAATTCTCATATAAACAGACAATACACCTACACCATATCCATACATATAATACCTTTATGAAGCAATTAAATTGAATTACATAATGTTGGTTTAGAAAGATTTTTTACCAAAATTGCAAGCATTGTTTCAAATTTCCATTAATAGTCGGACTCATTAGCTTAGATCTATCTATGCTTCCTGAGCCCCAACCCCAGCCCCAATAATCATAATAATCCTCATCGGACTCAAAAAATATATAATATGAATCATTTTTTCCATATGTGCTAAAATTGGTAAAATTTATTTTTTTTTATTGGTATGTTTTTTGTATATCATACTGGTCAACTTTCGGTCCACCATAAGTCTTTCCTGTTTTCCTAAACCACTTTGTAGTTGAGTCGGCAGTGTGAGTCCAACCACATAAATTATTTTCAAAATTGCATATAAATCCATCTAAAAATAGTTAATTACTTCCAACAATGATGTAAAATAGTTCTAATTTACTGTAAATTTGGGGTGTTGTAGTTGGTAATGATGTTGAATGAGTAGGAAGAGAGAAATCAGGCTTCCGCACACAAGAACTGTCATATTTTACAAATGTTAAATCATCAAGGCTTTGAAAAAAATTAATTAAAGAACATTTAGATTTAAGAATAAGATTAATTTTTACGCAATATCTCCATTAATTGTTGACCCAGAAGTTGAGACACCTATTGTGCCTTCGATCACTATTTTGTAATCATGGTTTATGTTACTTAATGGCAAAACACCCTGCTTCCAGTCTTTTTTGTCCGAACTTTGCTGACCAGATATTTCCCAAGACAATATTTTGGTTGTAAAATCTTCATTTGTGAAATAAACTCTCAAATATCCGATGGAATTTCCATAGGCATGGTACCAGAATGAAAAGCAAATAGATGGATCATTGAAAGTTTCGCTAATTAACAAAGCTTTGTCATCTTAAACAATTAAATAAAATTTATGCAAAAAAATTTTTTTTAAATTTTTACATTTGGTTTGTGGATAAGATGCTTCCAAGTAAATGTAAGTTCCATTTGAAGTTAAAAAAGTGCTAATTTAAGATTAGATAAGATTTAAAAAAATATAAGAGCAGTTTTTTTAGTATTACTGGTCAACATCAGGACCGGTGGTGGTAGATGGTGTCGGACCCTGTTGTAAAATCCAGTCAAAATTATCATCAATTGAGTTCGTCCAGCTGCAAAATCCTATCTCTTCGAAATCACAATCTTAATTTAAAAATTTATTAAATCAGGCATTAATTGAAATTTTAAGTCTACCTCCGGGATGCTTGCGGCATGGACCACTTCTGATAGAAATATCATCAATTGCCAAATTGGCCGAACCAATTCCAACTCTTGTAATAGACTCAAAAATAATACTATATCCGTTCTGATCCTCTGGTACTTCCAGTTCAAAATTAAGCCAATCGTTCGATTGAGATGCTTTTAGATAAATGTTTATTTTAAAACTAAATTACCAATAATTAAAATTACGTGATGGAGCAAAAAGAAGAGTCTCTGTACTGGAAATATTGGATTTTGAATAAACTTTTAGATAAGGTGTTACACCTCCATTTCTATTATTAATTTTTATTTTATAATATTTTTAATATATTTATTATATTTTTAAAATAGAACTTACGAAAACATATAAAAGTTCAAGCAACGACCAAATGTTTTTGGATTAAATTCCATGGTCATAAATCGTGATATTTGATTAGAAACATAGGTAAGGCCCTTTAGAAATTTTTAGTTTTAAATTAGAAATAAAAAACTGGTCTATTTACATTTGACTTAAAAAAATAACCATCTTGAGTTTGCAAAGTATTGTCCACAGATGGCAGACTACCAAAGACAAAATTGCTTGGTTTCGATCTTTCCCACTTATTACCACTAGTGCCAGTGACTGTATAGCCACATTGGTCTGTTTCAAAGTCACAGTAATGATTTACCAAATTTCCAAACTCTGAAATAGGCGGACAACGCTTATTGGGAAAAAATTCAATCTCATCAATAGCCACGTCGCCAGTATAAGCTAAAATTATAAGATTTATAATTCATTTTAAAATTGTCTACTGTTTACATTTTCCGGCCACAGCTTCAAACACAATTCGATATTCAGGATAGTTTTGGTCTAGTACATTCAAATGTGCACGAAGCCACACGTTACCATGCTGAGAGTTTCTTTGCCAAATTGGCTTAGCTGTCAAGCCAACAGGCGTCATTAGTTTTACATTTAGTGCCCCTATCTGAAAAAAAAATTAAATGCTCGAACCCTTTAAAAAAAAATTAACTATTACCGTATCACCATACATGTGGTAATAAAAAGTCAAACAATCTTAAAATTTAATAAAAAATTAAATTAGAAGAAAAAAAATTTTAATTTATTTTTTTACGAGTATTTTGGACTAGACTTGAATTAATAGGTTGAGAAATAATTCTGGCCGAATCTCCTGCAGCTACACCACTTGTTTCCAAATAAATATAATAACCATTTTTTGAAACATCTGAACTAGGGCCAGTATCTAAAGAGCTAGTTGAGCCTTTGTACAAAGTCCATTTTAGCTTAGCATTTGAATCATCTGTCCAACCACATTTATTATTATTGTCAAACGAACAAGTTATCTCATATGATGGTAAAGGCCTAGTGGTTGTTTGCATTGAAGTAGTTGTAGTAATGGACAATTCGTTGATAACCTCAGGTGGTTGTATGGTACAATTTGTCTTAGCTAGCAAAATATCATCTATGGCAATATGACCCTGAGTGTTTTTGCCAACTATACCAATTATATAAATTCTTAATAAATAAATAAACTACTAAAATAATCATATTTTAATCAACTAAATACTTATAGGTCATGTTTTTCGAGCTGAATCCAGCTGTTCCATACAGCCACTGATCTCCTTTATCTTGACTTAATTTCCATAAAGTTTCTCTTACATTATCATAAACGATATCGACTTGTATTGAACCAACCGAATTTCCATTGATGGAGTACCAAAAACTTATGCATGTATTATCACTTGGTTCAAAAATAAGACTCGACAAAATAGCCTTTTTTTAAATCTTTTAAATTTCTATCTCAAATTAGATAAAAATTACTTTATCATTTTCTTTTCTTGGTGAAGATAGCTCAATAAAAGCATAATAACCCTTAGATGTTCCATAAGAATGATCGATGGATGGTCCGACCGAGCTGGTTGTTTCGCCAGTACCCTCTTCCCAGTCAAAATCATCGCTAGTACCTTCCAGATTCGACCAAGTACAAAATCTTGGAGATGACTCAAATGAACAAAAACCAATGGGACCACAATCTTTATTCTGCACTATGACATCATCAATAGCTATATCACCATACCATGAACTGCCCACAACACCTTCAAATACTATTTGAAATTTTTCGCTAGTCTTAACACTTGCTTGAGCTAAATTCCATTCGTTTCCATAATTTTTATTTCTAGTCCAAATAGGCGAGCTAAACACTCCACTTTCAGATTTGGTCAAAATATTCAAAGCACCAAGTGTTGAACCCCACATATGATAGTAAAAATCCAAACAATAGACGCCCTTTTCAAAGCTTGGTGTCAACAAACGAGCTAAATTGCCCTGATTCTGTGGATAAGATGATTCAATGTACATGTAATGACCAAGCGAAGAACCAGTTGAATGGTCAACAGATGGTCTTTTATTTTCAAAATATATATTTAATTTTTTCTATTGCTACTAGCAGCTTACCCTGTTTGTATAGAGCTCGTAGAACCTGAATTTCTAGTCCAATTAAAGTTTCCAGAATTATCATTTGTGTATCCACAAATTGATGGATCCTCAAAATCACATTCTTGTTTTTGACAGGCTCCGTCTTCAATAAAGATGTCATCGACCGCAATGACACCTTTAGCTCCATTTCCAATTATTCCTTCTAGAACAACCTTGGAAAAGAAAAACAGTACAATAAAAAATACCACTTTAGTAAAGGTTTTACATCAAAACTAAAATTTATTCCAAAATTAAGGCTAAATTTTTCAATAAGCCAGTTTGTTCCTTTAGAGCCTTCGACAGTAAAAGATGGAGTAACTAAAGCTCCTGAGCCAGGCGTAATATACATGTTAAGCTTGCCAACATTATCACCATATAGGTAATAAGCAAATTGTAAGCAACTGGCCGAATTAGCACTCTTATTCACCAGAACAGATCGGACCCGAGCCTTTTGGTTAGGTTGATTTGGTGCCGAGCTATCAATGTATAGGTACCAACCAGCTATTTAAAATGGCAAGTTTATTATACAGTTAGTTTATTGGTTCTGATGGTGTTTACCAGATGTCCCTGAAGTAAAATCAATATTAGGCTGCCAAGCATTTACCGATGATAAGCCTTGTTTGCGTTGCCAATTAAAGTTTCCTGTCAAGTCGTTTGTCCATCCGCAAAAGTCCCTATCAAAATCGCAGTCAAAGCTTGTCGAATCTTTAATCAAAAGTTATATTCTGCCTATTAATTAGTATTTATTCAATTACTTGAAATTATTTGACCATTAGCATTTAAAAAAATTGCTTTTTTTAAAATTATTAAAAAATATATTTTTAAACTCAAATTGATTAATTACCTAATAAAATTGAATAAAAATATTTCGAACGAATTTTTTCGTTCATTTTAAAATCTTTTTAATCTTTATATTTAACTTTGTTTTACAATTAAAAATTTTCTAAAATTAAAATTACCAATTAGCTCAATTAATAGAGATAAATATTAACAGTTGTTTTTTAATTTCGATTAAATAAAACAATCTAGGAAAAAGTTCAAATAAGCCAAAAATATCATTGATTTTTAAAAAAAAAGATGAAAATAATATTTTGGTAAAAAAATTTTTTGTTTAATTTTTCAAGGTTAGTATTTATAGGTTTTTAAGTGATATTTTTTTATTGTTATTAGCAATATCTTGATTTTATTGCAATAATTAAAGTTATATTTTTAATTGTTTACATAATTTTTGTAAACAAATAAAAAAATTAGCAATATTGCTTCACAAAGTAAAATTAAAAAATACAGCAAAAAAATTTAATATTAGATAATTTAATATTAGATAAGTTCAAATATCGTCAAAAAGAATGGAATGATAATTTTAAATATTTTTTTCAAATAAAAAGATAATTAAATAATTTTAAAATAGATAAAATGCATCTCGAAACAATATTGATAAAAATTTAGCTTTATCAGTTTAAAAACAGTTTATTTTTGTTTTGAAAAAAATTTACCTATCACTGTTTTAAAAATGAAAATTTAATTAAAAATTATATCATTACACAATAGAGATAATAATTGTCTATAGATTAATTTTTTGAATATTATATTTTAAAATGATTTAAGATCATTTAAATATTTAGTTTATTAAACATAAATAAAAAAATATTAGAATATATTTAGATTTTGATAAAATATAAAATATACCTAATCAGTAGAAATTTTATTAAGCAATGAACGATATTCGTTCGCATCTTAAAACTCTGTTAATCGGTAAGAAAAAATTAATCACTTAAGAAAAAAATTGTTAATTAAGAAATTAAGGGGCTTTTTTAATTAACTTTCATACAATTGCTTTTGGTCAAACTGAATTGGATTGTGATTTTGAAAATGACTTATGCCAATGGAAAGATTATTCAACAAGTGGAATTATTTGGAAGAGAGACAAAACCTTAAATAATAATAAGCCTGGTAGTTTTCCAGTTGGAGATCATACACTGGGCCAAAATGGATATTATCTATATGCCGGAAACTCATCGAATGCTAATTTGTTTACAAAAGTATCCCTTAAAATTATTTAATGGATAAGATTTTAATTAGTTTGCCAATTTAGTCTCAATTAAGATCGGCTGAATTTAAAAGAAAAAATTTTGCTCAATCTTGCTTTTCAGTGTGGTATTTCATTCAAGGTTCTTCACTGCCAAGCTTCAGCATCTATTTAGCCAAAGATTATATTACTGAATCAAATTCTCGATTTTTTAAATTGGGAAATCAGGGTCGAGGGTAATTAATTAATAATAATAGCAAAATATTTATCAAGTAATTGTTTTTTAATCAAGATGGAATTTGGCCAAAGTTAGTTTAGATCTAGAATTTCAAACTACTTATTCAATTGTGATCGAAGGAGTACCCTCTAGTTCATCAGGGGTAAATAATTTAAACTATTAATTAAAAACCTTATTTATAATCTTTACAGTTAATTGCAATTGATGATGCTTCTTATAAAGAAGAACCATGTGAACTTGGTAAAATTAAGATAGATTTTTATTAAAAGGCTTATTAACTTTAATATTTTAAGATACAAATTCGATAAACTGTGATTTTGAGACAGATTTTATTTGCGGTTATAAGACTGACACTAGTCAGAAAATGAGTTGGACTCGGTTTACAGGTCAAACAATTACCATAGAGACTGGACCACCGAATGGTGAGATATAATTGAAATTTAGCATTTTTCTATATTTTTTGTTAAGATGTTACCACTGGATCAATTTATGGTCATTTTATGCTTTTTGAACCATCTGCACCAAGCACAGTTAGTGGTAACAAAGCGGTTCTAATTTCCCCGTCTACAAATGACCCTACTGGAACAGGCTGTCTTGAGTTTTTTTATAATGCCAATGGTACATAGCTAATTTTTTAATTAAAATTTTAAATTATACAAATTATACAATTTAAGGCATGCATGTAAATGTATTAAATGTCTATTTAAATCAAACATCCGGAAATACCAAAATATTTAAAACATCAGGTGACCAAGGTAGACCATGGCGAGCTATTAGAGTCGATATTCAATCAAGTGGAGATTTTCAGATTCTTTTCGAAGCAATAAAGGGAAATGCTGGTCCAAGAGGCGACATTGGTTTAGATGATATAAAATACATAGAAAACAAAAAATGTCCAAATATTTATGAATGTAATTTTGAACAAGATTGTCTTTGGCAAGAAGTGACTGATTCAAATGTTGTACAAGCTGAATGGGAAATTAATGTAGCTGGCACAAGTACTACTGGACTTGGACCTCAAAAAGATTCGACTGGAAACACTCAAGGTTATTATGCATTTGTAGAACCATCTGCTCCTGCTAGAATTGGAGACAAAGCTCAGCTAGTTAGTCCAGTAATTGATGGTGATTATTGCTTAAAATTTGCATATTACATGAATGGAGTTGATGCAGGAACTATTAATGTTTACACTCGGTTAATTAATGTCAGTTCAACGAGACCACTGCAGTTAAAATGGACTCTAACAGGATCACAAGGGGCCAACTGGTTTTATGCTCGTGTGCCACTAGCTTATCAAGGACCCTATTTTACTTTTATTGAAGGAATTGTCGGAAAAGGTTACCAAAGTTACATAGCTATTGATCAAATTACTATTACCAAAGAAACCAGCTGCGTTTTATCTCCAGTAGCTGCACAGCCTAATGACATATCTACTATTCAATGCAGCTTTGAAAAAGACACTTGCGGATGGTATCCTGATACTGGTATTGAGGGCTTTCAATTTGTCAGAAAGCAAGGATGGTTTAAATTAAATGGAACTGGTCCTTTTGTTGATCACACTCTTGAAAATGGTCAAGGATGGTTTATGGGAGCTGAAACTGAGAACAGAAAAGAATCAGAAAAAGCTAGACTAATAAGTAACTCACCTGTACCAAAAGGAACTGTAGGATGTTTCTCATTTTGGTATCATATGTAAGTTAAAGCTTTTTTTACTTCCAAATTAAAGAAGAGTTTCTCATTTTCCAAAAAAGGTATGGATTGAGTATTACGAGTCTCAAAGTTTATTTGAGAAAATCAGGAGGTGATTTTATTGATGATTTGTGGATCAAAAATGGTAATCAAGGAAATAGGTAAACATTTTTAATTAACTTCCTAATCTTTAAAAATAATAATTTTAAAAAATTTAAATTTTTTATTTTTTTATATATTTATTTAAATTAAATTAAATTGTTTAAATTTAAAGATGGAATAAAGCCTCTTTCAATACACGATCACTGAATTTTGATAGCTATTTGGTCTTCGAAGTATCTGTTACTAGTGGAGAGAAGGGTCATGTTGCCATTGATGATCTGGCTTATTCGAACTCTTTTTGTCCAACAGTGCCAAATTCAGTCACTTGCAACTTTGAAGATTCTTTATGTGGATATCGTACTGATAGTAGCCTAGACTACTACTGGGTAGCCAAGAATGCAACTGGTACTCCAATGAATATATCAGATCATACACTACAAACAATTTATGGCACATACATATATGCACAAGTAGCCCCATTTACACCTTCACCATCCAGTAAACTAGCCAGACTTATCTCTACCAGCGAAAATTTTTTGGGACCTAGATGTTTGAGCTTTTTTTACAACATGTTCAACAGTGATTCAAACAAACTAGAAGTTTTGCTTAGATCTATGGGCTCTACGGTTTCACTGTGGTCAAAAAAAATTGATACAAAGCAAAAATGGCTAAAGCAATTGATAGACGTGAATCCTACTGATAAGCATGAAATTTTGTTCGAAGCGGTCGCTGAAGGTTTTGTTGCCTTAGATGATATTGAGTACAAAAATGATAGATGTCCAAGCTACGGTGACTGCAACTTTGAAGACGATGATTTGTGTCTTTGGGAAAGTGATACAACTACTGCTAATTTACAATGGATAGTAAATAATGGTGAAACACCTACATTTGGAACTGGACCAACTATTGATCACACATTTGGAACCAGCAAAGGAAAATATATTTTCTTGAAAAGCTTCGGAGCCCAGAGTAAAGAATTTGCACGCATCAAAAGCTATTCATTTGATAAAGTTACAGGACCATTCTGTTTTGAATTTTGGTACCACATGATTGGTAGAGACATTTTAAGTCTGAATATTTATCAGTATTTTGAAGAAAGTAATCAAGAAAAGCTAATTTGGACTCTTAATGGTCAGCAATCAACACAATGGTCAAGGGGCCAAATTCCACTAATGTCTAATGAGCGTTTTTCGATTATTATCGAAGGTTATGCTGACCAGGACCCTCAAAGGTAAATAAACTTGAGTCATAATTTTTATTCTCTTAATAAAATTTAAAATAAACAAAATTTAAAAAATTATTAAAAATTATTTTTTTTAAAGCGATATTGCATTGGATGATTTGGCATTTTTTAGCTCTACATGTCAATATTCTCCTACAAGCGCCATACCATCAATTGTAACCACCAATCCATTGCCAACAACAACCAGAACATTTAAACCAATTATTTCTAGTAATTAATTATTTTATATATCTAAAATTTATAAATTAAAATTTTAATAAATCAAAAGGTCCTAGTAGTTTTGACTGTGATTTTGAAAATGGATTTTGTGGCTGGAAAAATGATGAAACTGAGCCGATAAAATGGCAAAATAGAAAAGCTTCTAGTTCAGTTTCGCAGTGGCAACCGGACACAGATTTTACCACCGGCTCATCTTCGGGTTCCTATTTGATTGTTGATAGTGGCTTGCCAAATCAAAATGGTCAAAAAGCAATAATTAGTTCACCGACTCTAAACAAACCATCTGGTTCTGTCTATTGTCTTCATTTTGCTCTTTTTATGTACGGAGATGATGTCGGAGAGTTTAACACCTACTTAAACATTTCTGATGTTGGAATGGCTCTTTATTTTGACCAAATTGGTTCTCAAGGTAACAAATGGAACCTAAATGACCTGGAATTCTCTTATAATTATAACATCGATTTTAATGTATCTTATTTTATTTAATTTAGATAAAAAAGATGTTAATTAATTTTCTTTTAAAGATTATATTTGAGGCCATAATTGGCAATGGAGCCAGAGGCTCAATAGCTGTTGATGATGTGAGAATTGAGGAAGGAGCTTGCCAAAAAAGCATTTGTGACTTTGAAGACGACAATATTTGTCAGTTTGAAAATGACCAAAGCTCAAATTTTAAATGGCTAAGAAAATCAGGCTTAGGTGATACATCCGGAATATCGCCTACCATAGATCACACACTGGGAACTAGTTTTGGTCATTATATGAGCATAGAGTAATTTTTTTCCCAAAGATTAGAAAAAATTAATTAAATTAAACTCAAATAGTTTTACCAATGGAGTTCTGTCTGGTTCAAAAGCAAGATTGCAGACTCCACTACTAGAACAAGGCAAAAAGTGCTTACAATTTTATTACCATATGCGCGGCAACGAAAAGTGTACATTGGACATTATTGCCATTAAAGAATCAGGGTCAATTAGTCAGCCCTATTGGTCGCGTTATAAAAACTATGGAGACAACTGGAACGTTGCCGAAGTCAGCATAGATAATTCGGAGAGATTTAAAATTGGATTTCAGGGAACTGTGAATGATAATTGGATTGGAGATATTGCCATTGATGATGTGAAAATTGAGGACAGAGATTGCTATCCATCTGGTTTTTGTGATTTTGAATCTGAGAATTCTTTGTGTACTTGGAAAAATGTTGAAGGCGAAGACGATTTTGATTGGGAAGAAGGAAACGGACAGACCAGCTCTTTGGGAACTGGACCTTCGGTTGATCATACTTTTGGCACTACTAAAGGAACATATTTATTCATTGGTATATTAAAATAATTAAATCTGATTAAAAATTTATTAATTTGTTTTAATTAAGAAACTTCTTCGCCAAGAATCGAAAATGATAGAGTAATTAAAAAAATAATTTATATTTTGATTACTTATATTTTTTTAGGCTATTTTGTCAAGCATGATTTTTGACCCAGTAACTGCTAGATGCCTCAGATTTTGGTATCATATGAATGGCAATAGCATTGGTTCATTGCAAGTTGATATTTTGTATGACAATGGTTTAAGAACACCAATTTGGAAGCTGAGCACAGATCAAGGTGATCAATGGTTCGAAGGAACTGTCGGAATAACTTCAAGCACAACCTATAGGTTTTATCTAAAGATTTTTATTCAAATTAGTGATAGTTTTTTATAATTAGAATTTACATAATTGGTATTAGAGGAAAAAGCTACTATGGCGATATTGCTATAGACGACATATCTTTTGTTGATAGTGCCTGTGGAGTTCAACCAAGCGAGGTAACAAATGAGCTAAACAATCTGACTACTCCGATGCCAGTGTCCACTAGACCTCCAGCCACACAGCAAATTAGCTGTACTTTTGACAATAACAATAAGTGTGGTTGGGCCGATGATCCGTCTGTGGTCTTGAAATGGACTTTAAATAAGGGTTCGACAAGCTCTATAGAAACAGGACCAAGTACAGATGTGTCTGGCAACGGGTATTATATATATCTGGAGACTTCAAATGTAAAAAAAGGTGATACAGCTAGAATAATATCTCAAATAGTCAATACTACTTTTTCGTCAACAACCAGTAATTAATGAAGATAATTATTTTTTTTTATAAAAACCTATTTTAAAATTTATATAGATTGTTTAACATTTTATTACCATCTTTATGGAGAAACTGTAAACAAAATTTTATTTTATTATGGTTTTTTTTTAATATATTTTATAACTAAGATCGGAGAATTAAATGTAAAACTTCAAACAGTCTTTGGTTTGCAAGCCGAACCATTGTGGTCCAGAAATGAACAGCACGGAAATGCTTGGCTTAAAGCTCATCTAAATATTGAACCACAGGCAAATAATTTACAATATCAAATAGTCATGGAAGCTATAGCTGGAGATTGTAAAAAAATATTTATTCAAATAAACTTAATTAATTATTTATCTATTTATTTGAAGCTTACAAAGGAGACGTAGCCATAGATGAAATAGAATTTTTGCTAAACAAAAGATGCCCACCAATTTCTGAGCTTGGTAATACGGTCACTTTTGGCTGTGACTTTGAAAACGATTTGTGTGGATTTACGCCTGAAGATACAACAAATAAAAATAAATGGCAACGAGCTCAGCCAACAGGCGGTCTCTTCCCAGATAATCCACAGATAGATAACACTTTACAGACTAGACAAGGCTATTATCTTCAATCACAGGTAATAAGTTAAAATAAACTAATTTGTTTCCTAATTTGTTTTCAAAGCCTATGTTTGCCAAAAACTCAACATCAAGAATTAACACTATCCAATTTGATCCAAAGTCTGATGGTCGCTGTCTTAACTTTTACATGTATTCGTAAGTAATTTTAATAATTAAATAAAAAATAAATTAATTTTAATTTTGAAAATAATATTTTTTTTCTATTAAGAAATGCTGCGGGAACACCGCTACTAAATATTTATTCAAAAACAAACAATCAGGCAGAAAAGCTCATCTTTTCACCATCGCCCCTACAGTCCTCTAATTGGGTCCAATTCGAATTAGAAGTGCCAGAAGAACAAGAGCCATACATTCTTATTTTGGAATCAGTATCACAATACATTTTTGTGCTAGGCTACGCTAATTTAGGTGTTGATGATTTTGCAATAAAGACTGGACCATGTCGAAGACATCCAGGAGGTCAGTTTTATAAAAAATTCTCAATAAATATACTCAATTACCAATTTAGACTGCACATTTGAACTTGAGGGACTTTGTGGATGGACTAATCTAAAAGATGATGTGTTCGATTGGTTGCTACATCAAGGACCAACAGCATCATCTAGCACTGGACCAAGCATTGACCATACTTTGAACAGTGATAAAGGAACTTTTATCTACATCGAAACATCATCGCCTCGAAAAAGAAATGACACTGCCAGACTGGCTAGTGAAACATGGTCAGCGACAGATTCTTTATGTTTTACTTTTTGGTATCATGCATATGGATCAACAATTGGTTCTTTAAAACTTTACATAGTTGATGCAAATTCAACATTAGAAAATTTAATTTGGGAAATTAGCGGTGCACAGAGTAATGACTCAACAGATTGGAAGCAAGGTGTTGTATCAATATCGTATGACCAAGATTTTAAGCTTGTTTTCGAGGGAATAGTTGGAACATCAATAACCGGAGATTTGGCGTACATAAATTAGAAAAAAAAGAAGTTCTTATTTTAAATATTTTATTTTTAGAATTGATGATATTGTTTTTATTGAAAATCCAACTTCATGTGTCAGACAACCACCATTCTCTGAGCCGACCACTCAAGGTCCGGCAACAACTACTCCTGCAGGTCCTATAGATGGATTCAATTGTGACTTTGAGAGGGATTTTTGCGGCTGGAGCCGCGAGTCTGATTCCTACACTGATTGGATCAGAAAAACAGGCAAAACTTATGGTGGACCAAAATTTGATCAGTAAATGACCAGCATATTAGTTAAAATTTTTATATTATTTTTTCTTATTATTCAAGTACCAATGGCAACAATGATTCCTATTATATTTACTTTGAAAGCGATGATTATTATGATTATTGGATTGGATGGGGATCTGGTCCCTCTCGAGCTAAAATAGTTAGTCCAAAAATATCTAGCACTGCTAGACAATGTCTCAAATTTTGGTATTATATGAACGGTAAGTTAAAAAACAAGATAAATTAATAATTAAAATTGATAAAAAAATGTTTAAAATTCAAATTCAAGGTGGGGATGTTGGCGAGCTAAGTGTTTACTACAGAGTTGAAAAGCAGCCTGGTCAATTTGTACAAAGTCCAGTTGTTTGGCGAATTAAGACCGGTCATGGTGATCATTGGAATTTGGCTCACGTTCAGTATGATGGCAACAATCAGTCAATATCCAATTTTGTAATAGAAGCCTATGCTGGATATTATGTCAGTGGAGAGATTGCTTTAGATGACACAAGCTTGACATTTGGAGAGTGTGAAGATCCAAGCTATTCTTCAGTGGACTGTGATTTTGAAGAGGAGCACATCTGTGGTTATCAGCCTGATCCATTGGCTGATTTCAATTGGTCAAGGAACAGAGGTACCACACTATCGGCCAATACTGGACCTTCAGTGGATGTCAGCACTGGAACAAAATACGGCTATTACATGTACATTGAAACATCATATTTTTCCGAAGGGCGTAAAGCAAGACTCATTAGCCCTAATCAGGACTTTAATGATGGAAAATGTCTCTATTTTTGGTACCATGCATATGGAAAGGATGTAGCCACTTTAAATGTGTACAATGAGCTTCAGACTAATGACACAAATAAGCCAAGAAGTTTGATTTGGTCAATTAGTCGTGATCAAGGCGATAGATGGTTTTTGGCCCGTGTTCCAACTAATGTTCAGACAAATTTTAAAGTAATATTCGAAGGTATTGTTGGAAAGTCGTATATGGGCGATGTTGCTATTGATGATGTAAAAATGTCCAATAAACAGTGTCCAGTTACTTTTGAATGTGATTTTGAAGATGATGAATTCGAGTTTTGTTCTTGGATTAATTTAGAAAATGCGCCTAATGAAGATCTTAAAAATGGTACTTTGGACAACTTTGATTGGGTCATAAATACCGAAAATGATTACCGTGGTAAACTAGCTGTATCCAAGGGACAAAAAATAAATCACTATTCAAGACTTATATCTGAGTTTGTTCCGGGTACCAGTGATAGTGGAGTTTGTATTGAGTTTTACCATCGGTTCAGTATTTTTCCACCAACAGGCACCAAGTTAGCTTTTAGCATAGCTGAATATAAGAAAGAACCGGTCACCCTATGGAGCTTAACTGATAACCAAATAACAACTCAAGGCGTCTATTGGAGATTTGGTAGATTTTCTGTAAACACAAATGAAAGTTTTAGAATTTATATGGACGGATATGTGGGAACTGATCCAAAAGACTATGTATCTGTTGATGGTATTGATATGAGAACAGGAACAGTTGGTTGTTCAATTTTTCCAACCGAAGCTCAAGTACAAGGAGTAACAACAACAGTGTCTACAACCACCACAGTTACTTATCCATCTATTGCTGAATTTGACTGTAATTTTGAAAAAGACTGCTCATGGTCAAATGCTGCAGATAATTTATTTACCAATTGGACTGCTAAAAGAGCCAATACTATAAATGAGGCTAATGCGCCCAATAGTGATCATACTTATGGAACAAGCTTAGGAACTTATTTAACTTTGGAGAAGAGAAATTACTTTCCACAAGCAAAAGTTGATTTTGTTAGTCCTGAAATGAACGGAACCAAATGTGTTGAATTTTGGTATTACATGTATGGTACAGATGTTGGAACTCTAAGTTTATACAGAAAAGTGACTACTTCATCAATTAGTCAAAGTATATGGACCAGCAAAGATTCGTCCCAAGACTCTTGGCGATTTGCGCAAGCTTCCATAAATTATATCCTAGATAGTACAAAGTATACAGCAAGAATAGAGTTTTATTTCAGCAAACCAGGATTTAATGTAATACTTTTATGCTTTAAAACATACAAGCTAATATATTTTTAAAAGGGTTTTGTGGCTATCGATGACATAATTGTACACGAAGGATTTTGCCAAACCACCGATTTGTGCACTTTTGAAAACCCTGACCTATGTGGATACATAAATGATCCTTTGGCAGATACTGAGTGGATAAGAGCCAACGCTTCATCATCTAGTCCAAGCACAGGACCATCATCTGATGTAAGACTCATTTAATTTTATCAAATATGATAGAATAATAGAAATTTGATTCAAAATTTATCTAAAATTATCTATTTTTAAAATATTTTTCAAGTTTTTTCAAAAACCAAATAAAAAATTTTAACATCTCTTAGTTTTAAAGCTTTTGAGTTGATTTTTTCACAATTAACAATAATAATATATTAATTTTTTTGTTATATTTATTTTAATTTTATAATTTTATAAATTTTTAAGAACACCTTACAAAGTCCAGATGGATACTTCATGTTGTTTGACGCTAGCAAGCAAAAAATAAACGCTCGATTAGAGTCACCAGTTCAAATCAAATCATCTGGATCATGTGTTCACTTTTTCTATAATACCAATGGTAAAGATGTTAACAGCTTAAGAGTTTACAAGAAATCCGCCAACTTGCTCGGCATTCCTTTATGGAGCACCTTTGGAAATACCGGAGATCAGTAATTTAATCATTAAGTTTATTTACCAAAGACTCAACAATTTTTAGGTGGCTTCTTGCCGAAGTTACACTCAAAAGTCCAGAAAGCACATGGCAAGTAGTGTTTGAAGCTGTGCGCGGCTATGGTAATGATGGAAATATAGCCATTGATGATGTTAGAGTCACCAAAGGTGACTGTCCCAATGCAGGTGATTGTAATTTTGAAGACAAGTCGCTTTGTAATTATAGAAATACGGATGACTCACAAATAGAATGGGTTGTAAAACAAGGCAGTGTGTCATTTTTGACCGGTCCGACCAGTGACCATACTTTTGGAACATCAGCTGGATCATATGCCAGTTTTAGTAAGAGATTTTAAATATTTTGGAAAAATTTAAACTAAAATTTAAATCAGTCACAGATACACCAACAATAACAGGATGGATTGGTCGAATGGAAAGTCAGCCCCTAGATTATATACAGGAAGATGTTTGTGTTAGATTCTGGTATTACATGTACTCAAACTTGGGTAACAACTTGGGAACTTTGAATGTCTACCTTAATGACATTAGCTCAAATTCAAATACACTTTTATGGAGTTTGAGTTATAGCCAAGGATCTGGATGGAAAGAAGGAACATTTTCATATAAAGTCAATAATAAGCAGAAAATTATATTCGAGGGTGTTAAAGGAATAGGAAGAGGTGATATCGCTCTGGATGATATAACATTTATTCAAGCATCAAGTTGTAGCTTCTATCCCGATTATGCTTTCCCAAATACAACTTTGACCACACAGTCGACCACTACAAGACTTACAACAACAATTAGCAATTACATATGGAATCCACAAAGCGAATATGACTGCAATTTTGAAACAGATTTTTGCCAATGGACAGATGATCCTACAGCTAATTTCAACTGGACCAGAGCATCGCCATCTGATGCAATAACTACCTCAAATTCTCCTCTTGTAGATCATACTTACCAAAATAAATCTGGATACTTCATTAGAATTAATGTAATTAATTTTATTTGCCAATAGGAAATAATTTCTTAATTTAATTTTTGTTTTAAAAGCCTTATAAGCCATCAAATAGCCTATGTCGTCTGCAATCTCCGGTTATCACCGACCTAAAAGATCGTTGTTTAGAGTTTTACTATTACGCTTTTGGCTCTGATGTTAGCACTTTGAATGTATATTTGAAAGAAAATGGACAATTGGGTTTACCACATTGGACTAGAATGAGAAATCAGGGAAGAGAATGGCACAGAGCTCAGCTAAAGATCACAAACCAAAATAGTCCATATCAAATTGTTTTTGAAGGAATTGTAGGCACATTCGTGGGAATTATAGCCATTGATGACATAAGGGTCTTATCAGAATGTCCAACAACAGCTGATAGATTCTGTGACTTTGAAACAGACGATATTTGCGGCTACACTAATTTGAATACTGGCAACATAGATTGGAAACGAGGCAATAGAGCAACAGCTCCTCCGAATGGTCCGGTAATTGATCATTCACTGGGAACTCAATTTGGGTATTTTATGTACGCAAGTGGTACATCTACAAATAATATACAGCGAGCTCTCTTGGCTTCTAAAGTATTCAATCCAAATAATGAACAGTGTGTCGAGTTTTACTATTATCATGCACCAGCATCAGTTGGTTCACTGAACATCTATGCAAAACTTAAGACTGTGCTAAACACAACAAGTGAGTTGCCAATTTGGACTGAACCATTTGTCAACAATGGTTTCAATGGATGGCAATTTTCCCAAGTACCGCTTGGTCATGCCATAACCAATAATCCTTATCAAGTCATATTTGAAGAATATGTATCGGCAGATAAGCCTGGTAATGACTTTAATATCTACATAGATGATGTATTTATCCGTGATGGCTCTTGTTTGCCAATTGGAGATTGTGATTTCGAAAATGGATTCTGTAAGTATTTAAATATAAAAATTTCTAATTGGTTTTAAATTTAAATAAGATAATTAATTAATTCAATTTTTATTTTTTTATTTTTAACTATTGATATTTTTCAAGGTTCTTGGGAGTCGATTGATTCTGATAGTTTTGGTTCGAGTTGGGTTGTGGCTTCTGGTGACATAAATGACAATTTTAGACCTCTTAATGACCATAGGTACAATTAATTTTTTTTGTAATGTTATTAATTAGCTAAAAAAAATATATTTGCCTAGTACCGGAAGCTCTTATGGTGGCTATGCATTTGTTGAATCGGCTAATAGTGGAAATTTAGCCATAATGTCAAGTCAAGTATTCCAAAATCCAACATCCTATAGAGGTTAGAAAAAAGAATTTAACAAAAAATATATTTTTTATTCTATAAATGTTAATTATCAGGTCGTTGTTTCACATTTTGGTATTATATTAGTGGAACAAATCCTGGCTCCATATTAATCTATGTAAGAAATTTGCGCAACAACCAAGATACTTTGATTTGGAAGGAAGGTACTACAGACAAAGGTACCCAATGGAATTATGGACAATTTGGATTCTATATTGATTCAGAGTATACCATAATAATTGAAGGAATAAGCGGATCAGCACAAAGTTCAATTGCCATAGATGATGTGTTTTTCAAGGACTCTCAATACTGCTCTATCAGCCCTCAATCAGCTGCTACAGGCTCAGGTCTTCCAATACCTTCAACCACTACAACTACAACAAAATCCCCGCAATCAACCATTGCACCTTCGATCTATGACTGCACATTCGAAGTTGGATACTGCAATTGGAAAAACGATTCCAGTCTACCTTTGTACTGGAGAAGAAATCAAGGCTCAACAACTAGTATTGACACTGGAGCAGATATTGACCACACGTATTTATAATTTATAAATTTTCTAAATATTTTTTAATGTGTTTTATTTAAGTCTTGGTACACCACAAGGATGGTACATTTATATTGGTAACTAAGAAATTTTTATATAAAAAAATTTTTTTGCTTAAATTATGTTTTTACAGAAACATCTTCCCCAGCCAAGATGAACGACTCGGCTCGTCTCATATCACCAAATTTTCCTGGAACCAATAGTCCCAAATGTTTGACTTTTTATTATCACATGCGCGGTAGACATATAGGCAGTTTGAATGTATACACTCAAACACAAACAAATGAGAACGAAGTATGGTCAAAAGCTGGAACACAGGGAAACAAATGGCTCAGAGGCCAAGTCAATTTGAATATGATTGAAAATTTTGTTGTTATTTTTGAAGGAGTTTGTGGAAATGGCTTCTATGTAAAACAATCTAAAGAAAATAATTTAATTAAAACTGTATTATTTTTGTTTTCAGGGGGACATATCTCTTGATGATATATCAGTTGTTGATGGTTATTGTGTCACCAATGATTTGTACAATTGTGACTTTGAACAAGATCAATGCAATCTGCTGAACGATGTGACCGGAACATTCAATTGGACTAGATCTAATGCAGGTTCCTCATCTGGATTTAGTTTTGATCATACCGTAAAAATTATTCAAAACTTTGAAAAAAATAAACAATATTTAAATATTTAATTTAAGACAAATTCTCCCTCTGGATACTTTTTGAAGTTTGACTCATTTGGAAAAAGTGATGGAGCCAAAGCCAGGGTTTTAAGTCCAGTGTTTAATTTTATACCAGAAGGCTATTGTCTAACATGGTACTATCACATGGCTGGTAATGATATGGGAAAATTGGCTGTTTATATTCAAGTTCAAGATAAAAGAGGCTTATTGTGGAGATTTGGTGAAAATGTTGGAAAAATATGGAACGCTGCTCAGTTAAATATACTACCAATTGGTGAATATAAGAACTTTTCGCTAATTTTCGAAGGTGAAAAAACAGAAGCTTATAGCTCAGTTTTTGCCATTGATGACATAAAAATAGAGTATGGTTCATGTCAAAATTTTGGAGGTTGTTCATTTGAAGGAGACGATTTTTGCTTTTGGCAGAATATTTTGGATTCAAGAGACGATTTTGACTGGGAATTTGGATCTTACAAAACTGGAACTGCTTTGACCGGTCCAAGTGTTGATCATACCTTGGGTGATGCAACTGGAACTTATCTTTTCATTGAAACAAATGCACCATTGCAAACAGGTGATAAAGCATGGCTGGAGAGCACTCTATTCTTGCCCACGCCAAGTTATGGAGTTTGCTTTGATTTTTGGTATCATATGTTTGGTATTGGCATGGGAACTTTGAACATTTATACTTACAAAGGAAATTACACTAAACTTATTTGGAGTCAAAGTGGTGATAAAGGAGATATATGGCTAAATGGTCAAGTTAATATATATTCAGCTAGTTCGTTTAGATTATTGATAGAAGGAGTAAAAGGACCGAATGCAAGGTCTGATATCTCAATTGATGATTTGGACTTTATAGAAAGACCATGTAACATTATTCCTAATGATGCTGATCCAAATGTGATAATAACAACAACAAGTATGACAACTTCTTTGACTTTTAGACCAACTGGTCCAAATGATTGTAACTTTGAGAACAATTTATGCATTTGGACACAAAGTTCAGAGAGCAATTACAATTGGACCAGGACTCAAGGCATTCTG